>OX371185.1:9013467-10278862 GCA_947310635.1 Leptodirus hochenwartii | reverse complement strand
AACTAACTAACTAACTAACTAACTAACTAACTAACTAAAACTAACTAACTAACTAACTAACTAACTAACTAACTAACTAACTAACTAACTAACTAACTAACTAATTAACTAATTAAATTACATAACTTATTGTTTCCACCAGTTTAAAATGTATATTTCAAGCACGTCGAATGTGTAGTAGTAACACAAGTTTGTCAATAAAACAGGACCACATCATCATGTAATCTCATCAATTTTCTTATGTACTCTCTATATCCTCCTGCATGTTTCAATTGCTATTATGTTTGCTCTTCTTCAAAGCGTCCATGCAGCCATCAGGTATGGTGCTCGGTAATATAAAGCAAATAACTGGTCAAAGACAGCACTGATGTTGGTTTGCACGCAAATATGACGTTCCTCTGATGTGAAATGCGAAGCCATCCACTATTCTTGGATGGCATACATATCTCATCTGGTGATCCGTGAGTGAGCGCACCATATGTCCGCTCTAATGCAATTAACATGTTGTTTACATAAGTATGCTGCTTTATAAATTGGCCCTAGTCACAAATGCTATTTCTATACTGCATTAAGGCCCATTTATGGAGCCCTTTAGATCCTTGTAATAGCGAATAGGAGATGAGGTATTGTCCTCGGATTTAGGGATCATGGAAAAAGTGTATTATTTTGTTCGATTTGGTGTTGCGATGTTGTTGTAAAAGGATTTCTAGAAAACTGTAATATTTTAATAATATAATATGAAGCTTCGTGAAATTAAAACCGCAATGAAAAATTGAATATATTAATTCTTGGAACGTTAAATATTATTTATTTAAATATCACCCAAATTTCAAATTAAATAGAAGAGATATGAAGTGCTGTAGCCCAGCATATTTTTAATTCAGGTCATCTTAGTGGAATAGTTAAATTGCTTAAATGTGTTTGAATTATTCAGAGTTTAATACATTTAAAAAATGTAATTTTTTAATGAGGTATTTTATTTCGTTTTTATATTGGGCTGAAGATTTGGTGAGGGGGGGGCGTAGCCTTCGAAATGCGCATCTATCTATTAAATGCTTTGAGTTACGGTATATGGCTTACAGTTATTACAATTATTTAACACCGTAGTGACAATTTTTCAAATTTAATTATTACAAAAACCCGTAACTTCACGATCATCCCAATGAGGCATAATATAATTTACGTCACCGTGTCCACTACGCGGGCAAACTTTCGGGACTTTTGCAATAATAATGGATCGTCATATTATGGATAAGTGATGAATGTGTCTCGGCAGACCATATGAGGAAATCTATCATTCATGAAATACCATATACGTACGATATAGCCAGGAATATTCCAGGCCGGTTTATGTCAATTTGCCGAATGGAAAGCTCCTAATAAATTGATGCGGCCCGTGATGACCAAGAGCTTTAAAGCTCGTATTATACGGTCACGTATAATAATTTTATGTATATGTATTACTATCTTACAAGATATATTAAATACACTTCTTACATAAATGTAAGAATTCTAAACAATTCTTACATTTATTCTAAAATTCTAAAAAATTCTTACATAATTCTAGAACGAATTCTAAAGAATTATTTTATTATATTAGTTCAAATTGTTGTATTATATTTATAATGCGTAATAATTCTATAGGTAGCATTCTTCGTAATTCTTCAGGACATTTACAAGATTATCCGGCAATAAACCCTTAAATGCGAAGGAACCATAAACTATTAACTGAATTGCAACATCAAAATAAAAAATATATTTAGTTATTTAAAAGCCCCATACCATGCTCTTACCGATTTATTTATTGCAATGATATTTAAGGTGTTATTTGTAAACAGACTCGTGTCACACTATATAAATATATATAATGACAATTCAATAATTCTCCATAGTGTAAATGTCAAAGAATAATTCGTCGGCCATCATGATTTTATATTATCTAAACGACAACGTCAAATTGACATTTTTAAAGTCAAAACAACATACTATACCATAGGCGAATATAAATTTGTAATGACTATACCGTAAATAAATTCACGCAGTATTACACAGACATATGAAATGTATGAGATACATTTTAAAATTAGAAGATTGTTTAATGACTTATGCCAGGGTCAGATGCATCTAGCATCGATGATTCGTAAGTGCATTGCCAATGATGGACAAATCTATGAAACAACAATGTTCTTCATGTGGATGTGATGTAGCACATCATTATAAAGTTACAATTTAATAGTATCTCCATAGTGGAAATGTCAAAGAATAATTCGTCGGCCATCATAATTTTACATTATCAAAACGACAATGTCAAATTGACGTTTTTAAAGTCAAAACAACATACCATACCATAGACGAATGTAAATTTGTAATGGTAAATAAATTCACGCAGTATTACAGACATATAAAATGTATGAGATACATTTTAAAATTAGAAGATTGTTTAATGGCTTATGCCAGGGTCGGATGCATCTAGCATCGATGATTCGTAAGTGTATTGCCAATGATTGACAAATCTATGAAACAACAATGTTCTTCATGTGGATGTGATGTAGCACATCATTATATAGTTATAATTTAATAGTATCTCCATAGTGGAAATGTCAAAGAATAATTCGTCGGCCATCATGATTTTACATTATCAAAACGACAATGTCAAATTGACGCTTTTAAAGTCAAAACAACATACCATACCATAGACGAATGTAAATTTGTAATGGTAAATAAATTCACGCAGTATTACAGACGTATAAAATGTATGAGATACATTTAAAAATTAGAAGATTGTTTAATGACTTATGTCAGGGTCAGATGCATCTAGCATCGATGATTCGTAAGTGCATTGCCAATGATGGACAAATCTATGAAACAACAATGTTCTTCATGTGGATGCGATGTAGCACATCATTATATAGTTATAATTTAATAGTATCTCCATAGTGGAAATGTCAAAGAATAATTCGTCGGCCATCATAATTTTACATTATCAAAACGACAATGTCAAATTGACGTTTTTAAAGTCAAAACAACATACCATACCATAGACGAATGTAAATTTGTAATGGTAAATAAATTCACGCAGTATTACAGACATATAAAATGTATGAGATACATTTTAAAATTAGAAGATTGTTTAATGACTTATGCCAGGGTCAGATGCATCTGTCATCGATGATTCGTAAGTGCATTGCCAATGATTGACAAACCTATGAGACAACAATGTTCTTCATGTGGATGTGATGTAGCACATCATTATAAAGTTACAATTTAATAGTATCTCCATAGTGGAAATGTCAAAGAATAATTCGTCGGCCATCATGATTTTACATGATCTAAACGACAACGTCAAATTGACGTTTTTAAAGTCAAAACAACATACTATACCATAGGCGAATATAAATTTGTAATGACTATACCGTAAATAAATTCACGCAGTATTACACAGACATATAAAATGTAAGGGATACATTTTAAAATTAGAAGATAGTTTAATGACTTATGTCAGGGTCAGATGCATCTAGCATCGATGATTCGTAAGTGCATTGCCAATGATGGACAAATCTATGAAACAACAATGTTCTTCATGTGGATGTGATGTAGCACATAATTATATAGTTACAATTTAATACTATCTCCATAGTGGAAATGTCAAAGTATAATTCGTCGGCCATCATGATTTTACATGATCTAAACGACAACGTCAAATTGACGTTTTTAAAGTCAAAACAACATACTATACCATAGGCGAATATAAATTTGTAATGGTAAATAAATTCACGCAGTATTACAGACATATAAAATGTATGAGATACATTTTAAAATTAGAAGATTGTTTAATGACTTATGTCAGGGTCAGGTGCATCTAGCATCGATGATTCGTAAGTGCATTGCCAATGATGGACAAATCTATGAAACAACAATGTTCTTTATGTGGATGCGATGTAGCACATCATTATATAGTTACAATTTAATAGTATCTCCATAGTGGAAATGTCAAAGAATAATTCGTCGGCCATCATGATTTTGCATTATCTAAACGACAATGTCAAATTGACGTTTTCAAAGTCAAAACAACATACCATACCATAGACGAATGTAAATTTGTAATGGTAAATAAATTCACGCAGTATTACAGACATAAAATGTATGAGATACATTTTAAAATTAGAAGATTGTTTAATGACTTATGTCAGGGTCAGGTGCATCTAGCATCGATGATTCGTAAGTGCATTGCCAATGATGGACAAATCTATGAAACAACAATGTTCTTCATGTGGATGCGATGTAGCACATCATTATATAGTTACAATTTAATAGTATCTCCATAGTGGAAATGTCAAAGAATAATTCGTCGGCCATCATGATTTTACATTATCTAAACGACAATGTCAAATTGACGTTTTCAAAGTCAAAACAACATACCATACCATAGACGAATGTAAATTTGTAATGGTAAATAAATTCACGCAGTATTACAGACATATAAAATGTATGAGATACATTTTAAAATTAGAAGATTGTTTAATGACTTATGTCAGGGTCAGGTGCATCTAGCATCGATGATTCGTAAGTGCATTGCCAATGATGGACAAATCTATGAAACAACAATGTTCTTCATGTGGATGCGATGTAGCACATCATTATATAGTTACAATTTAATAGTATCTCCATAGTGGAAATGTCAAAGAATAATTCGTCGGCCATCATGATTTTACATTATCTAAACGACAATGTCAAATTGACGTTTTCAAAGTCAAAACAACATACCATACCATAGACGAATGTAAATTTGTAATGGTAAATAAATTCACGCAGTATTACAGACATATAAAATGTATGAGATACATTTTAAAATTAGAAGATTGTTTAATGACTTATGTCAGGGTCAGGTGCATCTAGCATCGATGATTCGTAAGTGCATTGCCAATGATGGACAAATCTATGAAACAACAATGTTCTTCATGTGGATGCGATGTAGCACATCATTATATAGTTACAATTTAATAGTATCTCCATAGTGGAAATGTCAAAGAATAATTCGTCGGCCATCATGATTTTACATTATCTAAACGACAATGTCAAATTGACGTTTTCAAAGTCAAAACAACATACCATACCATAGACGAATGTAAATTTGTAATGGTAAATAAATTCACGCAGTATTACAGACATATAAAATGTATGAGATACATTTTAAAATTAGAAGATTGTTTAATGACTTATGTCAGGGTCAGGTGCATCTAGCATCGATGATTCGTAAGTGCATTGCCAATGATGGACAAATCTATGAAACAACAATGTTCTTCATGTGGATGCGATGTAGCACATCATTATATAGTTACAATTTAATAGTATCTCCATAGTGGAAATGTCAAAGAATAATTCGTCGGCCATCATGATTTTACATTATCTAAACGACAATGTCAAATTGACGTTTTCAAAGTCAAAACAACATACCATACCATAGACGAATGTAAATTTGTAATGGTAAATAAATTCACGCAGTATTACAGACATATAAAATGTATGAGATACATTTTAAAATTAGAAGATTGTTTAATGACTTATGTCAGGGTCAGGTGCATCTAGCATCGATGATTCGTAAGTGCATTGCCAATGATGGACAAATCTATGAAACAACAATGTTCTTCATGTGGATGCGATGTAGCACATCATTATATAGTTACAATTTAATAGTATCTCCATAGTGGAAATGTCAAAGAATAATTCGTCGGCCATCATGATTTTACATTATCTAAACGACAATGTCAAATTGACGTTTTCAAAGTCAAAACAACATACCATACCATAGACGAATGTAAATTTGTAATGGTAAATAAATTCACGCAGTATTACAGACATATAAAATGTATGAGATACATTTTAAAATTAGAAGATTGTTTAATGACTTATGTCAGGGTCAGGTGCATCTAGCATCGATGATTCGTAAGTGCATTGCCAATGATGGACAAATCTATGAAACAACAATGTTCTTCATGTGGATGCGATGTAGCACATCATTATATAGTTACAATTTAATAGTATCTCCATAGTGGAAATGTCAAAGAATAATTCGTCGGCCATCATGATTTTACATTATCTAAACGACAATGTCAAATTGACGTTTTCAAAGTCAAAACAACATACCATACCATAGACGAATGTAAATTTGTAATGGTAAATAAATTCACGCAGTATTACAGACATATAAAATGTATGAGATACATTTTAAAATTAGAAGATTGTTTAATGACTTATGTCAGGGTCAGGTGCATCTAGCATCGATGATTCGTAAGTGCATTGCCAATGATGGACAAATCTATGAAACAACAATGTTCTTCATGTGGATGCGATGTAGCACATCATTATATAGTTACAATTTAATAGTATCTCCATAGTGGAAATGTCAAAGAATAATTCGTCGGCCATCATGATTTTACATTATCTAAACGACAATGTCAAATTGACGTTTTCAAAGTCAAAACAACATACCATACCATAGACGAATGTAAATTTGTAATGGTAAATAAATTCACGCAGTATTACAGACATATAAAATGTATGAGATACATTTTAAAATTAGAAGATTGTTTAATGACTTATGTCAGGGTCAGGTGCATCTAGCATCGATGATTCGTAAGTGCATTGCCAATGATGGACAAATCTATGAAACAACAATGTTCTTCATGTGGATGCGATGTAGCACATCATTATATAGTTACAATTTAATAGTATCTCCATAGTGGAAATGTCAAAGAATAATTCGTCGGCCATCATGATTTTACATTATCTAAACGACAATGTCAAATTGACGTTTTCAAAGTCAAAACAACATACCATACCATAGACGAATGTAAATTTGTAATGGTAAATAAATTCACGCAGTATTACAGACATATAAAATGTATGAGATACATTTTAAAATTAGAAGATTGTTTAATGACTTATGTCAGGGTCAGGTGCATCTAGCATCGATGATTCGTAAGTGCATTGCCAATGATGGACAAATCTATGAAACAACAATGTTCTTCATGTGGATGCGATGTAGCACATCATTATATAGTTACAATTTAATAGTATCTCCATAGTGGAAATGTCAAAGAATAATTCGTCGGCCATCATGATTTTACATTATCTAAACGACAATGTCAAATTGACGTTTTTAAAATCAAAACAACATACCATACCATAGACGAATGTAAATTTGTAATGGTAAATAAATTCACGCAGTATTACAGACATATAAAATGTATGAGATACATTTTAAAATTAGAAGATTGTTTAATGACTTATGTCAGGGTCAGGTGCATCTAGCATCGATGATTCGTAAGTGCATTGCCAATGATGGACAAATCTATGAAACAACAATGTTCTTCATGTGGATGCGATGTAGCACATCATTATATAGTTACAATTTAATAGTATCTCCATAGTGGAAATGTCAAAGAATAATTCGTCGGCCATCATGATTTTACATTATCTAAACGACAATGTCAAATTGACGTTTTCAAAGTCAAAACAACATACCATACCATAGACGAATGTAAATTTGTAATGGTAAATAAATTCACGCAGTATTACAGACATATAAAATGTATGAGATACATTTTAAAATTAGAAGATTGTTTAATGACTTATGCCAGGGTCAGATGCATCTGTCATCGATGATTCGTAAGTGCATTGCCAATGATTGACAAACCTATGAAACAACAATGTTCTTCATGTGGATGTGATGTAGCACATCATTATAAAGTTACAATTTAATAGTATCTCCATAGTGGAAATGTCAAAGAATAATTCGTCGGCCATCATGATTTTACATGATCTAAACGACAACGTCAAATTGACGTTTTTAAAGTCAAAACAACATACTATACCATAGGCGAATATAAATTTGTAATGACTATACCGTAAATAAATTCACGCAGTATTACACAGACATATAAAATGTATGAGATACATTTTAAAATTAGAAGATAGTTTAATGACTTATGTCAGGGTGCGATGCATCTAGCATCGATGATTCGTAAGTGCATTGCCAATGATGGACAAATCTATGAAACAACAATGTTCTTCATGTGGATGTGATGTAGCACATAATTATATAGTTACAATTTAATAGTATCTCCATAGTGGAAATGTCAAAGAATAATTCGTCGGCCATCATGATTTTACATTATCTAAACGACAATGTCAAATTGACGTTTTTAAAGTCAAAACAACATACTATACCATAGACGAATGTAAATTTGTAATGGTAAATAAATTCACGCAGTATTACAGACATATAAAATGTATGAGATACATTTTAAAATTAGAAGATTGTTTAATGACTTATGTCAGGGTCAGGTGCATCTAGCATCGATGATTCGTAAGTGCATTGCCAATGATGGACAAATCTATGAAACAACAATGTTCTTCATGTGGATGCGATGTAGCACATCATTATATAGTTACAATTTAATAGTATCTCCATAGTGGAAATGTCAAAGAATAATTCGTCGGCCATCATGATTTTACATTATCTAAACGACAATGTCAAATTGACGTTTTTAAAATCAAAACAACATACCATACCATAGACGAATGTAAATTTGTAATGGTAAATAAATTCACGCAGTATTACAGACATATAAAATGTATGAGATACATTTTAAAATTAGAAGATTGTTTAATGACTTATGTCAGGGTCAGGTGCATCTAGCATCGATGATTCGTAAGTGCATTGCCAATGATGGACAAATCTATGAAACAACAATGTTCTTCATGTGGATGCGATGTAGCACATCATTATATAGTTACAATTTAATAGTATCTCCATAGTGGAAATGTCAAAGAATAATTCGTCGGCCATCATGATTTTACATTATCTAAACGACAATGTCAAATTGACGTTTTCAAAGTCAAAACAACATACCATACCATAGACGAATGTAAATTTGTAATGGTAAATAAATTCACGCAGTATTACAGACATATAAAATGTATGAGATACATTTTAAAATTAGAAGATTGTTTAATGACTTATGCCAGGGTCAGATGCATCTGTCATCGATGATTCGTAAGTGCATTGCCAATGATTGACAAACCTATGAAACAACAATGTTCTTCATGTGGATGTGATGTAGCACATCATTATAAAGTTACAATTTAATAGTATCTCCATAGTGGAAATGTCAAAGAATAATTCGTCGGCCATCATGATTTTACATGATCTAAACGACAACGTCAAATTGACGTTTTTAAAGTCAAAACAACATACTATACCATAGGCGAATATAAATTTGTAATGACTATACCGTAAATAAATTCACGCAGTATTACACAGACATATAAAATGTATGAGATACATTTTAAAATTAGAAGATAGTTTAATGACTTATGTCAGGGTGCGATGCATCTAGCATCGATGATTCGTAAGTGCATTGCCAATGATGGACAAATCTATGAAACAACAATGTTCTTCATGTGGATGTGATGTAGCACATAATTATATAGTTACAATTTAATAGTATCTCCATAGTGGAAATGTCAAAGAATAATTCGTCGGCCATCATGATTTTACATTATCTAAACGACAATGTCAAATTGACGTTTTTAAAGTCAAAACAACATACTATACCATAGACGAATGTAAATTTGTAATGGTAAATAAATTCACGCAGTATTACAGACATATAAAATGTATGAGATACATTTAAAAATTAGAAGATTGTTTAATGACTTATGTCAGGGTCAGATGCATCTAGCATCGATGATTCGTAAGTGCATTGCCAATGATGGACAAATCTATGAAACAACAATGTTCTTCATGTGGATGTGATGTAGCACATAATTATATAGTTACAATTTAATAGTATCTCCATAGTGGAAATGTCAAAGAATAATTCGTCGGCCATCATGATTTTACATTATCTAAACGACAATGTCAAATTGACGTTTTTAAAGTCAAAACAACATGCCATACCATAGACGAATGTAAATTTGTAATGGTAAATAAATTCACTCAGTATTACAGACATATAAAATGTATGAGATACATTTTAAAATTAGAAGATTGTTTAATGACTTATGCCAGGGTCAGATGCATCTAGCATCGATGATTCGTAAGTGCATTGCCAATGATGGAAACAAGGATGATTTTCATGTGGATGTGATGTAGCTGATAGAAGGCATCGTGACCATCATCAACAGCCTCGCAGCAGCAACATTACCAGCAAAAGAGTAAGAAGAAGCACCAGAGCCAGAGCAACACCGTGATGCTGTGGTGTTGATGATGATAGTAGGCAGATATTGTGCCCGTCCGTCACCCAATCAAAGGGCGGTGATGTGTCACCTGCACCGTGCGGAGGTGAGCTAGGCGGTCCACATTCGTGCGGGCACCTTCTTCTACTGGTACGCGGATTCGCGCAAACGCGAGCCACGTTGGCGGCCGTGGCGGCGAGACCGCCTTCTCCTGCTGACCTGATAACAACAACATTCCGCGACTCTCACCAGCACTCGGCAAAGAGCGCTCCGCTACCGTCGAGAGTGGTTCATCGTCGCTCTATACCGGCAGACAAAGACCAAGAACGAAGCACACGCAGATTGCTGCGTTGCTGCTGCTGCTGCTCCTTCGATCTAATCCCTCCACGTTCTACCTGCGATGCTCACGTCGCTCGCATTCACCAGGTGAGACTCGAGCCGAAGTCCTGCTAGCCGCCTAGCGGCGACTGTACAGTATACCGTCGCGCCACGTAGCTAGACGAGATCGCACGATTCGTTCCGATTCGATACCAGCACCAAACATCGCTCCACTCATATAATCATTCTTCAGTATTCGCTGGTCCGCGCATTGGAGTGTGTGCGTTGCTCTGTCACTTGATCAACGCAGCATTGTTGACGCTCATCGCGTTATCTGTCAAACGATACTTACAGTCAATCTCTGCGATTGTGTCGTTAGTAAACACATAATTGCCTAGTTCGTGAAGATAATGCGCGATTGGCGCGTAGAATTCTGAAAACGTTTAGTGGGCTGTAGTTCAATCTAGTGTTACGAAGCGGAAGATCTATTCGCTCTGCATTTGGCGCAGCGTGCGTTGTTTGGTAATAATAAAAGTTTTAACTAAATATCGGTTTTTGTAAAATTAAAATACTCCACCAAATTGACAAACATCTGTTCGAAACTACATTCGAATTAATCGAAACGTCGTGTGGAAACATTGCCGGTTCAAATTTAAAAAAACTGACTCATATAGAATGATAAATTAGAAACACATGTGCCAAGTAAACTAATAATACGCAAATGATTTAGAGCAACTCGAAAGCGATATAGACGGTGTTATATCTCGTAACGTATACGCGCACCATCATCACAAAGGAGTGGTGTATAAACGTAAAACGCGAAGCGTCATCACCAACGGCGAAAGAAGGAACCGTGACCTTCGTTTTCACTGTTGTGTGTGTGTGTGTGTGTGTGTTTGTGAGTGCGGTGTGCGTGCTCTTCAAATTCAGGCAAAGAGGTAAGAGAAGCTGCCGCTAGCTGCTACGGTTGTTCTTGTTGTCCTTTTCGTTCGTGTGTTGTGTCTGCACTCGGTTGTGTAGACACTGAAGAGAGCCTGAATTGCGAAACGTACGATGTACACAGGACTGTAATGCTATGCTGGCGTGAGAGTGTGTATATTCTGGATTTGCACTTATATAGAGTATAGGCTACGCTGTTTTGGCGGGTCGATATTTGGTCTTGATTGAATGAGACCGCCGCACATGGGACGCCCGGCTGGAAGGACTCGGGACCGCGTGCAGATATCATTCGCCACTAGCTTTATATCTATATACATACCATGCACGCAACTAAATAACGCTGCCTCAACTGACATTGCTGATTGCATGCCGGTTTGTTTACAATTCCCACTGGCTGGGCACGGTCCCATCACCATTTCACTGTGGTTTGCTTACTTACTGTTCCTATCTACTTTTGTAGTTTAAGCACTAGGTGCGTCTATAGTATATGTTATTTGATAATAATGTTGATGTTGAATATAGCTGCACTTATCATTTTCACCCGCGCGGCTTTTCAGATGGACGTAGATATATTATACGTGTATATGTCGTAAATTATCTACGATGTATATGCCGTAAATATAGGCTACAGCTGGATATGCGATAAGGACGTAATTATAGTCGCAGGAAACTTATTTGCATGTGTTTTTGGTGTAATAGCTTTAATTCAGGCATCATAGAAGGTTTTTGTTATAATCGACGTTTTTTTCGTTATATTTAGTTCTCTTGCCATTTATTTTATTATACAGAAATCATCGAATCTCCTTACGGCTTGAATTTTTCAATATACAATCCTGGCAAAGAATAAAATCTTAACTATTTTTCTTCCTAATTTGCACAATAATAGTATAAGTATCTTCTATAAAAATTCTACAATGCGACATATTTATAATCTACAAAAAATAATATTTTGGTCCTTTTCACATTTTCCGATTGACTCAAACGACAAAATCGGAAATTTTCCAATTGCCTAGGCGACTATGCGGCTAAACAACTAGACACCGACTACTTAGGTGACGTCACACGTGCCATTAATAATATACCACAATCTAAAAATACCGTCAACGAACTGAAAATGCACGCCAACTTTAAACCATCTTCATATTCCTAATGCTATAGACTCGGTTACAAATGGAAAAATATTTATTACTTATGAGTTTCGAGCCTCGTTAATTTTTTTATGTTATTATTGACTGTTAAACAATCTAAAACACCTGTTAAATCTGGCATTATAATTATATGCAGCAATATGTTGCCCATTTTCAGTTATCTCGTCCGTATTTATGTTTCGTTCTCAAATCGAAAATAAAATGTTATAATTACAATACTTAATCACGAATATTTTGTGAAAAATAAATAAAAAATCTAAAAATACCGTCAACGAACTGAAAATGCACGCCAACTTTAAATCATCTTCATATTCCTAATGCTATAGACTCGGTTACAAATGGAAAAATATTTATTTTATATTTATTACTTCGTTTGGAGCCTCGTTAATTTTTTTAATATTATTATTGACTTTTAAACAATCTAAAACACCTGTTAAATCTGTCATTATAATTATATGAAGCAATATGTTGTCCATTTTCAGTTATCTCGTCCGTATTTATGTTTCATTCTCAAATCGAAAATAAAATGTTATAATTACAATACTTAATCACGAATATTTTGTGAAAAATAAATAAAAAATCTAAAAATACCGTCAACGAACTGAAAATGCACGCCAACTTTAAATCATCTTCATATTCCTAATGCTATAGACTCGGTTACAAATGGAAAAATATTTATTTTATATTTATTACTTCGTTTGGAGCCTCGTTAATTTTTTTAATATTATTATTGACTTTTAAACACTCTAAAACACCTGTTAAATCTGTCATTATAATTATATGAAGCAATATGTTGTCCATTTTCAGTTATCTCGTCCGTATTTATGTTTCATTCTCAAATCGAAATTAAAATGTTATAATTACAATACTTAATCACGAATATTTTGTGAAAAAAAATAAAAAATCTAAAAATACCGTCAACGAATTGAACATGCACGCAAACTTTAAACCATCTTCATATTCCTATTGCTATAGACTCGGTTACAATTGGAAAAATATTTATTTTATATTTATTACTTCGTTTCGAGCCTCGTTAATTTTTTTTATATTATTATTGACTTTTAAACAATCTAAAACAACTGTTAAATCTGGCATTATAATTATATGAAGCAATATGTTGCCCATTTTCAGTTATCTCGTCCGTATTTATGTTTCGTTCTCAAATCGAAAATAAAATGTTATAATTACAATACTTAATTACGAATATTTTGTGTAATGTAACATTGATGTCTTCATTGTTGCATAATTTGGATTCTTACACCAGTGACATTAAAATTTGCAGTATATTTTGTATGCAGTTGAAGATGAAGAAACTGTTTTTTGTAAATGCACTGACATTAAATAAAACACAGCTTATCTCATGAAATAAGATTGCTGCAAGTGATTCTATTAAAAAAAATTTCTCAAATAGATGCTATTTAATAGAATCTTCGGTAGTTTCAAGATTTTGCGAGGAAATACATTTGGTTAGAGAAACGTGTAGATAAATTGACACTCTTTTAATTTTTGAAAAGGTACCCTAAGCAAATTCCCGCTTTGGAGTATTTTTTTTTCTATTCCCGCTTGGAGAATTTTGTTAGAAATTTAATTAAAACGACAATGTTGTTAATACATGTGTGCCTTATAATGTAAGCATGTCTCTTAAAATTCCCGGACATCTAATTGTTTTACTCTATCGTTGAAAACCACTTGTTCGAAAAATAACTACACCATTCGAAATTAGAATTAAAAGTACAGGTGCAGTGATGTTACGTATCTATCTCCAATCGCTAATTTTTTAAGTGAAAAATTAGAAAAAAACTTATGAAATTTTACATACGTTATTCGAAGAGATCTGATTAAGTCTTAAATAGATTTTTTTTTTAAAATTTAGTACTATAGAGTCCAAACGATGGATTTCTTAGATTAGTGGACCAAGAATTTTTCAAAAAATGATATAAACATCACTAAATAATGTTGAATTGTAAAATCGTTACTACGGTGTTAAATAATTCTATAAAACATCACCCAAATAGCCTTAAAAATGCGCATCTAGCTAATAAATGCATTGTGTTACGGTTTTTGGGTGATACAACTAATGCTGAAGTTTAATTTTTCGAATTGCCAATTAAAAGTAAGTTCTGGTACAATTTTAAACATCATTTCTAGCAAACTAATAGGTTAAATAATATTAAATCATTTTATTTTGATTAGCACGCCACTGGCATTTAAGGTATACTTGTACTCGCGCGGTACGCGTATATATCTGTGTATATGCATATTCGGATGCAGCGGATTCTTCCCCATAGTTGTTAATTAAACTTCTAATTTCGCCCCAGACAATGACAGTCATCAAAATAGATTAAATTTGGACGAGTTTTATTAAATAGCTCGCTACATGCACTATATATACGTCTGTTTTATATTATCCGCAGCTGCAGCTGCGTTCAGCTTGCAGGATGTACGTCTGCAGCATACGCACACGCTGCCTTCCTTTATAAATTATTTTAAATTAATGTTCCTCCCTCTAAATCACGCTATTTGACTTGTAAGGCGCATATATGGTATTCAATCTGCGACTAATCTAGTTGAGAATGTAATATAATATGTTTAAGTACTCGAAGCAATCCAAATCTAGCCCCCCAGATTTATTAAAATTAGTGCAAATTTCGTACATATTTTTTCCGATATTTCACTTCGTATAACTTGGAGAAATTTTCTTCTAGCAAATTTTTAGACACAAATGATTATATTTATTTAGATCATAAATTATATTTGTACAAAAAATTTCGTTTACCGATTTATGGTGAAAATCCTATATGTATTCATAATATATACCAGTGTTTCTCAAAGATATTTTTTTATTGTTTATATGACTTTCGTTGTTCCCCTTGAAGTTATCGCCAAATAACTTATGGCATCTTAAAAAACATACTGTATTATTAAAACTTCTAGCTCTATATTATATGTATACTTCCTATAATTAGAACAAATATCTCATTTTTTTTTTATATTTTAGATTTTACAAAAAATCAATTTTCCCATTTCGCAGATGATTGGTCCATTTTTAAAACTGGCCCTAAAAAAACTGATGGGGCCGTACATCCCTTATTGAGAAACACTGGAATAGAGTACCAGAAGTATATATACTCGTTATCTTCTAGTTCCAGCCGCTACCTTTTAGTAGTATTACAATTTTTCAGAGCTTCTTATCAAATTAAGCGAGTCAATATTTACGTTGATGATTAAAAAGCTTATTTTGTAAATGAACTGTTTCGATGTCTTATCGCAAAGGTAGATGATCAAACTATTTATTTAAGCGAATATGTGGTATCTACACGAAGTTTGTCTTATGTAAATACATAAACGCTTTGGGGGCCAATATTTCACAAAAAAAATTAAATCATCTCAAATGCTTCCCCCTTTTCCTCAACAAAGTTTTAGCATCCGTCTTCATTATCCTTGCTATTATTTCAAAAGCTTCAATTCCACGTATATCTTATTGTATTATTGTCCACGTCTCACAGCCATACAACGTTTACTGTATCCCACTCTGTTATACCTGCAAATTTGTTCTTTCTCCACTACTGTCTTCTTATCTTACGATAATTGTTACACAAAATCACCTACAGATAATTATTTTATAGCATCCGTGTTCAGTTTTCTGGCTATTATTTCAAAAGCTTCAATCCCACGTATATCTTATTGTATTATTGTCCACGTCTCACAGCCATACAACGTTTACTGTATCCCACTCTGTTATACCTGCAAATTTGTTCTTTCTCCACTACTGTCTTCTTATCTTACGATAATTGTTACACAAAATCTTTCAAAAGCTTCAATTCCACGTATATCTTATTGTATTATTGTCCACGTCTCACAGCCATACAATGTTTACTGTGTCCCACTCTGTTATACCTGCAAATTTGTTCTTTCTCTACTACTGTCTTCTTATCTTACGATAATTGTTACACAAAATCTTGCAAAAGCTTCAATTCCACGTATATCTTATTGTATTATTGTCCACGTCTCACAGCCATACAATGTTTACTGTGTCCCACTCTGTTATACCTGCAAATTTGTTCTTTCTCTACTACTGTCTTCATATCTTACGATAATTGTTACACAAAATCACCTACAGATCATTATTTTATAGCACCCGTATTCATTTTTCTCGCAATTATTTCAAAAGCTTCAATTCCACGTATATCTTCTTGTATTATTGTCCACTCCTCACAGCCGTACAATGTTTACTGTGTCCCACTCTGTTATACCTACAAATTTCTTCTTTCTCTACTACTGTCTTCTTATCTTACGATAATTGTTACACAAAATCTTTCAAAAGCTTCAATTCCACGTATATCTTCTTGTATTATTGTCCACGCCTCACAGTCGTACAATGTTTTCTGTGTCTCACTCTGTTATACCTGCAAATTTGTTCTTTCTTTTACTAGTGTGTTCCGATCTTACGATAATTGTTACACAAAATCACCTAAAAATAATTATTTATTACAATGGCCTTACCGTTAGCTAATTCAACGAAGTCGAACTCTTTCAACATCACATTTGAGTCGTGTTGGAATCGAGTACATCTCAAATAGCGACAATACGTCTGGAGAAATTGAATTGGCTCGTCGTTCGATTATATAGGTATATATTACATGATTCGGTTCTTTGCGGGCTGTGCACACAATTGATTAAACCAACCACCCCTTTGGCACTGAAATGCTTCAACAACCCTTTCGCCGCTGTGTTGTTACGCCGTGCTTTTCTGGTCTGTAATTCTATAGAGTTGTATTGCCGGCGAGAAAGGCCAAAGCTAAAAGACTTCGGGGGAAGAATTGAAATTGATTGAGAAAGAATGGGGATTTATATAGACTGCCTTGTGATATATTTTTTTGGAGTGATTTAAACTGCGTTTTAGAAGAACGGTGTTAAGTCAACAATTACAGCAGTTGAATTAAGCGTGGCAAATTCTTAAGGGTATCGATTTATTATAGCGTGACTCATTTTATTCTACATCTCACATTTAACTGATTACATCTGTAATTCTGGACTTATTGATGGTGGGGATAGGCCACGTTTTGCTGTATACAAAAAATGCACCATGAAGAAGTTGGTACTTTGTCGGTGTCATGGAATGCAATGGGTCGTCACATATCATTGTACCTTGGCCATCATTTACCATTCTGGGTGACCCATAAACTGCTCTTCTTCGTCCTCCCCTCAGACCCTTAGCTCCAACTCTGTCTGCCCTCTGTGACATGCCATAACTGCACCGTCCGTAATCCATCTCAAGATGATATATATTCATGTTTACATGTGCGTTAGGTTTGGACAAATTACTCTCTTTTTTACAACATAAAAAAATAATTTCAAATAGTTATATTAAGTTACTTCTATATACGAATTTTTGTTCTTTGTTTGCAATATGGCGGGTTTTAAAAGCAGTTTAAAAAATGGAATTAATCGAAAAATTTCAGTTAAAAATTATTTACAAAATGTATAACATTTTCCACTGTTCGTCCTTTCGATTTCCGCAGTTCCGATATTTTGTTCGAGTCTTTTTTATTAAACAGTTGTAGAAAATGCTTCGGTAAAAATCTGACCATGTTATCCATGGTACTTCTCTAGCCTATAGCAACGCTGCCATTCTCAGAATCAGATAAAGAATCTCCCGTTGACGCTGAAAAGCAAACAAAAAGAATTATCCTCAGCGTACATATATATAGGGGAATCGGCCACAGGTTGCCGTGCTGGAGTTGCAGTCGCGCGTCACTTAGGCTCATTTGCATATTTTATTAAAGACCCCAATATACCTGCAATCTTCATAGAAAAATTTATAATAGAAGGGCAGCCGGAAATTTATAGCCAGCAATAAAGTTGTGCATGATATATGTGAATAGTTTCACTTTTGTCAGATATTTCTAGTGATTTTTTCACATAATTTTATAGCTTATTTTAACGACCAATTATCGATATTAAAAAAAATATATGTTTATATGTACAGACCCAACATTAAAATTCAAAACTGTTCGTCATTTTAAATCAAACTTTAATTTAGAGAAAGTACATTGACAATTTTTTGTCGATTGATTTAAAAAAAAAGGTCCATTTAATTGTAATTGCTTAGAAGTTTATGTTACGAAATACATTCCACACGAGACAGGACGAGATATTAAGGTGCATCTATGACTGACAGTATATTGTAATATATTTATATACACACATATTACATATATAGCACCGGTTTACATTTATCACCCGAATTAAATGTCCGTCACTTTAATGAAATGAAGGAAATGAAACCTTACATTCGGCGTTGCCGTTGTTGGCGAATTAGTCAGCAAACGCCACCGTGTTATAGTTAGAATGGACACGGCCAAATTGATTACTTGATGTTGTTAACCTGTTAGTTAACCCTTTGCAAATCCATATAAATACACTGCTGACAGACTAAGCTGGAAATCAAATAGTTTCCCTGTGGACTTTACGTAATTAAACTAAGAACGACACGCAATCGTTTTTATCCGAGATATATATGATAAAGTTCACACTTGAATAATGAATTTTACTCGGAATTTTACAAGAATTCCTTTTCGTCTTTTTATCGCGTGAAAGAAAAATTATGAACCTCTGATTTTTCGTCAACCAATACAAAAATATTCACGCATGTGAAATCCTGTAGTAATAACAACTATTCTCTTAAATTCATCGCGTTGTAGTGAACAAAATTCAAATATAAAATTTATTTTCTGGATAATCCTCAATCAATACCCTACATCTATTCATCCCACACGCCTTCCACCATCTCAACCACATACTCCCATCTAGGTTCTATTCTAGGTTTATCTTCCTTGCCTATAGTCCACGCCTCACACCCGTACAATGCTACACTCCACACATATGCCGTCAGTAAAGTTTTTCTAATACCCAAGTCAATATTTGATGTTAAAATCTGCTCCTCTTCTACGAATGCCTTCCTATGCTGTGCTATCCTACAATTTATATCTACCATACTTCGGTTATCAATTTCCTAAATAAAATCCTCACGTTTCCTGTGCATTTCTTTTTGTCACACTTTGGTCTTGCGTTAGTTGAATTAAAGGTACAAAAATATAGTAATATTTATGTTATAATAATCCCTAGTCATTACTTCCTGCATACCTGTTCAAAAAAAATACAAAAAGCCAATTACTTTTCCGTTACAACTTAAGATAGGTGCTTACGTTTGTTTCTCTTAATAAAGTTGTAAATTTTCATAATCAGAAAACTTTTTGCACCGACACGGGATCGAACCTTCATTAGCCAAACTTCGGTTTTCGAGATATTTTCGTTTAATAATGTAAATTACGCAAATGTTAATTTTAAAGTAATGTAAGTGCCTATATTCTTGAACTCGTGATTTTCGTCGCCATTCAACACGTAGTAGTAATATTATTATTACACCAAAACCGCTGTCCTAATATATTTTAAATAGTTTTGTCCCTTGTCATGTAATGCTACGTGATGTATATGTTATATTAACCAAGCAGACAAACCACGGCTAATATTACAGTGGCGCAACCAAAAGAATATTCATATTGGTTTGACGTTACTATTAAAGAGGTATAAGTCATGGCATAAAAAAATAATTCGAAAAACAGCCCAACCACTGACATATTAATCGAATTTTCTTTGATTCGAATTCGACATTTTTTATTCTAACTTGTCCCCTGCATGTGAAAAAGTGCTTCATATTGTTTTTTATATATTTTTTCGATATTTAGATCTTTATTCATATTTCCATGTATGAACTTCACTGCTACGCCACTGATGTTAGAACCCTTTATATGCAATGCAAATGCATACATACACACATACTGTAAAGCCCCTGAGGTACATTGTTATTTTTAATAAGCCATGTCGTGTGAAAATTCTATTAATTATAGCGACAGACAAGTCCTTGCTTCTGCATACAGCGTTGCCACTTATTTATACTATATGCATTTTAGGCATGTAGATAGGGTAAATTGTTGCGCTGATGGGATAAATTGAGCTGCACCCCTCTTCAATTGACTTGATTTCTTTAAAACCATAAAAAACTACATGGCAATTCTTAAAATATCACTCTTCCTTGATCGCTCCCTCTTGGCAATATTTCCACATTTAAAAAATTATTGATTTTAAATAATGTGATAAAAATTATAGTCCTACGTTATGAATAGAGACCGGATTTTAGGCAAAATGCCTTAAATAGCCTTTTTTTGCCTATTTCGACAATTTTGGTCAAATTTTGCCTATTTTTCAGTTTAGCGCCTATTTTGCTTATTTCAACACTTTTCACGCATTCGCGCCCTTTTTTCATATTTATTTTGCTTTCACTATAATTTATTTTGTTCGATGATAAAAACTTTCTAAATTGTTTGTGTCATTGCTACATTACCAATGGAAAAATCCCTAATCGTTCTTAATGTACTCTTAAGTACTTAGTGGTTATTTTGTAACAACTGTTATTTCAAATAAATAATTCACCCTTCATTTCTTCAGTCTGTGTTTAGTTAGCGCACGAATATATTCGAAAATAAATTCAAAATGACTAAAATTAGAGCAGTTCAGATGAATCCAAGATCCAAAAAAGGAAAAATGTTGTTTTACTGCGTTTTTCATGCGTTTTTGAGTTTTTTTTTTTCAAAATAATAAATGCCCTTTTTTACCGCCTTTTTAAAAGGTTTTTTAGTGCCTATTGCCGCCTATTTTGGCATTTTTTCAGTGCCTATAATAATCCGGTGTATTTAAATAAAATGTGTTTAGATAAACACATTTTTTTGCCTTTTTTGTTATTTCACTTGACACGCCACTGTTGCCGCTTCGAGTTAACTCTACCACCCACTCAAATTAACCTTGTACCCTTGGGTAATTTACACGGTTCGTTTTTTGATGAATTCGTACACCAAAAATGCATAATGCCATTACTTTAATTTTCATTGGTTTTTCATTATCTTTGATTTTCCCAATTTATTTTACGACCCTTGTAATTATTTAATTAAAAAATCTATTATATTAAAAATTCGCGTTTTTTTGGCCATTTGGGGTTTATGTACTTACTAATTTTTGTTGATGTTGTTCGAGGATTTAAGAAAAAATGTACTCCATACAATGCGCTATCTCACGATTTATTTATTTTTAAACGATTTTATATAAAATTTGCCCAAATGTTACCAAATCGACTAACGAATCCAATTTATTTGTTCGTTTTAGAAATTAAATATATTTTTTTTAAGTAGTTCGAGGATTTATGCGAAGATTTACGTAAAAATGTCTTCATAAAATGCAGTATCTCACGATTTATTTATTTTTAAAGGATTTATATAAAATTTGCCCAAATATAACCAAATCTATTAACGAATCCAATTTATTTGTTCATTTTAAGAATTAAAAAAAAAAATTTTTTAAGTACTACCATAGTGTCTGAAATATCTCGTAATAAGTTTTAGAAAACATATTAACTTTTTCTTGTTGTTTTGTACAAAGATTTAGGTTATAAATACACTAGCATTAATATTCCAACAACACAATTATTTCTCGATAAATAACGGATCGCATACATAAATATGCGATTAATAAAAGCGAAATGAAAAATCCACTATAAACGTGTATATTAAGCCATAGCGTGTTATAGTTGCATTAGTACACATTAATCAATTAATTCATAAATGAAATTGAAAATAATTAATAATCGTTTACATAATTAGAAATGTTTTATTATATATGCGGAATAATTACACTTATACGTAAACGTACTTTTACAATCTGTTAAGAAATAAATCTCATGATATGAAGAGTAGCGATGTGGTTGGTATGGTACTCAACACTACACGTAGCTAAAGATGTATCTCCAATACGACTTTCCATTACTTATACGGATAATTACTGTAATTAGTAATTTTATCTTGCATCTACGAATGTATTGCATAAAAAAATTGAATGCATTTATAATTACACCACATATTAATAAATCTAATGGTTAGTTAAAGGAAATCTTTGCTTTAGTACAAGATTACGTAATTTGCTTGTAAGGTGAAATAAAATTTAAGGTAAAATGTACGGGCAGCTTTCACTTCGTTATCGTTATGCAGTTCGAAATTTTTTTTTATTAGAAATTAAGGTCTAGTCTAGAATTACGTATTATGTTTGATCCTGGTACTATAAATTGTGTTTTTATGATAAAAATCAGTGTTCTTCGGGGCATTATATGATCGCTTGTAAGCACAACCTTAGATCTACTATAAAAAGTCGGAACTGAAAGAATAAAAGTGCCATTTATTTCTCAAGATGTTGCACGACACCCATTATATTGTACACCTACATCATTTCTGACAGGAGCAGCCGAGGGGAGTCTCTGCCCCCTACCGGGCACCCCGGCAACCATTAGGGAACCCTAAGGACCTCTTTACCGCTTACCATCAAAAATCACTATAATACCCGAATACGTCGATTCTTTTATTAAACGAATTGTAAGTATTTGGTGAAAATTTGACTGTTATTAAAATATAAAAATGTCATAATTACGATGCCGAATCAGAATTCTTATGTGGCAAAATTACAAAAATTATATTGATTTATGTTTGAGTATTTTTTTGGTAACGGTGGATTATATAGTCATTCTTCGCAGATAGTAGATCTCCTACCAGGATAAATAACACTGAATTATTGAGGTCACAACTTCTTAACTTCCCTACTAAATTATCGCACGGATTATTTAATTTTGGAAAATATGTTCCGCCTTTTGTGTTGCGTAGTTTTTATTAGATAAGTTTCGTATTATTTATTTTAAAGTGGCTGCATTTTTTTCACGGAATTAAAGAACGATTGCACTGAATTATTGACTCAATTGAAAATAAATGATTTATTTATTGCAATCGTTTTTTTTTACGTTGAAAACTGTTTAATTAGGAAATTGTATGTTTGTTTTAGTGTTCTCGGATTTTATATCGAAAAAAAGAAAGGATAGTACCGTTAAATTATTATCTAGCTCATCAGCACATGAACAAAAATTCCTTCTCTCATTATTGTAATCACTAATAATATATGAAAATTTGTATGAGTAGTTAAGGTGCTCACATTATTAAACCGTCATCGCTTTAGCTGAAAATTATGCATATTAAATTTTTTACTAGAACTTTGCCATAGAACATATAAAAATGCGCTCTTCATAATAATCTACTAGTTACAGTCTCTTTCAAGTTTCTTTATCGCTTGTAACACTATTTCGTATTATAGAGCGGACATTATCGTTTATCTGAATAAGTAAACCGTATGCCTGTTTATTAAAATAATTTCGACCGGTTATATACTATACAGGGTAGCCCAAATATGGTTACATCTAAATACAATGTTTTACAATGCAGAATAGCTGCAGTATAGCGAAACATTAAAAAGCATCCATCGTAGAAATTTTTACAACGATCGATCAATATGTTTAAATTGTGACGGCGTTTCTTTGGATAGCCGTTTTACGAAAACTGCTGGACCGATTTAAAAATGTTGATGTTAGATTATAGCGTGTTGTAGTCTACATTTGCCCAGTTTCTTCAAAATTTAAGTATATTTGAAAAATTGGTTGGAAATTAAATAATAAGAATGACGAATTTTTCTCCATATTCATATATCTTATATCTCTAATGCAGGTGGCTTAAAGTGTGATAAAGTAGTCAATGTGAACTAGGTTCTTCGAGACCCGGCGATACAATAATTTTGTTTATTTATTTATTCATATTTCTTATATTTTGATTGTTTAAATATTTTATTTTGATTTTTTTAAATATTTTATAGCAAAATATCTAGGTTTACAAATTAGTTAGTTAAAGAGTCCGCAATCCTAAAGATTGATTGGAAACAGCACGCCATGCCGATCTATCCTGAGCTAATCCCTTCATCTCCCTATAGCTATTCATCTCAACGTCTTCAACTATCTGACTCACATACTCCAATTTAGGCCTACCTACCCCTCTCTTTCCCTCCACTCTACCTTCTATGATCAATTGCATAATCCCCCCATGCCTAAGGATATGCCCTACTAATCTGTCTCTCCTACGCTGTAACACTCTCCAAATACTTCTCTTCTCCCCTACTAACTCTAGTACATCTTCATTTGTTACTTTATCTTTCCAACCAATCCTCATCATCCTCCTATAACACCACATTTCGAATGCTTGTAATCTACGCTTCTCTTCCTTTCCTATAGTCTACGCCTCACACCCGTACAGTGCTACACTCCAAACATATACCTTCAGTAATCTTTTTCTAATACCCAAGTCGATATTTGATCTTAAAATCTGTTCCTTTTCTACGAATGCCTTCCTACCCTGTGCTATCCTACACTTTATATCTACCTTGCTTCGATTATCTTTTGTGATTCTACTGCCTAAATAACAAAAATCTGACACTTCTTCGATTCTATTATCTCCTATTGTGATCCTCATTTTTCTACTGCATTCCTTTTTGTCACACCTCATCACTTTAGTTTTACCTATATTTATTTTCATGTTAAAATCCCTAGTCAATACTGCCTGCATACCATTCAATACCCTTTCTAAATTTTTTTCGCTTTCTTCCAATATAGCTATATCGTCGGCGAATGTCAACATATATATTTTCTCTCCCTGTACATTCACACCTACACTATACTCTTCTTTTACTTTGTTTATTGCATCTTCTATATATAGATTAAATAATAACGGTGAAAGTGTACATCCCTGCCGAACTCCCTTCCCTATTTTTGCTATCTCTTCTTCCCCCTCAATTCTAACTAAGGCAGTTTGGTGTTTATATAAATTAAAAATTATTCTCCTATCCTTATAATCTATACCCGTTTCTTTTAAAATTCTAAACATTATGTCCCAATCTACATTATCAAATGCCTTTTCTAAATCTACAAAAGCTATGCAAGTTACCTTTCCTACCCTCATTCTTTTTTCTACTACTGTTCTTAGTGCTAAAATCGCCTCCCTCGTCCCTCTGTTTTTCCTAAAACCAAACTGATCTTCTCCTAGCCTTTCCTCTACTTTATTTTCTAATCTCCTATAAATAATCTTTAACAATATCTTCGATGCATGTGATAGTAGACTAATGGTCCTATAGTTCTCACACAAATTCCCTCCTATTTTCTTCGGCGTTGTTACTATTCTACTACGCTGAAAATCCTGTGGTACTTCTCCCTTCTCATATATTTTACAAACTAACCTGTATAATCGCTCCTGCATTTTTTCCCCTGCGTGTTTTATTAATTCGGCTGGTATCATATCAATCCCCGCTGCTTTGTTATTCCGTAAATCATTTAATGCTCTATGAAACTCTGACCTAAGTATGCTAGGACCTAAGTCATCCTCATCTATCTGTTCCACACTTTCTAGCTCCTCCATGTCCTGCCTACCTTTATATAAATCTTCAAGATACTCCTTCCATCTTCTAGCTTTTTCCTTATTTTCTGTGAGTTCCTTACCCTGCTTATCACATATAATGTTACCCTTTGGTTTTACTTTAGAAAAATGTGACTTAATTTTCCTGTAGCCCAAATCTACTTTACCTCTTCTCATATCCTCCTCAATATCCTCACAATTTCCTTTTATCCACTCTTCTTTCGCTAGCTTGCATTTCCTATTAATTAAGTTCCTTAGTTCCTTATATTTTTTCTGTCCTGCTTCTGTGTTTCCAATTTTAATTTTCCTTCTTGCTTCTATCATTTCAACTATTTCTTCCGTGATCCATTCCCTCCTACCTGCCCTTTGCTTTAATTAAATTACAAATTAAATATCTAGCTAATAAATCTAGCTAATAAATGAGAGAAAAAATTGTTCTTCTTATCTTATATTCAAAAATTTTCAATTTTATATGTTGACTTCGATTAATATATAATACATTTTTAATTAGAGTATTTATAATAAAAGATTCTTTTCTAAAATAGCGAAGCTAAAATGTTGGGTAACGTAACAATCATTTTTTTTTTAATTTGAAAATAAAAACAAACTAGTTATCAATGTTTATATTCAATTCTGTTAATATAAACATGTATAGGATTTATTTATAATAATATACGCGAGCAGTTGCTGCAGGTGTTCTTGAAGTGGCTGTCGAATCGAAGGTAGTCAACTATTAGACGAGGTACCATTGGAACTGCTCATATAAAATAGCATGTGCAGAGAAGAGATTGCGTTTACGTAACAATGTACGCTAAGCCTGAACTGAGCGCTCTGTACGTTTGTGGATCGCGAAATTTGTCTAAACTCGATATGAAAAAGTGTGTAATTTGTGTGTACGTCCATCGTTGGTGTCACACACACCTAATACTAGAACTTGCAGATGGTATACTTCCTTGGTCAGCGTTAACTATTAATGTTATTATATTATATTAATGCTGTTAATTTCAAAAGTTACACATTTTCAAAGTCAGCATTTAGAAACAATTGTGTTTTCTTTAAGTTTTTAAACTATACATTTATCTCTGATTTGCCATATTTTGGTTTACTCGTAAGTACTTATTAAGAAAAAACATGCTTTTTATACACGTATATATAATAATAATAATAAATGGGTTTATTTATGTACCATACAAAGATATAAACATGAAAATCAAGAGAAAAGAAAACCTAAAAATAATAATGTTAATAATGCTGATATATAAATTGGTAGCTTTCAGCTATCTTGTTACTCTTATATATATGAAAAAATCTATAAATTATTTTGAATGGTATTTTTTTAATTTTGGCATATCCTGTATGCAGCAACCTGTCTCCTTCTCGATGTGACTACCCGTTATTTTTTTTCGGTATTTTCGGCACGCACTGTTAAACAGCCTAATACGAGATAGACTTCTTGTGTACTTTCCACCTGACAGAATTCAATAAGCCTATGGGCAAAGTATGTGTTAAAACCTGCAAAGCTTCCACTCCACCTTGATATTCAGAATTAATTATTCGCAAATTATACCAAATAAATTCGTATAGTCACGAACAATTTTGCATCCTCACATTTGCATATAATTACGATATTAAAACGTCACTATAATAAGGTAAAAAAGGCATATAAGTTCGAGATGAATGTGGAAACGATTCATATAGAATATCCGAATTTTTGAATATTTTTATTGTCCTTATAAGCGATGGCAAACTGTAGGTCACTTTGAGGACCTAGTTCGTAGTTCATTTCAATGTACCGTTCACGAACTATAGGTCGTGAACGACTACATCTTTAAAAAGAACTAGTTTACGACCTATATGCACATACTGAAAATAATGTCTTTTTTTCTCAATATAAAAATATTAAATGGTAAAAAATAAATAAATTGAAATATTACAATACTTATTTTGAATTAGGAATAAGGAAGAAAAGACAACAATGTTTATAATTTATACAAAACATATATATAAGGAAATATAATCTTCTCTAGGTACTCACGATTATTTATATGAAGTTCTAAAATACTTATCGGTAGTTACTGATGAAAATGTTTACTACTTTACTAACACTTGAAAATTAAATGTACAAACTATAATAAAATGAACTAGATAGAATCGTTTTGGCGTTATAATTTATATTTTCTATTCCGAATCTTCTCTGTTCAAACCTCAAAGCTTTGATTTGATATTAAGTGATTGTATTGCACTCAGTATGAAATAGAAGAACTATAAGATTTAGATGTTTATTTTTGCATTATTGCAAAAATTTGCTACGCCATGATATATTTAAGAACATATTTAATCTTGCGAATTATATTATTCCAAATGAAATTTGTTATCAACATATAAATATTGCATCGAGTTTCCTTTTGATAATGTAGAGTGGGACATAATGTTTTGAATTTTAAAAGAAACGGGTATAGATTATAAGGATAGGAGAATAATTTTTAATTTATATAAACACCAAACTGCCTTAGTTAGAATTGAGGGGGAAGAAGAGGTAGCAAAAATAGGGAAGGGAGTTCGGCAGGGATGTACACTCTCACCGTTATTATTTAATCTATATATAGAAGATGCAATAAACAAAGTAAAAGAAGAGTATAGTGTAGGTGTGAATGTACAGGGAGAGAAAATATATATGCTGAGATTCGCCGACGATATAGCTATATTGGAAGAAAGTGAAAAGAATTTAGAAAGGGTATTGAATGGTATGCAGGCAGTATTGACTAGGGATTTTAACATGAAAATAAATATAGGTAAAACTAAAGTGATGAGGTGTGACAAAAAGGAATGCAGTAGAAAAATGAGGATCACAATAGGAGATAATAGAATCGAAGAAGTGTCAGATTTTTGTTATTTAGGCAGTAGAATCACAAAAGATAATCGAAGCAAGGTAGATATAAAGTGTAGGATAGCACAGGGTAGGAAGGCATTCGTAGAAAAAGAACAGATTTTAAGATCAAATATTGACTTGGGTATTAGAAAAAGATTACTGAAGGTATATGTTTGGAGTGTAGCACTGTACGGGTGTGAGGCGTGGACTATAGGAAAGGAAGAGAAGCGTAGATTAGAAGCACTTGAAATGTGGTGTTATAGGAGGATGATGAGGATTGGTTGGGAAGATAAAGTAACAAATGAAGCTGTACTAGAGTTAATAGGGGAGAAGAGAAGTATCTGGAGAGTGTTACAGCGTAGGAGAGACAGATTAGTAGGGCATATTCTTAGGCATGGGGGGGGATTATGCAATTGATCATAGAAGGTAGAGTGGAACGAAAGAGAGGGGTAGGTAGGCCTAGATTGGAGTATGTGAGTCAGATAGTTGAAGACGTTGAGATGAATAGCTATAGGGAGATGAAGGGATTAGCTCAGGATAGATCGGCATGGCGTGCTGTTTCCAACCAATCTTTAGGATTGCGGACTCTTTAACTAACGAGTTTCCTATTTCGTTCCAATCACGAACACACTTTATCACTAAATAAATGTTAGTACTGTATATGTAATGTATACTATACTGCATCGTTTACGAGTCGTTGTGATTTAGTAGACGACGGGTTCAGGACCTAGTACAAGTACATCAATACGTACACCGTGCACCATGTAGTTCATAGTTCACGAACTAGGTCCTAGTGACATATAGGTCGTTGCAAAACATCGTCACAGTACGCCCGTCATTTGACTGAACCGTTCAGAGTGAACGGTTCCCGAGTGAACTACAAATCGCTAGTCTTTATGTCAGAATAATTCAGTCTACAAGAATTCTTAAATTTTTATTCAGTCACAAATTCAGGCATATATATATAAAATCATATTTTCAATTTGTCCACGAATCAGAACATTAAATAATTCAATAATCTCACGTATGAAGGTAAAAAATGACGGGTATTTAACACAATGTTTGCTATTTTGGGTGTGTAAACATCTTAACTACTAAAGCAAATATTGACACGAGCTCATTACGACTCTCAAGTAGACTGTGAAAGCAAGTTTCGGACAAACTGTAATGCTCAGTGCAACATATTGATAATCATTGCCTCGTGTCTTCTTTAGAAATATTGTATAAATATGTCATCTCGTTAATTAACAATTTCAGAAGTAAAGAGGCGCAATCTAAGAAAAATAATGAAAACCATCTTCAAACAATTATTTTAAATGATTAATTTTCAGTCATGACTCGTTCGAATAAAGCTAGCAGACGTTCAAAAATAATTTTGAAAAATAAAGTGTTGCGAAATTGACAATAAGATATGATTCAATAAAATTTCCTTGTATGGTAATCCACCACAATGGCTTACAATGCTATTATAACGTTAAGAATTCGTTTACTTACTGCCAGCATGTACTTATATACCAGAATAGTTGCTGATTCATTAATTGTTCGTTAAAGAAGGGCGTCAAGAAGTTAATGGAACCATTTTCACCTTAATAGTGGTAATTACAATGGATTATTTTGTTACATAAAAGGTATGGAATTTTGACAGGCCATATTCGATATGCTTCAGCTCCTGATGGAGTAAGAATATTTCGCATTAATTATATATTTTTTATAATTACCTCTTACAAAGATTATGGAAGAATTGTGAGAAGAACAACGCTTATAGAGATGGTAAAAATTTTCAAAAAATGGCAATGTATTTAATTCGCACATTTAGTGATTTTATTATAAAATATTTAAATATTAAATGGAATTTTTTATACGCGGAGTAATTTTAGTTCTTAACAATTTACTTAAGAATAACAATAATACCGCCGGGCATCTTTAATTAGAACCGGTATAATAAAGATATATTTTATAGATTACCACATTCTCTTTCTTGGAAACCATAAACTATAATTGACAACGTGTATCTTCATGTACACGTATAACATATGCAAGTAATCCCGATAAAAATATGAGATCGTATAAAAAGAACGATATAAAAAATGAGAGATACCTTATTTGGATATATACAGGGAGATTACACAAGGCTTTTGTTTGGTCGCATTTTCAGTTCGATTTTGATTTTCTCAAATAATCTGGCAGCAGATTATTGGAGCAAATAATGATGAATGTATTGAAAAAAAAATTTTTGGTTGATCAAAATAATATGCAACAAAATAAAATTATCCAGCACGTTTTGTCTTAGATTTTACAAAATAATTTCGCTATTTTGTAATTAATTTTCGATACTATCGAAAATATCTAATAGCTGATATAGTAAATAAGTTTCTTGAATCAGCCGTACGTTCGGATGTCTTCGTGCTTGGTATATATTTATGTATATAAAGCACGTGATGACAAAGAGCAAAGAGATGTATTATACCTTGGCTCAGAGGAAGAGTTATTATTGTAATATATGTCGGCATATTTTCTTTTTTAATTAAATTACACTTACTCTTGCTGCACCGGGCATTCTCGTAGATATGTTTTATACCTGACTATATACACGGAGATACTAAAAGCTGCAAAGTACATGTCATAAACTTAATTAAATGGAAAGCGGTTTTAAACGGTTATATTCTTCTTCTAGTTCTGATACTTGAGCAATTTCATATGTAATATCTCCTCGCATTTTCACCCAAAACGCTAAATGCTTGCTCGCTGTGTGCCTTTACTGCAGAACTTGTATAATTATATGGGACTTGATACAATATTTGATTGCGGATATTTTAACAACAGCGCGATATTAATTTTCTTCAACTTTCTTCATATTTGGTTCGTATGAAATACGAATCTACGAGGTGTGTTTAAAAAGTAATGAGACTGTTTCAATAAAACTCTTTATTTATTTTATATTTACAATTCAACCTTATCACCTTCAAAATAGTTCCCTTCTGAGGCCACACAGCGTCGGAGACGTTTCACCCACTCCTCATAGCAGTGTTGGAAGTCGTTAAGTGGGATCGACCGAAGTTGGTCCATCACGGTTTTCTGAATGACGTTTATAGTGCCAAAATGATGTCCCTTGAGTTGAATTTTCTACTTGGGAAAAAGGAAGAAGTCGCAGGGTGAGTAGGGGGGCTGAGGAACCACTGAAATTCCCTTTTGTGTCAAAAATTGCCTAATAGAGAGTGCTGTGTGACAAGGTGCGTTGTCGTGATGCAACATCCAACTTTCAGAAATGCTTGGTCTGTCTCGAAGAACTCTTTTCCTTAGTCTCTCGAGAATTTCGCGCTAAAACTGCTGATTGACAGTATGCCCCGGGGGCACAAACTCCTTATGAACAATCCCCTGACTGTCGATAAAGCAAATGAGCATTGTTTTTAACTTGGATTTACTCATCCGTGCTTTCTTCGGACGTGGTGAGTCGGGGGTGTGCCACTCCTGACTTTGGCGTTTCGTTTCAGGGTCGTATTTAAGTACCCAGGATTCGTCACCTGTGATCACGTTTTTTAGAAAGTCTTTGTAAGTTTCAATGTTCTGCAGAAGATCTGAACACACAGCTATCCGATGTTGTTTTTGCTTAGGTGTCAGGATTTTAGGAACCATCTTCGAACACACCTTTCGCATGCCCAAATCCTGGGTTAACATATCGTAGACAGTGGCAATGTTCAAATTCAATTCACTGCTGATCATTCTGACAGTCATTCGTCGATCAGACATCACAAAAACTGGCACTTTTTCCAAATTTTCGTCGGTTTTTGAACTGCGCGGTCGTCCTTTCCGATTTTCATCATTAACGTTTTCACGTCCCTCTAAAAAGGCCTTGTGCCACCTAAAAACTTGAGCTGTCGATAAGACCTGCTCCCCATACGCTAGCGTCAATTTTTGAAAAGTTTCCGTTGCGGTTTCGGCAAGTTTGACACAAAACTTTAACGCATAACGTTGCTCCAATTTTGTTACGTCCATTTTCGTGACACACTTAAAAACTAGCTTCACAAGAACACGTAGTAAAAAAAGTGCAGGAGCAGTGGGTAGTTGAGATTTGTACTGGAGGTAGATCAAATGTTTATCTAAATGGTTAACTGGCGGGAAAACTTGCAATGTTGCCAAATCACGCACTGTGCATGCGCTCTCACTACTTTTTAAACACACCTCGTATCCCTCAGTTTTGCAGTATTTGTAAATGTAAATCATTGTCATATAATATTATTTTAACACAGGCAGTATATAAAATAATTTTGCACATAATTTGAGCACAATTCAATCGACATTGTACATTATTTTCTAGTAGACGATCATAAATATGAATATTCGTCAATATATAGAAATTGTAATTTGCAATTATGAAGGAGAGAGTGATTTAGTGAATTTCGATGAGACGAGATGAATTGGTGAAAGGTTTTGTGAATGTAATTTACGTTTGATTAATCACAATTAACGTAATTTATAGTGATATGTAATATTATTAATTGATTTTAGCAAACGTGAAAATTCCCCGAAGCATTAACTAATGCTTGAGTAACGCAAATTATTTGCTTATTTATTATTTTTTGAAATTCTGGCTGTATTTTAAGGTCTCGGCATTTTGCCGATATTTTTTTTAGTGATAAATACTTAAAAATATTTTTATAGTTAGTAATCACTAGGTAAACTTATATATGAAAAAATAAACACAAAAAGGTATGCGAAATTGATTGGGTATTTAACCTTTATCATTCTGCAGGCACAGAATAGTTTACTTTGTGTGTGCAATGCGATGAATTTTTTAACTAGAATTTTTTTTAAACGTAAAAGCTTTTTACTTTACATATTTTATATATTTTGATATGAGCATTACCGAAATAGACATCCACTTTAATTCGCGAAATTTATCGAAAGAATGTCGTGATATTGATTTTGAAGCGGGGAATGTTTTTTAAAGGTTTTCCATCCTAGAAATAAAAATTATGTTGACAATAATTTACGTATCACTTTCATGTGAATATTGACTTGATAGTTAGTTTATTTTAGTCGAATATTTGCATAACACAGTGACAGTATATAATAATAATAAAGTCTTTATTTTGGCAAATTAAATTCCAGTGTAGAAAAGAAATTATAAAAACTAAATATAATAATACTGTAATTATTACACATAAAAAAATAAATAGAAACTATAATATATTTTCCAAATAAGGCGAAGTTCAGGACTTCAGTGAAACTGGAGGACCTGCTCTAGCTCTTAACCTTGATGAAAGAAACAATTGAAGGGTTAAATGGATGAAGGTGTTATGTGACATTTTTTTTTAATTTGCGGTTTTGTAATGGATGAAGGTGTTATGTGTTCTTTTTTCATAAAATCTTCATCCGATTTCTAAATATCGCAGTTCTGCAGTTGATGAAGGAGTTATGTTACTCTTTAATGACACAATATGAATGGATGAAGGTGGTATGTGACATTTTTTTAAAATCGTGGTTTTGTAATGTATGAAGGTGTTATGTGTTCTTTTTTCATAAAATCTTCATCCGATTTCTAAATATCGCAGTTCTGCAGTTGATGAAGGAGTTATGTTACTCTTTAATGACACAATATGAATGGATGAAGGTGGTATGTGACATTTTTTTAAAATCGTGGTTTTGTAATGGATGAAGGTGTTATGTGTTCTTTTTTCATAAAATCTTCATCCGATTTCTAAATATCGCAGTTCTGCAGTTGATGAAGGAGTTATGTTACTCTTTAATGACACAATATGAATGGATGAAGGTGTTATGTGACATTTTTTTAATATTTGTGGTTTTGTAATGGATGAAGGTGTTATGTGTTCTTTTTTCATAAAATCTTCATCCGATTTCTAAATATCGCAGTTCTGCAGTTGATGAAGGAATTATGTTACTCTTTAATGACACAATATGAATGGATGAAGGTGTTATGTGACATTTTTTTTTAAATCGTGGTTTTGTAATGTATGAAGGTGTTATGTGTTCTTTTTTCATAAAATCTTCATCCGATTTCTAAATATCGAAGTTCTGCAGTTGATGAAGGGGTTATGTTACTCTTTAATGACACAATATGAATGGATGAAGGTGTTATGTGACATTTTTTTAAAATCGTGGTTTTGTAATGTGTGAAGGTGTTATGTGTTCTTTTTTCATAAAATCTTCATCCGATTTCTAAATATCGCAGTTCTGCAGTTGATGAAGGAGTTATGTTACTCTTTAATGACACAATATGAATGGATGAAGGTGTTATGTGACATTTTTTTAAAATCGTGGTTTTGTAATGTGTGAAGGTGTTATGTGTTCTTTTTTCATAAAATCTTCATCCGATTTCTAAATATCGCAGTTCTACAGTTGATGAAGGAGTTATGTTACTCTTTAATGACACAATATGAATGGATGAAGGTGTTATGTGACTTTTTTAGCAAGTGACAGCATCAATATTATAAATATGGCTAAGTAAAATAATAGTTATTTCCATTTTAAGTTTTGTAAAGATTCATATTACATCATAATATGAATTTACTACTCGAATATTGTACGAAATTTTATCTACTTTCGTAAGTAATTCGAAAATTATAAAAAAAATATTTGACAAGAGTTGTCAAAATAAATTTAAAAATGATGTTATATCCTAAACAAAAATGATACCTGCTGTTATAAGGATTTAAGTTTTCTAAGAAGTCTTGAACTGTTTGTTGTTTCTGAATTGTCTTGGTTACTGTTAAACACGTCAGATTTACAGAAAAAGTTTGCAAAAAAAGTACTCTTTGAAAATGTCTGATTCTGAAGAAAGTTTACCCTCGGAAGTAGAGGAAGATGAAAATGGAGCAATTTCAAGTCTAATTCTCGTAAAATCAAAGTTACGATATGAACTTGAATACCAGAAATTTGCAAAATGGTGTGATTCAAAAAGAATAAAACAAGTGTCGGAAAAAAATTTGTTGGCGTATTTCGCCGAAAAGCAACAATCACAAAAGCTGTCAACGCTTTGGACGCACTATTCCATGTTAAGAACCATGATTTCCGTAAGAAAAAATCAATATATAAGCAAATTTATACAGCTAGTTGCTTTTCTCAAGAGAAGTTCAGACGAATACACAGCAAAGAAGTCTAGCATTTTATCTAAAGAAGAAGTATTGCAGCACCATTGCAGCACTAGTGCTGCAATGGTCATTACAAAACTATTTTTTAAACTGTAATATTTACTTTACCGAATGAAAGTAGATAAAATTCTTTTTTATTATTTCTAATATTATAATAACAATATTAACATTATTTGGGTAAGCTTAATATAAAATAAAGCTTGTTATTTTTTAATTTACAGATCAGTTGCGAAAAATGAGCAGTTAAGAAAATTCAGTCTAAAAATTGAGAAAATAGAAAACTTGAATGAAAGAGCAAATAAAGTACATACTGGATGAACACCGGTGCTATTATGAAAAAATAATTAATGAAAATGAAGTTAGATTAAGAAAATAGGATGTTATTCTATACCCATCGTTTTGTATTTTGAATTTGAATATTTTAAGTGTATTTGTAATCAGTTTATTTTGAAGTGATTAAAAATATTAAAGGAAATGTATTTGAATTTGTCACATACTATCTTTATAATGTAGATTGGGACATAATGTTTAGAATTTTAAAAGAAACGGGTATAGATTATAAGGATAGGAGAATAATTTTTAATTTATATAAACACCAAACTGCCTTAGTTAGAATTGAGGGGGAAGAAGAGGTAGCAAAAATAGGGAAGGGAGTTCGGCAGGGATGTACACTCTCACCGTTATTATTTAATCTATATATAGAAGATGCAATAAACAAAGTAAAAGTAGAGTATAGTGTAGGTGTGAATGTACAGGGAGAGAAAATATATATGTTGAGATTCGCCGACGATATAGCTATATTGGAAGAAAGCGAAAAGAATTTAGAAAGGGTATTGAATGGTATGCAGGCAGTATTGACTAGGGATTTTAACATGAAAATAAATATAGGTAAAACTAAAGTGATGAGGTGTGACAAAAAGGAATGCAGTAGAAAAATGAGGATCACAATAGGAGATAATAGAATCGAAGAAGTGTCAGATTTTTGTTATTTAGGCAGTAGAATCACAAAAGATAATCGAAGCAAGGTAGATATAAAGTGTAGGATAGCACAGGGTAGGAAGGCATTCGTACAAAAGGAACAGATTTTAAGATCAAATATTGACTTGGGTATTAGAAAAAGATTACTGAAGGTATATGTTTGGAGTGTAGCACTGTACGGGTGTGAGGCGTGGACTATAGGAAAGGAAGAGAAGCGTAGATTACAAGCATTCGAAATGTGGTGTTATAGGAGGATGATGAGGATTGGTTGGGAAGATAAAGTAACAAATGAAGCTGTACTAGAGTTAGTAGGGGAGAAGAGAAGTATCTGGAGAGTGTTACAGCGTAGGAGAGACAGATTAGTAGGGCATATTCTTAGGCATGGGGGGATTATGCAATTGATCATAGAAGGTAGAGTGGCGGGAAAGAGAGGGGTAGGTAGGCCTAGATTGGAGTATATGAGTCAGATAGTTGAAGACGTTGAGATGAATAGCTATAGGGAGATGAAGGGATTAGCTCAGGATAGATCGGCATGGCGTGCTGTTTCCAACCAATCTTTAGGATTGCGGACTCTTTAACTAACTATCTTTATTCACTAGCAAATGTTCTCCCTTCAATTGAGATATTACTAGATAAAGGTGTTATGTACAAAAAGATACTCAAACTTTAATATTAACAGTAGATGCTGATACAAAGTAGATTTGCAGATATTGAAGAATCGGGAATCGATAACAAAGAGTTAAAAACGCGGGTGAAAAAACTTATATCTCAAAACTTCATGTTTGTTACATCCATTCAACCCTTCAATTCTTTTAGTACGAACACAACGAGTCCTGAAATCGTACCTAAACGAGAGTAATTTTCATCCGTGTTAAACGCACGATTCTTCCGTTTGTTTAATACCTCTACATCGAACTAGCTTGTTCTTTGTCAATTACGGCAATCCACCGCAATAACACAACAACAATTAATTATTAATTGTTGACGTATTGTCGGCGGCGTAGCGAAGTGCAATTGGTTAATCATGTGACCCAGAGGGACTGCCACCGCAGATACCTTGTACTTGTAAGAGTCATCTCAATTTAATACGGGATTGTTGTTTGTTGTTGACATCTATCCCGATGACAAGTTACGGCATAGCACCGGTTCCTTTGGGCTTGCAACACTGTAATGGCACACAAATTAAGTTTGTATTACTTATTCGTTGTTACATTAAGAGCTATCGTGTTGAGATACGAACTAGAGTCGTGTATTTGCAATATGAATTGTCTGGTACAATATTTAATTCAAATACAATGCTATTTTGTAGAATTTGATATTCTGCTGGTGCCGAGGTAGATTTTAACATTTTGGTCGTAAAGGTGCGCATTTGCCTTAAGATTTCAGGTTGTTTTTCTTTGATAACGAACAAGTAGAGAAGATTCTATTTACTTATAAGGACTGCTCATAAAAAAAAATGTATAGACCAAGATTTTTTAAAAAATCTACTTGATTGTCAATCAAATTCTTGACTAAATCATTTCGATCAATTATTCGTGCTTGCATTTATTTACTACTAATGTATTTGTTATATGAAAAGCTGATGGTAATTTCGATTAAAGTTTAAATTAAAACTTACAGCAACATAATCCGCATTTCTGGTAAAGTAGCAATTATAATTAATTGCTTTTTTTTAATAGCAAATCAAGCGTAAAATTTAATTAGTCTATTCAAGGTTTCCGAGAATTAACTACACAAGGTTTCTTTTTGCCAGTCTTCACCCACGATTGAATAAATTAAATGCGATTCATTTGCTGTACCTTGCCAGTATACAATATCTTGCATTACGAAACAACTCCGCCATGGATTACATATGTATTTATAAGGAGATTTAAATTAAACCGCTTTGGTACCATATTTAACTTGGCCACACTGTAAAATATTAATATCTCACCATATGATTTTTTTTTTGTGATACCCTTGCATAACAATTTTTTTCTGCATAAAAATTTAAATACTTTTCAATAATTTGGTGATAGTTAATTCGTTTAACATCTGCTAAAACTTAATAGCATAACTTTTTTCAATGTACTGTCTTTTATCATAGCTTCTAGTTGAGTTGCTATGAATTTTTTTCTCTCACCATTTCAGAGTTTTAAATAGAATCTAATTATTTTAAATGTACTCTAGTAAAGATTTCGGGCAATAATTTAATACCAAAATCAACGCGTATATGGCTTTTATTAATTAGATATATATGTTTGAAACAACTAAATTAATTTGTTCTTTATATGCATCAAATATTCTTGGGAATCTGCATAAAATGTATTGTTTACGTCGTATTATCAGGGTCTATAAAATTTCGAAAATTTCAACATCGTCTGTAATTTAATATGTACTAAAAAATTCATTTCTTTACTTTTTCGTATAAACTACTAAACAGGACGTTTGTTAATAGAAAAATTGAAGGAATTATTGCAAGGACTATTAATGGTATTCAGATTTATCCTATAGAAAAGCAATAGCATTATAAATTATATATTAAAATTTACGTCCTGAACGTTAACACAAAGTCCATGCACAAATTTCAATTCATCCTGCAGCAGGACCTCACTTAAAATTGATCCAGCAACGTGTTTTGTTTACAGCTACTCATGAGCTATACGATTCTACGAATCACGTAAATAAATATGTATATATGCGGGTATATATAGATATATTAGAGTGTATTGTTACATAGTCCTCGATTTGTGTAAACAATTCAACGGCGGAATCATTAATGCCGTCAATTGATTAATCAGTGCATCTCCAATTGCCGGCGTAGAATCAATGATTATCGAATTTAGCGTAAAATACATTGTCAATTGCAAGTTCGTATGTCAAACAATCAAATTCATACATGTTTAATTAACTAATTCTGCCGATACATAAATAAATGCAAATTTGATTAGGACACTACACTTTGATCTTCATAATATACTAGCGCAAATAAATACTTATTTATTATTTAGTTTGCTACACTATTTATAGTTACATAATATTAGATAAACTTGTTCCTCTGCGTAACTCATGTGTATAAGTATAAGTTAGCCGCACTTTACATTTTCATAGTTTAATGTATAATTCTTTTAATTTTAATTGAAATCTTTATTTACCATTTTCACATGTAATCAATTATTTGCCCCCCCCCCCCCCCACACATATATTGCCCAATTTTTTTCTGATTAAAACTCCGACGTACTCTCAAATTAATTCCCAACCGATTGGTAATTATTTTTACAATAAAATAGCCTTGTCACACATTTTATAAGGGTGAAATTATATTATCGACGCAAAATGTTTGCGTCGCAGATTTTGTGATGGACAATAAAAATATCTACTTTTTTTTTTTACTTTTACATATTGAGTTTGGCCTATTGGCCACTTTCCTCCGTTTCTTATTATTTTAATTTCCTTACTTGTTTATTATATTAACTTTTTTTATTTCTTTTTTATTTTCCAGATATATGTTTACATACTTCATTCATTCATTACCTTAATATACCCTCATTTATGCGTAAAACTAAAAAAAATTATCACTACGGTGTTAAATAATAATATAAAATATTATTAATAATGTTAAAGATTTAACACTATCAAATAATGAAATACTTACGTCATTTGATGTTTGCTCATTATTTCCAAGTGCTCCTATTCCTGAAACTATTCTTTTTCTTGAAGATATGTTAACAAATAATAATTAGTGAATACTTAAAACTTACAAAATTATGTATGTCTCAGAATTGTTTTTCCTTAAATGGTAAATTCTTTGAGCAAAAAGAAGGTACAGCTATGGGAAATTGTTCAAGTCCATTTATTGCTAATATATTTATGAGTTATTTTGATACTAAATTAAAGGAAACTGAAATTTATTTTCCTAGAGTTTGGATTAGATATGTAGATGATATCTTTGCGATTTTTGATACTGAAAAATCTAATATTGATGATTTTATTAATATATTATATTCTAAATTTGTTTCCATTAAATTTACTTATGAAATCGAAAATAATAATCTTACGTTTCTTAGATGTTTTAGTCATTACAAATTCTATTATATTAGAATTTGATATACAGGATTGGGCAGTTCTAACGAATCGGAATCTCCTGCCCAAACTAATTCAAATAGAAATGCGAAAAATTGCAATATTTATATAGAATTATGAGTTGCACACTCTAAAATTAATTTAAAGTATACAGGATGAACCATGAAAGCACAATTAAAACTGGTCTTATTTTTTTAAATAGAACACTATGTATATTTTGATTCCATTTCATAGCAGATATTCAAGTACTTATGAACACGTAAATTGTAATTTGTTAGAATGCGGCGTTGCCAAGATATTAGCAATTTTGTAAAAAATTGGTTCATTGCAAGCCCAATTTCAAAATATCATAACTTACTTAGGTAGCGAATTTAAGTAGCACAGTTTTAAATCTGAGTAACCACTAACATGGCATTATTTCTTGTAAATCGGTTTTTCTCTTGAAACATATAGGCATATATAAGAGTCATGTTCAATTGGAGCATATTCCATGAAAAGTTTTTTTAAATGGAACACCCCATATATTATTATTCTGAAAGATAATACGATTATAATAGAACCATTTCCATTAAATATGTCCTATACCTAAAACTAATACTTTCTGAAATATTGACATATTTTTGAAAAATGCAGCATCCAAACAAACAATTCAATTAAAATTAATATAAATCTTTAAGATTGCCATGGAAGATAATGTCAACTGTAATATTTGTGATTTGACAATTAAAGTTTACTTAAACGTACTTTACATTAAAACCATAAAGATATGGCATACTCTTTGCAAGAGAAGATCGACATGATTGGGTGTTTAGGAGAGTGCCACAAGAACCCTCTATTGGCCAATAAAATATACAAAGTAAATTTTCCAAATAGAAGACATCCAAATGCAACTAGATTTCAACATTTATTAAATAGTTCACAACGACTGGATCTGTAAAAATGCAACACAAGAAATACATAAAACTGTAAGAACGGAAGAAAATAAAATAAAAGTACTTCCTGACTAAAGCCATAACTAGAGGTAGACCATGAAGTGGAAATGTATAAGACATTAGGAACACACATATGGATAGCTAATATCTTATTAAAATATAAATATACTAATAAAAATATGCACAAGAGATTATTAAGTAGTAAATCCTAATGATTTAATATTCAGCGAATATTCAGGAAATGGGGTAAAAAAAAATTCCGTTTTTGGAAATATTTTATATTTTTATCCCAATTCATTTTATATATTGATATTTTCTCCAATCAGCATTATTTTTTGATTTTTTGACTATATATAACATTTCAAAATATCAAGTGTTCCAATTTGTGATGCGATTTTTCTTTCGATAATATTTCCTGATATTTACTATACTCTGTATATCGCATTTTCCGATTGACCACCCCTCGATGTATATATATTCTTTGTCCATGGTGATATATTTCTAAGTACTGTATAGACCAGGGGTGGCCAACCCGCGGCCCGCGGGCCGCATGTGGCCCGCCTTGAACATTTTTTCGGCCCGCGAGATTCATCACACATTTACAAAATATATTTATTTTATAATGGCCAAAGTAGTGAAAACCAATGTATTAAAAAAATAATATCTCATTATGTTTCAATTTTTCACTCAAAAAAATGTCTATAGTGTATCTAAAACTAATATGGGGATTTATAATTTTATATGTGGCCCGCGGAGTTATGATGCATTTCCAAAGTGGCCCGTAAGATTATTTGGGTTGGCCACCCCTGGTATAGACCCTTAAATTGTTCCGCTGCGTGTTAACGCATTATGCATTAACATCGACGAAGAAGTCGTTCGAAATAGTCTTTCAATTGTATTTGCATGTTAAAAATTTCCTCAGTCACTTGTCGAGCTATTTCATTGAGTAATGCCTTTGTCCAAATAATGCCTATAATAGTTGGGACATACACAAACATTTTCTTTTGGACTGCTACAAATACTTTGAGCCAGTTAATTGTACGATATTTTTTTATGGAATTTAAAACGTCGAGACGGCTCAAAATTATTTTACTTCATATTAGCGATGGCAAATTGTAGGTAATTTTGAGGACCTAGTTCGTAGTTCGTAGTTCATTTCAATGTACCGTTCACGAACTATAGGTCGTGAAGTACTACATCTTTTAAAAATTAACTAGTTCACGACCTATATGAAATACATGCACATACCGAAAATAATCTCTCTTTTTCTCAATATAAAAATATTAAATGGTAAAAAATAAATAAATTGAAATATTACAATACTTATTTTGAATTAGGAATGAGGAAGAAAAGACAACAATGTTTATATTTTATACAAAACGTATATATAAGGAAATATAATCTTCTCTAGGTATTCACGATTATTTATATGAAGTTCTGAAATACTTATTGGTAGTTACTGATGAAAATGTTTACTACTTTACTAACACTTGAAAATTAAATGTACAAACTATAATAAAATGAACTAGATAGAATCGTTTTGTTTGGCGTTATAATTTATATTTTCTATTCCGAATCTTCTCTGTTCAAACTTCAAAGCTTTGATTCGATATTAACTGATTGCATTGCACTCAGTATGAAATAGAAAAACTATAAGATTTAGATGTTTTTTTTTTGCATTATTGCAAAAATTTACTATGGCACGACATATTTAAGAACATATTTAATCTTGCGAATATATTAATTATATTATTCCAAATGAAATCAGATACCAACATATAAATTGTGACTCAACTCGGCAATGCTGCTGTTGCAATATTGCATCGAGTTTCCTATTTCGTTCCATTCACCAACACACTTTATCACTAAATAAATGTTAGTACTGTATATGTAATGTATACTATACTGCATCGTTTACGAGCCGTTGTGATGAACACGACGGGTTCAAGACCTAGTACAAGTACATCAATACGTACACCGTGCACCATATGTAGTTCATATTTCACGAACTAGTTCATAGTGACCTATAGGTCGTTGCAAAACATCGTCGCAGTACGCCCGTCATTTGATTGAACCGTTCAGAGTGAACGGTTTAAACCGTTCAGAGTGAACGGTTCGCGTTTGAACTACCCATCGTTAATAGATAGACTAATAGGACATATTCTAAGACCAACATAAAAATATTGCATCGAGTTTCCTATTTCGTTCCGTTCACCAACACACTTTATCACTAAATAAATGTTAGTACTGTATATGTAATGTATACTATGCTGCAAGTATATATATACATAGTACAAGTACATCAATACGTACACCGTGCACCATATGTAGTTCATATTTCACGAACTAGTTCATAGTGACCTACAGGTCGTTGCAAAACATCGTCACAGTACGCCCGTCATTTGATTGAACCGTTCAGAGTGAACGGTTCGCGACTGAAACACACATCGCTACTTCTATTCAATGAAAATACGCTTCCCGGTTCGGGATCTGCAACCCGCTGAACCACTATATAGGATCGCACGGGATATTGACGTATATATAGGTTGAATTCTTTACCAAACTATCCGGGAACGTGTAATTAAGCTCATTTAATTAAACTGACACCGAACTAATACCGTGTATATCCCAGCCATAAATTGGAGTTCCATGTACTGTACATAGATGTCGGGTACATACAAGTGTGGAACACACAGGATGTTCCAACATCCTGTGGATTTTGCATTTATAGAGCAGAATTAATATGATTATATTTCGATTATTTTCCTTTGTGTACAGCAAATTAGTACAGAAATTTTAATTATAATCTCAAATTCTAGCGGTCTAACTTTTTTTTTATACCATGTATACATTTTTTGATATTATTACAAATTATAATATTTTACATTGACACTACAAATTTTATCGTTATTTATTAAATTAAAAACATTATTTTTTATAATAAACTCGGGGTTGTATATGTTAGTAAAATATGTATTATTTTGTACACACCGTATATATATACACAGTGCGCTGTAGAAACAAAAGGCTCATAAATAGACACTATTAAATATACGCGGCAAATTTATATCGATATTCTAATAATAACCCGACAATTGATAAATTATTAACTCAAGCTGAATTATACACAGTGATCTAATAAGGCTGTGGTATGATTTATAGCAATTCTTTTAAAAGACTTGTTAGCTCAATATGTCTTTAAAATTAGAGAATAATGATACAAAAACAATTTTTTTTTTGTAGATAATAATCATTTATTTACAAGCTGAATCTTGTGGGGATTTGGTTTATTGTATTAACCTGTATAAATTAATATGCGCGTATATAGCTTGGCATGTAATTAGTCTTGGCGAATCGATTTTAATTTACACAATGGAAATTATAGTCGAAAGTCGAAATTAGTACGTAATTATATTTACAAGAAATTATTCCACTTCGCAGCTATTTCGGCATTCCACCATAATATTAATTCTGCAATATTTATTAGTTTTTGTGAAAATAAATTCGTAATTAAGAAGTAAGGTAAAAAATAGTCTAGGTATTTTTTGACGTTTAACTCAACAGTTAAAGTTTAATTAATTTCTAAAATTATCACTACGGTGTTAAATAATAGTATAGAATATCACCCAAATACCGTAACTTAAAGCATTAAGTAGCTAGATACGCATTTCGAAGCCTATGACTCCATCTTCAGTAGCACAAGATAAAAACTAAATAAAATACCTTTGTCACGAATTGTACTAATTAATAAATAAGTCAACATGACAGAAGTACTTCAAAAATGGCATATAATATGATGATAATTTGATAATTTATTAAAATATGTATCTATATATTTACGTTCGGATGGCGTTTCTTTCGACAGTCGTTTTATGGAAACTGCTGGACCGATTTCAATGATTTTGGTGTTATATTAAAGCGAGTATGGTCTATATTTGTCCATTTTGTTCAAAATTTAAATATATAGGGTAAATTGGTCGGAAATTGAAAATTAAGAATGGCTAATTTTTCTCCATATTCATATGGACATTTAGTTTTTATTTCTCTAATGAAGGTGGCTTATGACTTATGATAAAGTAGTCAATGTGAACTAGTTTCTTCGACACCTGACAATACAATATTTTTTACCTAGTAATACCGAAAATTACTAGTAATACTTAGTATTTTTATATTTATATACTTTTTTTAGAATTATTATCCGAAGTCTGATGCTATTTAACATGTGTATATGATCTTAACAAAACCACTAAACAATATGTTGTCTTTAAAGTAATATCTGACACGTAAGTGCAAAAATTGTTCACAAATGAAGCTTTATCCCAAAATGTTCTCAAAAAAAAAATATTATTTTATTCTTAAACATTTACAACTTGTACATAATTTATTGTAGTTTTTTTCACATGATGATGGCCAAAAGCCGAAACTAGTCGAAAATTTACATAATAAAAAAACTGTAAGGATTTACTCAACCAATAGATTATTATATTCAACCTTACAAATATGGACTAGTATAAGACCAATGAAGAAGTATTTCAAAAATTTCTTATAATATGACCTATAAATCTTTTAACAGTATATAAATTAATAATTAACGAAACTAACAAGTAACAACAATAAGCATTAAATAAGATGAAATTGGACCTGAATCTAAGTTCATTAAATTTGATTTAGATTTATGCATGAATATATATACTTTAATAAGCATTTAGTTAGTTAAAGAGTCCGCAATCCTAAAGATTGGTTGGAAACAGCACGCCATGCCGATCTATCCTGAGCTAATCCCTTCATCTCCCTATAGCTATTCATCTCAACGTCTTCAACTATCTGACTCACATACTCCAATCTAGGCCTACCTACCCCTCTCTTTCCCTCCACTCTACCTTCTATGATCAATTGCATAATCCCCCCATGCCTAAGAATATGCCCTACTAATCTGTCTCTCCTACGCTGTAACACTCTCCAAATACTTCTCTTCTCCCCTACTAACTCTAGTACAGCTTCATTTGTTACTTTATCTTCCCAACCAATCCTCATCATCCTCCTATAACACCACATTTCAAGTGCTTCTAATCTACGCTTCTCTTCCTTTCCTATAGTCCACGCCTCACACCCGTACAGTGCTACACTCCAAACATATACCTTCAGCAATCTTTTTCTAATACCCAAGTCAATATTTGATCTTAAAATCTGTTCTTTTTCTACGAATGCCTTCCTACCCTGTGCTATCCTACACTTTATATCTACCTTGCTTCGATTATCTTTTGTGATTCTACTGCCTAAATAACAAAAATCTGACACTTCTTCGATTCTATTATCTCCTATTGTGATCCTCATTTTTCTACTGCATTCCTTTTTGTCACACCTCATCACTTTAGTTTTACCTATATTTATTTTCATGTTAAAATCCCTAGTCAATACTGCCTGCATACCATTCAATACCCTTTCTAAATTCTTTTCTAAATAAGCATTTACCTCGGAATAATTTTAAAAACTTTTAAGTAATTTAAGTGAACTAATTTGAATAGGATGACCTGAGTTAGTCAAAAATATGCTCGGCTACAGCACTTTTATCTTTTATATTTAATCTGAAATGAGTTCCTTAAATCTAGTTTCAATGGGTCTACGTCTTTGTCTTCTATATATACTTTAGGACAACTAGAACAAGATATTTCATAAATACCAGATTTTTTATTGAAATTTATTGATATTCTATACAATTTTAATTAATTTGATTGAAAATAAACATGTCGCATTAACCAATAAGTGCAGCAACTAAAGAATCGGCTAAATAAAGAACACCAACGAAGATGTAATGGACAGCAAATACAAAGCGACATATTTTACTTGAAAATTTTACATCATTGCCTTGTTCGGTATATACAGGGTGTGTGTTGGGTATATCTATAGAGGAAAGCTCCGTTTTGAGCAGCGGTGTCACTCATTCGCTCCAGTAAATGGTTTATTCCAAACATAATTGGCCCGTGAAATTGACAAAGTTTTTACATTAGGGCTCAATATTGCATCAAGTCGCGATTACATTCGCCTATATACATGCTCTGGCTGAAATATCGCATAGTTGGCCGTGTGTGTGTTTGTTCCGTACTGTTCCAACCGGATCTGCAGTATGGACCCGTCAGATTGTCACAATTTACTTTGTGATATTAGATTTGATGTCTGCATCTTTGATTTGGTAATTAACTTTGCGGAAATGCAAACCTATTTTCGATTTGCGAGGAATATACAGTTCTTTTTTTCTAAATTGGCGGAGAATGACAGAAGTATACGCATCATAAATCAAAACCGGCATAATGGCTTGACCAATACAGTACAGAGCAGTGCTATTCGAAATATTTAAATAAATATAATTATACCAAAACTCGCTATGCTTCTGTCCTCTCCAAAGAATAAGTAGGTGTGTCTAGTGCGTCCTAAGAAATGCAATGTTGACAAATCACCACGCACAGTTATAACAACCATTTTATGCAATTAGAATGAGTACTTTGAAATTAAGACAAAAGTTATACTAGAATATAAAAAATGTTGATAAATACTTATTATAGTATCATATTTATATCATAGTTAATTTGTACGATAGCTATAAAATAGTGACAAATTTAAATTCTTAGATCTAGAGTATTTTTTGTTGTCTGGCACCACTGGTACTGTATAACCCCGATAAGCACAACCCTATGCGCAGACGACTACCAAAATTCTCCGCAAATAAAAAAAAAATGAGCTGTACATTTCGTTTGCATTAGAAAACATTGCCGAGAAAAAAATTACTTGTGGTTCTCTACCTTAGAGGATGTTAAGGATTAGATAAATTTTATTCGAATTGAATATTTGTAGTATAGATAGATTTTCAGTAAAAACAATGTTACATCTTCTACGCTAGTTCTTAGAATATGCAATTTAATTGATGATATGAACCTTGCGTTAGAACTAATTGCTTTTCTTAAGTGAGAATCAAAACCAAACGTCATCAGTTGTGCACGAAGACACCCAGTATATTTAACATTTGGGTGATATTCTATATAATAAGTTTTATTATAAAATATTTTCCAGGATTAACGAAAATAGATTTTATCGACAATAAATTATCCTAGCATACTTAGGTCAGAGTTTCATAGAGCATTAAATGATTTACGGAATAACAAAGCAGCGGGGATTGATATGATACCAGCCGAATTAATAAAACACGCAGGGGAAAAAATGCAGGAGCGATTATACAGGTTAGTTTGTAAAATATATGAGAAGGGAGAAGTACCACAGGATTTTCAGCGTAGTAGAATAGTAACAATGCCGAAGAAAATAGGAGCTAATTTGTGTGAGAACTATAGGACCATTAGCCTACTATCACATGCATCGAAGATATTGTTAAAGATTATTTATAGGAGATTAGAAAATAAAGTAGAGGAAAGGCTAGGAGAAGATCAGTTTGGTTTTAGGAAAAACAGAGGGACGAGAGAGGCGATTCTAGCACTAAGAACGGTAGTAGAAAAAAGAAAGAGGGTAGGAAAGGTAACTTGCATAGCTTTTGTAGACTTAGAAAAGGCATTTGATAATGTAGATTGGGACATAATGTTTAGAATTTTAAAAGAAACGGGTATAGATTATAAGGATAGGAGAATAATTTTTGGGGGGGAAGAAGAGGTAGCAAAAATAAGGAAGGGAGTTCGGCAGGGATGTACACTCTCACCGTTATTATTTAATCTATATATAGAAGATGCAATAAACAAAGTAAAAGAAGAGTATAGTGTAGGTGTGAATGTACAGGGAGAGAAAATATATATGCTGAGATTCGCCGACGATATAGCTATATTGGAAGAAAGCGAAAAGAATTTAGAAAGGGTATTGAATGGTATGCAGGCAGTATTGACTAGGGATTTTAACATGAAAATAAATATAGGTAAAACTAAAGTGATGAGGTGTGACAAAAAGGAATGCAGTAGAAAAATGAGGATCTCAATAGGAGATAATAGAATCGAAGAAGTGTCAGATTTTTGTTATTTAGGCAGTAGAATCACAAAAGATAATCGAAGCAAGGTAGATATAAAGTGTAGGATAGCACAGGGTAGGAAGGCATTCGTAGAAAAAGAACAGATTTTAAGATCAAATATTGACTTGGGTATTAGAAAAAGATTACTGAAGGTATATGTTTGGAGTGTAGCACTGTACGGGTGTGAGGCGTGGACTATAGGAAAGGAAGAGAAGCGTAGATTAGAAGCACTTGAAATGTGGTGTTATAGGAGGATGATGAGGATTGGTTGGGAAGATAAAGTAACAAATGAAGCTGTACTAGAGTTAGTAGGGGAGAAGAGAAGTATCTGGAGAGTGTTACAGCGTAGGAGAGACAGATTAGTAGGGCATATCCTTAGACATGGGGGGATTATGCAATTGATCATAGAAGGTAGAGTGGAGGGAAAGAGAGGGGTAGGTAGGCCTAGATTGGAGTATGTGAGTCAGATAGTTGAAGACGTTGAGATGAATAGCTATAGGGAGATGAAGGGATTAGCTCAGGATAGATCGGCATGGCGTGCTGTTTCCAACCAATCTTTAGGATTGCGGACTCTTTAACTAACGACAATAAAAAATCGCAATTCTCTAACATTTGAATTGGATGAATCTCGTTAAACATATATTTTAATTTGTTATAATAAACGTTCTGAAGGATGTTGTCATTTGATCAGTGGCGGCTCGTGCCATTTCAATCTGGGGGGCGCATTTCTCACAAACTAACATAATAGTGCGAAATCTTACCTAAAATGGATGCTAAATGATTAAATTCAATCATTTCTTGAAAGTGAATTCCACTCTTCTATCTTTCATTCATATAAACTTTTGCAAAACTTTTTCGTTAAAAATGTAAATATCTTGCACCACATTTTTATGAATACACATCATCGCCAACGCGTTTAAACGATCATTACCCATAGCATTTCGCAAAAAGTCTCGATTCTTTTAAGTGTTGAAAAACAACGCTCTGATTCAGCAGTGGTCATCGGGGTTGTTAAAATAATTTTAAGTATTTTTATAGTTTCCGAGAAGCTTCACTGAGATTATTTTGTAGCAATAACGAAAGAAAATTTGTGGCTCCAAGTATTTGATAAAAATCCGGACGCGAGTAAATGACTTCTAATTCTGTTTTTAATCTGGTTTTATTAAAAAATGCATATGCATAACACACGGTTTCCAAAAGGTCCACTGGAAATTGTTTAGAAAATATCGGCATCGATTTCGTGTTAAATAACTCAGCGGTTTGTCGATGGCCACGATACGAGAATCTGTCCCTCATCTGTGTTATATATATTTTTGTAAATGTCTGTTGTAAAACGCCGCGTAAATGTGCCCACCTAATTCTTTTATTTTTACTTTGTCCACAAGAGAAAGTCTACAATACTCTAATTTCAATAAAGAACAAACACTATTGATTTTTATTAAATTATTTCTATTAAATATATTCTTGGAGAAACACGTGGCAAAATCGTACATACGTACATATCGTACATACACGGAACAAATGCTACTGTCTTATCTGACTATTCTATATCAATTTATATACATATATACTAGACTACTCTGTTCTCTGAACTGTGGCTGTGGTTCTATGGCTTTTCAGCGCTGAAGTATCGTGGCATTAAATATTTTAAAACAACTATATATTCTTAGCTTTGAAGGAGCGTGACATCACGTTGCTATGACTTATTCCATGCCACTGGAATATGTGTTACATAAGTCGTTATATGGGACAAGCGAACCGAAGAAAGAGAAGACATACTGCATACGGTCGCTCTCACTCTAACGCTTGTAATAGAGTGAGATGAGTGCATATGCATTTAACCCGTATGGGTAGCTGGCCGCCGCTTGAATGTGTGTTACATTAGTCGATAAATGTATAGCGACACGCGAACGATAGAAACAGATGCTATACTGCATACGGTCGCTCTCACTCTAGCGCTTTCAACAGTTAGGATGAGTGCATATGCATTTGACTGGTACTTGCTAGCTACCATATCGTGCTGAGTCATTAGTGTTATGTATGTTCGCGTCGCAAGCTTTATCTTTTAGGACATAAAATATCGCAATACAATTATATTTCTACGGTGATGCGCTCAATGTTCAGGAGGGGCGCGCGGCCCTGCGGCCTGCATAAGGAACCGCCACTGCATTTGATAATTAGTATTTTGATCTTATTGGTGTTTGTTTATATTAAAAAAAGTTTTGTTTATTACCATCCAGTATATATATATTTGGGAATGGTGTGTTTGTATGTACGTTGCTGCGGCATGTGATGATTTCTAATTAAAACAAAGATGCTTTTAGCAAGTAATTATGAAAGCTCGTGTATATATGCCTTGTACATTTTCTCCGTCATTATTATCTATTATTGGCATACCTACATAGAAGCAGGACGTAAACGGGAACAGTGCAAAATAATGGCTAGTCAGAAAGATTAATAATTGCTGAAAGTATTGTAGGAGAATTTCACGACGCAATTACCTAAATTAAATAATAATTGAGTTGGTTTTAATGGGCGTTTATTATATGTTATAAACTATATAAATTGTTGGAGAAAAAAACGGCGCAATTATTAGTAGCATTTCAGGTCGTTATTTCGTGAAATTAATGTCTGTATTATGTTTTTTTTTTACAGATTCTTTGTGGGGACTGTTTGAGGTGCTCGAAAAGATGTCGGCGGATTACGAAAAGAATAACATCTAAAAAGGTCAGTTTGAAATATATATTTTTGAATAACAGAAAATGCGCATGTATTTTAAATTCGAGGGTTAATATTTATTGATAATTATTTCAAATAATTATAGTTGATATTTTGAAGAGGATTTTCTTTGAATGCACAAGACCCTAACAGGATTTTATTTAAATGCATTAATTGGCATCTTTTGCTATGTATTTGATCCGCTATTTTTTCATTTCTATATGAGCATCGAAGCCTTTTTGACTGCACCGCAGCAGTAACATGGTTTGCTCTTGGAACATGGTAACATTACGAGGAGGTGGATTAGGAGAGACTTCTTTGTTATGTTAATACTGGCTAATTGGATTTGCCGACAATGATCGCTCGCTATTATACGACTTTGCTGGTGTTTTATTACCCGCCCGGCTCCTCCGCCGTCTCCCCTTCGCATCTTCGTCCTTCTATCCGTCGCACTCTTTCTGGAAGGCAATCGCTGTAATACAACCAACGAAAGAAATTATATGTGATATATAATAATATCTACTTTGGTCAGTTGTGATCAAATGTTTGCCTTCTGGCCACAAAAAATTAACGAATGCTCATTTTAGAAATAATGTCCTTGAATTTAAATGTCTTACGCATCGGCTTTTTAGATCTCTTGAATCTAGGAATGTTGTCGAAGAAATATTCTGGAGGATGCGTGTTTGATCGGCTATTTTTACGTGTAAAAAAATCTGGGTTGAAAAAATAGGATCTTTTCACTTTTACCATATCTTTATGTACATTCATTCAACTCAATCTTTTGTATCTTCGTTAAGTAATCGGTTTGTACAAATTCTATTTTTGTACATTCGCAGCAATTTTGGACTATATACAAGAACGCATTTTTCTCCAACTGTACATTTATATGTACCTAAGCTTCGAATGAATCCTCCGCCACCACCAAACCGTATCCTCATCCAACGATGACTAGATGAAAGTCACAGTTGACGGTGACGACTTTTCGGTTTGCCGCTTCTTCACCGCACCTTGCTGTGATCTAATCGAACGCAGTAAATTGCGCGTTTTACCGCAAAAGATTTTGTATTCTGATTAAATACGGTCTTATTATAAGCAAATATAATAAAAGTGGCCAGCCATAAGTTTGTTGCGATTAGGCATCAGACATTGCGAATGCGAACGTCGCGAAAATTTGCAGATTGTTAAATGTTTTATGTAAATGTCTATTAGGCAAATATTGAAAACTATAAAAATGGTCGATACTTCAGGGATTTTATCGGTTTTAATTCTAGAAACTAGAAAATTTTATAAAATAAAATAAAAAATGTATCGTGAAGGCTCAGCTAGGTGAAAATCTCCCTACACGCTGCTGAAAAAATTCATATAGTCGTTGAATAGCTTTCCTCGGATTTTAATGGTACATAAATGTTCAAGTAATCCGGACTCATTGTTCCGGACTTTTTCCACATACTCTTTGGTATAATCACATAAGACACTTAGTTCTTTTACACGCCATCTTTTCTCGTCTCGAAAACAATGTATTTATGAAGGTATTATTATTTTATGACTCGTGTACCCGATGTACCGTACGGATATGTGCAGTGTCAGTGTGCGTTCACTCGGTCTACGGCCTCGCACATGATATATGTCGGATGCATTAATACATTTGCGACTTGCGAAACGCAATTTAAATAATATTAACGTACAAATTTTATGCCGCGTCTAAAATGTGTTCACGGGACTGTTATTTACATTTTACTTTGTTCGTTTGCGGTGATTTTTTCTTGTTTCGAAGATAGTTGAGGTTGTTGCGAACGAGCAATTAAATGGCTAACTAATAATGATAGTAAACACCTTTTAGTACATGTAATTTTTGTAAATTGCAAAGTGATGTTTGTTAAACGCACATCATGTCAGCATTTTATAGTTTTGAACTTTAAAATGCTAAAATATATGCTTTTAGCATATATTTTATTATTATCTTATGCTTTTGCAGGCAATAGATACTAACTTAAGTCATGCATAATTAAAATATTTGAACGCCCTTAATTTTGTTCCACATTATTATCATTGTAAGTGATCCAATTACTAACATATTTCATTATTTTTAGCTCCAATTATTTCATATATCTTATCAATATGGAAATTAGCCTTATTACAAGTATTAGTGCACCAGGAATGTTTATGAATATTTATATATATGCCGTACGTAAATTCCAGCAATATTTATATCATCATTATTTATTAATAAAAATGTTATACATACTTCAAGAAGTCGGTTTGGATAATTTAGTTTTCGCAAGATTTTTTAAAAGTTTAGACTAATTTAAATTGACGAGGGAACTACAAACTGACTTCTTGACGTTTTTACAAGTGGTAGATGACTTGCAGATTTAATGCTATATAGCAAGGGTGGCCAACAAGTCGATTGCGAACAATTGGACACAAGAACTGATTCTTTCGATAGTAAAATGAGATAAAAAAAAAGGTGAAGATAAGTTGGCTCAGTGATTTACTGTTTCGGGCAGATTTTACATCCAAGTTAAGCCATCTGAATTTAAAGTTACAAGGAAAAAAGAAGGCAATAAGTCTTATTGTAATTAATGCTTATAAAAGTCAGATCGTAATGTTGATTGAACATCTCCCAACAAAAAAATTTTGATCGTTTTCCACATATAAATGACCATTTAAAAAAACATCCCAATTTTAATTATAACTTTGAAAAATACGTTGTAGAAGTTATTGCGGATTTGATGCAAGATTTGATGATTTAAAAAACTTGAGGAGATTGTTCAATATTTATTCATCCTTCCATTTTAAGAGTGAAATATATTGATTTAAATGTGAAATATATTGCTGCAAACATTTCTGATATTTTTGACCTGGAAAAAAATAAATTAGAGAATGAAATTATAACTCTACAATCTGATTTAATTTTAAAAGCTAGAAGAAGAGCTTTGGAAATATGTTAGTTGCGAGAAGTATCCAAATATAAAAAAATGTAGTGATTATATCTATTCTTATTTTGGATCAACGTATTTGTGTGAATCGGCTTTTTCATATTACAGGTAGATTTGCGATCACTTTTTAACTAGAAATGTCCATCTCAAGAACAAACAAGTTGGCCACCCCTGCTATATAACTAAACTGGGGGCGCTACTGTAATTGCTAAGTAAACAAACGTTTGAGGAATGACAAGGTGTGAATTTACGTATTAAAAAGCATCTAGGGTGGTCGTAAAAACGAACAATAATTCACAATTTGCATTTTTACAGTTTTATTTAAACCAGTACTTATACCTTTTAAGATGTATTGTAGATATCATTTTTTTTATTGAAATAATATTTTTGTTCCATTTCATTGACCGTATGTAAGTTAAAAGTTAAAAGTTCTTTTTACTTTTGCATTCTACATTCCTAACCTGAACCACTGTTACATACCTTTTTAATTCCTTAACAACTTTTACATTCCTAACCTCTTCAGATATGTAACGTAAGTGCATAAGGATAGCGAATCCTTTCATTAATTTCCAACAGTTATTTCTAAACTATTTATATTTATAAATTAATTTACACACATAGTGGAGGCGTTCTGACAAAAATGCAACTTTAGTAAATAAAACTTCCACAACTCTTTAGTTAGTTAAAGAGTCCGCAATCCTAAAGATTGGTTGGAAACAGCACGCCATGCCGATCTATCCTGAGCTAATCCCTTCATCTCCCTATAGCTATTCATCTCAACGTCTTCAACTATCTCACTCACATACTCCAATCTAGGCCTACCTACCCCTCTCTTTCCCTCCACTCTACCTTCTATGATCAATTGCATAATCCCCCCATGCCTAAGAATATGCCCTACTAATCTGTCTCTCCTACGCTGTAACACTCTCCAAATACTTCTCTTCTCCCCTACTAACTCTAGTACAGCTTCATTTGTTACTTTATCTTCCCAACCAATCCTCATCATCCTCCTATAACACCACATTTCGAATGCTTGTAATCTACACTTCTCTTCCTTTCCTATAGTCCACGCCTCACACCCGTACAGTGCTACACTCCAAACATATACCTTCAGTAATCTTTTTCTAATACCCAAGTCAATATTTGATCTTAAAATCTGTTCCTTTTCTACGAATGCCTTCCTACCCTGTGCTATCCTACACTTTATATCTACCTTGCTTCGATTATCTTTTGTGATTCTACTGCCTAAATAACAAAAATCTGACACTTCTTCGATTCTATTATCTCCTATTGTGATCCTCATTTTTCTACTGCATCCTTTTTGTCACACCTCATCACTTTAGTTTTACCTATATTTATTTTCATGTTAAAATCCCTAGTCAATACTGCCTGCATACCATTCAATACCCTTTCTAAATTCTTTTCGCTTTCTTCCAATATAGCTATATCGTCGGCGAATCTCAACATATATATTTTCTCTCCCTGTACATCCACACCTACACTATACTCTTCTTTTACTTTGTTTATTGCATCTTCTATATATAGATTAAATAATAACGGTGAAAGTGTACATCCCTGCCGAACTCCCTTCCCTATTTTTGCTACCTCTTCTTCCCCCTCAATTCTAACTAAGGCAGTATTGCAGATTATAAGGCATCCTTATAATCTATACCCGTTTCTTTTAAAATTCTAAACATTATGTCCCAATCTACATTATCAAATGCCTTTTCTAAATCTACAAAAGCTATGCAAGTTACCTTTCCTACCCTCTTTCTTTTTTCTACTACCGTTCTTAGTGCTAGAATCGCCTCCCTCGTCCCTCTGTTTTTCCTAAAACCAAACTGATCTTCTCCTAGCCTTTCCTCTACTTTATTTTCTAATCTCCTATAAATAATCTTTAACAATATCTTCGATGCATGTGATAGTAGACTAATGGTCCTATAGTTCTCACACAAATATTTCCAACTCTTTATTGTACAAGAATATTTTGCGCAAAATGTATATTATTCAAATTGCACGTTGACGATAAACCACGGTAGTGGATCCAAAGATTTCATGCAGTAACCGGAAGTGATGTATCTCACCTCACAACATGACATTATATGACAATTGTCAAGTCAATTTCCATCAGATATTTGACTGAACAAATACACAGAGAACAACCGGGGAATACGCGTGGTGCAGATTCTATTGTGTTTCGATTTCAACTTGCATTCGACCCGATGCATCGCAACTCAGTTGAGGATCGCATTTGTACTCGCACTCAATGCCGATATTCGACCGAACCGTACTAGATGACTTCCGGTCACACCAGCGACCAGAACTAATCGCCATCTTTACACCTGGAGCAACACGTTACCACGGCACCGTTCTGCTGTTACCATAACGTGATCGCATCACGCTTCTGCGACACCAATTGTTTCTGTGCACCACGACCAACAATGCGCGCCATCATCGCGTAGAATATAATATTGCGCTAGTATTTTATCTCGAATCGCCCCCATCCGATGGTGCCCGATGTTTGGAATGTTTAGACGAATTTATCGTCAATTTTTCAATAATTGCTTTCGAGATGTCGTCGATTAGAAAGTGATTTAGGAAGGTTTGTTACAGTTTGTTCGCTGTAAGTTTGCTTCGGGTCGCGCAGATAGCGAAGGGATATTCGGCGTTCCCCGTGAAGAGAAGGCGGTTGTTCTCTTCAATTCCGTTGACCAGTGGCGTTTCCAATACATTTGTCGTAATCTTACCATGTTCGTATATAAGAATTTTTTTTGTGCTTCTAAACTGAAATCCTAAATCATGTACAATATGATTTGAGGAAGTTTTATGTCCTTCCCATCCTAAGTCACTGTATCGTTTTTCACGTAATGTTTTAAGCGTATTTTCGGTTTTGTGAAAATTATATATTACATTTCGAAAGTCACACTTTTCAAAATCTCCTAAATGTCGTATAGTCACCTTTCAAATACGCTTCTTTCCTGGTGTAGAAAATGTCGGTTCACTTTCGATACCTGCAGATTCACCTTCCTTTATAGTTGTAGCCACCGTTCTTATGGACACTTTGGTTGCTGCAGACACTTTTTCCGTTACTTCCTTCGATGACAAATTACCAATAGATTTAAAGTATTTATACACATTGAAAATCAATTCCCTTGATTTGTTATGGATTACTTTACCATTTAAAAGCGAACTCATTTTGGTAGTAAGTTGTTACGCCACTGATAGTACACAGACTGAAGCGTAGTGCCAAGGAATGAATGATTGTCTTAAGCGCGTCTTAAGCAATAGCAATTGCACCCCCACTATTTTTGGACAAGTGCGCTTTTCATGGCCAGGCAAATTAAACGCGAACAGACAGTATTTGTCTTGAACGGTTTTATCAATTTTCAGAAAGGTACTAATCGATATACATGGTTTTTTTTAAGTGGTGGAACAATATCGTCCATTACTGTGCATAAGGGCTGCACTTGTATACATCATTATATACACTTATATACACAAGGTACTCAGCCACACCTAGTTTTTCTATTGACAATACACAAGCGTACCCACAGCACTATTCAATGTGCCGTACGACTGACGCCATAATGTTTTGAATAGCACTGCTCTGTACTGTATTGGTCAAGCCATTATACAGGTCTTGATTTATGATGCGTGAACTTTCCGCCACTTTCAATAAAACGGTGTATAGATAGATAGAGTTTTATTGCTTAAAAGTTCAGATTTGGAGGCATACAATAATATACATAATCAGGGCTATTTTTCTGGGGGTACGCGGGTATAGCCACTTTTTTTGTTGAAGACTTTTTTTAAGCCTATTTAAAGTTTAAAAAATGTTATTTCGCGAAGTTTTACACAAATATGCAGTGGAAACATGTATTGAGTAAATTTTTTCAATGCGAGTGTTAAAATTCATATTTTCATCTAAATGCAAACCCAAGAATTGAACGTCTGCTGCTTGAGTTATACGTACGAATTGTTAATACAGATTATTTTAATTAAGTTAAATCTTATGAAATTATTATCGGCGTTCTTCAAACTCAAATCTCGAAAAGGCGATTGATGTTTTGTTTAAATTTACTTGAATTTATTCCGAATCTAAAGACACAATTGGCTAGAATAAGCCTTAAAATGAATTAAACAAATTATCCCTTTTAAACCGACCACCTTTCGTTCGTTAACGATGTATGAGCAATATCATACCTGTACAGTGTTGCCACCTTTCCAATATTGTTCACCCCGACAAATTTTAGCGACAAAAAAAAAAAAATTGTATATAACGTTATTTTTTATTTATTTTTATGTAGGTACATATAAATATATATAATGAAATTTTGTTATAATAACAGTCAATTTTTGAAATATTCGTAATAATGTTTAAAAAAATAAAAATAAATGTTTTGTTAAAAAATTTCTTTAAACCTGGACATTTTTGGGTTTCACCCGGACACGCAACGTAAAACCCGGACAGGTGGCAACACTGCACCTGCAACTTATAAGAACGAATTGTGGAATGCGGTTTACCATTCTTCGAAAGCACACACACATTCATAGTACGATGGTCGCACGCAGACAGTGAGGTTAGGTAAGCGGCGGCGTCCCGATGGGGAGCACCCGGGGGCCCCGCACTCCACCGCCACCGCCGCCCCCAGCCGCGCATCTCAAGTGAATGGATGAACACAACACAGCGCCACATGCCGCACCACACCGGTGGGCCGCTCGGTGTGCGCTAAACACATAATAATCATATTTATTCGGGTAGTTGGTGGCACTGTTGGATGAAACTACCTCATACCTTATTGTCTGCAATATATTATGCGCTTTACAGATATTATATAACAGGCTTGTGTGTGCGTTTAACAAAAATAATGTTCATTCAGTTGATTGATTTTATTTTAAAGGGTAACACAGGCCGAGGCCCACCACGTCATCCTTAAACATATATAAATATTACATTAAATTGTATATAGTGTAATAGGTAACATAATATTAAATTAAGCATACATTTCATATAATAGTAGTATTATAAAAATAACCTAGGTATAGGCACCGTGGAATAGTCGTGAAACTAGCACCGCAGATGTTGTGGGTTCGAATCTCGCTCCGGCCGGGGTATTTTCTGGAAATAAAATCCCTTCCAGATCATGGATATGCATACCATATTGTGTATGTCTAATGCAAAGTATTCGTCCCTCAGGTGTACCCTGAGTGTGCATTGGTAACAGCTCAAGAATTAAATTAATTGATGGCCGAAAATACGAAAACGTAGTAGCCTTAAGGATGGGGAGAGCCTTCAGCGCCCATCCTTTAAAAAATTAATAATAATCAAGTAGTATTATAATTGCGTAAATATCCTTTCATATCTTTAAACGTTGGAGGTTGTTAATATTTAAAAGATCGATAGAACAACAAGGATTGTTTAGCGTAGTAATTATTCTGTATATAAGTGAATTTTGATAGCAGTTTGTATTGAAATGGTGCAATGTGAATTGTCGAATATTTCTAATATTTCTATTAGGTACGTTATATGGAATTAATGCGATTAATTCAGAATAATCTATATAGCCGTTTATAATTTTATATCCAACTAGTGATGGCAAACTGTAGGTCACTTTCAGGACCTAGTTCGTAGTTCATTTCAATGTACCGTTCAGGAACTATAGGTCGTGAACTACTACATCTTTTAAAAATGAACTAGTTCACGACCTATATGAAATACATGCACATACTGAAAATAATCTCTTTTTTCTCAAAAAATGGTAAAAAATAAATAAATTGAAATATTACAATACTTATTTTGAATTAAGAATGAGGAAGAAAAGACCACAATGTTTATAATTTATACAAAACATATATATAAAGAAATATAATCTTCTCTAAGTACTCAGGATTATTTATATGAAGTTCTAAAATACTATTGGTAGTTACTGATGAAAATGTTTACTACTTTACTAACACTTGAAAATTAAATGTACAAACTATAATAGAATGAACTAGATAGAATCGTTTTGTTTGGCGTTATAATTTATATTTTCTATTCCGAATCTTCTCTGTTCAAACTTCAAAGCTTTGATTTGATATTAAGTGATTTGATATTGCACTCAGTATGAAATAGAAGAACTATAAGATTTAGATGTTTATTTTTGCATTATTGCAAAAATTTGCTATGGCATGACATATTTAAGAACATATTTAATCTTGCGAATATATTAGTTATATTATTCCAAATGAAATCTGATACCAACATATAAATTGTGACTCAGCTCGGCAATATTGCATCGAGTTTCCTATTTCATTCCGTTCACCAACACACTTTATCACTAAATAAATGTTAGTACTGTATATGTAATGTATACTATACTGCATCGTTTACGAGTCGTTGTGATTCATGAACGGTTTAGTAGACGACGGGTTCAGGACCTAGTACAAGTACATCAATACGTACACATGTAGTTGATAGTTCACGAACTAGGTCCTAGTGACCTATAGGTCGTTGCAAAACATCGTCACAGTACGCCCATCATTTGATTGAACCGTTCAGAGTGAACGGTTCGCGAGTGAACTACCCATCGTTAATAGATAGACTAATAGGACATATTCTAAGACCAACATAAAAATATTGCATCGAGTTTCCTATTTCGTTCCGTTCACCAACACACTTTAGTTTAGTTAAAGAGTCCGCAATCCTAAAGATTGGTTGGAAACAGCACGCCATGCCGATCTATCCTGAGCTAATCCCTTCATCTCCCTATAGCTATTCATCTCAACGTCTTCAACTATCTGACTCACATACTCCAATCTAGGCCTACCTACCCCTCTCTTTCCCTCCACTCTACCTTCTATGATCAATTGCATAATCCCCCCATGCCTAAGAATATGCCCTACTAATCTGGCTCTCCTACGCTGTAATACTCTCCAGATACTTCTCTTCTCCCCTACTAACTCTAGTACAGCTTCATTTGTTACTTTATCTTCCCAACCAATCCTCATCATCCTCCTATAACACCACATTTAGAATGCTTGTAATCTACGCTTCTCTTCCTTTCCTATAGTCCACGCCTCACACCCGTACAGTGCTACACTCCAAACATATACCTTCAGTAATCTTTTTCTAATACCCAAGTCAATATTTGATTTTAAAATCTGTTCCTTTTCTACGAATGCCTTCCTACCCTGTGCTATCCTACACTTTATATCTACCTTGCTTCGATTATCTTTTGTGATTCTACTGCCTAAATAACAAAAATCTGACACTTCTTCGATTCTATTATCTCCTATTGAGATCCTCATTTTTCTACTGCATTCCTTTTTGTCACACCTCATCACTTTAGTTTTACCTATATTTATTTTCATGTTAAAATCCCTAGTCATATATATTTTCTCTCCCTGTACATTCACACCTACACTATACTCTTCTTTTACTTTGTTTATTGCATCTTCTATATATAGATTAAATAATAACGGTGAGAGTGTACATCCCTGCCGAACTCCCTTCCCTATTTTTGCTACCTCTTCTTCCCCCTCAATTCTAACTAAGGCAGTTTGGTGTTTATATAAATTAAAAATTATTCTCCTATCCTTATAATCTATACCCGTTTCTTTTAAAATTCTAAACATTATGTCCACATAAACACACTTTATCACTAAATAAATGCTAGTACTGCTATTGGTACTGTATATGTAATGTATACTATACTGCATCGTTTACAAGTCGTTGATGGTTTAGTAGACGACGGGTTCAGGACCTAGTACAAGTACATCAATACGTACACATGTAGTTGATAGTTCACGAACTAGGTCCTAGTGACCTATAGGTCGTTGCAAAACATCGTCACAGTTCGCCCGTCAGTTGAATGAACCGTTCAGAGTGAACGGTTCGCGAGTGAACTACACATCGCTAGACTAAATACAAGTACAAAATATAGGTATGTTAATGTTTGTAAATTAGTAAATGACTTGCAAGTTCTTATTATAAATCCTAACATTTTGTATGACTTTCGTACTATGTAATCTATATGTTTATTCATGCATAACTTCGAATCAAATATAACACTTGAATATTTAATAGAAGCAGTGCTCTTCTTCTAGAAAAAAAGGGGTTTAAAAGGAAATTTAAATTTCCAAAATCATAAAACCTCCTCTTCGTGTTACATAATCCCCGATCACTTACCTCTTGTTAATTCATAAAGAAGTATGTTTTCTTTTCAATTACATTAAAAAATAAATGAATAAATACACTGTGTGTTTGTGTAAAACTTCGCGAAATAACATTATATAGGTTAAAAAAGTATTCAACAAAAAAGATGGCAATATCCGCGTATACACAGAAAAATACCCCTGAATAGAAGTAACACTTTTTATGATTTTATTATCTAATGGCAAAACACTTAACAAAATTAACGAAAAGATCATTCTGCTCTCAATATTTAAACAATGTATACAAATCTGCTTGGATCTTCATGCAATGACTTTGATCTATCAATTACCGTATATATTTTTAGGTCATCATTGTACATTAGGTAATTAGAATATTTTATTCATGATCTAATTGTGCAATTGGTGCTGTGTCTAACCATATTTTAACGCATTTTCTTCAGTTTAAGATCCGACAATTGGCTGCAGTAAAATTCAATTTTATCTTTGTATAAAACATCGCCCTATAATCGTAACACAACGCTTTTATTAGCTAGATTTCGGAAACACATAGATGCGTATTTCGGAGGCTATGCCCCCATCGTCATTAGCACTATAATAGAAGAAATAAAGATACCTCTGGCACTCACCGGAATTGCTATATAATTTTTTCTTGTCATATCAATGTATGGCATATATGCATATAGGAATATTTTTCATTTATATATTTTACATAGCAATCCCAGTAAGTGACAGACACGTATCTTTATTTGTGCTACTGAAGATGGGGGCATAGCCTCCGAAATGCGTATCTAGCTAATTGTGTTACGGTTTTTTGGTGATGTTTTTTTATACAATTATTTAACGCCGTAGTGACGATTTTACAATAAATTTCTTCAAGTTTGTAAACATTTTCATTTGTGGATTTATTTCAAGATAATCTCTTCAAAACTTACGGAAATTATACAATGCTGCCTAAATAAAATTTGATTTGCATTTCAAAAAGTCGATGCATATTAAAACATAAAAAAATACATACCTCCTAAAAATTATTCGTTCTCTTAAGATTCAAGAATTTTTTATTTAAAATGTTTTGGTACATTTATTGGTATCGTATATTTTACACAACAATTTCGTATGTATTCTGCAATCTCTACAGCATATACAAGGAGGTACTTTGCCTGTTTGTTCCTTGCAGCTATTATTGAGCATTTACTTACTTAAAAAACAGCCGTTTTCAAACGTTTATTTCGAACCATTTTCGATTCTCTCCGCATATTTTTAAATTATCAAATATGCATTATCCAAATACAAAAAATTCCAAGATATAATTCAAGCGGAATCCGTGGCAAAGAACCGACCCCTGTTTTGTCCTTTCTTCTAATTAATGAATCTCTTAATCCAAATTGACATAATTTTTGATACTGCTGGAATAGCATCTTGTAGTATGGTGGATATTATACCACTAAGGTATGTGAGACACACACACACACACACACACACACACGTGCGTACGCACTTTCATACAGACACAGAGGACAGAACAATGAGCGTCGGAGTCTCGGAGAGATCACCATGGGCAGGAAGTTCGGTCGGCTGAAGCGGCCCGGTGCTCCGTTCCACAGCCAGAGATGAACTGTATACTCGTTTAACATAAAAAGCTTCAACCAACATAAGAAAATTTCTTGTTTTAAGAAACAATTTTAACCACGCGAAAATATGGATTTTAAAAATCTGTTCGACATTAGTCCTTATAAATCTAAAACAAACTTTCGAATATTTTGAGGAAAGATTGGATGTTCGATTTATATTTTCATAAAATAATTCTAGTATAGAATATCACCCAAATACCGTAACTTAAAGCATTAAGTAGCTAGATGCGCATTTCGAAGGCTATGTCCCCATCTTCAGTAGCACAAGATAAAAACAAGATAAACTTTGGTTTGTCGAATCTAAAATAAGCAAAAATAAATTTAAGAAAAGTTCTTATTAAATAAATTAAATAGACAACATGAAATTGGGCCGGAATCTAAATTCATTAAATTTGATTTAGATTTATACATGTATAAATATACTTCCATAAACATTTAACTCGGAATAATTCAAAACACTTTTAGGTAATTTAAGTGAACTAATTTGAATAGGATGACCTGATTCAAAAATATGCTCAGCTACAGCACTTTTATCTATTTATCTAATAGCACAAGACTATTAGAAGTATAATAATATGTTACTTTAAAATTATATTTATTTAAAATACTATCTAAACCACGTTCAATTGTAGGATGAAATGGTAATTTAACAAATTTTGGAGTTGAATCATTACTTTGTTCTAATCTACTAATTTCTGATGTCTCTTGTTTTTTTAAATTCTCTTAATATGTCTTAGAATAGCCATTTTGTACTGCTATATTTTTGATTTGTTAAATTCAATTTTATATTTATCATTAGATAAAGGAAAATTGAATAAGCGGTTAATTAAAAAATTAAAATAATTCAATTGGGAAAATAAAAAAATCTTTCAGCACTTCATTTTGGACAAGGAAGTTCACTATTTCAATAAAATTCAATAGAAAGTTTTTTCTATAATTTCTTCTTGTAATATCGTGAAACCATTAAATGAATCTTTATGGCATATAGGAATATTTTTCTTTTGTATATTTTGCACAAGCCTTTTACAGAATTTGAGATTTTGGGGTATAATATGAAGATGGTAACAAATGGCAATGCATCACAGAACAATTCACAGAATATTTATTATTAAGAATACATAATATTTATTTGATTGACACATTTTTTCACGTTTTTGTCCTTCATGTTTAATAAAAAAAAACATTTAACTATTTATTATATTTACAAACTTCTAGACTTTATACCTATGATTTTAATAACTGTGATATATACATAAATAACCATAAAACAAGAAGTACTGTGAATGACTTAATTTATTATGCAAAAATTTGTTATGTTCTTACGTTTACTGACAATTTTCACCTGAAGACGTTAAATTACTTTAACGAAACATGTCGAGAATATAAATCAACTATCCAACATTATAAGGAAATACTATTTAACCAAACATTCTCCTAATAATTCACTTTATCTAGCATATTATTCGCGTATTAGCGAATCATTTTACTGCACAAAAAATATTTTTTCGGAAACTTTTTAAATTCGAAACGTCTCCAATACAACGCAATTAGTTCAACTTTATTGATAGATTCATCAAGCGGAGTGGATTTAATAATTTAACGTTGTGAGGAAATTTAAGAATGTCTTTTGATATTGTCAATTATAAACGTCATCGTCTAAGCGGCCTTTTGTACCGTGAATTATCACGCTAAATATTGAATTCTTTATAAATATTTCCAGGCAAAATTTATGTCTATTCTTAAAATATGTTATACAACATACCATTTAGAATGATGGTACAAAATCTTGCAATTTAAGGAGGAATATTTTAAATAATAACCGCTTAAATTAGCGAGTCATAAACATAATGTTAGATTTCATTTTCCGTACTTTTCTGTACATCTTAGTGCAAATGTTTTTAAACATGTTTCATTATACCATTAAAATGAAACATATTTTTCGTAATATTAATTGAATGTTTGTGCTATTTTCTAATTTTTTTTCGATCCAAAGATTCAATCAAAAATGAACCCCCCTCAGCAAATTTTTCAATATTAATAATAATAATAATAATCTTTATTTATTATTCTACCAACTTGTTTGAGAAGACAATACAGAAGGAAGCTATAGTACAGATATATCCAGATTTGCGTATATAAAACATAGAAATGATATTAAAAAAAATTGCAATTTATTTAAATGTGTCTAAATTACAAAGCACTGCTCTGGGGTATATATAAAATTTTCTGCGAAATTGTCTATGGTATACGCAGGGTGTACCCCCTGTTTTCCGGTGATGTTGTGGGGTCTTCCGTATTCTTATGTTGGGTTATAATATACGAGGCTTGGTATTCACACAAATCTCTGCATGTGCGAGTTGTAGGGGTGCCGACAATTGCTTAATATTTGGCCAACGATATAGAAATTATTGTTTAATTCTCCAGCTCTTTATCTGTGGAATATGAGCTGTGAAGTCGTATAATATGTGGCAACTACGCACATAGAGAAGGGGGAGTATAACAATAATTCATTGTCCTCTTTAAGGACTTGCATTCTACCTATATAATTCATGTGTTTGGCAGTGGCGGTTCCTTATGCAGGCCACAGGGCCGCGCGCCCCTCCTGAACATTGAGCGCATCACCGTAGATATATAATTGTATTGCGATATTTTATCTCGGCATTATTTTTCCTAAAAGATAAAGCTTGCGCCGCGAACATACCTAACACTCATGACTCAACACGATATGGCAGCTAGCAAGTACGAGTCAAATCTCATCCTATCTTTTGGATGCGCTAGAGTGAGAGCGACCATATGCAGTATATCATCTGTATCTATCGTTCGCGTGGTGTAATACCTATATCGCTAATATGGTGCCGACATTCCAGCGCCAGCCAGACGACCCAATACGAGTTAAATGCATATGCACTCATCTCACTCTATTGTAAGCAATAGGTGAAAGCGACCGTATGCAGTATGTCTTCTGTTTCTTCGGTTCGCTCCTTGCTTACATCGTCTAATATGTTTCACACATTCCAGCGGCTATCAAAGGCCAGTACAAGTTAAATACATATATACAGTACATATGCAATGAGATGAGTGTATCATAGAGTGCAGGCGACCCATCTATTGGATGTCGCGCTTCTTTAACGTCCTAGAGAAGTTCACAGAGAACAGAGAGTAGTATATATATACAGAGAGTATATATATATAGATATATAGATATAGAATAGCCAGATAAGACAGTAGCATTTGTTCTGTGTATGTACGATATGTACGTATGTACGATTTTGCCACGTGTTTTTCCAAGAATATATTTAATAGAAATAATTAAAAAAAAATGAATAGTGTTAGTTCTTTATTGAAAATATAGTTTCTCTTGAGGGCAAAATAAAAATTAAAGAATTAGATAGGCCATTGCCTGATTTAAATTTATCGCAAACTTGTTCAAGGAGTGCTCAAAATCGGACATTTACGCGGCGTTTTACAAGAGACATTTAGAAAAAAAAATTATAACACAGATGAAGGACAGATTCTCGTATCGTGGCCATCTACAAGCCGCTGAGTTACTTAACACGAAATCGATGCCAACATTTTCTAAACAATTTCCAGTGGACCTTTTAGAAACCGTGTGTCATGCATATCAATTTTTGAATAAAACCAGATTAAAAACAGAATTAGAAGTCATTTACTCCCGTCCGGATTTTTATCAAATAATTGGAGCCACAATTTTTCTTTCGTTATTGCTACAAAATAATCTCAGTGATTTCCCGGAAACTATAAAAGTACTTAAATTATTTTAACAACCCCGATGACCACTGCTGAATCAGAGCGTTGTTTTTCAACACTTAAAAGAATCAAGATTTTTTTTAGCGAAATGCTATGGGTAAGATTTCTCACTATTATCTTATTTTTTAAGAAATGCGCCCCCCCAGATTGAAATGGCACGAGCCGCCACTGGTCTTTGGACAGTTTTGCTGCTTGCAAAATCATCGCGCTGTGAAAATAATTGCACAATCGAATTATTCTTAATGTCGCATTGTTATATAAATGATTTTGTATCTTGTTTTCATTCGAATTCAACAGGTGGGTAATATTCTGCAAAAAAAAACTGCAGTCATGATGAATTAAATAATTGTTTTACCATCGAAAAGTGTCTAATTAAAATGGTATTTTTGCTTTGTTAAGATTACGTTTATTTTGAATACCTTACTATTTATTATCTAAAATCTTTCGCAAAATTAATGATGAAATAATTTGTAAGTGTACACAACATTATAATTACTTTTCGAAGCAGCACTTTACCTAATGTAAAAATAATTTCCTGGAGAATTTCACTATTCTTCTTATACGCAATGCGTAAACAACTTTCGGTGCTTCATCACCGAAACACCATATTACCGCGGCTGGATAATTATATTTTTTAATATCGTAATTAAGGGGATGTCTGGTATAAATCAATTCCGATATTTCAGACGATCATACCGAGTGATTATCGCATTTATCCATTACTCCAAATTACAGTAATATATTACCGACTAATCTTTATTTTGCTACGAATAGACATTTATCTGTTTTCTTCGCAAAGAGAACATAGAATAACGATTTTTTTTATGTTAAAAAAATGGTTCGACCGACTTCATCATCCCAATCAACCGTACAAAATACAATAAAGTGATTCTTTCGCTTTTTATTGCCTACTAGAAATTATAAAAAATCCTTTGAATTTGTTACAAATACAACATTTAATTAGAATGTTCTTCAATCTGCTATAGAATCACACCCTGTAGGGTCAGCCGTGTAATAACATCATAAAACTGGTGCATGTGAACGTGCAGAAGAGATAAACATGTACAGGACGTGTGAGAATGATAAAAGAATCCACTTGAAATTACACAAAAAATGATACTGAAAAAATTATACGCATAATTATTGTTTCAGGATGCAAAAATGTTTAGGGTCAGGGAGTTATGTTATTGCAATTTATTCACAATAAAGAATGCGTAGAAAAATATCCACTGCACGAAAAATATAATACGAGAAGCACTAAAAATATATCTGTACGAATACCATTCTCAAAATTAACAAATTTATAAACATCAGAGTTTTAAAAATGTTCTACCAAGGAATATCAAAATTCTCTCTAAGCTACAATTCAAAATAAAGAATAAGCAATGTATTTAATGTTCATGCAGCAATTTAAATCAATGTTTGAATTTACAAAGACAGAAATAATGATACAAAAATATAAATATGATATTATTACTTGGTGCACAAACAATTCTATATGGATTAGGCACTTTACGATTCAGTTTATTGATTTGTATATACTACTCAACTCAATTTTAATTATATAATGCAATAAATACATTAAGGTACATATATTAAGAACTAATATGTACTACAATTAAGTTACAATTTAATTACTTGTTAAATAATATGAGACATGTATGATAAATTGATTTGATCAGCTAAAGATAGATTGACATGACGTGAAGTAGTAAGGATTTCTTTTTATATCTGCGAATTTTTAGTAAACATTTTCATAATTAACATTCAGATGCGCCATACAGATGACGTAGTCATATTCACTCAGTTCTTCCTCACCCTGTACAGGTGTGGTCCACGATGGAGCTGCACTCTGGCTGGCTGGCACACCGGGATGATATATACCAGCCGGGGCCACGCAACGTTCGTTATAATCACATATTGGCAATTAGTTAGGGGACTAAATTGACCACCATCATTATCCTTGGATGATTTATTTTAAGCGATTCGACACGCGCTAAATTAGACCTCCGCCCCGCCGCCCGCCCCGCTATCCGCATCACACCCCCGCATATCACATGCCAACCCAATCTCTGTCTCACCATTGTCCGAAGTACTGGATAGTATAAAATAGATTGACTGACCATTGTACAATCAATATATTCAACGTGCATTGTCTATAATTTCATAAGTCAACTTATTGTCCTGATGAAGGACGTATAAGTACATGTCTTCTGGTTTGGAAGTTTCTTCGCTAGCTTTTTTAAATGTCCAATGTTTTGGTAATAACAAAAACCAAGTTTTTATTATTTCCTCTGCATTGTTTTTTTTTTAATTAAGCCCATTAAACGATATCTTTCAACTTTTTCAAAAATCATTTCGCATGTGGACAAATTTTGTTTCATTGCATCGCAACAAAAGTTTATAATAAAGAACTGGATTGAAAATCGATTAATTACACATCTATATCTTCAATAAAAAAAAGCCACTCGAAGATTAGATTGACTTACCATTGTACAGTTAATATATTCAACGTGCATTGTCTATAAATTCGTAAGTCAACTTATTGTTCTGATGAAGGATTCATATGTACATGTCTTCTGGTTTGGAAGTTTCTTCGCTAGCTTTTTTAAATGCCTCGTATTTTGGTAATGACACTCCAAGTTCTTATTATTTCCTCTGCATTGTTTTTTTTTTAATTAAACCCATTAAACGATATCTTTCAATTTTTTCAAAAATCATTTCCCAAGTGGACAAATTTTGTTTCATTGCATCGCAACAAAAGTTTCTAATAAAGAACTGGATTGAAAATCGATTAATTGCACATCTATATCTTCAATAAAAAAAAGCCACTCGAAGATTAGATTGACTTACCATTGTACAGTTAATATATTCAACGTGCATTATCTATAAATTCGTAAGTCAACTTATTGTTCTGATGAAGGATTCATATGTACATGTCTTCTGGTTTGGAAGTTTCTTCGCTAGCTTTTTTAAATGCCTCGTATTTTGGTAATGACACTCCAAGTTCTTATTATTTCCTCTGCATTGTTTTTTTTTTAATTAAACCCATTAAACGATATCTTTCAATTTTTTCAAAAATCATTTCCCAAGTGGACAAATTTTGTTTCATTGCATCGCAACAAAAGTTTATAATAAAGAACTGGATTGAAAATCGATTAATTGCACATCTATATCTTCAATAAAAAAAAGCCACTCGAAGATTAGATTGACTTACCATTGTACAGTTAATATATTCAACGTGCATTGTCTATAAATTCGTAAGTCAACTTATTGTTCTGATGAAGGATTCATATGTACATGTCTTCTGGTTTGGAAGTTTCTTCGCTAGCTTTTTTAAATGCCTCGTATTTTGGTAATGACACTCCAAGTTCTTATTATTTCCTCTGCATTGTTTTTTTTTTAATTAAGCCCATTAAACGATATCTTTCAACTTTTTCAAAAATCATTTCGCATGTGGACAAATTTTGTTTCATTGCATCGCAACAAAAGTTTATAATAAAGAACTGGATTGAAAATCGATTAATTACACATCTATATCTTCAATAAAAAAAAGCCACTCGAAGATTAGATTGACTTACCATTGTACAGTTAATATATTCAACGTGCATTGTCTATAAATTCGTAAGTCAACTTATTGTTCTGATGAAGGATTCATATGTACATGTCTTCTGGTTTGGAAGTTTCTTCGCTAGCTTTTTTAAATGCCTCGTATTTTGGTAATGACACTCCAAGTTCTTATTATTTCCTCTGCATTGTTTTTTTTTTAATTAAACCCATTAAACGATATCTTTCAATTTTTTCAAAAATCATTTCCCAAGTGGACAAATTTTGTTTCATTGCATCGCAACAAAAGTTTCTAATAAAGAACTGGATTGAAAATCGATTAATTGCACATCTATATCTTCAATAAAAAAAAGCCACTCGAAGATTAGATTGACTTACCATTGTACAGTTAATATATTCAACGTGCATTATCTATAAATTCGTAAGTCAACTTATTGTTCTGATGAAGGATTCATATGTACATGTCTTCTGGTTTGGAAGTTTCTTCGCTAGCTTTTTTAAATGCCTCGTATTTTGGTAATGACACTCCAAGTTCTTATTATTTCCTCTACATTGTTTTTTTTTAATTAAACCCATTAAACGATATCTTTCAATTTTTTCAAAAATCATTTCCCAAGTGGACAAATTTTGTTTCATTGCATCGCAACAAAAGTTTCTAATAAAGAACTGGATTGAAAATCGATTAATTGCACATCTATATCTTCAATAAAAAAAAGCCACTCGAAGATTAGATTGACTTACCATTGTACAGTTAATATATTCAACGTGCATTGTCTATAAATTCGTAAGTCAACTTATTGTTCTGATGAAGGATTCATATGTACATGTCTTCTGGTTTGGAAGTTTCTTCGCTAGCTTTTTTAAATGCCTCATATTTTGGTAATGACACTCCAAGTTCTTATTATTTCCTCTGCATTGTTTTTTTTTAATTAAACCCATTAAACGATATCTTTCAATTTTTTCAAAAATCATTTCCCAAGTGGACAAATTTTGTTTCATTGCATCGCAACAAAAGTTTCTAATAAAGAACTGGATTGAAAATCGATTAATTGCACATCTATATCTTCAATAAAAAAAAGCCACTCGAAGATTAGATTGACTTACCATTGTACAGTTAATATATTCAACGTGCATTGTCTATAAATTCGTAAGTCAACTTATTGTTCTGATGAAGGATTCATATGTACATGTCTTCTGGTTTGGAAGTTTCTTCGCTAGCTTTTTTAAATGCCTCATATTTTGGTAATGACACTCCAAGTTCTTATTATTTCCTCTGCATTGTTTTTTTTAATTAAACCCATTAAACGATATTTTTCAACTTTTTCAAAAATCATTTCCCAAGTGGACAAATTTTGTTTCATTACATTGCAACAAAAGTTTCTAATAAAGAACTGGATTGAAAATCGATTAATTACACATCGATATCTTCAACAAAAAAGCCACTCGAAGATTAGATTGACTTACCATTGTACAGTTAATATATTCAACGTGCATTGTCTATAAATTCGTAAGTCAACTTATTGTTCTGATGAAGGATTCATATGTACATGTCTTCTGGTTTGGAAGTTTCTTCGCTAGCTTTTTTAAATGCCTCATATTTTGGTAATGACACTCCAAGTTCTTATTATTTCCTCTGCATTGTTTTTTTTTAATTAAACCCATTAAACGATATCTTTCAATTTTTTCAAAAATCATTTCCCAAGTGGACAAATTTTGTTTCATTGCATCGCAACAAAAGTTTCTAATAAAGAACTGGATTGAAAATCGATTAATTGCACATCTATATCTTCAATAAAAAAAAGCCACTCGAAGATTAGATTGACTTACCATTGTACAGTTAATATATTCAACGTGCATTGTCTATAAATTCGTAAGTCAACTTATTGTTCTGATGAAGGATTCATATGTACATGTCTTCTGGTTTGGAAGTTTCTTCGCTAGCTTTTTTAAATGCCTCATATTTTGGTAATGACACTCCAAGTTCTTATTATTTCCTCTGCATTGTTTTTTTTAATTAAACCCATTAAACGATATCTTTCAACTTTTTCAAAAATCATTTCCCAAGTGGACAAATTTTGTTTCATTACATTGCAACAAAAGTTTCTAATAAAGAACTGGATTGAAAATCGATTAATTGCACATCTATATCTTCAATAAAAAAAAGCCACTCGAAGATTAGATTGACTTACCATTGTACAGTTAATATATTCAACGTGCATTGTCTATAAATTCGTAAGTCAACGTATTGTCCTGAAGAAGGACGCATAAGTACATGTCTTCTGGTTTGGAAGTTTCTTCGCTAACTTTTTTAAATGCATCATGTTTTGGTAATGACACTCCAAGTTCTTATCATTTCCTGTGCATTGTTTTTTTTTATTAAGCCCATTAAACGATATCTTTTAACTTTTTCAAAAATCATTTCCCAAGTGGACAAATTTTGTTTCATTGCATCGCAACAAAAGTTTCTAATAAAGAACTGGATTGAAAATCGATTAATTACACATCTATATCTTCAATAAAAAAAAAGCCACTCGAAGGTTAGATTTACTGACCATTGTACAGTTAATATATTTAACGTGCATTGTCTATAAATTCGTAAGTCAACTTATTGTCCTGATGAAGGACGCATAAGTACATGTCTTCTGGTTTGGAAGTTTCTTCGCTACCTTTTTTAAATGTCCAATGTTTTGGTAATAACAAAAACCAAGTTTTTATTATTTCCTCTTCATTGTTTTTTTTTTAATTAAGCCGATTAAACGATATCTTTTAACTTTTTTTAAAATCATTTCGCAAGTGGACAAATTTTGTTTCATTGCATCGCAACAAAAGTTTCTAATAAAGAACTGGATTGAAAATCGATTAATTTCACATCTATATCTTCAAAAAAATAGCCGCTCGAAGATCTCCAAATTGAATTCATTATTTGATATATTGTCTGGATTAATTTTTTTTTAATATAACATTTCAGTGAATTGGCTGATATTTTTAAATAAATTGGTATAGTATGGTCAGTTTTGTTTCCGTTGGGATTTGGAGCCTTCTGTATGTTAATATATCGATATCGATGACCTGTCATCGATTTCGCGTCCGACCATCCTCAGTCATCGACACAGCGTCCTTCCCGCTGCTCGATTATACAACATCCATATTCAATACGATATTTATGGCTAGTCCGCTAATGTATTTAGTACATGGACAAATTGCATTATATACGCAATTACCTTGCAAATGGAAATTATGCGTACATATATATTTTAGTAATTATATATATATATACAACGCTGAGTTATAACGCGATGCAACTCCACAAGTTGCAATTATGCACTTGGCATGCATACCACAGATGATTTTGCGGCATTAACATTGTTTATACGGATTATTAATTCCACCGATCAGTCGAATGAATAGCACGAGCGCCTTTCATGTGCGAGAACACAAAATATCATGCGTATTTATAATAAGCGGCGCTTTATAGATTGAATTATTTTTTACAACTTTCTTCTCTGGATAAAGTTTAAACCACTAACTGTCTTTCTCTCCAGTTAAACATAAAATTGTTCCAACTCCTCCAAGAGATTCGTATTTAGTTGATCGTTTTCGTTAGTTTTATTAAAAAGCTATTTATATAAATCTCTTCGTCTCATCTGCCTTAGTTTTCCCACGTGATCTACCTTTACCGAAGCCGAACATGTAGCTTTTATTTTAATTATTAGGTCTAAAGCAAGATAAATTAGTCACCATCTAAGGCCTTCGTGATGATGGAAAGATGTTATCCGACAATTTTATTAAACGAGAACTAGACGCTTTCATTAAGTTTTAATTTTTTTCGCACCCACTCTAATATTGACCAAGATATACCCATCAAATTATTTTCATTCAAAAGCATTATGGTCATAAAAATTTCGTTGGTTTTTGCCCCCTCGGATACAAGATATTCTTTATTTACAAATACGATTATTTTAGTTGCGCAAATTAACAAAAAATTATTGTTGAACTTATCGTTCATTTTAACCGTGAATTTTAAAAACAAATGCATTCATTTTTTAAATCAGCTTAAATCGAGCGACTGTCCGAGTCTTCCTATTCCAATTGCTTTCTATTCCAATTCCTATTCCAGTCTTCCTTTCAGGTTAGGTGAATGTTATTATTGAAGTAGACTTTTTCAGCGGCACTTCTCTAATTAAAGCCGCCGATATAAAGTGTTTCTGATGGCTTGGCCAACTCTCATCTGTAAGCTATATTTAATTATAGATCTATAATTACACACGAAACATAAGGTAACTATGAAACGACGCCGTTATTTCAGTGAATTCTTTCAAATACGAATGTAAGAAATGGATACATTTCCAGCACGATTTTTAGGAAGATTTTCAAATTTAGAAATACAACTAATTTTATAGGGGATATTTAAGTAATTTCCTGATTCTAAGAGTTGTGAAGATAGATATTTATGACAACGATTTAGCGATGTGTAGTTCGCTCTGAACGTTCACTCGTTCACTCTGAACGGTTCAATCAAATGACGGGCATACTGTGACGATGTTTTGCAACGACCTATAGGTCACTATGACCTAGTTCGTGAACTATGAACTACATGTGTACGTATTGATGTACTTGTACTAGGTCCTGAACCCGTCGTCTACTAAACCGTTCATGAATCACAACGACTCGTAAACGATGCAGTGTAGTATACATTACATATACAGTACTAACATTTATTTAGTGATAAAGTGTTTTGGTCAATGGAACGAAATAGGTAACTCAATGCAATATTTATATGTTGGTATCAGATTTCATTTGGAGTAATATAATTAATATATTCGCAAGATTAAATATGTACTTAAATATGTGATGCCATAGCAAATTTTTGCAATAATGCAAAAATAAACATCTAAATCTTACAGTTCTTCTATTTCATACTGAGTGCAATGCAATCACTTAATATCAAATCAAAGCTTTGAAGTTTGATTGGAGAAGATTCGGAATAGAAAATATAAATTATAACGCCAAACAAAACGTTCTATCTAGTTCAATTTATTATAGTTTGTACATTTAATTTTCAAGTGTTAGTAAAGTAGTAAACATTTTTATTAGAATTTGGACAATGGCAAAGTTAAATTTGTTCTTTGTTTCTTCACCAATTAAAACTGGATTTATATAATTTTCAGTAAGATTCTAATAAACGACCGTCGCAAATTTAGTGATATAATACGTTGAAAGCTTAACAAACTACACACGCGAGTTTAGAGCACACGAATTGCTGACGCTTTTGTAAATCACAACAATAGCAGCATAAGTATACGTTGCCTTTAGTGCGTAATTAATATTGTAAAGAATACCTGCTTGTTATGTGTAATGACTATCAAACATCGGCTGTATGGCGATGATTTTATGAATCGGCTGAAAATCTGCAATCTCATCCGGCTGAATGAGATGTGCTGCCACCTACTTCCTGCAGGGCATCAGGTGGCCGCTCTAAAGCAATATATACACTATTAAGTATGTAGCTTAAGCTTGAAATTTACGACTATTAGATATGGTACTATTTAGAAAATTTGCCGTCTAATCCTTTAATATATCTACTATATTTTTCATTATGGAACATTTTTGGTTTTGTAACGGCCTTAAATAAAATAACATTAAAAAACTGCAACTAAGCTATAGATACACACTTTTACAGCTAAACCACCATCTTCAGTAGCAGAGTAATTATACGAATTTGTCTTTTACTGTCGATGTAATTAATCCCATTGTATAGTAATCTGGAAGAATGCTGGAAATGTATTTTTTTATTATGAGCCACTGAAGACGGGGTGAACATTAGAAATGAACATATAGGATATTTATGATAGTTTAGAATATCACCCAATACCCTAACTCAAAGCATTAAGTAGCTAAATGCGCATTTCGAAGGCTATACCCACATCTACAGTAGCACAAGATAAAGACGAAATAAAATACATCTGTCTTCACGAATCGTGATTGATATACTATTAAATAAATAAGTTAACATGACAATAAGTCAACTACTAATATTTCTGATATCTCTTGTTGTTTTAAAATTTCTATACTATTATTTAACCATTCGTTAAAGAGTCCGCAATCCTAAAGATTGGTTGGAAACAGCACGCCATGCCGATCTATCCTGAGCTAATCCCTTCATCTCCCTATAGCTATTCATCTCAACGTCTTCAACTATCTGACTCACATACTCCAATTTAGGCCTACCTACCCCTCTCTTTCCCTACACTCTACCTTCTATGATCAATTGCATAATCCCCCCATGCCTAAGGATATGCCCTACTAATCTGTCTCTCCTACGCTGTAACACTCTCCAAATACTTCTCTTCTCCCCTACTAACTCTAGTACAGCTTCATTTGTTACTTTATCTTCCCAACCAATCCTCATCATCCTCCTATAACACCACATTTCAAGTGCTTCTAATCTACGCTTCTCTTCCTTTCCTATAGTCCACGCCTCACACCCGTACAGTGCTACACTCCAAACATATACCTTCAGTAATCTTTTTCTAATACCCAAGTCAATATTTGATCTTAAAATCTGTTCTTTTTCTACGAATGCCTTCCTACCCTGTGCTATCCTACACTTTATATCTACCTTGCTTCGATTATCTTTTGTGATTCTACTGCCTAAATAACAAAAATCTGACACTTCTTCGATTCTATTATCTCCTATTGTGATCCTCATTTTTCTACTGCATTCCTTTTTGTCACACCTCATCACTTTAGTTTTACCTATATTTATTTTCATGTTAAAATCCCTAGTCAATACTGCCAGCATACCATTCAATACCCTTTCTAAATTCTTTTCGCTTTCTTCCAATATAGCTATATCGTCGGCGAATCTCAGCATATATATTTTCTCTCCCTGTACATTCACACCTACACTATACTCTTCTTTTACTTTGTTTATTGCATCTTCTATATATAGATTAAATAATAACGGTGATATTTAACCATAGTGATAATAAAAAAAAACACGTATGAGACTCTCGCGCGGTAGAAGTGAAACTTAGCTCCTAGGAAAAGTTGATTTTATGCATTGCTTTTTTCCATTTGTTAACGATTTGATTTTGATTTTGATTGATTTTGATTGACACTCTGATCATCAAATAAATTATTATTAACTGTAATGTCGTACAGTCTATAAAGAGGAGTTTGGATTAAATATTGTGTATGATGCACTAGTGGGTGCATTTCTATTTGTCGATGGCTCGCTCAGCTGTATCAGATTCATTTCGTTGATCTCTCATACCGCGTGTATCTTCACGTGTAGACTCAGTGGCATTCAAATTCTCTATACCACTCACTGCGTCCTCACTTAACGACGGTATCGATTCATCCAGTGTATTTGAGGTCGTTGGAAGGTTATGTTGTCCACTGTGTTTCTTTAACGCCCTTTGCCTGGCTCGATACTCTCTACTTCTCCCCAAGGTACTTGTTGGCACTTTTCTTGGCGGTTTATTAGCTTTCTTCCGTTCTCTAAAGGCTCGCACTCTGTCTGTACTTGTCTTTTTCTCCATTTCACTTTTCACACAATGGAAATTGTTAGCTAAAAGATGAAGCTGTGATTGTGTAATATATAATAAAATACGCAAGCGTCTACCTGGTTGCCTTATGCCACGTATACACACAGTACACGTGGCACATGCGCGTAGTGTGTTGCACTTTTCGTGACGGAAGCGTTTTACTTTTCGTGACGTTCAGGCCAATTTACCCTACCGCGCCTATAGAAGTTTTACTTAAAAAAAGTATATTTATGGTTTTGGATGTTAATATGAACAATTTTTAGAAAAATACTTGTCAAGTTCACACTAAAAAGAGATATAAAATAATATCCTAAAATTGGAGATTAGGTAATCGAAAGATGGCACTAGATGTATAAGATTAATGATCTTGAATGAATAAATCTCTCTTATACAATTCGTAAATTATTAATTAATTAATTAATATCGAAACTTATACGAGATATTATGTTAGAATCTCAAATCCATTGCATGTTTTGGTTGGACAAGGGCCGCATTTAGGTGCATGTGCCCGTAGTTATAATGTCCACTACAATGCTATTAACGGCGGCAACTTCACACCGCCGCAGTTCCATTGAACTACCCCCAAAGACCAGACTACCTCCCCTACTAAAACACAATCTAAACGAACCCTTCCTTATACCCACCCAATTTGCGTTTAGTTTGTTCTAGTCATCGCTTAAAAAGACAATAAAGTGGTCCACTTTTGTTGATGGTGGATTTACTAAAATCACTCTTTTTTTTTAAAGAAAAATAGTCAGATCGAAATAATTTCACAACCTATATACTTCGCCAATATTGCAAATCGATTTAGTTTTGCTTCAAATATCGAATTTTTATATAAAAAATTACATTGTCTACGATATTTTGAAATTTGGACTTGCACTTAGCGTTAGTTGACCAACAACATTAGTTGACCTAACAAGACTTTACTTGATCTATAATTACGTCACATATTAGCAACGCGATCATATTTAAATTCTTCTATTGCAAATAACACTCAAGTAAGCGCCAAAAACAGTTCAAACTAAACTGAAGGACTTCTATTAGATTGATCAGGACTCGGCTAGCGAGTCCTGCTGATGGTTTGTCCGGCACATTCGTGTTATATACGTACTTTGTCCTGCTCGAGTTACTATATATGCTTGCTGGACATCAGAACTCATCAAGTGTTGTATGGGAGGGTAATGTATGTGAAGACCGTCAAGACAAGAATGCAGTGATTGTGCTGTCCGATGATTTCACAGATTGCAGTATCTAATAGTAGCTGTGAGAGTTGTGAGGGGTTCTATCAACTTGATGATGGAATATTGAAATGAGTGATCATTGTGATTGAGTTAAAAAATTCGATTATGTAAATAAACCAATTCTTAGCACGTTATAAAAAATGATATTGAATCTTCCTCTTGTTTTGTACACCATTTCGGCGTGATTGTATTGTCTTGTTGCTAGTGTGTTAATTATATCGTGAATTGAAGGTTTTTTTGCCATATTTTTTCTGGACGCTTCAACACCCCGAAACCTTATGCTCGTGAAGAGATGCTCGCCACTGCATTTTTGTCAATTGAGGGTGTGGTCGAAATTCCTACAATGTTGTCATATCGACAGCCAACAAATACAGAGAGTATTATATTAGTATAATTGATCGAAACAAATAAAAAATAACTGGAAACTTTTTACTAAATAGTGGACTTTAATCTTAATCGAAGCCGTATATATTCATACATTAAATATTCTCAATCTGAATTTTGCTATGCAGTTTACAATTTGAGCACTTTGTACTGAAGATTTTATTCATATATGGCAACAATGGTACTGGAAGCTCAACCCTTATGCGCAGTAGAGGATGAATTAGGTCCGCCAAGATATAAAAAATTACTTATACATAAGATTACTGAAGGTATATGTTTGGAGTGTAGCACTGTACGGGTGTGAGGCGTGGACTATAGGAAAGGAAGAGAAGCGTAGATTACAAGCATTCGAAATGTGGTGTTATAGGAGGATGATGAGGATTGGTTGGGAAGATAAAGTAACAAATGAAGCTGTACTAGAGTTAGTAGGGGAGAAGAGAAGTATTTGGAGAGTGTTACAGCGTAGGAGAGACAGATTAGTAGGGCATATTCTTAGGCATGGGGGGATTATGCAATTGATCATAGAAGGTAGAGTGGAGGGAAAGAGAGGGGTAGGTAGGCCTAGATTGGAGTATGTGAGTCAGATAGTTGAAGACGTTGAGATGAATAGCTATAGGGAGATGAAGGGATTAGCTCAGGATAGATCGGCATGGCGTGCTGTTTCCAACCAATCTTTAGGATTGCGGACTCTTTAACTAAACTAAGAGAAAGTTTTATGGTATCACAACAAACACAACCGTCCGAGAAGAAAATTTGTACGCATAATAATTTTTATTTTTAGTATTAGGATAACAAATGGAAACTATTAATTGCTCTACTACTAATATGTCATTTGGAATTTTTTTTATACCATATGTTTGAAAATTTTAACTTACAACGAGTGGGATAGCATTAATTATCATTAAATGAATATTATATGAAATATTATATATTAAATTCATATAAATATCTGCAATATTATATGAAAAAGAACGTTTAAAAAATTCAGATTGATGTTTGGGAATTGTGAGCAAACCTTTATTTCGAATATGCACGTCTGTCCGAAAAGACCTCCTTTTATGAAGATATGGTGGTGATTTTAGGACAAAATTTTTATGTGCGCAAACGTATTTTCTACGAGTAATCATATTCATCCACCCAGCTAAGATATGTGGATGATTGGGGGGGATATTTGATTCAAAAGGAATTATTAAGAAATTAATATATTTAAAAAAGTATACTAACACAATGAATTATTCTTTTATATGTCCAAGTAAAGTTTCTATTTGAAAAATTGAAATGGACAATTCTTCAACGCGAAAACGGATGTTTCTAATTATGCACGAAAGCGCTCGGTATAACGTTCTATTAACACTCGATATATCAAGATAACTTTACTTTTAGGCTCTCTCGTGGTCACGATATTGCGGAGGACGGCCGCGTTTGTACTTTGTAGCATGTGCAGCACAAAATGCAATTCCAAATTCTAATTATTGGAGTGAAATAGAAGTGCGAGGAACCTTTTAACAAGCCTTTTAGTTAATTACTGTATAAACGACGCGCGTGCATGTATTCGACTCTTCACACACATTTACCATTGTTTAATAACTGAGCGAAAAACGAAGTTTATGATACGGCACAAGTTAAAATAGTACATTCAATTTTCATCATTTATTTTATTTACATCATCAAATGTTAAAGATTATTTATAGGAGATTAGAAAATAAAGTAGAGGAAAGACTAGGAGAAGATCAGTTTGGTTTTAGGAAAAACAGAGGGACGAGAGAGGCGATTCTAGCACTAAGAACGGTAGTAGAAAAAAGAAAGAGGGTAGGAAAGGTAACTTGCATAGCTTTTGTAGATTTAGAAAAGGCATTTGATAATGTTGATTGGGACATAATGTTTAGAATTTTAAAAGAAACGGGTATAGATTATAAGGATAGGAGAATAATTTTTAATTTATATAAACACCAAACTGCCTTAGTTAGAATTGAGGGGGAAGAAGAGGTAGCAAAAATAGGGAAGGGAGTTCGGCAGGGATGTACACTTTCACTGTTATTATTTAATCTATATATAGAAGATGCAATAAACAAAGTAAAAGAAGAGTATAGTGTAGGTGTGAATGTACAGGGAGAGAAAATATATATGTTGAGATTCGCCGACGATATAGCTATATTGGAAGAAAGCGAAAAGAATTTAGAAAGGGTATTGAATGGTATGCAGGCAGTATAGACTAGGGATTTTAACATGAAAATAAATATAGGTAAAACTAAAGTGATGAGGTGTGACAAAAAGGAATGCAGTAGAAAAATGAGGATCACAATAGGAGATAATAGAATCGAAGAAGTGTCAGATTTTTGTTATTTAGGCAGTAGAATCACAAAAGATAATCGAAGCAAGGTAGATATAAAGTGTAGGATAGCACAGGGTAGGAAGGCATTCGCAGAAAAAGAACAGATTTTAAGATCAAATATTGACTTGGGTATTAGAAAAAGATTACTGAAGGTATATGTTTGGAGTGTAGCACTGTACGGGTGTGAGGCGTGGACTATAGGAAAGGAAGAGAAGCGTAGATTACAAGCATTCGAAATGTGGTGTTATAGGAGGATGATGAGGATTGGTTGGGAAGATAAAGTAACAAATGAAGCTGTACTAGAGTTAGTAGGGGAGAAGAGAAGTATCTGGAGAGTGTTACAGCGTAGGAGAGACAGATTAGTAGGGCATATTCTTAGGCATGGGGGGATTATGCAATTGATCATAGAAGGTAGAGTGGAGGGAAAGAGAGGGGTAGGTAGGCCTAGATTGGAGTATGTGAGTCAGATAGTTGAAGACGTTGAGATGAATAGTTATAGGGAGATGAAGGGATTAGCTCAGGATAGATCGGCATGGCGTGCTGTTTCCAACCAATCTTTAGGATTGCGGACTCTTTAACTAACATCAAATGATGCTACTTCTTTTTAACGTCAATTTTGGCTATGTTATAGATTACTTCAAAGGGCCTTCTTCTCAACATTCAATCGAAATTGAAGATATACGAACACTTAATAAGGTTTAAGTGATTCGAACTAGTTTATTTATTTTAAAAATTATCACTACGGTGTTAAATAATACCAATTGTCTATCTGTCTGTCTTGTATGTGTATGGTGTGAGAACCAGAACAATGAGCACGTAATTTATAGATTAATTACCAGAGAAAATGTTGTCTTATTCTGCAGCGCCGCAGACGTGGACGCAATGTTGCCAATGGCTGCAAATATGTAACAACTAAACTATATAAGCTTGTAATAATGCATATATCGATTCCATCTCTTCTATAGTGATATATAAAGAAGATACAACTTGAGATACATCAGCTGGAGGGTCTTGAAACTAACGAACAGACAATCATTGCACTTTTGTTTCGTTTAGTAAAGTTGTTTATTGGCCTATTAATATGGTTGTGAAGGTATGAAATGATTATGTACCATAAAATAGAAGCAATTAAATTAAACCAAGATGGAGTAAATGAGCTGTTCGAATCAAATGTTAATATTTTTAATTAATACGCGAAATATAAAATTTCCCGAGGTAATGGTTTGTTATTTTAAGACATTGTATATTTTTGAAATTTGATGTTGTTTTCGATGAGGCTTTTTCGATTCATTTACAGGAAGTGAAATTGTGGGCTGCTATTTGTGCAAATATTCAATAAATTGTTATTTACATTTATTCTGCAAGCATTTACTATATAAGGAATTTATTATAGTAATCAATGGTCTTGTTATGATATATTTTAATACATTTTATTTATTAGTCACTAGCACAGCATGGTATAAAGCTCTGCGCTTTTGATTTAAGTAAATGTGTTTTGTTTTGCAGTTTAAGCTTTTACTATGCATGCATTAAGGAGTTATTTAAGAAATCTTCATCATCACTGAAGCCTAAAATCCATTCAAAATGTCCACCTTTGAAATATTTTATTTGTTCGATGCAATATCACCAGATTTTTAGTTATGTAAGTCTTCTATTGACAATAATATTTAATTTCTTAGCCTTAAAGTAACATACCACCAAATATGTTACTTATGCATTGTTAATTTTGTGGGTATGTAATGATAAAATGATAAAACTTGTTTCTGTGCTAATTTCTTTCAATTAAAAAAGTGAAATAGGTACAAGATTGGTTAAATTACCAAATTTCATAACACAAAATTATGATAATTTGTTAATGCAATACCACCATAATTAAAAACTTGCATTATATTTTTATAAATAATAACCTTAAGATATAAATTTAAAAAATACTCAGCTTGCCGTTCTTTATCCACCGTTTGGCAATACATTAAATGAACAAAATTTGTTAAAATTTCAAACCTCTATATTATATTTTTCGATAACGAAAACGTCGATTTGATTTTCCTCTAAACATCTAAACCCATTTTGAGTTGTGTTAGTTTTCCATTGACAGTACGATATGTCGTTTTATATAAATACTGTTTACTATTTCGTTAATTTCTGTATATCCTGTATGCACAATTATTAGCGTTCGCCACGAACTACAATAACTGCAGATATAAGCAGATGCAGAAGGAGTGTAAATTAAAATGGTCTCCGAGAGGTTTCCGGCTTAACCCGTAATTAGAAATTCACAATTGCCCGTAATAGGCACGCTCTACGTGCTTATTTAAAATTTACAATCGTACATTTTAGTTCGAAATTTATTAAAACCGACCTTATTTATCTCTGTACGATAATTCGACGTATGATTAACATAAAACATTATCGACGTGGCGATAAATAATTATATAAATATCTGTCCCGAATATGTGGATGCGCATTTCGAAGGCTATATCCCCATCTGAAGCTGAACAATTTCGTTTATCTAATATCCAAGTTCCTAAAGACTCGTTACCTTTTCTCATCCGTATTGTTTGTGTAACAAGACGTCCTGGACGCGATTTATGTGTAATTGTTTAACCCTTAGAAAAAGTGTGATTTTTTACTCGAAAATGAAAGTAAACTAAGAATACGGAAAGAAAAGCAAAAACGTAAGTAAGTCGGCTAAGGGCTTTTCAGCCACAGCTAGTTGTCGACGAATTTTTAAAAAAACATGCGTGAGACTCTCGCGCGGTAGAATTGAAGCTTCTTAGCTCCTAGGAAAAGTTTTTTTTTATACATTGCTTTTTTTCCATTTGTTAACGATTTCATTTTGATTTTGATTGATTTTGATTGACACTCTGATCATCAAAGAAAGCATTATTAACTGTAATGTCGTACAGTCTATAAAGAGGAGTTTGGATTAAATTTAGTGTATGATGCACTAGTGGGTGTATTTCTATTTGTCGATGGCTCGCTCAACTGTATCAGATTCATATCGTTGATCTCTCATACCGCGTGTATCTTCACGTGTAGACTCAGTGGCATTCAAATTCTCTATACCACTCACTGTGTCCTCACCTAACAACAGTATCGATTCATCCAGTGTATTTGAGGTCGTTGGAAGGTTATGTTGTCCACCGTGTTTCTTCAACGCCCTTTGCCTGGCTCGATACTCTCTACTTCTTTCCATGGTACTTGTTGGCACTTTTCTTGGCGATTTATTCGCTTTCTTCCGTTCTCTAAAGGCTCGCACTCTGTCTGTACTTGTCTTTTTCTCCATTTCACTTTTCACACAATGGAAATTGTTAGCTAAAAGATTAAGCTGTGTTTGTGTAATATATAATAAAATGCGCAAGCGTCTACTGGTTGCCTTATGCCACGTATAGACACAGTACACGTGGCGCATGCGCGTAGCATGTTGTACTTTTCGTGACGGAAACGTTTCACTTTTCGTGACGTTCAGGCCAATTTGCCCCACCGCACCTGTAGAAGTTTCACTTCAAAAACATAAAAACGTTCCTAAAGATTCCTTTACATGTATTGGGTCTAGTTTGTCTTTCCAGTTTACATATTGCAATTGATTGATATATCCTGTACGTATTGATGTAAAGAATGGTAAATTGAGTTTACATACCGATAAATCAACATATTGTCGTCGTGTCACTAATATGTTGACACAGATATAGATACTCAATTTTAGCTGTTCAATTTGCTATTGCTATATGAGTTGTGCTTTAAAGCTTCGTATTTTATGAGCGCTTATTGCATAATAAAAATTGTTTGATTTAATATGAATTAAATGATTGGGCAAAATTGATTGCATATTAAAATTGTGAAGCTGCGGCGATCAAGTATTTTTTTTTTGTAAAATTGCAAGAAAATTTCATAAAAAAATCAGTGTATGTTGATAATGCGTTCTGTTTTTAAGTCGTTCTTTATCGAAGTAAGAATTCTGAAAAAGTTCAAATTTCGGAATTTGCTCTAATTTCATCAAAATCATTTTATGACAAATTAAGTTATTATATTAGGGACCCAATAGGTTGTCTTTAGCTTCAATACCAGCGTTAAAACTTAATACTGTTTTAAGTAAAAATATTTTTGCTCTAAATATAACGGCTCTGTACTGTAGGTTGCCAATCTGGCGGTAAAGCAAGTGATGTTTAATATGCATAAAATCGCTCTTGCTTTTATACGTACTTCAATACGATAAAAGTACTTCAATACATTGCGTTAAGTACTGCACTCGCTCGTCGCTTTCCTCGCGGCCCGAATAACAGGAAAGTGCATCGCAATTACTCGCGCTCTTATATATTATGTGCACTGCGGGCTATTTTTCAAGTGTTTGCTTATTTCTTAAGAAGGCGTCAACGATCAAAGCTTTCATTTGCGTCAATATAATCCGCTGCTTTAGTAATTAATTGTAGGATACAAAAAATACATTTTTTTCCAATAATTGACAGTAAAATAGTAAATTGTTTATTACGATATAGGCAATCGAAAACTTTTTCCTTAATAATAGAATCGAAGAAGTGTCAGATTTTTGTTATTTAGGCAGTAGAATCACAAAAGATAATCGAAGCAAGGTAGATATAAAGTGTAGGATAGCACAGGGTAGGAAGGCATTCGTAGAAAAAGAACAGATTTTAAGATCAAATATTGACTTGGGTATTAGAAAAAGATTACTGAAGGTATATGTTTGGAGTGTAGCACTGTACGGGTGTGAGGCGTGGACTATAGGAAAGGAAGAGAAGCGTAGATTACAAGCATTCGAAATGTGGTGTTATAGGAGGATGATGAGGATTGGTTGGGAAGATAAAGTAACAAATGAAGCTGTACTAGAGTTAGTAGGGGAGAAGAGAAGTATCTGGAGAGTGTTACAGCGTAGGAGAGACAGATTAGTAGGGCATATTCTTAGGCATGGGGGGATTATGCAATTGATCATAGAAGGTCGAGTGGAGGGAAAGAGAGGGGTAGGTAGGCCTAGATTGGAGTATGTGAGTCAGATAGTTGAAGACGTTGAGATGAATAGCTATAGGGAGATGAAGGGATTAGCTCAGGATAGATCGGCATGGCGTGCTGTTTCCAACCAATCTTTAGGATTGCGGACTCTTTAACTAAGGCAATCGGGTGATTTAAAGAAACCAGCTGGATTTAATTGTTTTCATTAAAATGCTAAATTGGTAAATACGAATGCGGGGAAGTGGGGACTATGCAACATATAATGCCGAAACCACAAATGTTAAATAAATAATACAAATTGAAAAGTGCACCATTTGATTGGAAAAGAATTTTAAGGACCAATGATATCGGTATTTACAGGATTATATACAAATTCATAATTGAAAGCGAAATTAAAATATAAAATGTACAATGGAGAAAGGAATGTGTGAATGAGTGAGAGAATGTGATTTCCTACTTTAATCTATTGTTATTTACGAGGATGGTAAATTCCTATAGATATGGGGTCGGGTAGAAGAAACCGAAATGTGTATGGTCAAATTCCTATAAACGCCTGCTGTCCATCGCCTTTCACTTGCACGAAGCACTTATTTCTTGCACATGCAACTTTGTTTCCTCGGGGTAATCTTGCAATAAAATGCAGGCTTCTGCATTCTGTATCTTTCACCAACTGGGTCATCTGGTTCATTGTTAATTGGGTAATTGTCACGATCGTTAAATATATGGGAGCCTATATTTATGTCTTCTTCTTCAATGTTTGATTTCAATTGGAAATATTATAGGTAACCTTATAGGAATTTACACGTACCTTTCTAGGAATTTTACCATCATTAACTCGACTACCTCAAATTATAGGAATATGTATATACCCGTTATTTACTTTCCTAACCGTGGTCTTAATCTTATAATTCCTAAATGTCATGACGGACCCCTTGACAACATTACGATGCGGACAAGTTTTCATAATCAAAAACATAATCCCCGTACATAATCCCCGTCTATTCTCTTATTTTTTTTAAGAAAATAAGAAAATTGGTTATTGGCGAATGAGGGCATCTCAAAGTCAGTGTGAAAATAAAATAAAATGAATAAATACGAAAATAATCGCGGTAATTTGTTAAGATATACCAATTTTGATCTAACTAAACAAAAAATATCTTTATTTAATAAAGTGATAATAAATAATTTAATAAATAAAAAACTATTATAAAATATCTTGTTCTAGTTGTCCTATATAGAAAACAAACACGTAGACCAATTGAAACTAGATTTAAGGAGGCTCAATTTAGCTCATTTCGGATTAAATAGAAATGTTTAAAGTGCTGTAGCCGAGCATATTTTTGAAAGTGATGGAGGTATTTTATTTAGTTTTTTTCATGTGCTACTGAAGATGGTGGCAAAGACTTCGAAATGCGGATCTAGCTACTTAATGTTTTGAGTTACGGTATTTGGGTGATATTCTATACGAAATAGAAAAAAGTGATAATAAGGAAAAACGCATTTTGTTTCGAATATTCGCTTATATGAAACGAAATTTAAAAAAAATTCTTTAATGTTCCTAATTGCCGCTTATATCATTTTCTTTAGGGTGATTTTTAAGGATAACCTAATAGGGCTATTTAAAATTATTATAAATATAAGTGCGGAAATATACGTTTGCAACAAACTCTATAAAGAAGAAGTATATTTACTAAGTAGTATATTTACTATTTACCTTTTCTGACTGAGTTAGCGCTGTTAAACAAAATAGAGACGAGACTATCACTACCAGACTATGGAGCACAAACAGCAGCAAGCAGAATAGAAGTTTGTAGCATCAATTAGATATCTAATGAGCTAATTAAATGAGTATTCAGGGTAATGAATATCACGGGGATTATAACCAACTGAATACGTACCTAATTACTGGCAAATTCTCTCTCTAGTTTCTGCTAAAGAGTTGTTTAATTAATAAGAGAGGACTGAGCGGTGTATGGAGAAGGAAGCAATGAAGGAGGAGGCGGCGGAGGAGGAGGAGGGCTGCTGTTGCTGGTATATACCGCACTTTCTATACCAAGTTGTGTCCCTTAGGTCCTTGAGGATGATGCTCGCAATTGTGATTGTTTAGCGGGGTAATAGTAACTTTATAAAAAATTTATTGTAATCCTACAAAGGCTTCATAATTTACCACCACGTCTTCAACAAATGCCTTTTACACCAGAGCCGGGACAAGGGTGAGGCAAACGAGGCACTTGCCTCAGGTGAACAATGCGAAAGGGCGCCAAATTCGTGCCAATTGAAAATTGAAATAAATTGCAAAATGAAAAATAGTCGATGGATACAAAGTCGATGGATACAGAAATTTAAAAAAAGCAGCTTGTGATTTATCCCTTAAATATCCAAATTTCCAAAAAATATCCAAGACCTTAAAGCAGCGACAACTGTCGATCTTTTAAAAAAGATTGATGAATATAGTTTAGTCCTATACAAATTTAGAAGGAGCATTAAGAATAGTCCTAACACTACCTGTTATTGTAGCTTCTGGTGAAACAGGCTTCAGTAAACTAAAAATTGTTAAAACATATTTAAGATCGTCACTTGCTCAGGAAAAATGGTCAAATTTTGGCAATTTTATCAATCGAACAGGAATTTACAAAACAAATTAATTTTGATAAAATAATTGATGAATAGTATGAATAGATGTAAAAAAAGTAAAACAAAAAAAAAGATTTTATATTAGCTATGTATAATATAGAATATCACCCAAATACCGTAACTTAAAGCATTAAGTAGCTAGATGTACATTTCAAGCGCTATGCCTCCATCTTCAGTAGCACAAATAAAGTAGTAGCAAATTATAATAAATAAATAAATAAATACATCTAGCTATACTTAATGCTTGCTATGGTATTTGGGTGATATTCTATATTATAATTTAACACCATAGTGATAATTTTAAAAATTAGCTATGTATTTATATAAGTATTATTGATATTATTTTGTCTCTATTATTAAATTAAATTACCGAACAATTTGTAATATTTTAATTCATCTCATGTGTAATACTTATTTTGTTTTTCTTTTGTTATTTTTTTTTAAATTCTGTGATTCTGCGTTCTGTGTTTTTTTTATTTAATAATTAATAAATTTATTTTGTTTCCAAAATCATTTATTTATTTATTTTTATTTAATACTTATTAAAAATAATAAAAAACTATATACATAGGGGCGAAAATGTATCCTCCTGTCTAAGGTGAAAATACCTCTAGGCCCGGCTCTGTTATACACATTACACTAAATTTAAAAAAAAATTAAATTGTATGCGTTTTTGTCCATGTTGTATAATGTAGATAATGGGAAAAAATGGGAATACAATACCATTTTAATTACTGTAATGTCTTCGCATCTCCTTCAAAAAATTTAATATTATTAATATTAAATATTAATAATATATATAATATTATAAATATAATATATAATATTAAATAGGAACATCAAATAATTCTGTACAATCTTTTAAACACATAATTCATGGCAATATTTTATTATATTACAATTGTTCTAAAACATTTGATAATTTCCTTCCGATGATGGCGTAATAAATTTCGAAACTGGTTAAGGATTTAAATTATATAACGTCTTTTTATTTTTTCCTTTAAATATAAAAATTCTTACCCATCTATGAAGAATTACAAGTCTCCAAAAAATTATTGTCTGTTGCATATTGAGAAAATTATATCTTTAATAGAAATGAATCATATAGTTTGCCCATTAAGAGACCGGATTATTGGCACTAAAAAAAGCCAAAATAGACGGCAAATAGGCACTAAAAAACTTTAAGAAAGGCGCTAAAAAAGGCATTTATTATTTTCAAAAAAACTCAAAAAAACGCATGAAAAACACTGTAAAACAACATTTTTCCTTTTTTGGATCTTGGATTCATCTGAACTGCTAATTTTACGCATTTTGAATTTATTTTCGAATGTATTCGTGCGCTAACTAAACACAAACTGAAGAAATGAAGGGTGAATTATTTATTTGAAATAACAAACTAATCACTATTACGTGTAGATACTTAAGAGTACATTAAGAACGATTAGGGATTTTTCCATTGGTAATGGAACACAAACAATTTAGAAAGTTTTTATCATCCAACAAAATAAATTATGGTAAAAAGCAAAATAAATATGAAAAAAGGCGCGAATGCATGAAAAGTGTCGAAATAAGCAAAATAGGCGTTAAACTGAAAAATAGGCAAAATTTTATCAAAATTGTCGAAATAGGCAAAAAAAGGCAATTTAAGGCATTTTGCCTAAAATCCGGTCTCTAATAATCACCCATGACATTTATTTTGTTAGTAATACTTTTTGAATACATATTGTAGTTTAAAATTAATTTTTCCTATCAATAATTTTATTAAAGCTGTATATTAAATTAATTACAACAAAATCGATTGTAAGCTATTTTTAATTCATGCGTATATACGCATACCTGCTTCGAAAAATGATGTTGTAAAATTAAATTATAAATGAATAATTACCGGTCCTTTCGCATGATTTATTAAAATGACGACGTGAAAAGAATATTGTGCAATTGATTGATTAAATTAAAATTGACATTTTGTTATAGCACGCATTTTCATGGGCATGAATTAGTTATTTTTGAAATAATATTATTTCGCATTTAATTACAGAACTTTTCCTCGGTAATTGTACATAATGAAATAATGCTAATTAGAATTAGAATTCCAAATGAAAGGGTTGTGGCGTAAAACGTAAAACCAGTAGCGTATTTAGCAAAAGTTTGGAATTTGCCTCAATTGTGTCGTGAACAAAAATTTGCTCATTTTTTTTTTAAATTTTCATCATTTTCGATGAAAATATGTTTTGTATTTTTCAACAACAGGTTATTGATTTTTTTTTTAGAATACTTCGAATATGATAAAATTAACATGACTATATTTTTCTTCAAAACTACGTCTTAAAAAATGATCTACGGGGATAAAATTTGGGTCAGCGATAAAAATTCAAAAATATTTTTTCGCTGACCCAAATCCCCGGTGGGGCGGGCCACTGCCGAAAACAATGTTGCCCCGTTGGTATTTGGTTGTAAATGCAACTGATGTTCAGCGTGAGCGAGTTATCACAGTGTTCTATGCAGATTTGTCGTGGAATTTCTAATATACACGTACAAATGGAATTTATCCATAGTGGAAAAACGAGAGCTATTTGATGCTCAAATTTCCCCCGATAAAGTTAATTAATAAGCTGTTAATTAATTAAATCCATGACGGGTAGTAATTCAAAGCTCTCCCAGTACTTCAAAAGTTCAAAGTATTACTGCACCGAGCAAAACAATTTCTTATATATCTATACATGTCGTTAATTAGACGACGGGCGTTTGTAATTAGTACAAGCATTGATTTCTCAATTTTCTGCAAATATTACTCCTACTTTATACCTGTAGAGTACGCATTGTAAAATATATAGGGAGATTTATAAATGTCTCTTTATCTATTTATCAGTTTTGTGATCCACACACACACATTTTATCTTAGCATTGAACATAGCACCCCCGAACAACATTTTTATCGTATCAGAAGAACCAACATCACAACTTCGTTCATTCCACATTAAAATACGTTTGTTAGCACATTCCTGAAGTGGAAAATTGGAAAATTTATTAAAATTACCAATCAAACCATATGAAAAACAATAATGCAATAAACCATAAAAAAAAAATTTTTTACCACTGGACGGTGGTGATATAATAAATAAACAATTGATTTTCGGTAAATTTTTGTTAAGAATATTATACAAATCTCTCAAATAGGTATATATGTCAGGTTGTGAATTGTCAAATTGAAATTTTAATAATTTCTCCAATATTAAAACACTATCGTCTAGTGTCACACACACACACATATACATATATATATATATATATATAGCTTTTAGTCTTTGAGGAGTAAATATAAAATCGAACAACAAAATGAACCCTTTGTTTTAAATAATTAGAGGAATCCACACTGTAAAAACATTTTTAATATTTGTCTTTAATTTTAGAGTGTATTATATATAATAAATTCATATAATAATTGGTGCTTATTTAATATCCTGAAGAATTGTTTCAAAAATTGTTTCATACAGTCACTTTTAAAATCTCTTTTTCAATTCGGCTTAACTTTTATATGATTTGTTTTTATCGCTTGCAGACTCTTTTTTTTTTTAAATTTTTCAATACGAATTTAGAAATAATTTGGTCATTGTAATATTTTTTCTAATTTGCGTTTCTAATAGAGCTGTTAACGAACCCAAATGAGTTCGTTTATAGCGAATTTGGGTTTGCTAATAGCATAGTGCAATTTACTGTTTCAAAGTTGGTAGCTCTGCTTGCCAGTTATCAAATGTCAAACTACAAAAAAAAGCAACAAATTGTTTGATTTAAATTTTGTCCTGAAATGTACAATTGTTCGTCAAACTACAAAAGAAAGCAACAAATAGTTTAATTTTAATTTATTTGACAGTTTATTTCAAATATTTCAAATGTGTCAATAGCTGTTACCAACAGTCAAAAAATCCCCTAAATTTTGAAATTTCGATTTTTTATTTAAAAAGGGCATAAAAGACGCAAATTAGAAAAAATAGTATAAAAAACTCATTTCATAAGTAATTTATAACACTGGTTCTTTAGAAAACTTGAACTCATGCAATGAAACCTGCCTTATGAAATTCATTCTTTAATATATTATTTTAATACTTGTCTTCATTTTTAGAGTGTATTATATAAAATAAATTCATATAATAATTGGTGCTTATTTAATATTCTCAAGAAAAAATTGTTTCATAAGCTATATCACTTTTCTAAGTCACTTTTCAATTCGGCTTAACTTTTATATGATTTGTTTTTATCTCTTGTAGGCTCAAGGGATAAAATTAAAAAAAAAAATTTCAATACGAACTTAGAAATAATTTGGTCATTGTAATATTTTATATAACAAAAATCTTATATAAAATTTATTTGATATAAAAAATGGAATCTTCTAAATTAATTAAATTATTAAGCTAAATACAAATGCCACTAATATCTAAATGATGCATAATAAACTAATAAATTTTAATAAGTATTAATTATATCAGCATATGTTTTATTATGGCTAAATGTATAGAATAATAAATAGTGTATGCTTTAAAAGGACTTGCAAAACATATAAGGACAAAGGCAGTTACAACTACACATTAAAGCATAATAGATATCCTGATTGAATCCTTTTGTTGTACGTCAATGCTTCTTGTAGTTTGTATGGAATATACAGGCGGTTTAAAAATACTAGAAACATGCTGAAGGATTGATAGATGAGGATGATTAGTGTTATTCTCGATTGTTTTTTTAATCCTTGCGAAATAAAATAAAATAAAATAGCTCGACGGACATTCATGGAGTCAGTACAAAACTGATTAAAACTGTTAAAAATGATGCAAACTATGCAAACTAATTTAATATTTCGATTACTGAAAATTGGATTTCCAACGTCCTTAAAATTATCAAAAGTTATTCCGATTCTTAAAAAAGGTTCAATTTATAATAAAACAAACTATCGACCAAAATTATTTTGAATACAATCGCCTATTTAGCAAGTCTAAACACTCAATGTGATTATTTTATATTATTTATATACATTTTTAATTTTTTATATTTTTAATATATGTTTAAATATTAAAAATATTTTTTTATCAAATAATTTGATTAGCCTTAAACGTTTTATTTCTAATATAGACATACATACGATACTGACATGTGTAAATTTTGCCTAATGTAAAATACTTACACGACATAAACAATTCTTGTTCAGGAAAAAAATATCTTCTGTCTTTAGGAAGGTATTTCGAAATGTCTTGTATATTAGTTTGTGTTAAATTCAAATTTATCACCTCGCCATGATTATTTTTTTAAATGTTTTAATTGTATTATTGATTGCCGATCAAGATTCATTTTTCTATCAACATTAGACACACTGTCTAAGAAGACTATTGAAGCTTCTTTGCTTAAGCGATACTGTTGCATTTTATCCATCGTCGTCGTAATTTGCCGGGATTATAATTTGAGCGAGACATTGATGAATATATATATATAGCAAATCCGAGACAAAAGATAAATTTCTAATAGCGATGGAAGCTATAGGTATGATAGACAACAATTGGGGGTGATTCATCAAAATTTTAATTAATATATAATTAACAACCGCTACAATGTGATTCCATTCTCTCTGCTCTCAATACTCTCTAGACATTCTGCGGACGGTCGATGGTACCAGTGTCACTCAACATGGGCCTTCGGGGGACCATGTATTCTGGGGAATAGTTAAAAACATTTTTTGGACCGATTTTTGCGAAACTATTTGTACATTTTTTATTTTAAAGCTTTCGACATAATCCTTGATAATTTTTCGGTATTGCAAAATGATATATGTCGAAATATCCATGGCGGTGGTCATCCTTAAGAATTTTACGACATTTGTGTACCGTAATAATTTCATTTAGCTCTTAGTCCTCATCTAAATAAGACGCAAAATAATTAACTTTTCTACATTTACGTTACCTTTTAAATATGAAAGCATTGTTAATAAATAAATCTGTATAGGTGCATTTTCTTTAGACACGCACTTAATAATGGATGCTGCTAATGGTTTTACAAATAATAAATTACGGCGCGTAAAATATTTGTAAGATATTGCATTGCAATTATAAGAATGTTAAAAAAAATACCGTGTAAGCGATGAGAAGAATAGAAAGAAATATGTACTAAAGCGCATGAGAATATGTCTCAATTAAAATTTAAGAAACAAAATTCTTAAGTAGGCGCTTTAATTATTTATGTTAACTTTTTTTTCTCTTGAAGTAAAATCGTATCAAAACGATTACATATTTATCTAATAAGAAAAGTGACTTAAAATGACAAATATATTATTAATATTAAAATCTTAATATTTTATAAAAAGTTATAAATACACTAATAGTTCAACGCATCTATAGGATCTTCTTTTTAATTTAAATATTTAATGAAATCTGAAAACCGCAATTTTTTTTAGCTTTCAGTGGTTTAATACGGATATGATTTTATGCGACTGGCACAAAAATATTTGCACAATTTTTTTTACAAATATATTTCAGTATGGAATTATTTTAGTGCACATTCAAAAACAAGATACTTGATTTTGTATGTGAAAATTTGCTCGCATTGAATGATATAGATTTTTAAATAGATCTTTAAATCCAATGGGGTCCTTTTTTATAAATCATAGTGATCCTTTTTTATATTTGTCTAATTTTCTTGTATATGTTCTATATTACATCAACATTAATGCAAATACAAACTTAATATTTAACATAAGACATCTTTCTACCAACATTATGTAAAATTAGCACGTAATTTATAATAAAAATTAATTGAGAAAATGAAAAATCCATTGAGGCGTTAGTTAAAGAGTCCGCAATCCTAAAGATTGGTTGGAAACAGCACGCCATGCCGATCTATCCTGAGCTAATCCCTTCATCTCCCTATAGCTATTCATCTCAACGTCTTCAACTATCTGACTCACATACTCCAATCTAGGCCTACCTACCCCTCTCTTTCCCTCCACTCTACCTTCTATGATCAATTGCATAATCCCCCCATGCCTAAGAATATGCCCTACTAATCTGTCTCTCCTACGCTGTAACACTCTCCAAATACTTCTCTTCTCCCCTACTAACTCTAGTACAGCTTCATTTGTTACTTTATCTTCCCAACCAATCCTCATCATCCTCCTATAACACCACATTTCGAATGCTTGTAATCTACGCTTCTCTTCCTTTCCTATAGTCCACGCCTCACACCCGTACAGTGCTACACTCCAAACATATACCTTCAGTAATCTTTTTCTAATACCCAAGTCAATATTTGATCTTAAAATCTGTTCTTTTTCTACGAATGCCTTCCTACCCTGTGCTATCCTACACTTTATATCTACCTTGCTTCGATTATCTTTTGTGATTCTACTGCCTAAATAACAAAAATCTGACACTTCTTCGATTCTATTATCTCCTATTGTGATCCTCATTTTTCTACTGCATTCCTTTTTGTCACACCTCATCACTTTAGTTTTACCTATATTTATTTTCATGTTAAAATCCCTAGTCAATACTGCCTGCATACCATTCAATACCCTTTCTAAATTCTTTTCGCTTTCTTCCAATATAGCTATATCGTCGGCGAATCTCAACATATATATTTTCTCTCCCTGTACATTCACACCTACACTATACTCTTCTTTTACTTTGTTTATTGCATCTTCTATATATAGATTAAATAATAACGGTGAAAGTGTACATCCCTGCCGAACTCCCTTCCCTATTTTTGCTACCTCTTCTTCCCCCTCAATTCTAACTAAGGCAGTTTGGTGTTTATATAAATTAAAAATTATTCTCCGATCCTTATAATCTATACCCGTTTCTTTTAAAATTCTAAACATTATGTCCCAATCTACATTATCAAATGCCTTTTCTAAATCTACAAAAGCTATGCAAGTTACCTTTCCTACCCTCATTCTTTTTTCTACTACTGTTCTTAGTGCTAAAATCGCCTCCCTCGTCCCTCTGTTTTTCCTAAAACCAAACTGATCTTCTCCTAGCCTTTCCTCTACTTTATTTTCTAATCTCCTATAAATAATCTTTAACAATATCTTCGATGCATGTGATAGTAGGCTAATGGTCCTATAGTTCTCACACAAATTAGCTCCTATTTTCTTCGGCATTGTTACTATTCTACTACGCTGAAAATCCTGTGGTACTTCTCCCTTCTCATATATTTTACAAACTAACCTGTATAATCGCTCCTGCATTTTTTCCCCTGCGTGTTTTATTAATTCGGCTGGTATCATATCAATCCCCGCTGCTTTGTTATTCCGTAAATCATTTAATGCTCTATGAAACTCTGACCTAAGTATGCTAGGACCTAAGTCATCCTCATCTATCTGTTCCACACTTTCTAGCTCCTCCATGTCCTGCCTACCTTTATATAAATCTTCAAGATACTCCTTCCATCTTCTAGCTTTTTCCTTATTTTCTGTGAGTTCCTTACCCTGCTTATCACATATAATGTTACCCTTTGGTTTTACTTTAGAAAAATGTGACTTAATTTTCCTGTAGCCCAAATCTACTTTACCTCTTCTCATATCCTCCTCAATATCCTCACAATTTCCTTTTATCCACTCTTCTTTCGCTAGCTTGCATTTCCTATGATATATAAATTGAGGCGTATGATATATAAATTGGGCATTGTTTTCGCATTAATTTAATTAGATTTCGGTGTGCAAACGTTAATAATAAAATTGAGCGGGGATTGTATATATGAAGAGTAAGATACAGTTCGAAGGACCATGTATATATACACTCATTGCTGCCCCACTTGGTGTAATATGATGACTGAGACTTCTCAGGTGGTCCATTATGGTCTAATGCACTTTAGAATCTCCACTTATTTATTTTTACGTATACCGTACAAGAAAATATTTCACAGTTCACCGACGCACCAACCAGTTCATGTAATCACGTCTTCTGATGGCTATGTACCCCGCAAAATGCCCAGTGTATTAGAATTTAAGCAGTCACTTCTTCCACTAACTTAATTATATTTTATAAATAAACGCCTAATAAATGTTGATATTTACTTGTTTTATTTTCGTTTGTTGCAGGTAATTTAATTCCGTCTCTGAAGAAAACGAATTTATTTTCAAATTGCTGGTGAGTAAATAATTTAAATTTATCGTCTGATTAACATTTATAATTATTAGCGAATGCAGTGTACATAGAAAAAGCGTATAAATTTAGAATTACGATATCTTGAGTTGGAAGAAAAAAGCAGATTTTAAGATCAAATATTGACTTGTGTATTAGAAAAAGATTACTGAAGGCATATGTGTTGAGTGTAGCATTGTACGGTTGTGAGGACTATAGGAAAGGAAGAGATATACAGATTTGGAAGCATTTGAAATATGGTGCTATAGGAGGTAATAGAGTAAATTATTTTTAGGTCTTGTTTTTTTATGTAAACCTAAGTATACTACGATTCTCTCACAAGTTATGTTGTTCTTGTATTATTTCTGCAGGATATCGTAAAATTTCTATTAAATAATTTGCGAATGATCGTGATTATTTTAATTATATGATATAATGGAATTTATTGAAATTTGTTACTTAATGGCTAAAAACAAGAATTTAAAATATTTAAATTTAAAATATTTCAGATAGTGGAGGCGCGTTCAAGATTTTTTTTTATATTTTAAGCAGGCCTTTTGATGATAGTATTAAAATATTTAAAAAAATTAATATGTTGCGAAAATATACTGATCTTAGATGTCTTAGGGAGAAGATAAGCTTGTTGAAATTAATTTTTCAGATAGTGGAGGTGCGTTGAAGAATTTTTTTTTGTAAATTTAAGCAGCCTTTTTAACGATAGTATTAAATTAAAAAAAAAAAAAAATCTGTTGCGAAAATATACTGATCTAGATGTTTTAGGCAAAATGATAAACTTGTTGAAATTAAATTTTTATTTTAATAATAATTAATACGTATCCATTATCGACATATTCTATGAGTTGTACCATACTTTACTATATTTTAATTCAATATAAATCAGATTTAACATTTTTAAGGACACTTTAACCTCTCAAAAATATCAAATTCAATTTAGAAAGTTTGATATTCTTTCTAGAAAGTATAGACTGATTTTTACAGTAACAAGAAGAGAATTAATCACAAAAGATATTTTTATATTGTAAGGAGCAATTAGATAAATAAGTTTGTATAAACTCATATTTCCGTATAACATAAATCCTCCACTTTATTTATATTTCCATCACATACCACCGCGGTATTTAAAACATTATATTCAACGTAATGATTTCAAGTTACACAAAAGACACACAAAAGTAGCAAATAAAAATGATTGAAACTTTTCGGTTTCGTAGAAACAATTTACAATTTTTTATGAAAAACAAATTTATAAACAAATCACCCATGAAGGCTAAACTATTCTAAACTTGTTTTTAATGTATCGTGTAATTTAAAAATGTATCTTCTGAAGGTCCTACTAAAAATACGGAATCTACAATATTTATCTATATATACAAGGATAAATTATTTTATGTGCCTTTGATTAAAATGTTTCTTAGAAAAGAGTGTCACGGTTTAATTAAGACAATGTCCGTTTCAAAACTAGTAATATGCTAAATGCGTTCTTTTGAACGATATTTTATTATTTTTTATGTGACTATTGTTAGCAAATATCCACAGGTTCATGTATTAAAAAAAAAAAACATAAAACACAAATCCGTGCACCAAGCAATTGTTGTCAAAGTGATACTTACCGTGTTGACGTCCATTTTACAGTCATTACTCGATGTAACAATTCATAACGCATTTGGCCTAGCAGCGCGGTGCCAGTCTGCGGATGGTTACAACAAAAGGTATTTACCGCGCTCTGTCCTTGCATTTTGTTTTGGTAATTATAGAGGAGAAACACCATCCGCGAAGCATCGCTTCCATTCTCTTGCTATAATCGCCGGGGGAATTTATTGTAAAAAATTATATCGTTTCAACAATAGATACTTAAAAAAAATTATATTCGGTCATTTACGATGGAATATCTATGTACGAGGGCATTGGACGCATGTGAGGCATGGACAAATGACAGGAAACAAGGGTTTGGATTGGGCGGATGATTAGAATTGTGTCGAGTAAAATAGAGAAAGGAAAAATGAAGAAAAGTGTTCGAGTTAGATGAGGAAAAGGGAATCATTTGGAAAGAATTTCAGTATATATATAAAAAAAAGAAATAGTAGGTTATACTGTTAGGGGTGTATACATATTCCTATAATTTGCAGGTAGCCGTGTTAATGACGGTCAATTTTCTATAAAGGTACATGTAAATTCCTATAAGGTTCGGTCTCCAAGAAAATAAGCTCGTTAATCTCTCGTTACTGATATTCAAAATAAATATTTCCAATTGAAATCAAACATTGAAGAAGAAGACATTGATATAGGTTCCCATATATTTAACGATCGTTACAATTACCCAATTAACAATGACCCAGTTGGTGAAAGTACAGAAATTCAGAATGCAGAAGCCTGCATTTTATTGCATGATTACCCCGAGCAAGCAAAGTTATATATGCAAGAAATAAGTGCTTCGTGCAAAAGGAAGGCGATGGACAACAGGCGTTTGTAGGAATTTGACCATACACAGTTTCGGTTTCTTCTATCTGACCCCATGTTTATAGGAATTTACCATCCTCGGTTACATTATACTCTAAATGGTCTAAGTAAAAGTAAATTCACAATTTTATGAAAACGGACTTTTCTATTACCTAAACGATTACTTAGTAAACAACGACGTAGCCGAAGGTACAAATAATTAAACAAAAATTTGAAAAGTTTTAAATATTTATCGTATGATATTACGCATTAGTTAAAGAGTCCGCAATCCTAAAGTTTGGTTGGAAACAGCATGCCATGCCGATCTATCCTGAGCTAATCCCTTCATCTCCCTATAGCTATTCATCTCAACGTCTTCAACTATCTGACTCACATACTCCAATTTAGGCCTACCTACCCCTCTCTTTCCCCCCACTCTACCTTCTATGATCAATTGCATAATCCCCCCATGCCTAAGGATATGCCCTACTAATCTCTCTCTCCTACGCTGTAACACTCTCCAAATACTTCTCTTCTCCCCTACTAACTCTAGTACAGCTTCATTTGTTACTTTATCTTCCCAACCAATCCTCATCATCCTCCTATAACACCACATTTCGAATGCTTGTAATCTACGCTTCTCTTCCTTTCCTATAGTCCACGCCTCACACCCGTACAGTGCTACACTCCAAACATATACCTTCAGTAATCTTTTTCTAATACCAAAGTCAATATTTGATCTTAAAATCTGTTCCTTTTCTACGAATGCCTTCCTACCCTGTGCTATCCTACACTTTATATCTACCTTGCTTCGATTATCTTTTGTGATTCTACTGCCTAAATAACAAAAATCTGACACTTCTTCGATTCTATTATCTCCTATTGTGATCCTCATTTTTCTACTGCATTCCTTTTTGTCACACCTCATCACTTTAGTTTTACCTATATTTATTTTCATGTTAAAATCCCTAGTCAATACTGCCTGCATACAATTCAATACCCTTTCTAAATTCTTTTCGCTTTCTTCTAATATAGCTATATCGTCGGCGAATCTCAACATATATATTTTCTCTCCCTGTACATTCACACCTACACTATACTCTTCTTTTACTTTGTTTATTGCATCTTCTATATATAGATTAAATAATAACGGTGAAAGTGTACATCCCTGCCGAACTCCCTTCCCTATTTTTGCCACCTCTTCTTCCCCCTCAATACTAACTAAGGCAGTTTGGTGTTTATATAAATTAAAATTAGTCTCCTATCCTTATAATCTATACTCGTTTCTTTTAAAATTCTAAACATTATGTCCCAATCTACATTATCAAATGCATTTTCTAAATCTACAAAAGCTATGCAAGTTACCTTTCCTACCCTCATTCTTTTTTCTACTACTGTTCTTAGTGCTAAAATCGCCTCCCTCGTCCCTCTGTTTTTCCTAAAACCAAACTGATCTTCTCCTAGCCTTTCCTCTACTTTATTTTCTAATCTCCTATAAATAATCTTTAGCAATATCTTCGATGCATGTGATAGTAGACTAATGGTCCTATAGTTCTCACACAAATTAGCTCCTATTTTCTTCGGCATTGTTACTATTCTACTACGCTGAAAATCCTGTGGTACTTCTCCCTTCTCATATATTTTACAAACTAACCTGTATAATCGCTCCTGCATTTTTTCCCCTGCGTGTTTTATTAATTCGGCTGGTATCATATCAATCCCCGCTGCTTTGTTATTCCGTAAATCATTTAATGCTCTATGAAACTCTGACCTAAGTATGCTAGGACCTAAGTCATCCTCATCTATCTGTTCCACATTTTCTAGCTCCTCCATGTCCTGCCTACCTTTATATAAATATAAAACTTCAATTAGAAAGGGGGTAGTTTTCAGTACTTTATAACAGTATTATATATTCGGATATTTTGATTTTATAAAGTTGCCAAAAGTTACATTGGGTGTGTACATATTCCTATAATTTTCAGGTAGTCGTGTTAATGATGGTCAAATTCCTACAAAGGTACAGGTATAAATTCCTATAAGGTTCGGTCTCCAAGAAAACAAGCTCCTTAATCTCTCGTTACTGATATTCAAAAGAAATATTTCCAATTGAAACCAAACATTGAAGAAGAAGACATTGATATAGGTTCCCATATATTTAACGATCGTGACAATTACCCAATTAATAATGACCCAGATGACCCAGTTGGTGAAAGTACAGAAATTCAGAATGCAGAAGCCTGCATTTTATTGCATGATCACCCCATGAGGAAAAAAAGTTACATGTGCAAGAAATAAATGCCTCGTGCAAGAGGAAGGCGGCGGACAACAGGCGTTTGTAGGAATTTGACCATACACATTTTCGGTTTCTTCTATCTGACCCCATATTTATAGGAATTTACCATCCTCGGTTACATTATACTCTAAATGGTCTAAGTAAAAGTAGATTCACAATTTTATGAAAACGGACTTTTCTATTACCTAAACGATTACTTAGTAAACAACGACGTAGCCGAGGGTACAAATAATTAAACAAAAATTTGAAAAGTTTTAAATATTTATCGTATGATATTACGCATATAAAACTTAAATTAGAAAGGGGGTAGTTTTCAGTACTTTATAACAGTATTTGTCAAGTATTATATTATTCGGATATTTTGATTTTATAAAGTTGCCAAAAGTTACATTGGGTATATACATATTCCTATAAATTTCAGGTAGTCGTGTTAATGATGGTCAAATTCCTACAAAGTTACAGGTATAAATTCCTATAAGGTTCGGTCTCCAAGAAAACAAGCTCCTTAATCTCTCGTTACTGATATTCAAAAGAAATATTTCCAATTGAAATCAAACATTGAAGAAGAAGACATTGATATAGGTTCCCATATATTTAACGATCGTGACAATTACCAAATTAACAATGACCCAGATGACCCAGTTGGTGAAAGTACAGAAATTCAGAATGCATTTTATTACATGATCACCCCATGAGGAAACAAAGTTATATGTGCAAGAAATAAATGCCTCATGCAAGAGCGATGGACAACAGGCGTTTGTAGGAATTTGACCATACACATTTTCGGTTTCTTCTACCTGACCCCATATTTATAGGAATTTACCATTCTCGACTGTTAGACACGAAGGAATTATGAAATTAGTAACAGAAGGTAAAATACAGGGAAAGAAATATTATATAAAGAGCAGATATTTGCTTTCAAAAAAATTGATATTTTGAACAAATCGCTTGGGTATGGCATAAGAATTCACATACTGGTTTGAGTTCTTATCAATCGTGTATAAATGAAAGAACCCTTAATTTTCCCTTGACATAGATAAAAGTAACAGTCCAAAACACAGGCAAATTGAAGATATTCTATATAATATAAGAATATTCGAATTTCAAGCAAACTTCTTTTTAATTAACCTTTTACAACTCGTTGTTATTTGATCAGATCTTTTTAGAGCCTGTATATATATATACTGCATATATACAATCACATTGTGTATGTGTAATCTGAGTGTCTAATCGGAGACAATTAGTAGAGTAAGTTCTAGAAAACGCGAGAAAGGCTGAAGAGTGGTCCGAAAGGCCACAAATACATTTAATGAAGACATAAAGTAGCCGGATTGACGCTAATGAATACGAAATAACGTGAAAAATAATCATTAGATGGCCTCTAAGAGTGGACATAAATTGCACGCCACAGAATAATGCACACCGACGCTACTCACACTCGCTTTTTAATTGGATTATCGTTTGGTTGCCAAGTTGCCTAAAAGCCGCTGTCAATTAAAACGATTTTGCCACGCTATCCATAATTTCCAAATGCTCTCAAACATTGAAATATATTGTAATGGGTTTTTCTTAATCATCCGATCACGCGTAACTATTTTTAAAACACTTTTGCATTTGTACTATAAATCTTCTTAAAATTAGTTCTGAATAAAACAATTTTTTGTTGGTATCGTCAGAATTTCCAAATATATTTTTGTCATTGCCAATATTTTTTCTTATATCTGCTACACAAATTATCTAAAGTATTTTAAATGATTCAGCAGATTTTTAAGTATTTTTTCATATATATTTAATAAATTGCAACATATATACCTTGTGACTCAAGTAATGTATTTAACCTTGATCTTTAACCGTTAGTATAGCACTCTTAGAATTTTTTTACCAATGATTCGCTGCTTTTCCAAAATATTCAGAATTTTAATAAGACAACCAAAAATCCCACCCCCGAATTTATAATCATTGCCTACAGTATACAAGAAAATCTAGCTAAAAATTGCATATGTTCAATTTCATACAAGAAGCGTAGATAAACCTGTTTATATCGGTTGTGTTGAAGGCGGCACGGTACGCCAATTATAATAAAATAGAGTGGTACTAATAAGAGATCTATTTACGTTTCTGCTAGGCATAATCCTTGGCCAATTAATATTGAATAATTGGCAGTTTCTTATTCCGTTAATGACATGTCCCATCAGCGGCAGTAAAATTATTCTAATTATATACAGTGTATTCTAATTGTCTGGTAGTTATTCCCTGTGTAATTCACTACCATTTCAATTTGTTTTCCACTCCTATTTCGATTAATACTTAATCATATTAATCGATACGTAATCGTTCATTATATATTTTTGTTGAATTTTCTATAGCGAGAGAATACACAATTAAATTTCGCACCGAAATGAGGTACTTCGTTCGTCGGTGTCTCATTTGCTATTTTATCAGTAAAATCGGATGAATATTAATATTTTTTGGCATATACTAGATTAGGAAAGTACAGCCGAAAAGAATGCCATCAAATAATAAGGTTCATCCTTGCTCGTCCTGGCACCCCTGAAATCTTTTGCAAATAGAGAAATAAATCATTTGGGAATCGGAAGAGGATATGCAAAAATTAATATTTTTAATAGTATAGAATATCACCCAATTATTATTATGTTTATTATATGTTTATTATTTGAAAATTTAATTAATATAATGTATTAGCGTTCTTATATTTCTGTAAAAAACAAGGATAAATAGTTATATATTTTTTATATTTTTAATTTGCTTCATTAACATTTTCGCTGTCAGTTATTTAGTGTATACGAAACATATTTTTATATTTCGTCAAGTGAAATATAAAATCCATTCGGTTGAACCAAATTATGCTAAAAACAAAGAAATTATTCACGAGGTCGTATGGCCTGTTTAGAGAAGTCCAAACATAACTGCTGTTATAAAATATATAGATATATGATGTTGATGTACAGAAAAAATAATTGAAAATACAATGAAAATATGGGCAGGCTTTATTAAAGCGAGCGCGAAGAAAAATGAGAAAAACTTTTATTATATCAACTGTTTGTGTGAGAAATTACGACAGAATGTACCTCGGCGGACAATCCATTATTGAATTAAATATTTGTTTCCCAGCCTTTAAATTGAGTTTTGTGTATACCAGTGGCGGCTCGTGCCATTTCAAATTGGGTGGGCGCATTTCTTAAAAAATAACATAATAGTGAGAAATCTTACCTAAAATGGATGTAAAATGATTAAATTCAATCATTTCTTTAAAGTGAATTCCACTCTTCTATCTTTCATTGATATAAACTTTTCCAACACTTTACGCTAAAATTGTAAATAACTCGCACCACATTTTTATTAATACACATCATCGCCAACGCGTTTAAACGATCATTACCCATAGTATTTCGCAAAAAAGTCTTCATTCTTATAAATGTTGAAAAACAACGCTCTGATTCAACAGTGGTCATCGGGGTTGTTAAAATAATTTTAAGTATTTTTATAGTTTCCGGGAAAGTTTCACTGAGATTATTTTGTAGCAATAACGAAAGAAAATTTGTGGCTCCAATTATTTGATAAAAATCTGGACGCGAGTAAACGACTTCTAATTCTGTTTTTAATCTGGTTTTATTCAAAAATGGATATGCATGACACACGGTTTCCAAAAGGTCCACTGGGAATTGTTTAGAAAATGTTGGCAACGATTGCGTGTTAAATAACTCAGCGGCTTGTAGATGGCCACGATACGAGAATCTGTTCTTCATCTGTGTTATAATTTTTTTTGTAAATGTCTTGTAAAACGCCGCGTAAATGTCCGGTTTTGAGTACTCCTTGCACAAGTTTGCGATAAATTTAAATCAGGTAATGGCCTACCTAATTCTTTAATTTCTACTTTGTCCACAAGAGAGAGTCTACAAAACTCTATTTTCAATAAAGAACTAACACTATTCATTTTTATTAAATATATTCTTGGAGAAACACGTGGCAAAATCGTACATACGTACATATCGTACATACACAGAACAAATGCTACTGTCTTATCTGACTATTCTATATCAATTTATATACATATATACTAGACTACTCTGTTCTCTGAATTGTGGCTGTGGTTCTATGGCTGTTCGGCGCTAAAGCATCGTGGCATTCAATATTTTAAAACAACTATATATTCTTAGCTTTGAAGCAGCGTGACATCACGTTGCTATGACTCATCCCAATCCACTGGAATGTGTGTTACATTAGTCCTTATATGGGACAAGCGAACCGAAGAAACAGAAGACATACTGCATACGGTCGCTCTCACTCTAGCGCTTGCAATAGAGTGAGATGAGTGCATATCTGTTTAACCCGTATGGGTAGCTGGCTGTCGCTTGACTGTGTGTTACATTAGTCGATAAATGTATAGCCACGCGTGAACGATAGAAACAGATGCTATACTGCATACGGTTTCATTAGAAGAAAAAAAAACGAGCTGCGAAAACTCTCACTGCCCAATGGCTAGTGTAGAATTAAAATAATCTCCGGCTTTTTTTATAGAGCTACCCTCTAAATATATATAAAATATATAAAATTTCCCACATGAAAAACGTAAAAATTGGCTGCAGTAAAACATGAAATTTCACATTTGCGAAACGAATATATTGTTTATTAAATACTAATTAAGTAATTAATTCAATTGATCGATATATCGTGCTGTTTTCAATCGAATCTCTAGAATTTATGATTAATTAATTAAATAATAATATTCAGTGTAAATTTATAAACACAAAACGCGAACTATAAATTAATTGTAGAGAATATCACCCAAATACCGTAACTCAAAGCATTCAGTAGCTAGATGCGCATTTCGAAGGATACGCCCCCACCTTCAGTAGCACAAGATAAAAACTAAATAAAAAAATAAAAAAATCTAGTTATTTAATGCTTGGGGGGATATTCTATACAATTATTTAACACCGTAGTGATAATTTTTATGGGATAAAATGGAATATGAAACTGTTTATAGTAGAATTTCATTAATTTTGTTTATTGACTTGTATACTGAAGAAATAATATAATAACAAGATTCCTTGCGGTGAGTTTCTTTCTGAAATCAGCCTTTGCACAAACGTTAGTTTAAGATTTATCTTGTAGCAATTAGGACGAAGCTTTCGAACTTTTTAAATGTTACCTATAGCGTGTTCCATGGAAAACATCGTGAATTGTAAAGTGCAGTGATAATGGGGAACATAGTACTATATAATCGGTCCAGAGCGACCGCTGCCCTCCGCCATCCCCATCACTGCATGTTCTTTCGCCCATATCCATCCGAGTGGTTGCCCGAAATAAGCTTTTAGCTCTAGCATGAAAAGTGGATGATCTACTAACGCGTTCTGTAAACAGGGCGACTTAAAACTTCTGAGTAGTTCCACAAATATTTTAAACTAATAAATGCTCGCCGCGTGCAGCACATAAACGACTCTAAAGGGGTTCTTACCATTACGTACGTCTTTTCGGTGGGACCTATGCACGCTACATGTCGCCAGAGTTTCCTGGACAAATAGATTTTATACATTTACACATACATCGCGTAACATAACAATCTTAATTTAATTTAATTTAATTTAATTTTGAACGATATCATCTTTCCGTAGCTCATTTTAAATTATTCGTATAATATATCCTTACATACAAAGCTAACATATAGCGCATTGATTACTCAGAAAAAAATCTTAAAACGGAATTTCTTTGCACCCGCAAGTTTGTAAAGGAGGATGCCTCCTTTACCACTTCATAAAAAATATTCAATTTTATTTTCTAGCGATGCATGTAATAATTATTAATTTACATTCTTTCAAATAATCCCTATATGGCAACACTATACGTAGTCTGAGAGTTTTATTGTCCGTTTTTAAGTAAACACATAAGAAATGTTGACTAAACTTAATTTCCAATTGTTTGCATGGATAATGCATTTTATTATCCTTTGTGCTAATATTTACATATTCGTTATGGTATACTTAATTGTTGCGGCCGGTTTGCCTGCGGACAAAGAATGGTCTGCTCAAATATGTAACGTCCGAGTACTTAATGGGTCTCCACTCAAATGTAGAGTAATATACTACATAGTATATATATAATTTATTACACCATATTTTATTAGACTCGAGCAAATAATGTGATGGGCATATATGAGTAGTTTTATTACGTTTTTACTCGTTTTTATTATTTCATAATATATTCTATTATCCTTTACCAAGGGTTTTAAGAAAAACTCTATTGTCAATAGAAATTTATGCTAATTTTTAAATTTTGTTAAATTTCTCAGCGCATAGGTTAACAACCCCCTTGACTCAATTTCGTCCTTAAAAAATATGTTACGAAAAAACCTTAAAATGTTCGATTTCACATTTTGCGTACGCAACTGATTTTATCAATTTGAACTGATTTTTATCAATTTGAACTGATTTTATCAATTTGAACTGATTTTATTAATTTGAACAGATTTTATTCATCAGCGTGAAAAAAATTATTTCACTTAGTTCTCTAATTACTGTATGGAATCTTTTACTTTTAACATATCACTACGTTTTATTTTATGTAACTAGTTGGTAAAGCTTTTAATAGAATTGAAGAAAAAAATCATTTATGCGATGTATAACCAGTGTGCAATACAATGAATATAATGAATAAATATATTAACATTAAGTGGGTATGCATGTAGTAATAATAATCAAGATTTTAACGTACGATCTAAGCCGCGTGGTTAGCTAGATAAAACAAACGGTACTTTCCATCAAAGACATTATAAATATTATTTGCCATAATAGCTTTTAACTAAAAGGTATTTTCATGTTGTGGAATACATAACGATTTGCTTATTTATGGCGTATTTGGATTGAGGTAATTTTATCAAGTCGGTATATCTTCGTTTCTCCAGTTTGTGAGCATAATATTACTCTATATAGTATATCTAGTAATTATTTACTGAGCCACGCTTCAAATACGCCAGTGAAAGTTACATATTTGATTTTTAGAGGGAAATGAAGATGTTCATTGATTTTTTATTTATTTTTCTGCAAATGATATAAATAAAAATTAAATCTAGTTAATTTAATTCTTATTTGCCTTCAATTCGGTTAATTGAATTTAACAATTTAATGAGTTCCAATCAAAAAAATATGTTCTACGTTAATACTCCGAAGTTTGAGAGATCAGTCAGGGTTTTAATAACCAGAAGGAAATAAAAAAAGATTTTTTACTGATTGCGGTTTAAGAAATTAAGAGAAGTAAATTGATTGGTGTGGTAAGTGTGAGGTTGAGCAGCGGTGGAGTAAATATAGCCATAGCGTATGTATTTACATTTCATATGATCTGTATGTGACTTCGTTGATTAATTTGATTTCATATCGCCGCAGCTTATTAAATTGTGAAAAAAACATCAAGGAGGAACGAGTATCTACGATCACGGGGCCGTAATTAATGTTTGGCCAACAAAATGTGCATTATAAATTACAATTTCTAATTTTATCTGAAATTGCACTCTCGGAGCAGATTGTATCTGTTCACCACTTCCTTCTTCATTTACTATAACATAATGTTCATTTTAATTAAACCTATATTTGATGTTTCAAAGATGTAATTATAATGACTTATCGTTTCGTCTCTGTCTGGCGACTGCCCGCATTTCGGTCCCACTCGCTGTGTCTGCTCAAACCTCAGAATGACGGCATTTAAGCCCCGTAATGAATTCTTACATTCATGTAATCGTAATTGTATTTGGACACTGCAATTTATCAACCACGCATTCCTAATTAAAATATATTTCCATTTGCATTTATTACGTCGCCCTGCAATAATAATCCAACATGCCTTGTATCTGCAATTCTTTCTCGGGTTTATACCTCTACTAAAAAGGGGACATTTTTCATTCCAATAATAGACGAACTGTTAAGTCCAAAAGAGCACAAACAAATTCAAAAATCTTGCAGGATTTGATAATTTTATAATAGTCATTGTTTCTGTGTGACCATTTTTGTAATAATCTACCACGAAAGTACGATAGGATATAAAAATTTGAAATATACAGATTAGGCGAGTAAAGTAAAAAATGACATCAAAAACAATTCAATTTATTAGCACTTAGTTCATATTTTGCTTACAACCATGACATTATTCGTGACAAATCTTTTATACGATTCATATATAAAACCGAAGAAGAAATTTTTATCCGGTGTGAGGTCATGTATTCGGAAACTAAGCAGGATGCTGTATTCGTCCCAGTGGCGGTTTCTTTTCAGGCCGCATGGTCGCGCGCCCCCCCCTCAACATTGAGCGTAGATATATTATTGTATTGTGATATTTTAACTCGGCTACAAGAGCTATGACTCACGCCAAACTGTATAACCAAACAACTAATCCAGGAGAAAGAATCGTCACGCTTGAAACTCCATTTTACAGGTCCTACCAGGTCCCCCATCACAACAGCAATTAACTCGGCATTATTTTTCCTAAAAGATAAAACTTGCGTCGCGATAGCACTCAACCTGCTGTGGGAGCGAGCAAGTATGAGTTAAGTGCATATGCACTCATCCTACCGCTGCAAGTGGTAGAGTGAGAGCGACCGTATGCAGTATATCATCTGTTTCTTTGGTTCACGTATCGTATGAGCTGCAAACAAACTGGCGGCACGGTTTGCTATGGCAACGTGACGTCACGCTGCTTCTACAGCTAAGAATATATCGTTGTTTTAAGCTATTCTAGGCCGAGATTCTTTAGCGTCCCAACAGAGAAGCCTAGTCTAGTATACAGGCAAATTGATATAGAATAGCCAGATAAGACAGTTGCATTGTTCTGTGTATGTACGATATGTACGATTTTGCCACGTTTTTCTTCAAGAATATATTTAATAGAAATGAATAGTGTTATTTCTTTATTGAAAATAGAGTTTTGTGGACGTTCTCTCGCGGACAAAGTAATGATTTAAGAATTAGTAGGCCATTGCCTGATTTAAGTTGATCACAAACTTGTGCAACGAGTGTTTATATCATTGAAAGATAGAAGAGCGGAATACCACTTTCAAGAAATGATCGAATTTAATCATTTTACATCAATTTTAGGTAAGATTTCTTACTATTATGTTATTTTATAAGAAATGTGCCTCCCTCGGTCGAAATGTCTAGAGTCACCACTGATTCGACCGTATTTAATTCAGACCGAATAACTTTCTACGTTTACCTACCCACTGCACTGCACTCTACCAGTTCATACACCTTTAAACTGTTGTACCGAATGTACCATATTGTAACGATCACAAGGAAAAGTACATTTTCAAATTTACACGAGAAACATTTTATGTTATTAAATAATTAGAGCTATACATATATAAGAAGAGCTTTATTGGGTGCTGGAAAATTACAAAAAAATAAAAAGTATGTAACAATAATTGCATAATATAAAATAAAGTCCAGTTCCATTTCCAATCGGCCATCGACCAATGGTCCTTCAGCCATAGAGCAATATATATCCCTAATTTGTATAAAACAAAGCAATTTAAGGTGTTACAAATTCGCTAATCTTCAAATCATCGATTCAAAAATAAAGCATCCTGTATGCACACGAAGAGAGCGTCCACTGGACCACTTCGTATACATACGTACTCGTATATACCAATAATACCACAAGGGCAATTTCAATTAGTGCATACCATTCTTCCTCGGAAGTATTAGAATGCAATTTCGCCAGTTCGCTGGTACGTGCTGCGGTACCAACAAGAACTCACTTAAACATGCAGGGAAGAGATGGCATAGAAACAAACAGATGCAGGTTAGTAGAACAAGAGCATGTAATATAAGGTCCAGAATCACAAGGGAAGTTATCCAACGTCGAAATATCCTGTGAGGTACCTAGATCATGAAATGGCACATCAAAAGCTTCTTACCTATTAGCCGCTGAACTATTTGACTCTTTATGTTTTGGTTGGATGCTTTAAGCAGCCTAGCGACTCGTTCATGTTCATCCTAGTTGATAGTGATGGCCGAATGGGATACGAAGAACCTCTCCTTCTCGCCGTTGTTGCTGTTGACAACGACGTTGATGATGGCCGTGTTGTAATTAAATACTGTAAAGGAGCATTAAATTATCCGTCGGTGCTATTGTGTGTGTATACGCAAAAGCTGGTGGTAATATGAAATACCTTCGCAGGGCAGGAATTAGCTAGATGAATTATTATAAGTGCTATGTCTTTGTATAATGAGTTGTATCTTAAAATTAAATTCGAGTCGTGATTTTTATCAAACAAATGTAATATTACAACTCTTCTATATTACATTACATTTGATATATATGTTAATAATTGTTTCGATGTGTTTATTAGCTGGATATTGCCAATACTCGTTTTTTTTTTTTGGATTTCAGTTAATATTAATAAATGCCAATATCGAAGTATTAAATCGTTACAAATGGAATAATTTTATTTATCATCGGTTGTGTGCGCGCATATTTTCAACTCTGCTAATTTATATTCCACATTTCAACGGTATTTTATCACTTATGATTTATTATCACAGATAAATTTGTTATGAATACATATCGTTTGTATAACTCATAAACCGGCAACAATCGCCAAATAATTTGAAATAATTGCTTCATTTGCTTTAATGAATTGCTAATAAAGTACAATTCTCGATTATTTATTGTATGCACAATTTAAATAATTTGACATGTAATTAATTTGTATTCCGCAATTATTTAATTCTCCCATTATATAGAATATCACCCAAATACCGTCACGTAAATCATTAAGTAGCTAGATGCGCATTTCGAAGGCTATGCCCCCATCTTCAGTAGCACAAGATAAAAACTACATAAAATACCTCTGTCACGAATCGTGATTGTTATACTATTAAATAAATAAGTCAACATGACAGAGGTATTTCAAAAGTGGCACCTGAATCTAAATTCATAAAATTTGATTTAGATTTATGCATGTATATACTTTTATTAGCATTTAACTCGGAATAATTCAAAACACTTTTAAGTCATTTAACTGAACTAATTTGAATAGGATGACCTGAGTTAGTCAAAAATATGCTCGGCTACAGCACTTTTATCTGTTCTAATCTGAAATTAGATGAGTTAAGTTTAAGTTACGGTATTTGGGTGATATTCTGTGCAATTATTTAACACCGTAGTGATAATTTTTAAAATAATTCTCTCATATTTTACTGATAGTGTTGAAATTTATTCTTGGACTGTTTATAACTTAATAGATTCTGCAGTAGATTATTGCTATTTAGGAAATCAAATATCAATGGACAAATTGAAGTTTGGAAAAGGATATAGAATGTTGAATTGTGGAATTTACAGAAACGGTCGATTTTGTGGTCCAACCTCAGCGTGTGATTTTCGAAGATTATTGAAAGGCATATGCGTAGATGTAGTATTATACGCCTGTAGGGGGTGGAAGATAAGAAGAGGATACTTTTTTTTTTGAAATCTGCTAATGGTACAAAGACTCATTTTCTTCACGATGTCTTCTGATATCGAAACATTATTTTCGATGATGTCGCAAGCTTCTGACAAGTGAATGGTAAAGGCGCCTGGTTAACTTTACGATTAATGAAATTATTAGCGAAAATTACTGTTAAAAAACACGGAATTGGTCATAAGCGAGTGCGTATCTGCACAGGTATCGTATGGGAAATCATCATCAGTACCCAGGACACATATGTGTAAGGACATCGCGTATGCACAAAAGCATTCCAACCTTAATGAAAGCCCATTAGGTATAAAATGGCCAGATATATAACTATATAGGCGCAGAGGATCGGACGGTATTGTGTAGTAGCGACATCTATTATAGTGTGCGTATTCGCCATCAACTGGACGCGTATTGAATGAATATCTCGGGCCTTCGGCCTCGTTGTCCAGTTATGCACACGTTTGTACAAGCGCGCCTCAAAGCCGTAACCATATTGTCCAATTAATGCGTTATTACATCGGCGAATGTGCGAATATTTCACTTAATATGGGCAATTACAACTGGTGCTTAAATGTTTTAGTGTTTAAACGTAATTTTACGAAGATAAAATTGCAAATGGATCTGTAGATGCTATGGCAGTTTCAGAGGGCATTCGTAGATCTCCAGAACTAAAATCCGTTGAAATTCACACATCGAGGAGAAATTTTGTTTCTTTTGCACGTCGAATTTGCCAAAAAACGGGCTTTCCTCTTTGAATTGCTAATAATCGAGAGCTTACATCGCTGACGTACATTGTGCATTATATAAAGATTACAATACAGTTTAAATTTTTGGATGACCTGATTCAAAAATATGCTCAGCTACAGCACGAAGGAAAATTAAAATTGGAAACACAGAAGCAGGACAGAAAAAATATAAGGAACTAAGGAACTTAATTAATAGGAAATGCAAGCTAGCGAAAGAAGAGTGGATAAAAGGAAATTGTGAGGATATTGAGGAGTATATGAGAAGAGGTAAAGTAGATTTGGGCTACAGGAAAATTAAGTCTCATTTTTCTAAAGTAAAACCAAAGGGTAACATTATATGTGATAAGCAGGGTAAGGAACTCACAGAAAATAAGGAAAAAGCTAGAAGATGGAAGGAGTATCTTGAAGATTTATATAAAGGTAGGCAGGACATGGAGGAGCTAGAAAGTGTGGAACAGATAGATGAGGATGACTTAGGTCCTAGCATACTTAGGTCAGAGTTTCATAGAGCATTAAATGATTTACGGAATAACAAAGCAGCGGGGATTGATATGATACCAGCCGAATTAATAAAACACGCAGGGGAAAAAATGCAGGAGCGATTATACAGGTTCGTTTGTAAAATATATGAGAAGGGAGAAGTACCACAGGATTTTCAGCGTAGTAGAATAGTAACAATGCCGAAGAAAATAGGAGCTAATTTGTGTGAGAACTATAGGACCATTAGTCTACTATCACATGCATCGAAGATATTGCTAAAGATTATTTATAGGAGATTAGAAAATAAAGTAGAGGAAAGGCTAGGAGAAGATCAGTTTGGTTTTAGGAAAAACAGAGGGACGAGGGAGGCGATTTTAGCACTAAGAACAGTAGTAGAAAAAAGAATGAGGGTAGGAAAGGTAACTTGCATAGCTTTTGTAGATTTAGAAAAGGCATTTGATAATGTAGATTGGGACATAATGTTTAGAATTTTAAAAGAAACGGGTATAGATTATTAGGATAGGAGAATAATTTTTAATTTATATAAACACCAAACTGCCTTAGTTAGAATTGAGGGGGAAGAAGAGGTAGCAAAAATAGGGAAGGGAGTTCGGCAGGGATGTACACTTTCACCGTTATTATTTAATCTATATATAGAAGATGCAATAAACAAAGTAAAAGAAGAGTATAGTGTAGGTGTGAATGTACAGGGAGAGAAAATATATATGTTGAGATTCGCCGACGATATAGCTATATTGGAAGAAAGCGAAAAGAATTTAGAAAGGGTATTGAATGGTATGCAGGCAGTATTGACTAGGGATTTTAACATGAAAATAAATATAGGTAAAACTAAAGTGATGAGGTGTGACAAAAAGGAATGCAGTAGAAAAATGAGGATCACAATAGGAGATAATAGAATCGAAGAAGTGTCAGATTTTTGTTATTTAGGCAGTAGAATCACAAAAGATAATCGAAGCAAGGTAGATATAAAGTGTAGGATAGCACAGGGTAGGAAGGCATTCGTAGAAAAGGAACAGATTTTAAGATCAAATATTGACTTGGGTATTAGAAAAAGATTACTGAAGGTATATGTATAACAAATGAAGCTGTACTAGAGTTAGTAGGGGAGAAGAGAAGTATCTGGAGAGTGTTACAGCGTAGGAGAGACAGATTAGTAGGGCATATTCTTAGGCATGGGGGGGATTATGCAATTGATCATAGAAGGTAGAGTGGAGGGAAAGAGAGGGGTAGGTAGGCCTAAATTGGAGTATGTGAGTCAGATAGTTGAAGACGTTGAGATGAATAGCTATAGGGAGATGAAGGGATTAGCTCAGGATAGATCGGCATGGCGTGCTGTTTCCAACCAATCTTTAGGATTGCGGACTCTTTAACTAAACAGCACTTTTATCTTTTCTATTTATTACATATTTTTAAAAGCATATACTGAGAGTACGCGACACCTATTTTATCTATATACAATGGCTTATGAAGGTGTATGCATAGCAATTAATTTCATCAGGTGAGGCGATTGTTCTCTTTTATACGATCTACTGGATGGACCATTTGCTCTTTCTCCGGGATTGATGTTGCTGCGCCTATCATCTTCGTAACATATATGGTTATGGATTGTCTTTAAGTTGCTGTAGTATAGTTCTAAGAACTGGAGAGTGAAGAGCGAGTGTGAGACTCGCCAATTTAATTAACTCTCCGGCTGTGCAAGGAGTGTGCAATGGTCCATATACAGGGTGAAAAAAATAACATATTAAATTACGTATAAAAGCCGCATTTCAGTTATTTACGTACCTTTATTATCGTAAATAATATTTAATTTTATACGCACTCTACAGTTGGATAATGTTATATTGCTTTACTTGATTTTTTTTTCATTACGAATGATGTATACAACTTTTTTTCTTATCAAAGATGCGCGGTTAAATTAACTACCCCCACAAATATTGTTGTATATTTCGTTAAAATTAATCACATTATTTGCACCCGTTTGCAATATTTGTAACATTTCACAGAAAAATTGCTTCATTTATATCTTTTACAAAGTACATCCTGTATTTTCGTTTTGTTTTCGTTACGAGAGACCACCGAAATAATTCCCGCTCCGTCGCGGGTGTGGGCGAGGGTACTTTTGGGGCGCGGGATGAGCCTGCGTATTATATTAATACGAAGCTAATAGGAAGTATTTGTAATTTTATATAATGCAACAAAACCAAGCGGCGACAGAAGAGGCGGCAGTGGTGGTGTGGCGGCGACGATACGACGCGGGGGTGCGTTTGCAAAGTTTAATTATTAAATTTGTTAGGCGAGCATTAAACACAAGTAATTAATTTCGTGGTGGCCACAGTTTATTATCCGTTTCGGCGCCGTATGCACTAAATACTGTATATGTTCCTGTATATGGTATGCGTGTAGTATATGCGTTGATCCGCTCGGGGGAGCAACAAGGATAATGTAGCTTTGCCACGTGCATGGTTTACAGAGTGCATATATATCAAACTTTTGTTATTGCAATCAAATGTTTACAATACCAAATCCATCACTTGGACTTTTATTGAGAACAAATTTACTAAAATATACTTTACATATAGGTTATAAATTTTGCAGATATGTTGTGATATTGCATACTAGAGAAGGGAAATAAATTTACAATGTTTTATAATATCACAATTAAAAACGAGAATTTATTCGACTATAGTTTCGCTTATTAAGCATCAGTGAAAAAATGAAAAACGAATTACAGAAAACTTATTTATGTATAAACAATCTACCTACTAGCGATGTGTAGTTCACTCGCGAACCGTTCACTCTGAACGGTTCAATGAAATGACGGGCATACTGTGACGATGTTTTGCAACGACCTATAGGTCACTAGGACCTAGTTCGTGAACATGGTGCACGGTGTACGTATTGATGTACTTGTACTAGGTCCTGAACCCGTCGTGTACTAAAGCGTTCATGAATCACAACGACTCGTAAATGATGCAGTATAGTATACATTACATATACAGTACTAACATTTATTTAGTTTAAAAATTATCACTACGGTATTAAATTATAATATAGAATATCACCCAAATACCGTAACAATTCGTGACAGAGGTATTTTACTTAGTTTTAACTTGTGCTACTGAAGATGGGCGCGTAGCACTTGAAATGTACATCTAGCTACTTAATGCTTGTTACGGTATTTGGGTGATATTCTATATTTTAACATTTATTTAGTTTATTTTATTTATTTTATTATTAACATGTTCATTAAATCTAATTTTAGAGTTTGGCCAATATATATTGCGTAGGCAATCTGGACAATTAATCTTATATACTCCACCACGGTTAAATTTATCTGTTTTATCTTTATGGTTAAATAATAGATTGGATAGGATGTGTAAGGTATTCGTTTTGATAGACTTAAATTGCGGTTAGATAAAATATTAGCAATTTTTGTTTCTTCGGTGGAGAAAAAGGAAAGGAAACATATTTAGTAGTATTGGTAGAAGAGCATGGAGTTGGAGTTGAAAATCATTTGCTTACGCTTCCTCTGGACAAGATTAGAAATGGATGTTTTTTTAAAAACATTAAACCTAACAATCCTAGGCATATTCGAAATCTCTAGGTTAAAATGTTGAATACTTAGAGGGATGGAAAAGGCTGTGTGAATCAACGATTTGTAAGCTGCAAGTTTATGTTTCAAAGGATGTGAAGAGTTTGGGAGGCTGGGATTCTTATAATATGAGAAAGTATGTTTTCTATAAATATTAAAATTTTGTCTATTTATGGTTAAATCAAGAAAGTTTATAGAGTGGCCAATATCAGTTTCTAAAGTGAATTTAATATTATCATGTTGTTGGTTCAAAAATGATAAGAAGGAATCTAGTGGTGCTATTAAAACAAGCTAAAATATCATCCACATATCGGTACCAAAATATTTTTTGCCTAATAATGAATTTATTATTTTAGTTTAAAGATTATGCATGAAAATGTCTGCTATTAGGGGACTCAGGGAAGGGGTGTATGCATATTCCTATAATTTTCAAGTAGTCGAGTTAATGATTGTCAAATCCTACATGTACATGTAAATTCCTATAAGGTTTCCTATAATATTTCCAATTGAAATCAAACATTGAAGAAGAAGACATAGATATAGGTTCCCATATTTTTGACGGTCGTGACAATTACCCAATTAACAATGACCCAGATGATCCAGTTGGTGAAAGTACAGAAATTCAGAATGCAGAAGCCTGCATTTTATTGCATGATCACCCCGAGGAAACAAAGTTACATGTGTAAGAAATAAGTGCTTCGTGCAAGAGGAAGGCGATGGACAATAGGCGTTTGTAGGAATTTGACCATACACATTTTCGGTTTCTTCTACCCGACCCCATATTCATAGGAATTTACCATCCTCGGGCTATGCTTTTGGATATTTTTGATCTTCATTTCTTGATAATACTTAACAAGCAAAACTATAGTCGAATAAATCCTCATTTTTAATCGTGATATAAAACATTGTATTTTTATTTCTCTTCCCTACGTTAGATATGTTTCATTTTAAGGATAATTACAGCTATTGGAATTATCCCACATCGGGTAGTGTTGTTATATCACCCGGATCCTTCGCTGAACACATGAAATGCACTCTCTTCAGTCATATATAGGCAACATTCCATGGCAATGCACTCTCGTATCATAACCAGCATTCTTAACGATGAAAAGCAACCCTCGGTACAGCCGGCACAGGATAACAATAATACATACACCTCCCCTGAGGATGCAAATATTAAATTAGAATTTGACAATTTGAATTATTATTTCAGGCCACAACACACACGTGTAATTAGAATAATAACCCCCACTTGAAAATATAAAATTTATAGCTCATCTCATGCAGTAATTTTAAGAATATCAAGAAATCAAATTAAACTAAAATTCTATTTGTTTCGGACTCTGATATAAAATATTCAATGTTGATGATATTTTCAAATTGTCTTTGAAATGACAACGGATAGTTTATAGAAAGTTGTCAGTAATTCGCTTACGAAATAATTGCGGGCACGTGGATCTCGATTAGATTATTGGTATCTACTTTAATACTTAGATATTGCCCATCGAGGCATACCGTGGATTCAGGTAGTCAGCAAGTTGTGAATGCGCCAACAAATCATTTGGTAATCAAGCAGATTAATTTGGAATGTTGTCGCACTGATCGGATATCTGTAAATGATTGAAGAGAATCCGCCGGTGCGCAGACATCTTTATCTGCAAACAATTTGATTTGCATTTTATTAGCTACCGTTGCTACTAGACTCTTACCTCACTTAAACCATATACCTAGATTTTAAAAAATATCACTACGGTGTTAAATATATATATATTTTTTTTTGTTACTTCCCATTTATTTACAATCTGTATGAATAATAACAATAAGTAAATCGTATGATAATTAGCAAAACATGTAGATATTTGCCCAATGACTCCTATCATAATCATATATTATCTTAGACTAGCTTAAATTATTTATAAATTAGGGATTTGTATAATTGAAATAATGAAAATCTAGTGGCTAAATCTATTGACTTACATCTTCTCAATCTGCATCGATGGATCGAGTTTAGCAGGAGAGTTGCAAGTCGATTTGGATGTGTCTTTATCCTTGTGCTGTATTTAGCTGCGTAGTCACTTATTTCTTGCTTCACGCTAAGAATTCGAAGATCATTGCGTATTTGTTTATTTGAGACAAAACAATGGAGCGTTTACTATGCCTCTTAGAATCTTGGACTGAAATCTTTTCAAGAACTCAATATTGATGCTGAACCCCAAAGGTGAATGCCACATGTCCATATTGATTTCAATATAGATTTGTAGATTAATATTTTGTTATCTAGTGACAGTTTTGAATATCGGCCTAGGAGCCAGTACATTTTATAAACTTTCAGATTCATTTGTGTTCTCTTTGTCCAAATATGTTTCTTCCAGGTTAATCAGCGTTGTAAGTGCATACCAAGATATTTAACACATTCTACTTGGGGTATTGGTTTATTGTTTAATGTTACCGGTGGGCATGTTTCATTTCGGAGCGTGAACGTCACATGTGCCGATTTTGCATCATTAGCTCGCATTCTCCACTTCTTAAACCAGTGATGAATTTTGTTTAGATTTATTTGCAGATGTTCCGAGGCTACCCTAGGATTTGTATGAGAGGCTAAGACTGCCGTATAATCTGCAAAAGTTGCCATTGTAATTGCATTCAGTGTAGGTAGATCAACGGTATAAATAAAATAAAGAATTAGAGCCAAGACGCTACCTTGCGGGCACCCCGGATTTGATCGGAAGTACATCTGTATACTCTTGATCATTTTTGACTTGGAAATGTGGATCGCTTAAATATGTCTTCAGCATTAGGTATAGATCGTAAGGGAGATTTTTTTAAAATTTGTATAATAGACCTGTATGCCAGACTTTGTCGAATGCTTGGGTTACATCGAGGAAAACTGCAGAGCAGTATTTTTTATCTTCTAGGTCTTTGTTTATTTTATTGGTTATACGATGAACTTGTTCTATCGTAGCATGCTCTTCTCTATAATAGTATAGAATATCACCCAAATACCGTAACTTAAAGCATTATGAGTTATTTTGAAACTAAAATTTATTTTCCCAGAATTTGGATTAGATATGTAGATGACATCTTTGCGATTTTTGATACTGAAAAATCTCGAGCATGGTAAATGCCTATAAATATGGGGTCAGGTAGAAGAAACCGAAAATGTGTATGGTCAAATTCCTACAAACGCATTAAGTAGGATTATATGGATTATATGAAAATTATTGCTTATAAGTAATTATTTCTAATTTTGTCAATTTTTTCCGGCCGTATTAATCTCGGTATTTCTGTATCATCGTCATTGTTGTCCATCACTTAAACTAAACAGTATTTTATTTCTGTGTCCCACGGCCTTGACAAAATTCCATCTGCTAATTTCGCCTGCACCAAATTCATCGATTTTATTATTGATGAATGCGTTTTTCAAGACACAGCTTTTTTCTCTTTCCGATGTGTGATTTTAAGTCTTGCGCTTTTAATATTGATGTATATGTTTGGACTTGGAATGATTTTAATACCTCCAGAAAATTGTAAAGGTGTGAAAATTATAGGAATATGTATACAACCAAAAATCTAATGCTGATGATTTTATTAAAATATTAATTTCTAAATTTCCTTCAATTAAATTTGCTTATGAAATTGAAAATAATAATCAGTTACCTTTCTTAGATGTTTTAGTATATCAATCACGTTTCGTGACAGAGATATTTTATTTAGTTTTTATCTTGTGCTACTGAAGAAGGGGGCATAGCCTGTGAAATGTACATCTAGCTACTTTGGGTGATATTCTATACTATTATATACCAAGTCGCAATCGATTTATGACAATTGCGTTACTAACGACGTCTGATAATTAGTTAGTCTAATCAAAAGTAAATTCTCTTGTACGCTTATTTTTTTAATTCTGGATAACGAAAATTGCTTGCATATAAATGATTAAACTAGTGCGCTTTATATCCTCGTGGCGTGTCCTTGCCTGTTTGTCATTTCTCGTACACGTAAAATTAATTAGCATTTAATAATTGTTATAATTACTTGAAAATTGTAATGTGACTGTAGCGGTTCCCAATTAAAATTAATGACATGATTTAATTAGTTTTATACAATACTGAGGGATATAGGCTGAGGGACAATGACAGAGTGATGGTGTAATATTGGAGAAAGAGAGAATGCGATATTGTCTGGTGAAGCTGGAGAGGAGAAACCGGAGCAAGAGCATATATACCATCGGCTGTAATGAAGTTATATCTCTTTTTAATCGATATGTGACGTAATTAGAAAAGATTAATGGAATGATAATTCCATAATTATTGGATTGCTATTGGAGACGTTGAGATCTCATTATAGAGATAAGCTGCTTATTCTGTTATTTGTGATACTGAATAAGGTTTTTGTTTAATTCAATTTTCTTAAATGTATTCTTAAAGATTTAAGCTGAAAAACGTAAAATGTCCTTAATTTTATTTCAACATAAAACAGAACATGATACATGATGGTTAGGAAGGTTTTTAAACCTAAATTTGGATAATTGTCCTTAGCAATTAGTTACCCTAATATAGATCAATAGTGGTTTTGTCGGTCTCCAAGAAAATAAGCACCTTAATCCCTCGTTACTGATATTCAAAAGAAATATTTCCAATTGAAATCAAACATTGAAGAAGAAGACATAGATATATGTTCCCATATATTTAACGATCGTGACAATTACCCAATTAACAATGACCCAGATGACCCAGTTGGTGAAAGTACAGAAATTCAGAATGCAGAAGCCTGCATTTCATTGCATGATCACCCCATGAGGAAACAAAGTTACATGTGCAAGAAATAAGTGCTTCGTGCAAGTGGAAGGCGATGGATGATAACAGGCGTTTGTAGGAATTTGACCATACACATTTTCGGTTTCTTCTACCTGACCCCATATTTATAGGAATTTACCATTATCGGTTTTGTCAATGTAACAAAAACAATAAAGCAAGAGGAGCGATGATGTCTTTTCCACTTTTGTGGTGGGAATTCAACATACAAGACACAAGTATGGTAGGAAGACGATAGTTGGCCTAAAGCACAAGCAGCAATTAATATTATCGGTATTTCCAACATTAAGCAGGCAGAGGATCGGCCGTATACAATAAAATGCTAGCATAATTTACGGTCACTATGCTATCGAATTGAATAGCTTGCAGAAATTCCATCGATATAATAACATTGCCAGCGCATTGTAGTCCTAGTAGACCTAGGATGGAGTAGAAACAAACGGGACCTGGTGTACATGGATAGAGACGGAGGAAACACGCGGAAGCACGGCAAAGACTGTTAAGAAGCGAAGGGATCTGCAATATAGGACTATAATAGGTATACTACAGTGAAGAACGCACTTTAGTAAAACCCGTTTCAATAAAGAAACTAAAAGAAATTCTTCATAAATTTAAATTCACGTAAAATTCTTCAAGTTGCATTTTTGCAAATAAATTCTGGATTTGCATTTGAATGGACGATTATGAATAACAAATATGTACTTTCGAACAACAATATCCCGCAATATAAGAGCTAGGATAGATAATCTAAAGAATGCAATCGTTTAAATTTTGATTAATGAAAATCACGTGAGATTATGCCTTCAACATAAGTTTATGCCTTTCATAAGCATTTAACTCGGAATAAATCAAAACACTTTTAAGTAATTTAAGTGAACTAATTTGATGATGGATGACCTGAGTTAGTCAAAAATATGCTCGGCTACAGCACTATTATCTTTTCTATTTAATCTGAAATGAGCTAAATGCTCCTTAAATCTAGTTTCAATGTTAATATCGCCGAAAGATGATTAAATAATCGAATTTTGGTTTTAGCAAAATTCGCGACTTGACTGCCAGATGTGTATGGATAGATTCTCTGGTCCTCTCTCTCTTGTGTTGGCTTCGTATTAGTATGAAATTGATAAAATAAATCACGTTCCGGATAGAAGATACTAGACAGCAGTTTATAAAGCCAGCCCAGCCTCTCCTTAATTAATAATTAAAACGAGAAACTAATTATGACTCTGCGTAATAGATTATAAATGGAGTATCTCTGGCTGGCTGGCTGGTGTTCGCTATACCAGATAGATGGTAGAAGGCAAAGTCCCGGTAAATATACATAAAGCGTCCTCATTATAACATTTATTGGGTTTTGAACTGTCCGGAAAGTTAGATAAACACAGAAAGTCGATATAGTTGCTTCAGTAAATGAACACTTTCCTAACTACGCAGAGAAGTACCATCGAGCTTTTCACAAGATTTGTCGGTCGAACGCACTTATCTTAGTTATCAATTTATGTAACATGTAACATAAGAAACGTTATCTTTGATTAATCCAAAGCACATATCATTTTAAAAGGACATTTCTAGAAAACAAAGATATATAGAACAATTTAGACGAAATCCTAAATAAAACTGGTGAGGACTGGGCAGGTGGATAATGTTAAAATTTGAAGATTATTTTAGAGTTAGCGAATATAAAGGCCATTTGAAAAATAGTTAAAACTTAAGATATCTTAAAAGATATGCTGGTTATACAATTAATCATAGAAGGCACAGAAGACGTCCGATGAAGATCGCCTGGTTAGACCATTCCTATAAATTTATACTCCGCCACTGTATGTGCGTATTAAACACAGTTTTGTATGCTTTATATTTGGGGAATGATGTTGCGGCTAGAAGAGATATTTAATTAGCTACGGGATAATTAGATACAGGTTTAATTAGAACTTTTGCTGAACGAACGAACATTTTATTATGTCGTCTCTGCACCTCGGCTCGTTGCGATCTCTTGCAAATTGTTTGCTGCTGCTTGGCTACGGAAACTTTCTCTCTAGCGAAGATGCTACCATAAAATATTCATGTGCAAAATGTTTAAGTAAACTTTATTACGATATTTACACATAACAAAGCATCTGTGGAATGATGATCATGATAATGATGACTGAGAATTCATTATAAATTCGCAACTTTCAATTAAAAGCACTAATTATTTCGTACTCTTGATGAAACTAACTTTACGCACGCACTTGTTTGTCTTCAGTGTAAATAGTCTCTTAACAAAATATATTCCTTATTTATAATTCGGAATATCTTCCTCCAAGATCAACTACAAGAAAAAGATATTATTTCATATTCATTCATATAAATATTAATTTAATAACTATATATTTCTGAAATTGTAGAATTCTCAAAACAAAAAATATATATGTATACATATTTTAAATGGTATGCGAAAAATAGATTTCTATTTTCTTTTGTCAAAAATTTTCTATTTTGGAACTTCATTTACTATATCTGTACCTTACTACAAAAATGGCCAATGTCCAATATTATAATGTGCCGGAAAATGGAAAATGGAGTGCTTAAATTTTTAAACATTTTCGTAATGTTTTCGCATTTTCATAAAATGTTCATAAAATTGTTTTTCAAAGTTTTTTTGTTTTAATTATTCATGTTATTTGGTGAATTAACAGTGTAAATTTTTTTTTATATATATTTTTAAATTTTCATGCAAATTGGCTCCTTATTTTGTTCTAAGGTACAGATAACTTTAAAAAATAGATTTTGTTTTATTACCATTTTATCTATTTCATTTCGTAATTATTTTATACCTTCCTAATTAAGCAAACATCTGTGTGAATTCCTGAAATAATTACAGTCTTTTCGCCTATTTTAACAAACTAATTAACAGATAAAAATCCGCCCGAATCATTAAATGGAATCCTCATCAGAGGAAATAACCGCACAAACGTATGTCCAAAGACATATTTATTGTTTAATTACACAGTAATGTGTGTATACCAGAACATGAACATATTATACTGTATGTAGTTCCTATGATACACGGTGGTCAATTATAATAGATACATGTTAAGAATAGTCGTAAAACTCTAAGAAAAAAGGAGGTATTTTTAATATGATATCTAGGGAAAATTATGTATTTCAATTCAGTTTGGTTAAATATGCTTGACAATTATTAATCCTACCAAGAAGATATGTATTTTTTTAAATCTTCAGTAGTTTTAGATACGTTGCCTGGAACGTATTATGTATGGAAGGATCATCGGCCCTTTGAAAGCAACCTATTAAAGGTTAGGTAGTTAAACACAATTATATTACGATGCATATACAGAGAAAAACCCACTTGGCAACAGCGTATAGGTAGAATAGAAGTTATCTCTGATCGATAAGCGAAGGCGTCCCTAATTACGGTGCTCGTTAACAGAGAGAATGCCACGAGCACTTCCTGTCCCTAGGCCAGATCTGTCCTCTATTAGGAGATACCACAATTAAAATTTGTTTTCTACATATATCGAAATTTGCGGTAAATTTACGTTAAAAAATACAAACATATTTTCTGGTAAATAATAATAATAATAATGGTCTTTATTATGAGCGAAGTTTAGTATATAGTAAAAAAGAAATTACATCATGTGAATTAAAATAAAAAACGACTGTTCTTCGACTTAACCCAGTAAAATATCCAAAAAATGATAGACAATATTAATATAACTTTCATATTAATATAACTTCATGATTTGACACTGTCAGCCATAAAAAAATACTGGTTAAATTAAAAAACGTAGGTATAAATGGTACTATTCCATTCATACTTACATAACCGTCAACACTGCACGAGAATAAACAATGAAACCAGTAATAATCTAACTATGAAATGTGGCATGCCGCAGGGAACGCTCCTTGGCCCAATTCCGTTCTTGATTTATGTAAATTCACTATGTTCAATGTAATGTGAGGGTAGGATTGTTAGTTTCGCAGATGACACTGCATTAGTAAAGAAAGAAGCCCAACAAAAAACAGTCCTCCACAGGAAATGATAAGGCATAATAAGACGTGCGTTGCGAACAATAACAATTTATGTAAATGCACAAATATCATTCACAAGGCATAATATTTTATTCATAAGCTAAAAGAGAAAAAACATGTAAATTACTTAATAAATATACTAAAGAAATTCGATCTACAAATTAAAACTTTTAAGATATGTCCTACAACCAAATGTACTAAAAGTCTTTTATTATACTCTAGTTCCATCGGTATTAAAATATGGTATTCTGTGTTGGGGATATAAATATATTTAAAAAAAAATTTTTTTTTTAAACCGTTGATGTTTCCGACTAATGAACTATTTGATAACTATGACTTCTTCTCGATAAAAAAGCTATCCGTTGCTAAACGTTATTATAAAGAAACTATTACAGGAACAAAATATAGGCCATAGATATCCAACTAGAGCATAAGCAAACCAAGAACTATCAATTCCCAGAAGAAACCTAAATTATAAGACCTTTAGGACCTAAATTATATAACAAAATTCCTTTATACTTTAGATTCTCGAATACTAAAACAATATTCACAAGTATTGGTTGAATAAGTATTTTTTGATGAAATCGAAAACGATATTGTTTGAAAAGCTTCAATAAAATACTTAACGTACGTCAAATGTGACAAGTATACATTATACAGTATACTTGTCACATTTTATTACTTGTCATATACTTTTATACCTTGTATAATTTTTAACATATACAAGATACTTTACATTTGAATTTTCACAATATTAGCACACAATTGAAAGGTTATTGTGTTTATTTTTAATCATAATTATTTACTAAATCAAAAATTTATGTTATTCACAGTCAAATTGTAGAAACATAATTCTGATAAATAAATAAACAATTAATAAAAAAATATATATATTCCTTAACATATCATGCCTATAAGATACTATAACATGACAGAATTTGTACAATTTGTAAACTGAGCAAATAATCTTAAAAGAACTAAAACACACAGGCAAATTTAGATTTACTAATAAAAGAAAGATTTTTATTAACAAAAAAGTTTTGATCAAATCTTTTGCTTGTTAGTTCTGACTTCAATAATCTAAAGAGATTCACTGCTAGTGGATTTTAATTTATCTTGAATTTCGAAGCTATCCAAACTTCACTATACATTTCGGTAAATATATATATAAAAAAAAAAAGTACCTTCGTTACTTTGGGCTCTCTTCCTCCATGTCGGCGTTGATAACTGTAAATGAATCTGCAGTTACACGTGTATGCCGACAGAAGGAATGAACTAACGAACTCTCTGCGTACGGAATCCGCTAACGAAGGGCTGGAGCTGCATATCTGGTGGATTCATACAGAAGAATTTGGGACTTTTGGTCGCTCAAAATTAACGATTAAAATATTCGGCGCGAAATATTTTATAAACGATTTTTTTGTATGTAATACTTCGCCGTAAAAGTGACGTATCATTATCGCATTCACTAAGCCAAGCCAATGTCGATTAGTTTTTTGGTTATCCATTTTTAGATGTTATTCTTTTTACTCGTTACCTTTTCTCATCCATGGCTCTGTGTTGTTTGTGTCCTGATAGGCCCCTGGACGTGATTTATGTGTAATTGTTTAATCCTTAGAAAAAGTGTGATTTTTTTACTCGAAAATGAAGGTAAACTAAGAATACGAAAAGAAAAGTAAAAACGTAAGTAAGTTGGCTCCAAATGGCTTTTCAGCCACAGCTAGTTGTCGCTGACTTAAAAAAATATATATATTTTTAGATGTCGAACATATCTTGGTATATCGTGCTTTATGTTGAATTTCCGTAGCATCCCCCCGCCCCGTGCATGTCTACTTCTGCACGGGATATAACTGAAAGAAGTGACGTTCATTATCCTAGTAAATACTTGGCATTGTTATGCCGGGAACACCGCAATATAATGAAGCCAAGCACTTCATTAACGTCATCCTTCGAACTACAAATAACCGAAGAGAGATAAGGGTACATGCGTTCTCTAGGCGCAGTTTAAAGTGACGTGTGTTTTCACTTTCATATATGACTGTAACAATGTGTAAATAGCAATCACCTAGGAAGTTTTAGGAATTATACGTTGGCCCTCTGTGGCTTACATATTCGTAGAGTACAAACTATTTAAATGATGCTTCTAAAGCTACGTATCCACCAAAGGAAATTTTTGTTGCCGTATGTTAATTTTTGCACCGAAACTAGAGGTAACAAATATAAACGGAATCTCTCCATCGAATAAATAACTTAGCAAAATGATAGATAGATAGATAGATAGATAGATAGATAGATAGATAGATAGATAGATAGATAGATAGATAGATAGATAGATAGATAGATAGATAGATAGATAGATAGATAGATAGATAGATAGATAGATAGATAGATAGATAGATAGATAGATAGATAGATAGATAGATAGATAGATAGATAGATAGATAGATAGATAGATAGATAGATAGATAGATAGATAGATAGATAGATAGATAGATAGATAGATAGATAGATAGATAGATAGATAGATAGATAGATAGATAGATAGATAGATAGATAGATAGATAGATAGATAGATAGATAGATAGATAGATAGATAGATAGATAGATAGATAGATAGATAGATAGATAGATAGATAGATAGATAGATAGATAGATAGATAGATAGATAGATAGATAGATAGATAGATAGATAGATAGATAGATAGATAGATAGATAGATAGATAGATAGATAGATAGATAGATAGATAGATAGATAGATAGATAGATAGATAGATGGATAGATGGATAGATGGATAGATGGATAGATGGATAGATGGATAGATGGATAGATGGATAGATGGATAGATGGATAGATGGATAGATGGATAGATGGATAGATGGATAGATGGATAGATGGATAGATGGATAGATGGATAGATGGATAGATGGATAGATGGATAGATGGATAGATGGATAGATGGATAGATGGATAGATGGATAGATGGATAGATGGATAGATGGATAGATGGATAGATGGATAGATGGATAGATGGATAGATGGATAGATGGATAGATGGATAGATGGATAGATGGATAGATGGATAGATGGATAGATGGATAGATGGATAGATGGATAGATGGATAGATGGATAGATGGATAGATGGATAGATGGATAGATGGATAGATGGATAGATGGATAGATGGATAGATGGATAGATGGATAGATGGATAGATGGATAGATGGATAGATGGATAGATGGATAGATGGATAGATGGATAGATGGATAGATGGATAGATGGATAGATGGATAGATGGATAGATGGATAGATGGATAGATGGATAGATGGATAGATGGATAGACGGATAGACGGATAGACGGATAGACGGATAGACGGATAGACGGATAGATGGATAGATGGATAGATGGATAGATGGATAGATGGATAGATGGATAGATGGATAGATGGATAGATGGATAGATGGATAGATGGATAGATGGATAGATGGATAGATGGATAGATGGATAGATGGATAGATGGATAGATGGATAGATGGATAGATGGATAGATGGATAGATGGATAGATGGATAGATGGATAGATGGATAGATGGATAGATGGATAGATGGATAGATGGATAGATGGATAGATGGATAGATGGATAGATGGATAGATGGATAGATGGATAGATGGATAGATGGATAGATGGATAGATGGATAGATGGATAGATGGATAGATGGATAGATGGATAGATGGATAGATGGATAGATGGATAGATGGATAGATGGATAGATGGATAGATGGATAGATGGATAGATGGATAGATGGATAGATGGATAGATGGATAGATGGATAGATAGATAGATAGATAGATAGATAGATAGATAGATAGATAGATAGATAGATAGATAGATAGATAGATCGATAGAAAATGTTTACACAGGTCAGAAAATCAGTACATATTAAAAAGACATTATAAGCCTTTACAGTACAGCATACATAGTAAGTAATAATTGGTAGTTAGCAAAATATTATAAAAATAGAGTTATTTTATATAATTTCGATGGTTTTACATTTTTCAAAAAATACTTTGTATTCATAGAATGTAGGTTTTATAATGAATAGAAAGTTGGGATGTAGAATAAAGAGTTATTGCCAAGTTAGTGATAGAATTATAACTATTAGATTAGACACGAAGCCAACGGACACAGTTATAGTGCAAGTATATATGCCAACTTCAAGTCACGATGATGAGGAGGTAGAATCCATTTATGAGGAGATTGAATCTAGGTTAGCAAACGTTAAAGGACAGGATAATCTAATTGTAACCGGAGATTGGAATGCCGTAGTAGGTAAGGGAAAGGAAGTTTCAATAGTAGGAGAATATGGAATAGGAACACGTAATGATAGAGGGGATAGATTGGTAGAGTTTTGTATTAGGAATAAGCTAGTGGTAGCAAACACACTTTTTCAGAATCACAAGCGCAGGATATATACGTGGAAAATGCCAGGAGATATAGGGAGGTATCAGATAGATTACATACTGGTTAAAGAGAGGTTTAGGAACCAGATTAAGAATTGTAAGAGTTACCCTGGAGCAGATATTGATAGTGACCATAATTTAGTAGTCCTGGACTCAGAGGTCAAATTCAAGAAATTACAGAAGTCTAAACAGGTCAGAGTAGATGTCGATAGGTTAAAATTAGCTGATGTATGTGAAAAGTACAAGCAGAAAGTAGAAATCATGGCTAATGGAACATGTAGGAACGACATTGATTGCGAATGGAGGGAAATCAGAAATGGGTTAACTACAGCAGCAAATGAAGTATTAGGCACAAAGAAAAGGGCAGGTAGGAGGGAATGGATCACGGAAGAAATAGTTAAAATGATAGAAGCAAGAAGGAAAATTAAAATTGGAAACACAGAAGCAGGACAGAAAAAATATAAGGAACTAAGGAACTTAATTAATAGGAAATGCAAGCTAGCGAAAGAAGAGTGGATAAAAGGAAATTGTGAGGATATTGAGGAGGATATGAGAAGAGGTAAAGTAGATTTGGGCTACAGGAAAATTAAGTCACATTTTTCTAAAGTAAAACCAAAGGGTAACATTATATGTGATAAGCAGGGTAAGGAACTCACAGAAAATAAGGAAAAAGCTAGAAGATGGAAGGAGTATCTTGAAGATTTATATAAAGGTAGGCAGGACATGGAGGAGCTAGAAAATGTGGAACAGATAGATGAGGATGACTTAGGTCCTAGCATACTTAGGTCAGAGTTTCATAGAGCATTAAATGATTTACGGAATAACAAAGCAGCGGGGATTGATATGATACCAGCCGAATTAATAAAACACGCAAGGGAAAAAATGCAGGAGCGATTATACAGGTTAGTTTGTAAAATATATGAGAAGGGAGAAGTACCACAGGATTTTCAGCGTAGTAGAATAGTAACAATGCCGAAGAAAATAGGAGCTAATTTGTGTGAGAACTATAGGACCATTAGCCTACTATCACATGCATCGAAGATATTGTTAAAGATTATTTATAGGAGATTAGAAAATAAAGTAGAGGAAAGGCTAGGAGGAGATCAGTTTGGTTTTAGGAAAAACAGAGGGACGAGGGAGGCGATTCTAGCACTAAGAACGGTAGTAGAAAAAAGAAATAGGGTAGGAAAGGTAACTTGCATAGCTTTTGTAGACTTAGAAAAGGCATTTGACAATGTAGATTGGGACATAATGTTTAGAATTTTAAAAGAAACGGGTATAGATTATAAGGATAGGAGAATAATTTTTAATTTATATAAACACCAAACTGCCTTAGTTAGAATTGAGGGGGAAGAAGAGGTAGCAAAAATAGGGAAGGGAGTTCGGCAGGGATGTACACTCTCACCGTTATTATTTAATCTATATATAGAAGATGCAATAAACAAAGTAAAAGAAGAGTATAGTGTAGGTGTGAATGTACAGGGAGAGAAAATATATATGCTGAGATTCGCCGACGATATAGCTATATTGGAAGAAAGCGAAAAGAAATTAGAAAGGGTATTGAATGGTATGCAGGCAGTATTGACTAGGGATTTTAACATGAAAATAAATATAGGTAAAACTAAAGTGATGAGGTGTGACAAAAAGGAATGCAGTAGAAAAATGAGGATCACAATAGGAGATAATAGAATCGAAGAAGTGTCAGATTTTTGTTATTTAGGCAGTAGAATCACAAAAGATAATCGAAGCAAGGTAGATATAAAGTGTAGGATAGCACAGGGTAGGAAGGCATTCGTAGAAAAAGAACAGATTTTAAGATCAAATATTGACTTGGGTATTAGAAAAAGATTACTGAAGGTATATGTTTGGAGTGTAGCACTGTACGGGTGTGAGGCGTGGACTATAGGAAAGGAAGAGAAGCGTAGATTAGAAGCACTTGAAATGTGGTGTTATAGGAGGATGATGAGGATTGGTTGGGAAGATAAAGTAACAAATGAAGCTGTACTAGAGTTAGTAGGGGAGAAGAGAAGTATTTGGAGAGTGTTACAACGTAGGAGAGACAGATTAGTAGGGCATATTCTTAGGCATGGGGGGATTATGCAATTGATCATAGAAGGTAGAGTGGAGGGAAAGAGAGGGGTAGGTAGGCCTAGATTGGAGTATGTGAGTCAGATAGTTGAAGACGTTGAGATGAATAGCTATAGGGAGATGAAGGGATTAGCTCAGGATAGATCGGCATGGCGTGCTGTTTCCAACCAATCTTTAGGATTGCGGACTCTTTAACTAACTAATTCATAGAATGCGCTATTTATCAAAAATCTTTTAACAGTATTTTTATACTTATTATGTGGTAGTTCTTTGACTTTTTTAGGTAATGCGTTGAAGTAGTTGATAGATAGAAAACTTGGTCCATCTTATGACTTTTTAGTCTTAGAAAGTCAGGTCTAATGTTATCTTTAATACGCGTGTTGAAAGCATGAAAATTTAGATTAAGACTAAAGGTATTTAGATTTTTATGCACATATAATAAATATTGAAGTATGAAAATACTGAGAAAGGTCAATATAGATAATTTAAGAAAGGACCGCCTGCAATCATCCCTGTAACCTATGGCTCTAATTGCTCTTCCCTGTAGTCTGAAAATAATATCTTTATCTGCAGAAAGGCCCCATGATAAGATACCGTAAGACATAATAGATTCGCATAGAGCGTAGTACGCTAATACCAGAGTCCCTTTAGACAAGCTTGTGAATAGATTAAATAAAACAAATGTATTGCTACTCAGCCAGTTTAGCTTCGGGTCAATATGAACCCCAAGAAAGGTAACACTATCCAAGTTATTTGAATCTACATGCTTTAAAATAAATAACATTACATTGGTTTTTGTCTCATTTAGACATAGATTATTTGCCACGAACCATTCTTTAGCCTTTGCCTGCGCAGAGTCACTTAAATTCCAAAGAGTGATCTACGAACGCTGATAAATGTATCATCTGCAAATAAGATGCATTCAGCTTGCTTTATGTGATAGGGAAAATCATTAACGTAGATTAGAAGAAGGAGCGGTGCTAGGATCGAACCTTGGGGTACGCCTGTCTTTATTTCACCTTTATTAGAATGGTCTTCATTGTAGGTTACAGTTTGGAAACGATTCATAAGATATGACCTTAATAAGTTGAGACTATTTAACTGAAAGTTATATTTTTCTAGTTTCTTTAGCAATATTTGGTGGTCCACGCAGTCGAAGGCTTTGCTAAGATCATAGAACGTAGATAGAGTGTGTTGACCCTCCTAATAAAAAAGAATCTAAAGTGTTACATGTGAACTGTAAGATGGCATGACCTGTATTTGTTTTTTTCCGAAAAACCGAATTGATTCGCATTAAACAGTCGATTACTTTCAAAATAATCTGAGATTCTCATGAAGATAGCCTTTTCATATATTTTAGAGATTATTGGCAAGAGAAGAATAGGTCTATAATTCGACATGAGGTTGAAATTTCCTTATTTATATATCGGAATTACTAGTGCCTCTTTTAGACAGTCAGGGAAAAACCCATTTGTAATCGACAGATTGATTCGTTTTGTAAGAGGTTCAACCAAACTATTTATATTGTTTTTAATCAGAGTAGAGCTAAGTCCGTAAATATCTTTCGTTTTTGAAATTTTTAGTGACATTATAATTTGGCGTACCTCGATATAGGATAACTCCTTGCAAGAGAAAATATGTTTTGAGTTGATTAGTTGCTAATTATTTGCAAGTTATAGTTGTTTTTGGTGGATACGCATCTTAAATAGTTTTTGAATTTGGTAATAATTACTGTTTTTCTGTTGCAGGTATGTACCTTCGTATAAAGCCACTTCAAAAACACATGAGCCAACTCTTTTGTAAGTGACATGTTCATTTTTCTCTAACGTCTAACCAAAGCACTTCCTATACAATAATGCGACATTGTAGATGACTTTTTGGCATTTGCTTAATTCCAGATAGAAATAAATGATAACTCCAACTATATAATTCATTGGTATTGTTGTACGTACCTTCAACTCTTAGTATACCGACGTTGGTTCGTTTTTAATTTTTGAGTCAAGGTGAACTAGACGTTGTGGGCACTTGGCTAGTGCAGTTCAACCTGATATTTAATCGCTTATTAAGCATAATTTGGATAAGTTAGAACGTCTGGCGCCCAAAGAATAATCATATATATTTATATATATATATCGCACTGTCAATGGAATACCAACACATGTAAAAAAATACAAAAATTACGTTTATGTTGTATCTGTACATTAAAATGTTCAATCTATCGAATGCTAAACCACCACATCTTCAAATATTAATACATTTACTTTGTAGAATATTATTGTTTCATAAATGATTTTTTTTTATAATGCAAGAATTGTTATAAATTCGGATAGTACGTTATTTTCGAATACTTTATATTGGGCTGTAACGTTAGACGTTTCCATCACTTGATTTCAAATTTATTGTTTTACCATTTTTATGGGCAGATAATTACAGATTATGTGCAGTGCAAATTGCATATGTGAATGCTATAAAACCTCAAAATATATAGCTGCAAATTATAGCTAAGGTCGTATTCTTAATGAATTATATAGTAGGAATAATGAAATTACTGGTGCATATTCCTTTTTATTCTCTTGAAAGTCACGCAGCAATCATAAAATTGATTGTATTACACACTACAAAAAAAATGCATTTCACGTTACTTCAATTATTCCCGATGTGCTAATAAAACTAATTAGATTTCGTGCGAATTTTGAAACTAACATAATTTTTTTTTCATAACGATTTACATGAAAGTTTGTAATATAAATCCGAATATCTCTATTTGTATATACGAAAATTGCTCACCAACAATTAAATACAAAAAAAATACAAAAAAATGTTCGTGAGACCTGAAATTGAGTCTAAAGATTAATTAAAGAATTATCTAAAGATTATTATCAAATTATCTAAAAAAAAAAATTATTATAAGAGACATATAATCGACTCGCAATAAATCATTTTTTATAATACAAATATAATTTCAACTACCATAATTTAATATTCCAGTGTTTATATGTCAGCCATTCGTTCTCAAACAACACGAGATATAAATATGAAAGATTTTCACATTTTAAAATGTTTATTCCAAGTTAATAATTTCAGTTGATGATGCGCGAAAATGCGCTAAAATGCGCTAAGAGGATGCGCTAAAATAAAATGTGGAAGTTAATAAATAAACTTTACGTGGCATTCGAATGTTGTTTGGTATGACGTGAATATATAAAAGAATATTTTGGAAATAATTAATAAGCTGCTCGAGAAGTCAGTGAGAGTATATATTAATAAAATCACTTGTTAATAATTATCTACTAACATTAGTCTGTTATATTGAATTTTATTTAATACGTTATATATTAAATGGTCAGACATATTTCTAGTTTGCATAAAAGACAGTTTTAATATCATTCTTAAATTATTATATATCTTACATGATGAAACAAAAAAAAAACTTCCTTAGATTTGTATATGTATATTAAAAAGGTACTATATAATGTAGCAAATGTTTATTGACATAAAATTGGTTATAAATCAAGAAACGTGTCTATGCATTTGACAGGATTAACAGTTGCTTACTTGCTGGTTGCGAAGAGTTTTTCTTCTCTACAATGTGTCTTGTATTCTTGTAATGTACTTGAGCTTTATAAGCACCCGGTTTTATAGATAAACAGGATTATAGGATAATTTCATATTGTTTGAAAACAGTACGAAGGATATATATGCGTTTAAATCGTTTTTTTTTATGAAAAACTAGTTTTCAGTTAATTGTTTAGAACTGATTAATAAAAATCATTGATCATTATTTAATCGTATTCGTATTGCAAATTATTTCAAAATTTGTACCCTGTAGTAAGTCATTTTATTGTATGGAATCAACATATAAGTAACTGTGCAGAATTTCTGTTTACTGGCAATAAGATATCAATGTGACATGCTTGTTAATATTCATATGACCAGGTTTTTCTTTTCACAGCTTTTTTTTGTTTACTTTTCATCTAAAAGAAATATATGGTAGTGACTTAGTTTTGTGTTTTAATGATTACAAAAAAAAACACGTGTGAGAAGAATCGTCTTAAAAGATATCGTAAAAATCACTATAAAATATTACCCCGATATTTTACACTTCCTTATAAAAAAAATTACGGTTAAAAATTAATTGAAAAATGTAACAATCATATCGACTTTTGATCTATTCAATTATAATTAATGAACCCATTCTAGCGTCTGTGTCCCTCATTTTAATTCCAATTATAATTTGTGGTCCAACATATCGAGCTACATATCCATAGTTGGTATATATATATAACTAATAACCCTTGTCCAATAAAGATAAATTAGGATTCCTGCCAGTGGCGTAGCTAGAAATTTTGGAGCCTAATGCAAATATGGGCCAAAGGCCCCCCTCCCCGTCAAAAAATATAAAACTGTAATAAAGAATTTTAAAAATATAAAAAATACTTTATTTTCTTTATAATACACTTTACGAAATAATAACATAAAAGGTACAATATGAAATTTCAAGAATTTCCTGCTATATCAACACATTGAATTGGGAGAAGGACCTTTATGTATGAGTTGCGTTACCGCAGTAAAAAAAACACCTCTATTCCTTAATTAACACGGCCTAAATTCCTGTTTCAATCGTTGAAGTCGAGGTGACTGATTTACAATTTGGAAGAAGTATAGGTCCTTTTGGAAACACCAGATGGGTTCATAAATATGTTAATTAAACATTTTTTTTTTAAGTTATCACTACGGTGTTTTAAGTTGTCAGTACGATTCGTCACAGAGGTATTTTATTTAGCTTTTATCTTGTGCTACTGAAGATGGGGGCATAGCCTTCGAAATGCGCATCTAGCTACTTAATACATTAAGTTACGGTATTTGGGTGATATTCTATACTAAACAGTTTTCGTTTTTTTTTATGTATGAAATTGCGTTGACAATTTAAAAATTTTTTTTCGAGGATGGTAAATTCCTATAAACACGGGTCAAAATGTGTCAAATTCCTACAAACGCCTGTTGTCCATCGCCTTCCTCTCGCACGAAGCACTTATTTCTTGCACATGTAACTTTGTTTCCTCATGGGGTGATCATGCAATAAAATGCAGGCTTTTGCATTCTGATTTTCTGTACTTTCACCAATTGGGTCATCTGGGGATCATCTGGGTCATTGTTAATTGGGTAATTGTCACGATCGTTAAATATATGGGAACCTATATCTATGTCTTCTTCTTCAATGTTTGATTTCAATTAGAAATATTATAGGAAACCTTATAGGAATTTACACGTACCTTTGTAGGAATTTGACCATCATTAACTCGACTACCTGAAAATTATAGGAATATATATACACCCTTTTTTTTTACCATCAAACTCGACATTATTTGATAATGCCAATCGTAAACTATATATTTTTTACAGAAAATAATGAACATTTTTGAGATTTGATATACAAATGAAGGGTAAATCTGCTCGCAATCAAATACACTTAGTTTTAACCTGGAATTAATGCTGGAGGCGGAAAATCAGGGAAAATGTTTCAGAATACGGCTAATATATCCAAATTGTATGCATTTATTCATGAAATTTATAGCATGAATAATCAATAGAAGCGTCCAAAGCCCTCCCTGATATTTTGAGTAGAATTACATCAAGATTGTAAAAGAATAAATTCCAACCCCTTGTAATAAAGCAAATTCATTTTGGTTAATTGCTAAATACATTCGTAATAAGAATTCATAAAAGCCACAAAATTGATAATTGTTTAAGAACTTTCTAACAAACAAAAACGTCATCAAATAATTGGCTAAAATAAATATGTTGACTTTCTATTTGCTTTTGGTTAGAATATAAATTTTCTCCACACTTTCAACTATGAAATCATAGCACCTAATAAGTTGACACATATTTAAGAATCTACAATGTAGTCTACAAATGTAGTCTACAAATCTACAAATTTTTAATTAACAAAGCGCAGCCATAAATAAGAACATGATTGACTCAATTCCAGCGATTAATTATAAATGTATAGGTGTCGGTTTTTCCAAGTTTAATTAATTGCAAATTTGTTATGCTAGTTCGGCTTCGAAATTGTTTATAAAAATGCCATACTTATTATTTTTATGTATAAAATAACTCATAGGATGGTTGTGCAATTGATATTGGCATAGTTGCGATATAAGAAAAATTTCACAAATAATAATTTCACGATCGTTCGTTAAAAATGTTTACAAAATAGTGCAATTTTATTTCTATATTAAGAATAGATTGAGTATATAAAAGCTCTTGAACTTTTAACGAAAGATCTTTTAAAATATGGTAGAATGATATTTCATTGCGGAATATAACAGCTTCAATACTAAGCGAATGCAATGGCATTTTTCGTATCACAATTCCAATTATAATTACACCACAAATGAATTATAAAATAATAATCGAAATACGTCTGGTGAATATTTCAAATTGACTCAGCAATTTTAACAACATATATACATGTGTAGTTGTTAAATCAAACAATGGCCGTTTAAAGTATAAATGTTAAACACATATTAAGAGCGGTGACTTGGTATATTCTCTACTCAATATATATTTTCTGGACGTACAAATTATATAACCCCCCCAATAAAATTTCATGACCATCCGGTATTTCGATTCGTAATTCCTTTTTCGTATTTCAATTATCTTCTCAATATGCTCGCATGTAGTTTATATTGGAGATCATTGTTCAATCAATTGTGGCAAGGTATAAGAATATACCTGTAAAAATCAATCAATACGTATTCTTGTAAGAGAAAAAATGTTTTGACTAAATGTTGGTATTGACAAAATAACTGAATAATTTTTACTAAGTGAGATAAGTTAAGTAAAGTATAAATAAATTTTTAAAATTTTCGGTCAAGGAAAAACTCCCAAATTCCAACTGTTATTTTATTCAAAAAAAAATATTATTGTAAATTAAATTTTTAGCGGATTTTTCTTTATATTAAATATGTTTTTAGTTTATAATATAACTTTTATAGATAGATATATCGCATTGTCAGTGGAATACCAACACAAGTCAAAAAATACAAAAATTACATTTATGTTTGTCCACCTTTGAAATATTTTATTTTTTCGATGCAATACAACCAGATTTTTAGTTATGTAAGTCTTCTATTGACAATTATATTTAATTTCTTAGTCTTAAAGTAACATAACACCATATATGTTACTTATGCATTGTTAATTTTGTGGGTATGTAATGATAAAATGATAAAACTTGTTTCTGTGCTAGGTTTTTATGTTTCTTTCAATTAAAAAAAGTGAAATAGGTACAAAATTGGTTAAATTACTAAATTTCATAACACAAAATTATGATCATTTGCTAATACAATACCACCATAATTAAAAAATTGCATTATTTCTATATAAATAATAGCTTTAAGATATAAATTTAAAAATAGTCAGCTTGCCCTTCTTTATTCACTGTTTGGCAATACATTAAATGAACAAAATTTGTTAAAATTTCAAAGGGCCACTCTATATATATTTTTTGATAACGGAAACTTCAATTTGATTTTCTTCTAAACATCTAAACCCATTTTGAGTTGTGTTCGTTTTCCATTGACACTACGATATGTTATGAAATATTTGTCTGATAAAAGGATATGCAATGATATAAATATAGAATATTTTACATACGATTTTCTTCATTTTACGGCATACAGACTAATAACTATAGACTACCCACTTCAAGAGTTTTTCGAAAGATTAGCAAAGGAAATTATTCAGCATAGGGACACGCCAATATGTAATTTTTTCGTCATTTGTGAATTTTCAGCGTACATTCTGGTAACAATCAATTTCAAATGTTGAATTTTTTCGTAACATATTTTACTCCTTGCAATTTTTACACATAATATTTTATTATAACATTAAACTTACCTTTTTAAAAAATTGACAAAATAACAGGTACCTAATATTTTTACTAAGTATATACAAATTTTTAAGATTTTCGATCAAGGAAAAACTGTTTTATTTTCTCAGGTGATTTCGGACATTTAAATTTAAAAAAAGTACTTCTTGAGCAACGTTTCGAAATATTTTTCAATTTCTTCATCAGGCTTAAGCAGAATTATTAATAATCATAATTTACAGTTGATAAATATTTGTTGATCATTGAAATAAGTTACATTCTGGACCAATACAATTATATACAAGGACTACTACAACAATTTATGATAGAAATTTCCCTTTTTTAAAATTCACATTAATTAATTACGGACGAGAACTATAAACTATTATTGTTATATTTATTCCAAAATATATTATTGTAAATTAAATTTTTTAGGGGATTTTTCTTTATATTAAATATATTTTTAACATATAATATAACTTTATAGATAGATTTATGGTATGAAATATTTGACTGATAAAAGGATATACAATGATATAAATATATAATATTTTACATACGATTTTATTTACTTTATCAATTTACCTTAAAAATTATGTATTAAAGTTGGATTAGTAAATAAGAACAGAATTGTATATTTATTTTACAAGTTTTTAATTATATTGAAATTATGTTAAAATTAAGATATAATACCAAAAAATAATAAAAAATCAATAATACTAAAGAAAGATACGTAGTTAATAGGAAATAAATTGATTTTGATTTGATTTAACAATATTCGCAATAATGTGCCATACACAGTGATCTTATTATTATTTTTTGGAGAAGTAAAATACGTTTTGAATCTCCTCTATAACCCCAAAACACGATACCATATAATATAGAATATCACCCAAATACCGTAACTGAAAGCATTGAGTAGCTAGATGCGCATTTCGAAGGCTATGCCCCCATCTTCAGTAGCACAAGATAAAACTAAATAAAATACAAGCTTTAAAAGAACAAGAGATATCAGAAATATTAGTAGTTTAGAACAAAAAAATTGCCTTTGAGCAAAAGCATAATAAAACAAAAGCTGAGCGTGTGCAGAGGTAAAATGGCGAATACTTCGAATAACATATACCGCTTGATTAAGTTTTTTTTTTTACATATTTTGTCAGTTTGAGAGGACCACGAGAAACAATCACTAAGGTTTATTCCTAAGAAATTTACAATATTTTATTGAGGAATGTTCACGTTATCTACTTGTACTTTCACGCTTTCAGTGTGAAAATCATCCTAAAATAAAGTACTTTGGTTTTAGCGCCGTAGGGAAGCATCTTGTGTGACCTACACCAGATACTCATTTGATTTGACAACTGCTGAATCAACAATCTGATCCATAATATTCGTGACGTATCATCAGCATACTGCCATATTCCTACATTTTCTTCTTCTAAGTAACTAGATAGGTCATTAGAATATATTAGAAATAGTAGGGGAGCTAACAGTGAACCTTGAGGGGTGCTTTGACTTAAATTCCGTGACTTCTGATTTGAACTTATAGTTAAGTTATTGTTCACAATTTGAACAAATTGACTTCTAATGTAAAAACGATCACTTTCAACGAATACAAGCGTTTTTAGACATTTTCATACTTCGCGGACTAAAACTGTATTTTTCACGACAAAAAAACATGTTTTATCTATGAAAATAAAATTATTCACGTCAGAGAGCTGGAAACGTCTAAAAAACGACCACTTTCAACGAATACAAGCGTTTTTAGACATTTTTATACTTCGCGCACTAAAACTATATTTTTCACGACAAAAAATATTTTTTATGTGTGAAAATAAATTTATTAATATCAGAGAGCTGGAAACGTCTAAAAAACTACCACTTTCAACGAATACAAGCATTTTTAGACATTTTTGTGCTTTGCAGATTAAAACAGTATTTTTCACGATAAAAAATATTTTTATCTCTGAAAATAAATTTATTAACGTCAGAGAGCTGGAAACGTCTAAAAATGATCACTTTCAATGAATACAAGCGTTTTTAGACATTTTCTTGCCTCGCGGATTGAAAAAGTATTTTTGACCACAAAAAAACATGTTTTATCTCTGAAAATAAAATTATTCACGTCAGAGAGCTGGAAACGTCTAAAAATCGATCACTTTCAACGAATACAAGCGTTTTTAGACATTTTTGTGCTTTGCAGATTAAAGCAATATTCTTCACGACAAAAAAATATTTTGTATCTCTGAAAATAAACTTATTAACGTCAGAAAGCTGGAAACGTCTAAAAACGATCATTTTCAACGAATACAAGAGTTTTTAGACATCTTCGTACTTCGCGGACTAAAAACTTCTGAACTCATATTGAGTTTTTGAAAAGACAGAAAATTTTTCGAAGTAAGCAACAAGTTGAACATATACGCATTTTTCTAGAATCTTCGAAAAAATTGACAATAACGACAATAACTCAGCGTAGGGAGGTGCCAATATGTCATTTTTTTCGTCATTTGTGAATTTTCAGCGTACATTCTGGTTACAATCGATTTTAAATGTTGAATTTTTTCGTAACATATTTTACTCTGCAGTTTTTACATATTTTAATATAATATAACAGTCAACGTACCTTTTTAACACCGCAATTCATTTACAAATTATCAAATAAAAGTTTTATCCATGCTCGAGCGCGGGAAATTTTCCATACGACCACTTATTCATGCGATCCTTTACCTCCATAGTTAATTTACATACCTACGTACAAACGGACACATCACGAAGGGAGTTTATGCGTTTACAGCGTAATTACCAACTTTGCCAATTATATGGTGTATTGTACAGCAATTGACGCTGTATTATAGCGATGTGCCGAGCAATTACCGTTTTTCTATGTCCGCAGCACCGACCCAAGTTTAATTTCAATTTTATTTTGCGCGTAACTATTAAATTCTGCATTATATATTACGTGCGTACAAAAAAAATCTCGAATTTAAATATTATCATTACTAAAACACCAGAAAAACTAATAAACGTCTTCTTTTTAAATATAATGAACTGCCGTTAGAAAATTCCATTTGAAAAACTTCTGGTAATATTTATATTAATCATCAAAATCTTCTACAAACTATGTGTATAGTAGAAATTTTTTGCGCCCACCAAAAATCTCTTCAGGTCTGGGTACAAAAGTTTAGTAAATGTGATCCTTGCACCAAGGATGAAGCAAAAAAAAATACATAGACCATAAAAGCGCTACAGAAACATTCTGTATAGACAACATGAATATAAAATCGCAATTAATTGCTTAATTAATATTAAACAACAAAAGTTCCGACGAATTACCAGCTAGTATTGTTCATGCTATAACCCAAGTGCTTTATTGCCTATAGACAAAAAGGTTCGCGATATTTTAAAGGAAATATATCAACTAATTGCCGACAGTGGCAGTGGGTTCATTTCAAGGTTGATATGCAATTGATTTCATGTAATTTCATGTGTAGCTCGTGATACTCGTGAACATGTACCTGTTCATCATCTCGACATATCGAAGTTCAATGTGATTCGATCGTTCATTCCATCGCTTCGTCCACACATAATTATTTCGACATTAATTCCTATAAATTAGCGTTGCAAATAACATTGCCGTAATTTTCTGGATGGACGGTATGTCTCACTGAACATCAGCCAGTTTCTTTTTTGTCTTAATGTTTGATTGTTGTTCTGATAATGCATTTTATATGGTTGTTGTACTGTAAATTGCAATGTTGAAATAAATACTAAAATAACAAGGAAATGTACACAATCTACAACGGCGAAATACAAAAAAGTCCCAGTATTGAAAAACTCTCATAAAGTACTGAAATGTTAATTATTTCAATTTCCCAACGCAAAATTATTATTACTAATTATTAGAGACCGGATTATAGCCACTAACAAAATGCCAAAATAGGCACTAAAAAACTTTAAAAAAGGCATTTATTATTTTCAAAAAAACTCAAAAAGGGCATTAAAAACACAGTAAAGCAACATTTTTCGTTTTTTGGATCTAGGATTCATCTGAACTGCTAATTTTAGGCATTTTGAATTTATTTTCGAATGTATTCGTGCGCTAACTAAACACAAAGTAAAGAAATGAAGGGTGAATTATTTATTTGAAATAACAGTTGTTGCAAAATAACCACTATTGGTACTTAAGAGTACATTCAGAACGATTAGGGATTTTTCCATTGGTAATGTAGCAATGACACAAGCAATATAGAAAGTTTTTATCATCGAACAAAATAAATGATGGTAAAAAGCAAAATAAATATGAAAAAAAGGCGCGATTGCATGAAAAGTGTCGAAATAGGCAAAATAGGCGTTAAACTGAAAAATAGGCAAAATTTTATCAAAATCGTCGAAATAAGCAAAAAAAAGGCAATCTAAGGCATTTTGCCTAAAATCCGGTCTCTACTAATTATTTATTTAATGCGAGATCTTGATTCTGACGAGTAAACGTATGATGTATAAATAAAATGAACAAATCAATGCTGATATATTTTACAATAATTTTTGAAAATTCTTAGGGCATAATTACTCTGATAATATGTTTATTTAATTTAATATCTATTAAAACTTATAATATGTAGAATCTATACTTTTTATTTTGTAGGTATTAATTAATGTTTTTTCTTTGTAATGTCATATAATTCTTTAGTTGACTATTATTTGGCGAAAGCCTGTTGTTGACTCGATTATGTATATTTAAAAATAAAAATAAAATAAATGTATAGTTTAAGCACTTAAAGGAAGCACAATTGTTTCTAAATGCTGATTTTGAAAATGTGTAACTATTGAAATTGAAGAGGCAATTAACAACGCAGGTTAATTTGAAGTTAACGCAGACCGAGCAGGTATGGGCGTATAAATTCCAGTATTAGGTGTGTGTGACTAAGACGATGGACGTACACACAAATTACACACTTTTTCATATCGAGTTTAGAAAAATTTCGCCATCCACAAACTCACAGAGAGCTCAGTTCAGGCTTAGCAGACATTGTTACGTAAATGCAATCTCTTCTCTGCACATGCTATTTTATATGAGCAGTTTTAATAGTACCTTATCTAACAGTTGAAGCGAAACTAACTTCGAGTATTACTATCAACAAATCCTATATATGTTTATATTAACAGAATTGTTTGTAAACATTCTCAGCTATTTTGTTTTGATTTAAAATTAAAAAAAAAAGATTATTACTTTACACAACATTATTGCATAGCTATTTTAGAAAAGAATCTTCTATTATAAATAATTTTATTATAAATTAAAAATGTATTATATATTAATTGAAGTCTTCTTATAAAATTGAGGAATTTTGAATATTAGAAGAATTTTTTATTTCATTTTTATTAACTACCTAGTCGACGTTAGTGCATATTTATATTGTAATTTATAAATCCTGCATATTTTGCTTTAAAATATTCGAAAAAAATGAAAATATAATAATTTTGTCTATGTATATATATATATGATATGCATAAATAAAAAATATAATATAATATATATAGTTCACATTGATTACTTTGCTTAAAAAGTATCCCTGCGTTAGACAAATAGGAAATAATAAAAATCAAAATTGTATAAGAAATAAGATATATGAATAAATAAAAAAAATAAAAAATAAAAAATTGTATTGCCAGGTGTCTAAGAAACTAGTTCACATTGACTACTTTATCATAAGTCATAAGCCACCTACATTAGAGAAATAAAAACTAAATGTCTATATGAATATGGAGAAAAATTAGTCATTCTTATTTTTTAATTTCCAACCAATTTACCAAATATATTTAAATTTTGAAAAAAAATGGACAAATATAGACCATAGTCGCTTTAATATAACACCAAAATCATTAAAATGGGTCCAGCAGTTTCCACAAAACGACTGTCGAAAGAAGCGCCATCCGAACGTAAATATATTTAAAAAATTATGAAATTATCATCATATTATATACCATTTTTGAAATACTTCCGTTATGTTGACTTATTTATTTAATAGTATATCAATCACGATTCGTGACAGAGGTATTTTATTTAGTTTTTATCTTGTGCTACTGAAGATAGCCTTCGAAATGCGCATCTAGCTACTTAATGCTTTAAGTTACAGTTACTTATTTGGGTGATAATCTATACTAATATAGATACATAAATCCTTTTTAATTCGTGCCCTTTACCTTCTTTACATATAATGTTTTAGCAGCTATTCTAAAGTTAACCTCTGAAGCAACTCTAAAGCAAATAGCGTTTTATTTATTACCGTTTTATAAAAATCAACTTAAATAGTGTCCGGGTCCCACCCACATTGATTTGTTTTCAATCTACGGATTTTTTGTTACATCCTTTTCAACTGTATATATATCGAAAACGTATAAACCAAACGAAAGCGTGTTTTTATCGCTTGTATCCTATTTATAAAGTCATATATTCGAATTTAAAACGTAATATAAAATCCATTCCGACGTATTTTAAGTAAATCTTGTTTATTATGGGCACGAGCTCTCTCTTTTAATTTACATGGCATAAAACACATTGAAATACCGCAAATGTAAACTTAATCTTTATTCTAGTTGACTTGGTTATTTAAAAAGTACCATAAATCAAAAATAGAAACTATCGCGATCTTAGAAATCTTAGAAATCAGTCATAATTGACAAGCCAAATCAAATCCAACAAAAAATCAATTTAATTGAAGGAAAAGGCGTTGGGAATGTTTGCCTTTTTTAAAGGCTTTTCAATAAAATAATATAATTTAGTTTACTTTTTAACCAAATTATCACCGCTCGTATTCTTAAGACTTCATCGACTTTATGACAGTTTATTGCCATCAAAGTAAATTATTCAAAAACATTATTTTCAGTGCACAATTCTTTCAGTTATTGTTTTACACAAAAGTACGTCATCTTGACATTTACTACATCATCTATTTTTTCATGTTAATAGGCAGTTAAGTCATTGACTTATGCAGTTTCTCAAATAATCGATTCAGTTATAACATGGCTTTAAAATCGTTAAAGTCACGCTTTTTCCCCTAATTTATGTACTTTTTTAAACACATCGTTTTAAACCATTTAGACTAGTCTTGTCGATGCAGCAGTAAACGTATTTTATTACCTCCCTTTGGAACTTATCAGAATTTAACACGGGATATTTTTTTTTGGAATAATTGAAACATCTAATTACGCTTGTATCGGAATGTCTAAATTTTCGACATTCGTTTAGATATGATACGAAATGTGCGTGTCCAGCATATTTTGTATCCATCACATAATTCTTTAGGTGTTGCATTATGTGTATGTTACATGGATGCATGTCTTGAGCGTGCGATGACGAGGTGTGTGGCATCTCCTCTGCATGCGGACCCCGTTCTTCTTTAATGCCTCCACCATCCCGCCTGTCGGTCTGTCTTTCTTTATGTTGCGTGTGTCCGCGTTCGCGTTAAATATAATCGAATTTATGCGATGTTTTAATAGACAAACTGCAAAATTAGATGCTGTGCGGTTGCCTGATCTTTATTGCCCACCTCTCTATACACGTGTGCGTGTCTGCATGTCAGTTTGTTAAAATATTCCACAAGATCAATTTCCAGATCCGACTTGCATCTAAATTATACATTGCTTTTTTGTTATGTGCCATTTTTGTATATTACACGCTGCTACTTCAACAAATATTTTGATATTATTAATTTTCGATATACAATGCAGAAATATTATTGGGTAAATAAAATGGTAAATGTAGATTTTGGCAAGAAATATATTGTGTTGGTCTTTGCTGGCGAAACTTTTCTTGTACACATACCAACGATTTCCAAATAATATTTGATATGCTTAGCAAAGTACTTAATAATTTTTATTTCGATAGTTTCGATGTAAAAAATTCTTTAGAACTCATTAATAATGTTTAAGATTTAACACTATCAAATAATGAAATGCTTATTTCAAGTGTTCCTATTCCTGAAACTATTATTTTTCTTGAAGATATGCTAAAAAACAATTCTTTGGATGATGTTATTATTAATGAATATTAAATTATGTATTGTTTTTCCTTAAATAGTAAATTCTTTGAGTAAAAAGAAGGTACATTTACTGCTACTTTATATATGAGTTGTTGTAAAATTAAACTAAAGGAAACTGAATTTTATTTTCCTACAATTTGGATTAGATATGTACATGACATCTTTGCGATTTTTCATACTGAAAAATCGAATATTGATGATTTTATTCATATAATAAATTCTAAATTTCCTTCAATTAAATTTACTTATGAAATTAAAAATAATAATCAGTTACCTTTCTTAGATGTTTTAGTCATTAGAAATAATAATATATTAGAATTTTATATATATAAAAAAAACAAATACAGACTGCTATATAAAGAACGATTCAAATCATTGTCTTCAACATAAATATGCTTCTTTTCATTTTTTAATTAACCGCTTATTAAATTTTCCTTTATCTAATGATAAATATAACATTGAAGTAAATAATATCCGAAATATAGCAGTACAAATGGCTATTCTTCTAAAATTATAAATAACATATTAAGAAAATTTAAAAGAACAAGAGATATTAGAAATATTAGTAGTTTGGAACAAGGTTCAAACTTTTTAAAACAAGGTTCAAAATTCAACTCCAAAATTAGTTAAATTACCATTTGATCTTATAATTGCACGTGGTTTAGATAGTATTTTAAATAAATATAATTTTAAAGTCACATATAATAGTCTTGCTAATTTCAATCAATCAAATCCCAAAGATTTGATTGATTTCGATAAAAAATCTGGTATTTATCAAATATCTTGTTCTAGTGGTCCTAAAGTAAATATAGGAAAAACACGTAGACCAATTGAACTTAATTTTATTTAGTTTTTATATTGTGCTGTTGAAGATGGGGGCATAACCTGCGAAATGCGCATCTAGCTGCTTAATGCTTTAATTTTTTTAATACTTGGCACTTTTTAATAATGGAACAAAAAAATGGGGCGACAATATAAGGTTAAAAAATAATTTTGAATTTCGTAAAAAGGAATTCATAATTTGTAATCAATTTTGTCGTTTAAAAATTAATATCAATTATTTGATAATAAGATCTTGTCGTTGTATATTCTAGGCGAAAATGCTTCATCAAGTTCATCATTTTTAGTAATTCATAAGTCGAATTAGATTCATCCGTTTTTTCTTTCTTTTCTAAAACTGCGTTTTATAAAATTTAAACATATTATAGATATATAAATTTTGTTCAAATGTGTGAAGGTTTAGAAAATTACATTTCAAGTTATCATTATTTCCTCCTGATTATTTATTTAAATTACGCCCAATAAAAGATCATTGCCAATGATCCAAGGCATTTCCAAATTCTCATTTTATTTGTGTGCGGAAAAAAAGTTTTTTTAATTATTTTAATATTATCTTCGATTATAAGTATAAAATGACATCACATGTAAATCATTCATATGCCAACAAAATTTTTGTACGTGCCATATGTGCCATGGTTGATATAGGCAGTTTGCTCTAGAGAGGGCACTTTTGTCCAATAGAAGCGCAAAAACAGTGTGGATTATTCTAAAGACGTCTCTGTTAGTTACAATGCTACATAAATTATTTATGTAAGTTGGTGATGGTCGTATGGAGGTCCGGACACATTAATCCGTTGATGTATCGACATTATATCATGATTTTTATGCCATAACGTTGCCATATTCTAGCGAATGTAGTGTCGGAAGACCCACCATCGCGTTTCCTCCACGCAACGAGGTGCAAATGCATATACACGCCTGGCCAGTTAGTTACGACTTACATTAACAATATACTTAAATAAATACAAAATGTGGGTGTAAATGTATAATTGGCTGCAGTATTTTCAGCGCGCGCGTTTTTTATTGCACTGCGACAACATAAATTTACAGCTTTTTATTTATAGATTGTCTTTAGTGTATATTTTCGTTTCTATATATGAAACGGCAAGACGGACATACTAAATTATGGTTATTTATTAATATAGCACTTTACTTGTTTTCAGTTTTTTTCTTCTGCAAAATAAACTTAAACAGCTGCTACGTTTATAAATATATTTTATGACAAGACATGTATTTAATCGTGCTCATTAATGGCCAAATTTAAAACATTACTACAAAATGTATATCACTCCTCTTTAGCAGCAGTGGTGTACAAAGATGCCTGAGCACCTGAGTTTTTCAAAAAAAATTATACTAGGTATTTTTTTGCTACATAAATATAATAGTTCAACTTGAAGTTTCATATTTTAGAAATTAAATCAATTTCTGTAAGATTTTATTATATACGAGGTAAGTTAAAAAAGTAGTGAGAACGCATGCACAGTGCGTGATTTGGCAACATTGCAAGTTTTCCCGCCAGTTAACCATTTACAATAAACATTTGATCTACCTCCAGTACAAGTCTCAACTACCCACTGCTACTGCAGTTTTTTTATTACGTGTTCTTGCGAAGCTAGTTTTTTAAGTGTGTCACGGAAATGGACGTAACAAAATTGGAGCAACGTTATGCGATAAAGTTTTGTGTCAAACTTGCCGAAACCGCAACGGAAACTTTTCAAAAATTGACACTAGCGTATGGGCAGCAGGTCTTATCGAAAGCTCAAGTTTTTAGGTGGCACAAGGCCTTTTTAGAGGGACGTGAAAACGTTAATGATGAAAATCGGAAAGGACGACCGCGCAGTTCAAAAACCAACGAAAATTTGGAAAAAGTGCGAGTTTTTGTGATGTCTGATCGACGAATGACTGTCAGAATGATCAGCAGTGAATTGAATTTGAACATTGCCACTGCCTACGACATGTTAACACAGGATTTGGGCATGCGAAAGGTGTGTTCGACGATGGTTCCCAAAATCCGGACACCTCAGCAAAAACAACATCGGATAGCTGTGTGTTCAGATATTCTGCAGAAAATTGAAAGTAACAAAGATTTTCTAAAAAACGTGATCACAGGTGACGAATCCTGGGTACTTGAATACGACCCTGAAACGAAACGCCAAAGTCAGGAGTGGCACACCCCCGACTCACCACGTCCGAAGAAAGCACGGATGAGCAAATCTAAGATTAAAACAATGCTCATTTGCTTTATCGACAGTCAGGGGATTGTTCATAAGGAGTGTGTGCCCCCGGGGCAAACTGTCAATCAGCAGTTTTACCGCGAAGTTCTCGAGAGACTAAGGAAAGGAGTTCTTCGAGTCAGACCAAGCATTTCTGAAAGTTGGATGTTGCATCATGACAACGCACCTTGTCACACAGCACTCTCTATTACGCAATTTTTGACACAAAAAGGAATTTCAGTGGTTCCTCAGCCCCCCTACTCACCTGATGTATCACTCTGCGACTTCTTCCTTTTTCCCAAGTTGAAAATTCAACTCAAGGGACATCATTTTGGCACTATAAACGTCATTCAGAAAACCGTGACGGACCAACTTCGGTCGATCCCACTTAACGACTTCCAACACTGCTATGAGCAGTGGGTGCAACGTCTCCGACGCTGTGTGGCCTCAGAAGGGAACTATTTTGAAGGTGATAAGTTTGAATTGTAAATATAAAATAAATAAAGAGTAAATAAAAAATTGAAGCAGTCTCATTACTTTTAAACACACCTCGTAAGTTCTTAAAACTGGTTGCAACTGTATAAAAAAAAATATGCGTGAAACTCTCGCGTGGTAGAAGTGAAACTTCTCAGCTCCTAGGATAAGTTGATTTTATGCATTGCTTTTTTTCCATTTGTTAACGATTTTTATTATTTTTTATATATTTATACATTTTTTTATCACACAATTTTCATTGTGTGAAAAGTGAAATGGTGAAAAAGACAAGTACAGACAGAGTGCGAGCCTTTAGAAAACGGAAGAAAGCGAATAAACCACCAAGAAAAGTGCCAACAAGTACCTTGGAAAGAAGTAGAGAGTATCGAGGCAAAGGGCGATAAAGAAACACGGTGGACAACATAACCTTCCAACGACCTCAAATACACTGGATGAATCGATACCGTCGTTAAGTGAGTATAGAGAATTTGAATGCCACTGAATCAGGCACGTGAAGATACACGCGGTGTGAGAGATCAACGAAATGATACAGCTGAGCGAGTCATCGTCAAATAGAAATGCACCCACTAGTGCATCATACACAAAATTAACATTCATTCAACCTGCTCATCGCGAATTTGATAAACAAATTATTAGTTAAAAGATTAAGCTGTGTTTGTGTAATATATAATAAAATACGCAAGCGTCTACTGGTTGCCTTATGCTACGTAGACACACAGTACACGCGGCGCATGCGCGTAGCGTGTGTCACTTTTCGTGACGTTCAGACCAATTTGCCCTACCGCGCCTATAGAAGTTTCACTTCAAAAAAAATATTTTCAATATTAAGCAATATGTATTACCATATATTAATAACCAAAGTTACTGTTATATTCATTAAAGTGCTAGGATTAATAGCAATATCATTACCTTAAGAGTTGCTAATGAAAAATGCAATAATTTATACTATACAAATACATTCTCTACATCAAATGCTTAATAATCTTATTTACAAAAGAAATAAGTTTGATTAAAATTAAAAGTCGTGTTACACTGGAATGAACTAAAATGAAAATAAAAATGACGCTGCTTTCCTGAATGTACCAAATTGCAATTAATGTATTTGACATGATCCCATTACGGAATAATTCGAATTTAATTATAAATATCTCCGACTGATTAGTTACGGGTAGGCTAATGCTCGACTATAACGTTTCGGTGGCAATGGTTATGGCTGCAGAGGCGGCCATAACATCCGTAGATTTGTGTATTTCGAAAATTAATTGCATTTATGCGCTCGCTGAATTAGTATAATAGTTGTTGGTCAGTTTGTTGTACGATGCAATCGCATGTTCATCTGCAACTAAAATACGTCCATTTATATATTGACATAATCACTGACGGGGGATAAAATGTTCGAAACTACTCTACTAGTTAGTTTTATGAGTGGACGTATCAGAAAATTTGAAAAAATATATAAGTTCAATTATTTATATCTAAAATCGCAAACCATCAAGAAAAATTAACAATTTGGTAGAAGCATCGTACATCTGTCAGTTGAACGTTACATTTCACAATTTCTCATTCGATATTATTTTCTTTGTTTGATTTTTCAAAAAATCCGAAAAAAAAATCATATCTTATAAGCTGCAGTTCTACATTTTGCAAAATATCTCAAAGTGCAAATCTGTCTTCAATCATTGACATAGTGGAGGCGCCCCAAAACTCTTATAAATTGATAATTGACCGTTAAATTTCGCAAACATTCACTGTGGCACCAGATACAAAACAAAACGAACGTGATTCTAATTTATTAGCAACGCTGACATTTCCACCTTCATTTGTACGTTGCATTTAAATAAATACACGCATGTGCCATGTCCACATCCACATACGATATCCTGAGCATTCTGTACTGTTCTGACCACTTCATTAGGTGCAGCGATAAATAAAGCGCGCAGACAGCTGGTATAATAATATAACAAACGAATATGTAATGCCGTGTACCGACACTGAATGCACTACATCTTTCAGTACGGTTGGTACCCGTGCAGATGTACCCGTTCAGAAGTGGGATATGCAGAGTCTGATACGTTCAGGACTGGGAATGACCTGTAGCGGAAGAGATGGATGGTCTCATTTGTCCAGCGGGAACGCCCGTGCTTGATCGCACCACCTGTAAATCTATGCGACTTTACTTAAATTGTTAGGAAGTACATGTTCGTATATGTTAATTCGTTGTGCAAATCGCAAACTAACAAAAAAACGAAACATATTCTTCTTGGGAGACGCGACAGCTTTTATAAAGTTTTGCTTTATTGTTGTTGATAATCGGCGTAGTTTAAGGCTGCCTTTCAAGAAGAAAGAAGACGTATCTGCGGTCTAAATACAAGATTATAGATTGTCTTTATATCAAGATTGTATCTTTCGATGTACACCGATTCTTTGACATACACCTTAGGCATAATTCCATTGTATATACATGAACTTGCCACGGCGTGTGTTATTATCTGAAATTCTTGCATAATTTTATTAGTGAAAATATTTTTCAATCGCTGGACTAAAATTGATAATAACTCGCTTACTTCACTCGTTGAATTAATTCGGTTGCCTCTAAAGGAAATATACGTTTATTAAATTAGTGAGTTTCATTTCTGAAATAACCAAATTTTCATATTGCAATCGTAAATGTATGGGCAATGTGTCAGTACCGGAAAAGATCAGCTTCACGTAATCGAATTTGCTGTAGTAAATTCATGCGTCTGCAGTTTTTTTGGGGGGGACAATCCAATATCCCCGAAACGCCGCCGAAAATAAATAAAACTGACCACCGATAATGAATATTTAAAAGGTTTATTTACGGGAGACTGAGCTCGAGAACGGATAGGGTCACATTTAAAGGCACAATTTGCCCCTTACCAATCTTGCAGCCTCGTCAAAAATTTATTGGGTTAAATGTAACTTATTGTCATTGACATTGTCCAATATACGATGAATTCTTTATTTATACACACCTTCTTCTGCAAGAACAAATTTCGTCTGTAAATTATATCTTCAACCTATTTAATAGTAGTATAGAATATCACCAAAATACCGTAACCTAAATTGGATGACCTGAGTTAGTCAAAAATATGCACTTTTATTTCGTAAATACCACATTTTTTATTGAAATCAATCAAAGCTTTGGGATTTCTTAGAAAATTAGCAAGACTATTAGAAGTATTATATGTATTTATTAGTAATTGCTAAAGATTATTTATAGGAGATTAGAAAATAAAGTAGAGGAAAGGCTAGGAGAAGATCAGTTTGGTTTTAGGAAAAACAGAGGGACGAGGGAGGCGATTCTAGCACTAAGAACGGTAGTAGAAAAAAGAAAGAGGGTAGGAAAGGTAACTTGCATAGCTTTTATAGATTTAGAAAAGGCATTTGATAATGTAGATTGGGACATAATGTTTAGAATTTTAAAAGAAACGGGTATAGATTATAAGGATAGGAGAATAATTTTTAATTTATATAAACACCAAACTGCCTTAGTTAGAATTGAGGGGGGAGAAGAGGTAGCAAAAATAGGGAATGGAGTTCGGCAGGGATGTACACTCTCACCGTTATTATTTAATCTATATATAGAAGATGCAATAAACAAAGTAAAAGAAGAGTATAGTGAAGGTGTGAATGTACAGGGAGAGAAAATATATATGTTGAGATTCGCCGACGATATAGCTATATTGGAAGAAAGCGAAAAGAATTTAGAAAGGGTATTGAATGGTATGCAGGCAGTATTGACTAGGGATTTTAACATGAAAATAAATATAGGTAAAACTAAAGTGATGAGGTGTGACAAAAAGGAATGCAGTAGAAAAATGAGGATCACAATAGGAGATAATAGAATCGAAGAAGTGTCAGATTTTTGCTATTTAGGCAGTAGAATCACAAAAGATAATCGAAGCAAGGTAGATATAAAGTGTAAGATAGCACAGGGTAGGAAGGCATTCGTAGAAAAAGAACAGATTTTAAGATCAAATATTGACTTGGGTATTAGAAAAAGATTACTGAAGGTATATGTTTGGAGTGTAGCACTGTACGGGTGTGAGGCGTGGATTATAGGAAAGGAAGAGAAGCGTAGATTAGAAGCACTTGAAATGTGGTGTTATAGGAGGATGATGAGGATTGGTTGGGAAGATAAAGTAACAAATGAAGCTGTACTAGAGTTAGTAGGGGAGAAGAGAAGTATCTGGAGAGTGTTACAGCGTAGGAGAGACAGATTAGTAGGGCATATTCTTAGGCATGGGGGGATTATGCAATTGATCATAGAAGGTAGAGTGGAGGGAAATAGAGGGGTAGGTAGGCCTAGATTGGAGTATGTGAGTCAGATAGTTGAAGACGTTGAGATGAATAGCTATAGGGAGATGAAGGGATTAGCTCAGGATAGATCGGCATGGCGTGCTGTTTCCAACCAATCTTTAGGATTGCGGACTCTTTAACTAACTAGTAATATAGTATTTATTCAAACTATAATGTTTAAAGACCTTTCTAAAGTATTATAAATACCATTGACAGATTAACAAGAGATAGAAAGCTTGAAGAAGTGCATTTTACATGATTGGATAATTGCTTCCGAACAATGCTTTGTGCAAACGTTATTAAATTTTGTTGGAGTTAAATTGATTTGAGTAGAATTGTAAGAATTTATTTTCGACTCTAAGTTTTTTTTAAAATAACTTCACGTGTATCTTTTAATGCTGTGTAATAATTATCAAAATATTAAATACCGGTGCCAGTTAAAAAAAAAATGTACTAACTATTGACTTCGGTGTTTCTATTTCCTCTTAACGTTTTTTTCTGCCGGATCACTCAGTGTAAAGTGAAAGCCTTGAATCACGTTCAGTTTCCAAAGGAATTTAATCGATGACTCTAGATCTAGATGATCCACCGTGAAATTATCGTTATTGTGATGGACAAAGGACAAATAAATGCATATATTTGTGTATTTAGAAGAGTTTTACAAAATCGCTTACATGCACCTCGAAGGGTCTCTATATAAATAATTTCGGCAATTTTTGTGTTCGACAGTTTGTGAACTTCTGGAGTAGTAGAATGGCTAGGAAGGTTGAAGAAGTACATCTTACATGATGGGATAATTGCTTCCGAACAATGAACAAAAGATTTGTGTATTAAACGTTATTATATTTTGTTGCTTTTAGTATAATTAATAATTTTATGAGAATTTGTTTTTTTTGAAATTCAGTTGTTTGTAAATAACTTCACATGTATCTATTAAGGCTGTGTAATAATAATCAAAGTATTAAATATTTTTTTACTGGTAAAACGGTAAGAATGTTTAGAGTGCCCACTACTAATATTTATAATAACTTAAACTCAAACAAAAAAATTATTTATAAAAGTATATTGATGCAATTTTTACCGGCCTTTTTCATATGATTTTATATTGTGGACAAAGGCATTCTTTAGATATAATATTATTTTTTCATCAAGTAGATATATTCTTGTATGCATATTCCCATAAACTAAATGGTGGCCTGGTCGTTCGATACGATAGGGGCTGCAAAGAAAGGAAGAGTCTGGACTCTCGCATAATATTCGTGTACCAAAATTGGAAAAACGAAATATCGTAGTAAATTGCTTATATAAACAATTTATAGTGTATTTATAATTATCATTTGACGCATTCCTTCAGTAACTTGTTAAATTAAGCCAAATCAATTACTAAATGTCCAGATGGACAGTTTGTAATTAAATGGGACGTCATTAAAAAAATAATAATGGAATCTATGTACAGCATTAAATACCAAATACTTAAAAATACCCTAAAGTTTTCACTACGCATTTTCTAATAGTTTTGTGTTTATATTTTTAGAATCAAATTTTATAGAAAATATCTATTGAAGCCTGTCGTAATTTGCACTTGAATTAAACAGGTACATTTCCAGCAGCAATTCATTTGAACTATTTCTATTAATTCGCTAGTTGAAATTAAAAAAAAAAAAACATTCAAACACTCGCGTTTGGTGCAATGTAATAGGCCGAAACACGTACACAAAAAAAAAGATATTCGGTACGTATCCAACCGAACTCATTTCTGCAACTGAAAATTCGTATTCCTGGTGGGTGTCTCTGCAACGAAACCTCGTAATTTCAGCAAAATGTTTGACCAATTTATTTTGATTGCGTTTGCCCGCGCGGCTCGTCGTTTTGATTTCATTAAGGGTGTCATCGTCCTATCGGCTCTGCCGCTGGTGTTAGCCGCGGTCCAGTTGGGGGGTGGCTGTCATCCGGGTGGGATTTTAGGGACAGCTTTCGGCTATTACACCAACATATGGCAGCGCGTCATGTATATGAACATCCAGATATTATAAGGTTATATACAGACCGTTCCAAAATTGATAATTAAACCGTTTTTGACGACGAAATTTTAATAATATATTTCGATATTTGTACGTTTTTACACTATACAATGATAGTAGAAAAAAGAAAGAGGGTAGGAAAGGTAACTTGCATAGCTTTTGTAGATTTAGAAAAGGCATTTGATAATGTAGATTGGGACATAATGTTTAGAATTTTTAAAGAAACGGGTATAGATTATAAGGATAGGAGAATAATTTTTAATTTATATAAACACCAAACTGCCTTAGTTAGAATTGAGGGGGAAGAAGAGGTAGCAAAAATAGGGAAGGGAGTTCGGCAGGGATGTACACTTTCACCGTTATTATTTAATCTATATATAGAAGATGCAATAAACAAAGTAAAAGAAGAGTATAGTGTAGGTGTGAATGTACAGGGAGAGAAAATATATATGTTGAGATTCGCCGACGATATAGCTATATTGGAAGAAAGCGAAAAGAATTTAGAAAGGGTATTGAATGGTATGCAGGCAGTATTGACTAGGGATTTTAACATGAAAATAAATATAGGTAAAACTAAAGTGATGAGGTGTGACAAAAAGGAATGCAGTAGAAAAATGAGGATCACAATAGGAGATAATAGAATCGAAGAAGTGTCAGATTTTTGTTATTTAGGCAGTAGAATCACAAAAGATAATCGAAGCAAGGTAGATATAAAGTGTAGGATAGCACAGGGTAGGAAGGCATTCGTAGAAAAGGAACAGATTTTAAGATCAAATATTGACTTGGGTATTAGAAAAAGATTACTGAAGGTATATGTTTGGAGTGTAGCACTGTACGGGTGTGAGGCGTGGACTATAGGAAAGGAAGAGAAGCGTAGATTACAAGCATTCGAAATGTGGTGTTATAGGAGGATGATGAGGATTGGTTGGGAAGATAAAGTAACAAATGAAGCTGTACTAGAGTTAGTAGGGGAGAAGAGAAGTATTTGGAGAGTGTTACAACGTAGGAGAGACAGATTAGTAGGGCATATTCTTAGGCATGGGGATTATGCAATTGATCATAGAAGGTAGAGTGGAGGGAAAGAGAGGGGTAGGTAGGCCTAAATTGGAGTATGTGAGTCAGATAGTTGAAGACGTTGAGATGAATAGCTATAGGGAGATGAAGGGATTAGCTCAGGATAGATCGGCATGGCGTGCTGTTTCCAACCAATCTTTAGGATTGCGGACTCTTTAACTAACTAGACTTTCAAATATTTATTTACAATAACACTGAACGCGCTTAGGTTAATTCTAATTTTCAATTAATATATTACGTATCCATTTTTAAATCTCTTATATCCTCAAGATTCGCAAGGTGATTTTCCACTAGGGTACAGACATTTCTCGCCTCAAATCTTTTGTTATAAACAGCAAGCGGTTGTGTGAAAACAAAATTAAATTTTCCCGCATTGCATAAAACAAGGTCTATTAAGCGCTACAATAATTTTATATATTTTTCATTGCTAATTAAGCACTTGGGCGAATAAAATGCATATGCATAGGTGAAGAAATTTTAATTCGTAATCCAAAGCGGCAGTACTTGCGCATAAATTACCATGCGCAATATTGCTCTGCTAAATAAACATACAAGTACTTGAAATATAATATGTAAAGGTGCAAATCGTATAAGGATAGGTCTTCCTTGCCACTTAAAAATAGTACATATAAACTATTAGACAAAAGCATGCAGAATTCTACACTTCTAAAGTTTCAAATAGTATGTAAATTCTTGAAAAATATACTATGAACTAAAATACACGTTTTGGCATTTACGTATCAAGTATACAGTATATTTCTTTTTAATATGCGGCAAATCTTCAAATACGTATCCACATTTGTCGCACGGCACATTTATTAACACTGCAGCATGTGAATTATTCAAATTGAAACGTAACCCCTAATTTAGCTGAGGATTAGATGCGAGGGTGCCGAAACTAGATCCGTATGCGCAGATACATACCAGATGTTACTATCCTGTCCGTCCTGACGTTGGTCAGGTTATTTTATCTTATGTACTATATTGCGCTTGCACGTTTCATTTCCCTGTTTGCGACAAAGTGAAGGGAAAACTGGATTGCTGTATTCGTTCTTTGCTTAGATACAGACAAAACGATAGTAAACGAAAGCGTATATCTTTATAGACCATGTAGATTATCGGTCGTAAATCGTAAATTACTAAGCTCATTGTTCATGTTGTATTTGCAAATTATGACTAGACGTTCTGAATATTAAAAATTCTCCAATTTATTTTTGAATATAATCAACAGCTTAAGGTAAACATTCGATTAACTTAACCCTGGATGAATAGAATTTAATACTAAGAATGATTTATTTTCCATTATGTAACCAACTCGAAATAACTCTTCCAAACCATTATTGCTTTCCTTACCAAAGGACCAGGGAGCATTTGGGAGATGGATTACCATCGACCGATATATGGCTTTACTATAGTATATACTGTTTATGCACAAGCTGACTGGTGGTGAAGAAATTGGAAATTGAGCCGGACATAGGTGTTCAGAATTTAATTCAGTAGACGAATACGAATCTATCTGCCGATAGAAAATACAGGGTAATACGTACAATAGTTACTTTAAAGAAAAATCGATTTCTTAAAAGCTTTAATTTTGTTTTTACGTTTATTTCTTTATAATCTTTCAATTATAGAATATGAGTTGTCGTTTTTATCAACAATTTAGCTTCCACTATAATTACGGTAGGTCTCCATTAGATTTTTTTTTTTTAAATGCTGATTGCATCAATTAAAGTGTCAAATGATTCGAAAATTCAACGCACGATAGTTACTTTAAGGAAAAATTGATTTCTTTAAAGCTTTAATTTTGTTTTTACGCTTATTTCTTTATAATGTTTCAATTATAGAACGTGAGTAATATTCTTGTTGTTTTTATCAACAATGTAGCTTCCACTATAATTACGGTAGGTCTCCATTAGATTTTTTTTTTTAAATGCTGATTGCATCAATTAAAGTGTCAAATGATTCGAAAATTCAACGCACAATAGTTACTTTAAGGAAAAATTGATTTCTTAAAAGCTTTAATTTTGTTTTTACGTTTATTTCTTTATAATGTTTCCATTATAGAACATGAGTAATATTCTTGTTGTTTTTATGAACAATTTAGCTTCCACTAATATTGCAGTAGGTCTCCATTAGATTTTCTTTTAAAAAAATGCTGATTGCATCAATTAAAGTGTCAAATGATTCGAAAATTCAACGCACAATAGTTACTTTAAGGAAAAATTGATTTCTTAAAAGCTTTAATTTTGTTTTTACGCTTATTTCTTTATAATGTTTCAATTATAGAACATGAGTAATATTCTTGTTGTTTTTATCAAAAATTTAGCTTCCACTAAAATTGCAGTAGGTCTCCATTAGATTTTATTTAAAAAAATGCTGATTGCACCAATTAAAGTGTCAAATGATTCGAGAATTCAACACACAATAGTTACTTTAAGGAAAAATTGATTTCTTAAAAGCTTTAATTTTGTTTTTACGCTTATTTCTTTATAATGTTTCAATTACAGAATATGAGTAATATTCTTGTCGTTTTTATCAACAATGTAGCTTCCACTATAATTACGGTAGGTCTCCATTAGATTTTATTTAAAAAAAAAGCTGATTGCACCAATTAAAGTGTCAAATGATTCGAAAATTCAACACACAATAGTTACTTTAAGGAAAAATTGATTTCTTAAAAGCTTTAATTTTGTTTTTACGCTTATTTCTTTATAATGCTTCAGTTATAGAATATGAGTAACATTCTTGTTGTTTTTATGAACAATTTAGCTTCCACTAATATTGCAGTAGGTCTCGATTAGATTTTATTTAAAAAAAAATGCTGATTACATCAATTAAAGTGTCAAATGATTCGAAAATTCAACACACAATAGTTACTTTAACAAAAAATTGATTTCTTAAAAACTTGAATTTAGTTTTTACGCTTATTTCTTTATAATGCTTCAGTTATAGAATATGAGTAACATTCTTGTTGTTTTTATCAATAATTTAGCTTCCACTAAAATTGCAGTAGGTCTCGATTAGATTTTATTTTTTAAAAAATGCTGATTACATCAATTAAAGTGTCAAATGATTCGAAAATTCAACACACAATAGTTACTTTAACAAAAAATTGATTTCTTAAAAACTTGAATTTAGTTTTTACGCTTATTTCTTTATAATGCTTCAGTTATAGAATATGAGTAACATTCTTGTTGTTTTTATCAATAATTTAGCTTCCACTAAAATTGCAGTAGGTCTCGATTAGATTTTTTTTTTTTTAAAATGCTGATTGCATCAATTAAAGTGTCAAATGATTCGAAAATTCAACACACAATAGTTACTTTAAGGAAAAATTGATTTCTTAAAAGCTTTAATTTTGTTTTTACGCTTATTTCTTTATAATGTTTCAATTACAGAATATGAGTAATATTCTTGTCATTTTTATCAACAATTTAGCTTCCAATATAATTACGGTAGGTCTCCATTAGATTTTATTTAAAAAAAATGCTGATTGCACCAATTAAAGGTCAAATGATTCGTAAACTCATTTAGATGCTTACACTAAACAAAAGAATGTTACGATCGAGCATACTTTTGCATCACCATGCTGCTAGATGTACACCCGTGCTGCTGACCAACCCCTATTTACCATATCCGCTCACTTCTTGCACAACTACACCAACATAATACAACACACAACTCGCATCGCTATACGAAACGTTTTATTAATGGTAAAGTGCACAGCGTGTTATTGAATTCTTATGCTAATACCGACTAATAAACAATCGGCGTGTTGCGAAAAACATCGCGAGAATATCCCGTTTTTATCTCTTCTTCTTCTGGTTCTGAAATGTAGTCCTGCTTCCAGCGTCCAGATAGCATAAATCAACCATCGGGAATATACATATACATTGGAACAACGATATCCAACCTGTCCATATTCTATGTAGAGTTATAGTTATAGACAAAATGCCATAAAGTCCATCGCTTGGATCAATTCCGTATAAACCGGGTGGTTTTTTTTTTTTGGTACATAGGCATTTTACATGCACAATTTTATTGGCTGTCCTATGTATTTTAACGAAAATCCGCAAAATTGTAAATACAAAAACACTTGACTGAATCTAAAAAATGCAATAAAATATTTAAGATGCTGTTTTGATTCAATTTTGATTTGTTATTATCGTAAACTCTAAACTAATAATTCTTCATTCAAAATGCCTATGTATATAAAAAGTCCACACGCTGTATTTTATTGTGAAACTTGTTTTTAAAGTAACTTCTGCAAATTACAACAGATATACGATTACATAACATTTATTTTTTTGCAGGTAAATCTACTTAAGAGATATTTGTAGCGGCGAACGAATTTAAGCTCCGGTAAGAAAATGATTCATATTCACTTACATATTTATTACCAAACAAACAAATGTGCCAAATATTATGTAAATGGTCCGTATATGCTCGACCATCGCATGCAAGAACTCGCCTTATGGCAGCGATGGTCTAATTCGTTTCTTTCGCGACACGACGTTCTTAACTGAATTCAATAAGGGCTGATTCAATTCAATACTGATAATGAATACTTGTTGAAATTGTTTAATTATTTACCGTGTTAAATACCGAGCTTTTAAGAAAACCCAAGAACAAGAACAACATCAATTAAATTTTGATACTTGTTACGTTTTTTTTCTAGCAGTATAGAATATCATCCACCAAATACCGTAACTCAAAGCATTAAATAGCTAGATGCGCATTTCGAAGGCTATGCCCCATCTGCAGTAGCAAAATAAATAAAATACCTCTGTCACGAATTGTGATTGATATACAATTAAATAAAGAAATCAACATGATTTTATTTAGTTTTTATCTGGTGCTGCTGAAGATGGGGGCATAGCCTTCGAAATGCGCATCTAGCTACTAAGTTACGGTATTTGGGTGATATTCTATACTATTATTTAACACTGTAGTGATAATTAAGAAAAAAATCTAGCATTAATTGTGTTATTACTTAGAATTTATGTCAAGAAATATCATCAAAAATGTTACAATTTTTTTTTTCGATAATGTTGCAAATATTTGGCATCTCAAATAATTCGTACGTGAATATGATTGGGCTGAAGTTATTTAATGCTTTATTGTTGAGCAATTAACATTAAGCGAAGATTTTTACGCAAGTTTCATTAAAGGATAAGAAAATTTAATCAATTCGTGTGAAAGCTAATTTACCGAAAACCAATCATTAATATTTATTGGGGATTGAGGATTATCAATTAATATTAACTCAAATATACGTGAGGCTCTCTCCGATGCGAATCGTGTTTTATGCATTATGTTAAACGTAATTACCTCTCTCTATATAACACATTGATGAGAAAACTCATTTCGTTTTTTAATTAAGATTATAGCTTCGTATATTTACTTGTTTTTGGCTATAAGCGAGTATACGTGAATGGTCCCCCGTTCTTGCTGTTGTTGTCGTTTTTTCCTGTGTTGATATTCAAGAGGTGTCCATTACGGTTTTGTTCCATTAATTAATGTGTTTTAATAAGGCCATCGCCTCGTCTTCAGTGGCGGAGTCTCTGCAATTAGGATTATTGAAGCACCCATACATATACAGACTAGACCAAATGTAATGTAACCATTGGAATCTTTCTTAAGCATACAGTTTAAATTCTAGACAAACTAGACCAATAATTACGATATGTTTTCTAGCTGTTTTGTTGTTTCATTTTCTTATTGATAGACTCGTAATATGTTAAATAACAAGGGTGAGCGTCTTCATTGAAACACCCTGTGCAGTACATCACACTAGCGGCATTGGATGTATTAAAAACGATGCGAAAGGAGTAGAAAAAGGAGAAGAGGAACCTTGTCAGATTGCACTGAACTGGAACAGCATCATATAATTAAATTGCTCTGGGCCCTTGATATGTCTTGACACAACAACCACAAATGCCAATAACGTCGAGTTATTTTTTAAGAAATGTTTTAATATATACGAGTTTGATCGTTTAATTTGGCTGTAATTATGGTTACGTGACTTAAGGCGCATAACATTTTAAATTTCGGGAATTTAAATTGATATGTTTAACGCATTGTAAAATAATATAATTAAAAGTAAATTGATATAAACGAGTTAGTTAGTTAAAGAGTCCGCAATCCTAAAGATTGGTTGGAAACAGCACGCCATGCCGATCTATCCTGAGCTAATCCCTTCATCTCCCTATAGCTATTCATCTCAACGTCTTCAACTATCTGACTCACATACTCCAATCTAGGCCTACCTACCCCTCTCTTTCCCTCCACTCTACCTTCTATGATCAATTGCATAATCCCCCCCATGCCTAAGAATATGCCCTACTAATCTGTCTCTCCTACGCTGTAACACTCTCCAAATACTTCTCTTCTCCCCTACTAACTCTAGTACAGCTTCATTTGTTACTTTATCTTCCCAACCAATCCTCATCATCCTCCTATAACACCACATTTCGAATGCTTGTAATCTACGCTTCTCTTCCTTTCCTATAGTCCATGCCTCACACCCGTACAGTGCTACACTCCAAACTATATTACTCCAAAGATTACTGAAGCTATACCTTCAGTAATCTTTTTCTAATACCCAAGTCAATATTTGATCTTAAAATCTGTTCCTTTTCTACGAATGCCTTCCTACCCTGTGCTATCCTACACTTTATATCTACCTTGATTCGATTATCTTTTGTGATTCTACTGCCTAAATAACAAAAATCTGACACTTCTTCGATTCTATTATCTCCTATTGTGATCCTCATTTTTCTACTGCATTCCTTTTTGTCACACCTCATCACTTTAGTTTTACCTATATTTATTTTCATGTTAAAATCCCTAGTCAATACTGCCTGCATACCATTCAATACCCTTTCTAAATTCTTTTCGCTTTCTTCCAATATAGCTATATCGTCGGCGAATCTCAACATATATATTTTCTCTCCCTGTACATTCACACCTACACTATACTCTTCTTTTACTTTGTTTATTGCATCTTCTATATATAGATTAAATAATAACGGTGAAAGTGTACATCCCTGCCGAACTCCCTTCCCTATTTTTGCTACCTCTTCTTCCCCCTCAATTCTAACTAAGGCAGTTTGGTGTTTATATAAATTAAAAATTATTCTCCTATCCTTATAATCTATACCCGTTTCTTTTAAAATTCTAAACATTATGTCCCAATCTACATTATCAAATGCCTTTTCTAAATCTACAAAAGCTATACAAGTTACCTTTCCTACCCTCATTCTTTTTTCTACTACTGTTCTTAGTGCTAAAATCGCCTCCCTCGTCCCTCTGTTTTTCCTAAAACCAAACTGATCTTCTCCTAGCCTTTCCTCTACTTTATTTTCTAATCTCCTATAAATAATCTTTAGCAATATCTTCGATGCATGTGATAGTAGACTAATGGTGCTATAGTTCTCACACAAATTAGTTCCTATTTTCTTCGGCATTGTTACTATTCTACTACGCTGAAAATCCTGTGGTACTTCTCCCTTCTCATATATTTTACAAACTAACCTGTATAATCGCTCCTGCATTTTTTCCCCTGCGTGTTTTATTAATTCGGCTGGTATCATATCAATCCCCGCTGCTTTGTTATTCCGTAAATCATTTAATGCTCTATGAAACTCTGACCTAAGTATGCTAGGACCTAAGTCATCCTCATCTATCTGTTCCACACTTTCTAGCTCCTCCATGTCCTGCCTACCTTTATATAAATCTTCAAGATACTCCTTCCATCTTCTAGCTTTTTCCTTATTTTCTGTGAGTTCCTTACCCTGCTTATCACATATAATGTTACCCTTTGGTTTTACTTTAGAAAAATGTGACTTAATTTTCCTGTAACCCAAATCTACTTTACCTCTTCTCATATCCTCATATCATAAACGAGTTACTAAAAAAAAATGACACCAAACATTTTCTTCATGGTTTTTACTTCTAAAAGTGACATGTAACAATTCCTCTAGCTATTTAACTTTCTTGCAAATTTTAAATAGCTATATGAAGATATAATTAATATAGAATACTATAAGGAATTTTTGCGTCTTTTTTATCAAGTAGAAATATTGCTGACTTGAAAGTAGAAATTGGTTTTATCAAATGATAATGAGCTTATTGAACTCTTTGTTGGTAATTGCACACTCCTAGTTTACATAACTCTTGCACTTTAATTAAACGTTAATATTTTCAGTAATAAATGAACCATTATATTAATCTTCGGTAACGGCATCGAGAGAATAATTAAACATTAGTTAATTAAGTTTTACAAATTTGCCGCAGTTCTTCAGCAGGTATAAGAAGAACACGGCGGGGTTTTTCTTGGCATTTAAACGGATATTGCCTTTCTCCAAGTATTATTGAAAGGATTGTCAAGTATTTTCTGTAAATACCGCTATTCTTAGAATTGAAACTGTTTAATGCACTTTTCTTCACTTAATATTAATTGCTACATTTAATAAAGTGAGTTGCTACGAAGAAAATTGGTAAAATAGTAACATTGTCAGTTATATAGTAATAAATAGCTAAAAAAATTGTGGAATACGAAAGTGGTGTAAAAAAATAAGCGTTTATACGAGAAATATTGCTTTTTGTTTTGTTAAGATTTGAAGCAAAAAATATGGACTGATTAAAGCCTGAATTTTATTTTAAAAATTATCACTACGGTGTTAAATAATAGTATAGAATATCATCCAAATACCGTAACTCAAATCTATACTACTGTGAATTTTATACTAAATAGGATTTCTTCTGTTAATAACCAAAGAGCTACTGGTAAATTTTTTCCAACTGGCGAACGTCCGCGCACCGATAACCGCTACACAGACAGCAACAACCAATAAGATATGCCATAGAGGATGTTTACATATGAACGCTTTAGATCCAGGGCTGTAAGACGAGTGCGCATACCCTTGCAGCCGCGGACGCTCGCCAGTTGGAAAAAAAATTACTTATATTTGTTAGTAAATTGGCAATATGTATGTCTAAATGATACACTCTTAGCTAGTTGATATTCGCGTTCTTAAGAACACTTTTCTATGGCCAGGCTACTTTCGTTCGCAAATAGCTCGTTCCATTGCGCAAGTGAATGCGCGACGATAATAGCATATTGTAATTTGTAATTGTTATTCCCAATGTTTTCAATACAATCTTTTAATTGCATCTAAACTGTTTTAAAAGGTACATATAACGGTGAGGGAGACAAGCACAAGACGAGAACGAAGAGAATAATGATAAGGTGTCGTTTGTGAACGTATGTATAATGCGCGTGTGGGTTCGTTGTATAATTTAGTGTATTACTAGACAAGCTGTAAGCATTTGTGGCCCAAGTGCGACTGAATATTACCTGTCAGCCATTCCAGGTATTGTTCTAGTTAGTGCCATAACACGCTCTGTCACGGTTCCTCCGACATTTACTTTGCAATCATTGCGAATTCAATTAGGTAAAGTACTCATTTGAAATAATAGCGCGCCATCGTTTCCAAAACGTTTCATCGACTATTTATATAAAACCCTAACGATGCTCACTTTTTCAAACAAAAATTCATCCACCTAGTAGTAGTATTTATTATATATAAGATTTTTTTTACAATTTTTAGAATCGTTGGTGGTCGAATCGAATTAAATGTCAATAATTCACATGTACTAGACAATTACAGCTCTTTTTTTTTTAATTGGCAGAGAATTTTGGTAATCGTCTGTGCATAGGGTTGTGCTTATCGGGGTTATACAGTACCAGTGGTGCCAGACAACAAAAAATAATCTAGGTCTAAGAATTTAAATTTGTCACGCATTTTATAGCTATCGTACAAATTAAATATGACATAAATATGACACTATAATAAGTATTTATCAACATTTCTTATATTCTAGTATAACTTTTCTGCATTTTGTATTAATTTAAAAGAATTCATTCTAATTGCATAAGATGGTTATAACTGTGCGTGGTGATTTGTCAACATTGCATTTCTTAGGACGCACACCTTCCGCACTAGACACACCTACTTATTCTTTGGAGAAGACAGAAGCGTAGCGTGTTTTTGTAGAATGTGCTACACGACTCATACCATTCTATTTCTAATAGCACTGCTATGTACTGTATTGGTCAAGCCATTATGCCGGTTTTGATTTATGATTCGTATACATCTGTCATTCGACAGAATGTACCGAGCTGTATATACCGGTAACTTAAACACTATTGAACAAATAATGGTTAGAATTGTAAAATAGGCCAGATAGTGAGACATTTACAGAACAGTTTAAAATTAACATAATCTGTACACTTAATAATAATTAATCTTACATATTTTACTGAGATAAGACCGCAATAGGCCTAGTGAAATCATCTATGAACTCCTGTACAGGAATAATAGCAACTCTTTATTAACAGTTGTTTTATTTGATGATAGGAAAGTCTTTTCATACTTTTTGGGGTTGTGTGTGTAATTTGCACGACGAGGGCAGGTACCCATGCTAATGATATGTATTTTGCAAGACGGGCAAGTAGATTCAGATTTACCCGAATGGGCTATTGAAGACGTAGACTTTGGTAGAACAATTTATGGTCAGGCGCGTAGTGTAAAGAAAATAGTTTTGAAATTTTATTTGAACTGCTTTTATCCTCACAGTTAATTGATTGGTGTGTTTATAAATTTGACCTGACCTAATCTATAATTGCCTTGCCAAGGTCGAGGATGGTAAATTCCTATAAATATGGGGTCAGGTAGAAGAACCCGAAAATGTGTATGGTCAAATTCCTACAAACGCCCGTTGTCCATCGCCTTCCTCTCGCACGAAGCACTTATTTCTTGCACATGTAACTTTGTTTCCTCATGGGGTGATCATGCAATAAAATGCAGGCTTCTACATTCTGAATTTCTGTACTTTCACCAACTGGGTCATCTGGGTCATTGTTAATTGGGTAATTGTTACGATCGATAAATATATGGGAACTTATATCTATGTCTTCTTCTTCAATGTTAGATTTCAATTGGAAATATTTCTTTTGAATGTCAGTAATGAGGGTTTAAGGAGCTTATTTTCTTGGAGACCGAACCTTATAGGAATTTACATGTACCTTTGTAGGAATTTGACCATCATTAACTCGACTACCTGAAAATTATAGGAACATGTATACACCCACGAAAATAGTTTTGAAATTTTATTTGAACTGCTTTTATCCTTACACTTAATTGATTGGTGTGTTTATAAATTTGACCTGACCTGACCTATAATTGCCTTGCCAAGGTCTACGTCTCAATTGCCCATTCGGGTAAATCTGAATCTACTTGCCCGTCTTGCAAAATACATTTCGTTAGCATGGGTACCTGCCCTCGTCGTGCAAATTACCAGCTCCGCTTTTTGGAAGCTTGTTATATAATTTATGGGGGATATTATTTGGAGATTCCTCAGGTTTCTAAGTATTGTGTACACGAATTTTCAGATAGTGGCAGTGGCAGTGCCCAAGTTTTCCAAATTAGGATAAGTTGCCTTTTGCATGGAGGGTGCTAAATTGCGGGTAGTGTTGTTCTCGATAAAAGTGTTTTTGCAGGAGTTTTCGCTAAAGCTTATGTCAAATGTCAGTCCGATAACTTTTTATTGGGCTCTGAAGATGCGGATGATATTCGTGGCATTATCCTATAGTATGATGTTGAATGATGTTGACTGTGTATTAGTCCATAGCTAATTCAACCGGATGACCATTTGATTAAATCTCTTGGTATAAAATTTTGGAAATGTAATTGGTCAGCTATAGTAATATGCAATTCATTTACCTAGGCAGTAAGTCAGGATAAAACATATATACTTCTAACCGATGCATTGAAAGTTTCATAATAATTGCTAAATGTTACGTTTGACTCGGGCCATGGACCAACTTCAAGACGTAACAAATCATCGCATAATATCACGACATAATATAACGGTAAATTCTATTGATGTGACGTTCTCTCTCGGGTCATTTGCGCCGATTTGTCATCATTAATATATTACCCAGGATATTGATTAATTTCGGTAATTAGTCATCCTGGGTATATGTGCTTAGCGATCGCCTCAAGACCGACACGAACTTCGAATCCCATTAGTCCGGTATTAGAACGGGGATAGAGAATCGTGTTCAATATAATACGAAGAGAGATGAGAAACAACTGTCCCGATAGAGGTAACGGACAGTGTCGTTGATGCAGACTCTCCTTCTTGAGATGTAATGGTACATCCAGCGGTTGTGTTGTGATAAAATACACCGAAAGAGCTATGACTCACGCCAAACAATTTAAACAGACACTAATCCAGGAGAAAGAAACGCCGCGCTTGAAACTCCATTTTACAGGTCCTTCCAGGTCCCCCATCACAACAGCACCAAGTGAATCAAAAATAAAATGACATTTTAAGGAAATTGTTTAAACGTAAAATTTGAATTAAGACGACGAATATCGATTAGCTTGATAGAATCCATTCTTTGGTTCAAGTCGTCGTCATTCAAGCAACAATCCTTTTACCTCTAGACACGGGTATTTTTGGATTTATTAAGCACCTTGTATAAGAATAAATCTACATACAATGAACGAGCGTTTTATAAATCTAGCTCACGATATTAACTTGCATGAAATAAAGACGCAAGACCGAAACTACTTTCAAATCGCCTGTAGGTTACATCGTTGTTATGTGCGGCGTTAATTTAATTTTCGTTTACTCGCGTTGTTCTGTCGTTGCTGAATACATCATCGCCAATCCAGCCTTCATAAAAGAGGACAAGTTGAAGACTATATGAAAAGTGAGCTGAACTTATCCAGCCACAGTAATCGGTATCTATTATGTGCATCTTTGTGGTTTAGGTGCATCATGGACATATATAATTAAGAGTGAATTTTTATGTCTACATCATCTGGACGAACTTTGCTTATAGTCCTTTTACTGGCAAGTTCTGATTACATACCATTCCAATTTTGGTCACCTCTTTATATAAACTTGTACAAACTCTTTATATGAAGAGTGTTCGTTGTAAACTGACATATCGTCACCAAATTCAAGTTCCAGATATATTCATATTAGTAACTGTGCTGAAGAGATGTGTTAAAATTGATCCCATGTGAAATGCGATGGTAGAATATTACAATTGTTTATTTAAGTGCACATCTCTAAGTACCCATGGTCACAATTATCTCAATTTTGCCACGGTTCTATACGAGGATGGTAAATTCCTATAAATATGGGGTCAGGTAGAATAAACCGAAAATGTGTATGGTCAAATTCCTACAAACGCCTGTTGTCCATCGCCTTCCTCTCACACGAAGCACTTATTTCTTGCACATGTAACTTTGTTTCCTCATGGGGTGATCATGCAATAAAATGCAGGCTTCTACATTCTGAATTTCTGTACTTTCACCAACTGGGTCATCTGGGTCATTGTTAATTGGATAATTGTCACGATCGTTAAAGATATGGGAACCTATATCAATGTCTTCTTCTTCAATGTTTCAATTGGAAATATTTCTTTTGAATATCAGTAACGAGGGCTTAAGGAGCTTATTTTCTTGGAGACCGAACCTTATAGGAAGTTATACATGTACCTTTGTTGGAATTTGAACATTATTAACTCGACTACCTGGAAATTATAGGAATATGTATACACCCGTTCTATATCATCAAAAGTTTCTGTTCTTCTGTTCTCTTCCTTTCACTTAATGACAAGTTCTCTTGGTATTTTAGATTCTTCCTATTTTTAAGATTCTATCTGTTTTTTTGATAAATGTAATGATCATAATATATAAAGATGTTTATAAAATAATGATTTCTTTCGGACACTTTTCCATTATTCTATTGGTAATTAAATATCTATTCTATCATTCGCCAAAAATAGCTTAACAGAAGAATCATGTATACCATACGTTACCATTAGCACAGCAATATTTCATCTTGTAACATAATCATACACGATTTTAGATTTTACATTCAAAACGGCATATAATATTAGTAAAATTCTATATCGCATACAACAACACAACGTTGAGATATTCCGATTTTATCACCAGAATTCCTGCAATCCTTCAAAATAATCACTTTGTATATTACACTCTCAATTCATTAACAATGCAATTAAAACCATTGCATCTAAAATTTAACCTTTTTATCCCATGACAATAATAGCAAACATGTTCAAGTTCGCCAAAAAGGGATTGCGTAGTAGTTCTTATATCACATCAGTATTGTTAGTCGAAATGCCATTACTTAATAATATTGAGCCGGGTATAAGGTTGTACATATCTATATCTATATAGGTTCATTTCCGAGGTGACATTGGGTGGACAATATCTCATTACGTAGAGGTCGCTTCGTTTCGTCTCGTTCGATCATTCGTTTGGCCTGGTTGGTCTCTTTGGTCTACCAAACTGATCTACAGGGTGCTATACTATATAAATCACTATACTTACTTATTATTATTTACTAGTAAGTTTTATGAATGTAAATATAGATGGAAACTGGCCGATGACTTGCAGCTAATTTCTATGGTACGGAAACGAATAATTAGTGCCAAAATTCCATTGCAAATTGAACGAGGCACGAGGAGGAACGAGGAACGAGGCAAATTGAACCCTCTACACGCACGCATTTCTACTTAAACACCCTGTACACGTGGCATTTCTTGTATGTGGTGTTGCAGCGACCCGTGTGTAGATCATTACCGTCGCTATTCACACATTTGACAATTCTTCATTTGCGTATTTCATTTGTCATTTGTGTTGTATTGTCGCATGCAGCGGGGCCGCCACTGCATAATCAGCACCGGCCGCAAACCGCCAAGCCAACGTATGATCACGTGACCACCACGTCCACTCTTCTACGATTGTATTATCATTGTATGAACAAATTGCGACTTTCCGTTCCACACATCCGTCTAATCACAACACATGGAACTTGTGGGTTGCTAAGGAAACTACCTTGCGTTTTAATTATTTTTTTGCTGTATATGAAGAAGATTTGCAAAATATAAATTAATGGCAGAGATTTTTTCAAATGTAACTTATGTAGTCTTCAAATGTAGCAATAGCGACAAGAAAATCGTATTTTATACGAAATTGTTAATCAAAGTGTATCGAATTCGGTACCATCAAAAACACTTCTGTAAATCAATCAAAATTCTGATGAAAATAGCATCTTTGACGTGCCTGTGCGATCTATTTTCCAATTTTTAATTAGTAAAATATGAGCTATGAACGTGCCAAAAAAATGCGTTTACATTTTCGCTATTTTTATTACGTTCTTTCTGAGTGCCGCCAGAATACGCGCATTTTTTCGCCTGAAAGAAAAAAGGACACGCGACATTTTATTGCCATCTGATTTATATTCGTGTCAGAATTTCGCATTCTTGAATTGGTATGCAGACCAATCGAACTGTCCATACCGGACACTTTTGTTTCGTTGTTTTACTTGATGCCGTTGCGCGCACACGTCGTTTTGGTCACATTTATGCCATATTCCTGTCATTTATTAACCAGTTTTGTCCAAGAGGCGCAGTCGTTAAATGCTCTATTATAGGAATTTTAAATTTTATTTTATGTTTGTCCAATTTGGCGTATATAAAGATGAATCTTGGCATATGGGGATGCTGACGGGATAAGGAGATTTTTATAAGATCGTAACAATTCGGTTGGTTGGTCAATTTTATATTTAGCAGAACAAATGTAAGTTTTTACGGTTTCTTGGGCATGGTTAAATAAAATATTTGTATAAATGTAAAGTGGTCCTTTCGGTGTACGGTACAAACGCTATGAAATGATAGTTGATAGTCGTATGGGATGTGTTATGTATATTGAAATGTCCGCGACAGACCTATTAGCTGGGCAATAACGACCCTGGGGCGTCATTCGCATACCGCCCGCGTCATAAAATATTACGCGGTGTGTCCCAATGCCGTGGCGGGGGCGGCTATGGCCGGCCGTTTTGCCATAGCGGTTTGCCGTTATTGAGTTGTACTTTGCATGTGTGTTCCGCTGCGTGTCTGCACAAATGACAAAAGTGGACTAGGAAGTCCCGTCATATTCAATTAAGCGATTTTTTTTTACTAGAAACAAAAAATGTCTCACTTAGCCTTTATGTTAAATTTTAGCTTTAAGTAGGTCGTCATAAAAATGTCAGATTATTATTTTTTGTATTATCTGAAATCTACTTCTTTGATAATATAGAGTATCACTCAAATACCGTAACAAGCATTAAGTAGCTAGATGCGCATTTTGAAGGCTATGCCCCCATCTTCAGTAGCACAAGATAAAACTAAATAAAATACCTCTGTCACGAATCGTGGTTGATATACTATTAAATAAATAAGTCAACATGACAGAAGTATTTCAAAAATGACATATAATGATCTATAAATCTTTTAAAACAATATAAATTAATAATTAACGAAACTGACAAGTAACAACGATAAACTTTGGTTTTTCAAAGCAAAAATAACCAAAAATAAATTAAAAAATAGTTCTTATTAACCCAGGAGAGGTCGCGCATGCATAAACACAGTTACAGGTCGCTTGGGGTAATATTTTGACCCCCGCAATAAAATCGCCATACCCAGGAAATGAAATGCAAAATATATTATTTTTTATTAATTTATTGTTGAACATATAGAAAACAAATAATAGAATACAAATTTATTCGGAAATATCATCTTGTCCTTTGCAATTCTCGCATATGTAATTCATGTGCCTTGAAAAGAGCATATAATTGCGCAGAGACAGCAAGATTTTGTTGTTTTTCGATCTCGTGCCCTTAGAGATATGTCATCACATCTTCCTCTAGCACGTTTTACGAGAGGTTCTTCGCGTTCCTCTAGATCAAATCCGAAGATTATTTTTATTTTTGATTTGGATTTTTATAAAATGACCCCACTTGAAATATATATCGCTATCCAAAAAAAAAAACGAATGGAACTGAATTCTTGCAGAGGTTATTGTAAAAAGACTTGGGAGGAAATACCTAAGATGTGGGGAGTCCCTCTTAAAGTAATGTAAAAATATCTACACATTCATGCGACTGGGGTCATTATATACCCCGTGCGACCTCTCGCGGGTTAAAGAAATTAAATTGACAACATGACATTGGGCTTGAATCTAAATTCATTAAATTTGATTTAGATTTATACATGTATATAATTTGCAACTAGGAATAATTCAAAACACTTTTAAGTAATTTAAGTGAACTAATTTGAATAGGATGACCTGAGTTAGTTAAAAATATGCTCGGCTACAGCACTTTTATTTTTTCTATTTAATCTGAAATGAGCGAAATGCTCCTTAAATCTAGTTTCAATTGGTCTACGTGTTTGTCTTCTATATTTACTTTAGGAAAGTGGTCTCAAACTCAAATTGCATGCGAATGCCTATTGCACCATCTGAAAGCAGCTGACGGGCCGAAATTTTTTTTTTAACAAAATGAGACTGAATATATATATATATATATATTGCACCGTACTTACCTCTTTATAACCTGGTGTTACGCGTGTGTGTGGTGTAAGTTTATAATATGTTTGGAAATTTTACTTTTAAAATTTAATTTGCCTCGAACATGGTTTAATTGAAAATTTATTTCAATAATGTTCAATTGTATTTTCTACAATGTTTTTTCTGTCTACTTACTTTTTATTTCTCAAACTTATATTTTTCTTTTTCTTTCTTTCGGTTAAATCTTTTTTCTATTTTCTTTAGATCACTCACTAATCACAACAAACACATAATTGAATGTATTTTACACGCGGGCCGTGTAAAATTGCTTCGGGGGCCGGCTGCGGCCCACGGGCCACCAGTTTGTGACCACTACTTTAAGACAAGATATTTCATAAATACCAGATTTTATATACCAACATATAATGAACCAGCAATTCAGCCAACCATTGTAATCGTGCACATAGAAGTGTATTTTTTTCGAAGTAATTTCTTTATTACAAAATATATTACCATTGATTACACAACTATATCTACACGAAAAAGTACAACTTGTGACAATCATCATCAATAATTCCAACGGACATATTGCGATACCGCAGCGACACCATGATTTATTATCATTGCTCTTAATGATTATAAATTATGTTTATTATTTATTCCTCGCATTTTTTCTACGCTGGGAATTATTAATTTATTACTTCATTCCCGGTGAAATCACATCATGGCTTCATATTAGCGATGTGTAGTTCACTCGCGAACCGTTCACTCTGAACGGTTCAATCAAATGACGGGCGTTCTGTGACGATGTTTTGCAACGACCTATAGGTCACTATGACCTAGTTCGTGAACTATGAACTACATGTACGTATTGATGTACTTATACTAGGTCCTGAACCCGTCGTGTACGAAACCGTTCATGAATCACAACGGCTCGTAAACGATGCAGTATAGTATACATTACATATACAGTACTAACATCTATTTAGTGATAAAGTGTGTTGGTGAACGGAATGCAATATTGCAACAGCAGCATTGCCGAGCTGAGTCACAATTTATATGTTGGTATCAGATTTCATTTGGAATAATATAATTAATATATTCACAAGATTAAATATGTTCTTAAATATGTTTGTCATAGCAAATTTTAGCAATAATGCAAAAATAAACATCTAAATCTTATAGTTCTTCTATTTCATACTGAGTGCAATGCAATCACTTAATATCAAATCAAAGCTTTGAAGTTTGAAGAGAGAAGATTCAGAATAGAAAATATAAATTATAACGCCAAACAAAACGATTCTATCTAGTTCATTTTATTATAATTTGTACATTTAATTTTCAAGTGTTAGTAAAGTAGTAAACATTTTCTTCAGTAACTACCAATAAGTATTTTAGAACTTCATATAAATAATCGTGAGTACCTAGAGAAGATTATATTTCCTTATATATATGTTTTGTATAAATTATAAACATTGTTGTCTTTTCTTCCTGATTCCTAATTCAAAATAAGTATTGTAGTATTTCAATTTATTTATTTTTTACCATTTAATATTTTAATATTAAGAAAAAAAAGAGATTATTATCAGTATGTGCATGTATTTGGTCATATAGGTCGTGAACTAGTTCATTTTAAAAAGATGTAGTAGTTCACGACCTATAGTTCGTGAACGGTACATTGAAATGAACTACGAACTACGAACTAGGTCCTCAAAGTGACCTACAGTTTGCCATCGCTACTTCGTATGGACAATGAGTGAGGTCAACTTTATACAATACCGTCCGAATGCGAAGTCATGATGTAATTTGACAACCGAAATATTAAAACTAACAAGTTGCTGATATTGAAAAATAGTCATGCATTGTACAATTTTTTTTGTAAAATATAATTTAGTATTATACTATTGTAAGTCTTGATTGGACACACCTCTTTACCTGATATAGGCGGATATAGTTAATTTTTTACATCATTAAGAGATATACTTGAATAGAAGCTATTTGATTGAGGAAATGATGAAGAATTAACCATTTTTGATATGTAACTGTATAAAGTTCTTTGTCAAATTGTGTATACTACAATATCTGGCCTGCAGAGCGCGAATGTTAAATGTCAGATGGACGTGTTGAAAATTGTGTTAAATTGTCTGTTGGGGTAGTTAAATAATGATTCGCTTTATGCGCGGACATCGCAAGCTATAGTTGGAATTGGTGCCTTGAAATGTAATTTAAAAAATATAAAAATTTTAATATTGGCATTTGAAAAAAACGACAAGAGAAGTCAAAAATGAACAATCTAAGATGTTTCCTCCATATCATTTTATTTTATTTTGTGTGTTGTGTTGTTATTTATATCCCTTCAATTACAGAGTAGTACAAAAATTTTTTTACGTATTTTTTTTACAGGCTAAAGCATTCGATTCGTGAAATTAAATCAATTACTGTTAAGGGCAATAATCGATGTGAACCAAGATCATATTCACCATGTCAGAATGATCCGCACATCACATTTGACAAGCATGGGAATGCAACAGAGCCCTTGTACGATCTTCTTTTCTTCTTCTTCAATTCCCGCTGGTTATAACATATATTATTATGCGGGTGGATTCCTATTTCTTGTTCAACTGATTCTATTCTATAGACTCACTCATGGAAACACATTTAAGGGATGCTTTGAAATGTTTTCTTTCGTTGCTGCCCAGCTGCAACTAACCAATAGTACACAATACACTAGTTGGGGATATTTTACCTGTTTCTTCTGTGTTAAAATTTCAATCTTTAGAATAAAATTGCATAGGTTCAAATAGCTAGATGTTCAATTCGAATCTTTATAGCACCGAAAATTTGGAAAAATCGATCCGTATTGAAGCACTTATTATCGACCTTTGTAGTGAACGTGATCATTTTAGATATTGGTCGTTTAGTTGCGATTATTTCTTCAGCGCTCTGCTTTTTTTCCTCAAAGTAGGAATATTCACGTGTCTGTCAATATTGTCGCAAGATTTTTTCAATAATAATTTCTGCATTCTTACAAGTTGTAAATGACAATTATTTATATATGGTATGAATTTTAATTAGTTTTCTTTATAAAATCATTATCATTTTAATTTCTTTTAATTTGTAAATTAATATAATAACTGTTAACATTGACGTCTCTTCAATCTGATTATTACATACGAAAGGATTTATTAAATCCTTTCGTATGTAATTAAACAATAGCAATTAAATGTACAAATAATATATTAATTCCATTAAGTGTTGGAATGTCATTTCGTGATACAGCGTGCTCCACAAAGGATATTTCTTCTATTAAGTTATCCGTTTGCAAATCATTGTTAAAAACTTTAAAGTAACATAAGCTCATCATGCTTTAAATTATAAATCGTTTAAATTTTTACAGTATATAATTTTATAAACACTTGATATCCGACTTGAATAATAAATACGCGAATTTTTCTATAAATACAATATTCGTTCTTAATGTACTTAAACGTAAGGTAGGATATTCATATACAAGGCGTGTTTTGCAATTCGTCAAAATTGGTATGTTGAAGCATGTAAAGGTACATCTAGATTAGAGTACCCAAGGCAGACAATGCAGGATGTTTAGAAGAAGACTTTTAGGAAAATAAAAGAACTAACTCAAAAAGTGATTGAGTACGTTCGCATTTTGTATTGTAATAATATGCAAGGTTCACGTATGATACTATTCATGTTCGACCCTGTATATGATTTTATTATACATAAAAGCGCTCGTCATAAATTTAATATGGCTGGGTTTGAGTGGACACGACATGAATTACCCCTTATTTCATTTATTTGCGCCAAGGTAATATAAGTCTTGTACCTTGTTGGTACGAAAGCGCAACGAATCCACGATAATTACGAATTGTGACACTTGTAATACCAAGAAGAATACCGAAGGTGTGATAATATACGACCTCACGTCTAGTTATAAGAAATTATTAGTTTGTAATTAGTTTGTATGCTCGTTGTGTGCAGTATGGTATAATGGAACGCCCGAAGAGCGAAAGAGTTACAAAGTTAAGAGCATCGAGGGTCCACAATGAAGGAGAGAACCAAACTTAAGTCAGGCTGGGAATATTAGAAATTTAAAATGTTGGGCACATTAAACTATAAATATTAAATGTCCAACCTTTTATTTCCAATTAAATTTATAATATTCCATTTTATCTATAGAATAAGCAAAACTCGTTATGTGCAGTGTGGTATAATGGAACGGCCGAAGACCGAAAGAGTTACAAAGTTAAAAGAATCGATGGATCCACAATGAAGGAGAGAACCAAACTTAAGTCAAGCTGGGAATATTAGAAATTAAAAATGTTGAGCACATTAAACTATAAATATTAAATTTCTTTCCAATTAAATTTATAATATTACATTTTATCTATAGAATAAGCAAAACTCGTTGTGTGCAGTGTGGTATAATGGAACGCCCGAAGACCGAAAGAGTTACAAAGTTAAGAGCATCGAGGGATCCACCATGAAAGAGAGAACTAAACTTAAGTCAGGCTGGGAATATTAGACTTTGAAATTTAAAATGTTGAGTACATTAAACTATAAATATTAAATTTCATTCCAATTAAATTTATAATATTACATTTTATCTATAGAACAAAGCAAAACTCGTTGTGTGCAGTGTGGTATAATGGAACGCCCGAAGAGCGAAAGAGTTACAAAGTTAAAAGCATCGAGGGATCCACCATGAAAGAGAGAACCAAACTTAAGTCAGGCTGGGAATATTAGACTTTGAAATTTAAAATGTTGAGCACATTAAACTATAAATATTAAATTTATTTCCAATTAAATTTATAATATTACATTTTATCCATAAAATAAGCGATGTCATACCAAAGCGATGATATGTGACAAGAAGAAATGCACAAGGATAGAATAGGAGAAGATAGATTAGAAGAAGTGTCAGACTTTTCTTATTTAGGAAGCGGATTACAAAGGATAACGAAAGTAAGGTAGATATAAAATGTAGGATGGCACAGGTTAGGAAGACATTCGTAGATTTTAATATCAAATATCGACTTGGGTATTAAAAAAGATTACTGAAGGCATATGTGTAGAGTGTAGCATTGTACGGGTGTGAGGCGTGGACTATAGGAAAGGAAAGAAACGTAGAATAGAACGTAGGTAGTATAGATAGTGGGATGAATAAATGAAGGAATTAGCTGAAGATAGGTCGACAGATGGCGTGCTGTCTCCAACCAATCCCTAGGATTGAGGACTGTAAACTAACAAACTTTTTGTCTTCATATAAGTATGTAGTTTGTAAACGCACGAGGATTGTAAATAGTGGTGAATTGTGTCGTACCATGTCTCTTCTTGCCTTCCCAACATCCATTAAGTGTTGCCTTAATTAAATTGAACACCTGGTATAAAAAGAGTGCGGGCAGATTAAACGCAGTACTAGCTTGTCGTAAGGCAAGTGCAGAGGTCAAATCTGATGTAAAACTCGTTCCATAGTAAAGTCGTATTAAGTGCATATATATGTATATTATATACATACGGTAAACAGGTAAACTGGACATAATAAACTACAAAGTCCGCTCAAAGTACATTACAAGTTGAACCAAGGCAAAGTCCGGTGTCAGGGAGCAGCACGGGGACCCGCAGCAGTTCCGTCGCAGCTCGCGGCCATCGTCTCGAAACAGTCAAAGTGACTGAGTTGACCATGGGTCATGAACAACACCGCACATACCCAATTCATACATCTGACCAGTGACTATGGTATAGCGGCCCCCTTGCCCTGCCCCCACACTCTTTCTTTTCAGCTCAGCACAAGAGCGTCAAGATTGCTTTTCACTTGCTGTAGTGTAGAATAATGTAATCTAATGTAAGTCATTCAACTCGCTTGTTAATTAGATAAGTTTTGATAGGTTGTGTGTTTCTCGTGGGCTGCTTTCGGACACGACGGGGCGAGCTTGGACGCTCGCTGACCAGGGCAATCCTAAATGGAAATTCAATTACACTTGGCAAATTAGAATCGAAATAGCAAGGAATTGTGTATAGTGCGAACGTGCTATTCGCGCAACTTCTTACAATATGCTCCGTTTTGATGTAGTTTGATTAATGCGAATATATAAATATTTGAACTACCGGACGTTGAGTATTGAACATCCACATCTTCGCAAATTGTCAAACTATAAAATCGTGCGCTAATAGTTTACCAACATTAAAAGAATTTTAATATCCATTACACGATGGCAAGAACAGAAATAATCAATAAATTTTGCCATGCCCCAGCCTATGCAATGGAATAATCCACCGAGCCAACATTCTACATGCAGCAAATACATGACCAAATTTAATTAAAATATGGATGCTATAAAAAATACCCGAAAAATATAGATGTGATTTAATTCGTCTTCTTTGAAATATAAGTGTGGATAAAAATAAAGCCACATGAAACCTTTGCTTCTGCATTTAGAAGTCCAGATGTATCAAGGAAGTCAAAATATTATTTTAAACAATAATCTATACACAAAAGCTCTGGTATACCAACGATCTTTATTATCTAACCAATCTTAAATCAAATAGTAATTAATATCCAATATTAAATATATCTATAATAAATCATCACCTGCTTCGTTAATCAACAATATATTTATTTCTCCTTTTGAAGACCTTTGATAGTACTCTGGCATGGATATAGTATAGCCTAGTACCTTCATTTAAACATTAAAAAAAAATCGGTCTGCTTTTTTCTAGAATTCCAAGTTTTTTGTTTCTAAATCCACTTCTATTTTATATAAATTATCTAAATGTAGACTTTTTTCTTCGGCTCCATAATATTTAATTAATTTACGAACAAGTAACAATGCTTCAGAGGTAGTAGGTTTTGAGTCTGCCCATTATCTCTTTATCTTCTTGTTCGACGTCTGATTTTTAATTTTTTGTCTGTACGTCTCTTACTAAATCGAGATCAAACATTTCACCAGCTGTTGAAAGGTCTTCATCCATTTCGATAAAATCTTCTAAATTATTTGAAGTGGGAATATCTAAAGATTGTAGCCAATGTTTCAGAGGTAAATCATATTCCTCATCAAAATGATGGTCGCATAAACCCGCATGCCGGAAGCAGTTCCTGATTGTAGCATCCTTCCAGGCTTTTTTCAGAGCATCGAGTAGAGTTACTTTGCTCAAGTTAAAGTTTGAGCCATCGGTTTCCATCATTTTCAAAACCAGTCTTTTTCTGTACGCACATTCAGGCTTCTTATTACTCCTTGATCCATCGGCTGGTTGTGTTTGGAGGCAAAAACTTCAAAGTAATAAATTTCAAGCTTAGTATGCGAGGATGAGTTTGACAATTATTCAAAAGTAGAACGATTGTTCTCTTTGCTTTTTTTAGGTCCTCTTCCCAACGTCGCATTTCTTTTGCAAATAACTTGTTTGTCATCCAAGACTTCTTATTGGCTTCATAGGTCACGGGCAAGCTTATTACATTTTTGAAGCATCGTGGGTTTTTTGATTTGCCGATCACTCACAAATCGTTTTTTCAGTGCCGCACAAACAAAAACAGTGATCCTTTCTTTTGGCAGTTTTCCGCCAATGCATTTTTCATTTTTGAGCCTTAAAGTGTGGTCTGGTGTCACCTTGAATAATAGTGTCTCGTCCCCGTTGAAGATGTCTTCGTCTTTAATTGTTTTCTAGATTTTTTTCCCACTCATTTTAAATCCACGCACTGGTGATATTCAAATTGACGTCTTTGGCTTCGCCAATCATTTTCCCAAAATTGATTTCATGACGTTTTTTTTTTAAAACGGTCTATCCATGCCGGGGAACATTCAAAATTTTGATTCCCAACAATTCAGCCAATTTTCCAACTGGAGAATAGGTGTGGTAAATTGAGGGTTCTTTGTTGTTTAAACGAGTTCAATAAAGCAGCATCTACATCCTCGTGAGTAGGTTTCCTCATACGCTTCACACTTTAGCTTCCTTCATTTTCTTTGATTTTTTTTTCGATCCGTCAATATTGAACGAATTTACTACTAAGTTGAAATGCTTACACACTTCACTTTTTTTTACACCGCTTTCTAACATTTTCACCACTGCCAGTTCTGTTTCTAAGGTTGTTGCTTTACACTTAATGCTTGCCATTTCGTTTTCTAAGAGATCAAACTCAAAACTGATTTGATGTTTCTGCTTGCATTTTGCTTGCAAGCTATTAAACAAGCTCATTAGTCGGTAATTACCAGAAAACCCGTCTAATCTCCTAAACGAATGAAATCATAATGTCGTCAACATAATGACTTATTATGCGAGTTGTGATGACTTTTATCCGAAGTCATAATACATGGAGTATATGAGCCTTGGGTTGGGTCCAAGTCATTTTGACTTACTAACCGAGTTGACTTATTAACCCATGACTTACTAACCGAGTTCGACTACTGTATAAGCAAAACTTGCGATATCATTTTATAAATTGCAAAAAAAAATTATCTTACATGTTTTTAATACTTGTCGATAATAAGCTCACCATTTATTAGTAATAAAAAAATATCTTAAATACCGTATGAAGGATTGTTGTATATTTATCGTATTATGAGATGCGTCCAAAAGCCAAAACCAAAGTGGCAAGTATATACTATACCTGACTATGGCGCGGATGCTTTAGATGAATTATATCGTCGTTGAATATTATCAGGAGACCAATCGCCGTACCCCATCGTACCATTAATCATAATCGGGTGCACATAATGCAATGTGTACACAAATAAACGATTTAGAATCAATTAGAACCAGGAGAGCGAGAGAAAGAGCCGAGTTAAAGACCGCACTAAATACGCATTCAAGACACATTGTATAATGAATGTATCGACTACCAAAGCGAAGCGATATAAAGTATATCGGATCGGATTGTACCGCTTATAGGTTATGGATCAGTGGAAATCACTCACCGTGCTTATTAGTGCATTCGTAATTACAAATTGATTAAAATCGATGAAGAGCATCGAATAATGATTGCGGAAATGGAATGAGGACAGTCCTACTTCTATATTGTATGTTTGTTTCTTTGGAAGAGCTTACAATTGATTCTTAGTCGTTTTTTTAATATAGGATAACATACCGCTTAAACTAATTATTATAGCGCGTGTGCGATATCCCATCAAGTTAAAATTTAAATCAATTTGGTCGGTAAATCTATCAACAATCAAAAATATGTAGATTAATTAAAGACAATTCCGTAGGAAGTGTGTCCCCCTTTAGCGTTAATTACTTGTTTAATTCGATTTGGCATAGAATCGACCAATTTCTTGCAATATTCCAGTAACAGCACGTCCCGAAACCACACTCCAATGACTGCTTCTATCATTCGATTTTTTGTTGTGTAGTCCATCGAAGTCTAGCCTTGCAAATAACCCTAAGATTTTCTATGGGATTTAAATCTGATGAATTCCCAGGCAAGTAATATTACTTTCCCTAAAATATTTCATCATCTTCTTTGATGCACAGAGCTGAATCTTGCTGCAAAATTGCTTCACCATTTCCAAATTGCTAAGTAGTTGACGTTCTAGTAACAGTTTATATTTGTCACTAATTCATCATTCCTTCAAATGGCACAAGAGCTCCACGTCCCATGTAAGAAAAACAACCCTTCAGGGGATGTTTTACTGTTTGGTCCTTATGGGCCGCTGTTAGTTGTTCGTTGTCTGATTTTCTGACATATCGTGACCGATGCCCCATCACTAAAAAGTGTGCCTCATCTGAGAACAACACCTTCCTCCAATCATCTGCAGTCCAACTTGCAATTTTATAGCCCAAAGAAGCATTTTCTTCATCATTGGAGCAGTGAGCAATTGTTTTTTCTGAGGTCTGAGTTCTTTTCTTCCCTATTCCAAGAGCCTTCTCCATACTGTCGAATCGTGGATTTTGACTCCAGAAGTGGCGTTGTAAGTCGAAACATGTTTTCTTAGGATTTATTTTGCTATTCCTGATTTTAAATGCTTCATCTCTTGCAGTTCTCTTCCTCTTTCTCCCGCATTTTCCTTTCCTCTGAACTTCAACTGACCCAGTTTTCCTTTTCTGTTTTAGGATTTTATTTACTGCCCCCAAATTCACCCACACTCTTCTGCAATTTTTCTCTGTATCATGGAAGTATGCTCACTTAATGTAACAATCTTCTCTCGCTTCCTCGGCGTATTTTCCATCATGCAAAACAGTACCAAATTACCTCGCTATACATATACCACTAAATATACCTTTTGACAATTGCGAATACATTATCTTAATTTGCGATTAGGATGAATGGCATCATAAGCAAAAAATAAAAATAAATTTGATGTTCACATCAATTCGCACACTACTCTTAAGTTCATTTTAAAAATTATCACTACGGTGTTAAATAATAGAAAAGAACAAAAATTCGTAAAACAACAATTTTTATCGTTAAAAAACATCATTGCTCGATTTGATCAATTTTATTCAATATTAACGAGCTAAAATTTAACTTCCGATCATTTTTTTGCATTTCAGATAATTTTGTGTAATATTTTATAATAAATTATACAAAAATTGAAAATATAAGCTTAATTGATATTAATTACGTTTAATTGGAAAGATTACAAAATTCAGATTACAAGATTAACATTCCAAAAAAAATTTCATTATAAATAATTTTTAGAATATTTATTTAATTCGATTAACGATTTTTTTAAAATCTTAGATTGGAAAATATGTGAGAAAATATCTTTAAAATGGTATAAAAATATGATTTTTTTAGGCGAAATGGTACGTTGAAAATTTGTATAGAAAATAATTTAAACAGACGAGTTTTTAATTTCATTGGCAAGTAAATTGTAATTTATTTCCGCTAAGTTCTAATTTGCGTCTTTTATGCCCTTTTTAATTAAAAAATCCAAATTTAAAAATTTAGGGAATTTTTTGACTCTTGGTAGTAACTATTGGCACATTTGGAACATTTGAAATAAATTGTCAAATAAATTTAAATTAACCTATTTGTTGCTTTCTTTTGTAGTTTGACGTATAATTGTACATTTCAGGGAAAAAATTAAAATCAAACTATTTGTTGCTTTCTATTGTAGTTTGACGTTTAATAATTGGCTAGCAGAGCTACCAACTTTGAAACACTAAATTGCCCTATGCTATAAGCGAACTCAAATTCGCTATAAACGAACTCATTTGGGTTCGTTAATAGCTCTATTAGAAACGCAAATTAGAAAAATACTATTTTGTTAATTTTTGTACTTAGGTAGTCGGCTGTTATTGGGCGTAAGTCTGTAGCTGGCTCTGTAATGTATATTAAAAAAATTAAAAAATACTTACTCGTAGTTACGTTATATTAAAATGTCCAATTTATATTTTGCATACGTTGACAAATCCTTATACAAACGTACCATTGATTTCAACATATACCATTCGTTACAACAACAAGTAAAAGTACCCCTCACTTCTTGTCGTATACGTAATATAATACTGTAATTGTGTTTAAATGCCGAATATATTAATAAATAAATTGTATTGTGGGGTACGCTACTTTGCCATTACAATTCCCTGCAACCTTTAGGACCCTCGCCATTTATTAGAATTTCGAAGGGGCCGAAAATTTATCATCTGTTCTCCGTGTCCCCTGTATCTCTATCTCCATTACTCGATCGCAAAATATTTGAATACTTGCCGATATCTCTTTCTAACCGAATTGTGTTGCTTCTGTGAGCGTAATACATTCATTTGGTTAAGGAATAAGACTAATTGTCAATTTATACTTATCGTATGGCATTCTTTCGTTATATTTGAAAGGTATAATTAAAATTGATCCTTATGCCGATACTTTTCTGTAGGCCGATACGATTACAGGGGCTTATATTTATTCAGTTTTTTTTAAAACTAACTTTAACAATTATAAGTTCAAATGGATTAAAACAGCAGCGAAAGATCTAATAAAAATTGTTGATTTTAGATTTTTTTCGGCCTGATTTAATTTTTTTAATTTATAAAAAACGCTGTATTAGGACGGATATCAAAGCGGAGCTTTGAAATTTCTCCATCCCCTATGCTTATGTCCTTGCTGCAGCGTTTTGTGCACAATTATTTGAACCACCCCTTTGCAGCTAAAATTAAGGAACATATTAAATTTTATATTGCTCTCGTACGGGCGCTCGTATATACTCGTGGACGCACAATAGCGCCGTTGGTATTTATTGCTTTCAAATTTATAGAATTTAATTAGAGCAAAACTACTAAATTGCGTACTTCCAATATTGTTCGGATCAATCATAAAATTTTCAGGCGTCCGTTGAGGTACCAGCGTTTGAAATGTGCCACTGTATTAATACGGACATCGAAATAATGCACAGCAGAAGACATAGCTGTTATTCGTATATTAGGAGCAAAATGCAATTAGTTGTAAAATGTAGAGTTGACATCAAGTCAGGACGTTCGGGTATAAAATGAACAATTAATTTAAGGATATACCTGACCCATTCAGTAAAAATAAAATAGTTCTAATTATACACTATTTAATTAAATTGTTCATAGAACTATAAAGAAACATACGTGAGACTCTCGCGCGGTAGATGTGAAACTTCTTAGCTCTTAGGAAAAGTTGATTTTATGCATTGCTTTTTTCCCAATTGTTAATGATTTGTTTTATTTGATATTCGATCACATATGGAACACACTGTACCTAGCGGATTATTGAAAAATTGTTTATCAAATTCGCGATGAGCAGCTTGAAAGAATGTAAGTTTTGTGTATGATGCACTAGTGGGTGCATTTCTTTTTGTCGATGGCTCGCTCAGCTGTATCAGATTCATTTCGTTGATCTCTCACAGCGCGTGTATCTTCACGTGTAGACGACACGGCATTCAAATTCTCTATACCACTCACTGTGTCCTCACTTAACGACGGTATCGATTCATCCAGTATATTTGAGGTCGTTGGAAGGTTATGTTGTCCACTGTGTTTCTTTAACGCCCTTTGCCTGGCTCGATACTCTCTACTTCTTTCCAAGGTACTTGTTGGAACTTTTCTTGGCGGTTTATTCGCTTTCTTCCGTTCTCTAAAGGCTCGCACTCTGTCTGTACTTGCCTTTTTCTCCATTTCACTTTTCACACAATGGAATTTTTTTAAAAAATATATATAAATATATGAAAAAATATATAATATATAAAATATAAAATATGTAATAAATATATAAAAAAAAACGCATGCGCCGCGTGTACTGTGTGTCTACGTAGCATAAGGCAACCAGTAGACGCTTGCGTATTTTATTATATATTACACAAACACAGCTTAATCTTTTAGCTAATAATTTGTTTATCAAATTCGCGATGAGCAGGTTGAAAGAATGTACATTTTGTGTATGATGCACTAGTGGGTGCATTTCTATTTGTCGATGGCTCGCTCAGCTGAATCAGATTCAATTCGTTGATCTCTCACACCGCGTGTATCTTCACGTGCCTGAATCAGAGGCATTCAAATTCTCTATACCACTCACTGTGTCCTCACTTAACGACGGTATCGATTCATCCAGTGTATTTGAGGTCGTTGGAAGGTTATGCTGACCACCGTCTTTCTTTGCCTGGCTCGATACTCTCTACTTCTTTCCAAGGTACTTGTTGGCACTTTTCTTGGCGGTTTATTCGCTTTCTTCCGTTCTCTAAAGGCGCGCACTCTGTCTGTACTTGTCTTTTTCTCCATTTCACTTTTCACACAATGGAAATTGTTAGCTAAAAGATTAAGCTGTGTTTGTGTAATATATAATAAAATGCGCAAGCGTCTACTGGTTGCCTTATGCTACGTATACACACAGTAGCGCAGCGTATGCGCGTAGCGTGCGTTTCACTTTTCGTGACGTTAGGCCAACTTGCCTCACCGCGCCTATAGAAGTTTCACTTAAAAAAAAAAAAAATTAAATCAACAACATTCTAAGTTCTTACATTATACGTGTGTCCAACATGAATGGTGGAATGAATGAAAATTCTCCTTTTAATTCTTGAATATAATTTGTGCAAGTTCAGGATATTTTGTTCAGTGATTATCCTCTATAATTATAGTGTATTGTTTTGCTTCGGTACGGGCATCCTTCAAGTCCCTGTTGTATATCGGTTAGTAAATTAGCATGGAAATTGTGATTGTAATCTATTTACGTCGTTAGATTAGCACTAAATATTTTATATATCGATTTAGTTGAAGATTATGATGGCAGGTGGAGGAAATGTAAAAGCTGTTATAGTATCTCCTGGTCATTTTGGTTTTCACTTTTCAACACCGATTAATAATTCCCAATTATATATAAATATACAGAAAACAACTGTTCATTCTAAAAATACAATCTTGTATTTTTATGCAATGTTTTTATAGAAATTAAATGTATCATTCAAAAAAGTTGACAAGATACGGTTTATTTGGTTCAGTGAAATTAAGAATATAATGGGTGTCGGCTTTTCATAAGATTTATAATTTAATTTATAAAAAATTATTTTAAATAAATATAATTTTAAAGTATGATGTAATATTTATAATAGTGTTGCTAATTTTCTAGGAAATCCCAAAGATTTGATTGATTTCAATAAAAAATCTGGTATTTATGAAATATCTTGTTCTAGTTGTCCTAAAGTATATATAGAAGACAAACACGTAGACCAACTGAAACTAGATTTAAAGAGCATTTACGTCATTTCAGATTAAATAGAAAAGAAAAAAGTGCTGTAGCCGAGCATATTTTTGAATCTGATCTATCCTGTACATCGTAATTTTCAATACGTTGAAAGAATATTATAATAAACTATAATGATGAGTACTATACTGATAAATTATACATGAGTACTAAATAAATTTAAAATTTGAAGTACAAATTTTCATTGCTTTTTTTATTCGAATTTTTATAAAATAGTCAAAAGCAGTTATATAAAATTTGCGCATTCATTCTGTATTCGTTGTAAAACATTCATTTGTCTTGTATTTTGTAGGTCATATAAGCCAACCGCGGCATAGTAAATAAAAAACATCTTAAGAGCGTTCTATTTGCTGTGGAATTTTTTTAAATTAAAATTATTAAAGACTTATAATAGGCAGTTAATATAAGGAATTGTTGTATGTTGATCTATTTTGCGGTACCGATCGGTGTCCAAAAGTCAAAATCGAAGAGACTAGGGTGCGCTATAAATGGTAAGGGTGAGTGTGGGGTGTGTGAGAGCTGATGGCAGCAGCCGCCAGCTAGCAGCACCATCACCGACGCAATTAACATGGAAATGTTGCCGTATTGTATTCTGCCTTAATGAAGACATTTAAAATTTAAATATGGTTTGATTGCATCCTTTGTTTTCGTTTATTTCCATTAAATTTTCATTATTTATCAAGTTGATTCAGTGTTTCTAAATAGTAGATGTATTATTGTGCTCTCATATATTTCAACAGTTTTGAAGAGACGACCTGAATGTAAGCGAGAGAGCACGGCAGATATTAGCGTTTTGTAATTGGAATTGAAATATAATTTATTCATTACCGACTTTCATCAGCCAAATAATTACACTGGCTGCATACCTTAGGTAAACATGTTAACTGACACAGCTCAAGTATATACGAATTTAAAGGAAGAATAACTATTTGCCCTCTAATATATGCTAATTAGATACATTGTGGTATTATTTGAATTCACCATCGCGCATATATAATATACATTATGAATTTTATACAAAATTAAAGAAATAAACTACAGAAAATTCGAGCTATAATCAACATAATATGCATTACAAATTGTTTGTGTATATTCTGAAACAAACATACATATTCATGAATTTTAGACTTGCTATTACGAAATAATTCAAGTTCAACTTTTTAAAGAGTCCGCAATCCTAAAGATTGGTTGGAAACAGCACGCCATGCCGATCTATCCTGAGCTAATCCCTTCATCTCCCTATAGCTATTCATCTCAACGTCTTCAACTATCTGACTCACATACTCCAATCTAGGCCTACCTACCCCTCTCTTTCCCTCCACTCTACCTTCTATGATCAATTGCATAATCCCCCCATGCCTAAGAATATGCCCTACTAATCTGTCTCTCCTACGCTGTAACACTCTCCAAATACTTCTCTTCTCCCCTACTAACTCTAGTACATCTTCATTTGTTACTTTATCTTCCCAACCAATCCTCATTATCCTCCTATAACACCACATTTCGAATGCTTGTAATCTACGCTTCTCTTCCTTTCCTATAGTCCACGCCTCACACCCGTACAGTGCTACACTCCAAACATATACCTTCAGTAATCTTTTTCTAATACCCAAGTTAATATTTGATCTTAAAATCTGTTCCTTTTCTACGAATGCCTTCCTACCCTGTGCTATCCTACACTTTATATCTACCTTGCTTCGATTATCTTTTGTGATTCTACTGCCTAAATAACAAAAATCTGACACTTCTTCGATTCTATTATCTCCTATTGAGATCCTCATTTTTCTACTGCATTCCTTTTTGTCACACCTCATCACTTTAGTTTTACCTATATTTATTTTCATGTTAAAATCCCTAGTCAATACTGCCTGCATACCATTCAATACCCTTTCTAAATTCTTTTCGCTTTCTTCCAATATAGCTATATCGTCGGTGAATCTCAACATATATATTTTCTCTCCCTGTACATTCACACCTACACTATACTCTTCTTTTACTTTGTTTATTGCATCTTCTATATATAGATTAAATAATAACGGTGAAAGTGTACATCCCTGCCGAACTCCCTTCCCTATTTTTGCTACCTCTTCTTCCCCCTCAATTCTAACTAAGGCAGTTTGGTGTTTATATAAATTAAAAATTATTCTCCTATCCTTATAATCTATACCCGTTTCCATTAAAATTCTAAACATTATGTCCCAATCTACATTATCAAATGCCTTTTCTAAATCTACAAAAGCTATGCAAGTTACCTTTCCTACCCTCTTTCTTTTTTCTACTACCGTTCTTAGTGCTAGAATCGCCTCTCTCGTCCCTCTGTTTTTCCTAAAACCAAACTGATCTTCTCCTAGCCTTTCCTCTACTTTATTTTCTAATCTCCTATAAATAATCTAAGTTCAACTATACATTGTTTTTTTGAAAGTGGCGGACCAGTCACGTCCACTACTGCGCATAAGGGCTACACTTATATACATCACTATATACTTATATACACAAGGTACTCAGTCACACCTAGTTTTTCTATTGACAATACACAAGCGTACCCACAGCACTATACAATGTGCCGTACGACTGACGCCATACTGTTTTGAATAGCACTGCTCTGTACTGTATTGGTCAAGCCATGATACAGGTCTTGATTTATGATGCGTGAACTTCTGTCACTTTCCTGCCACTTTCAATAAAACGGTGTATACTTTTGTATAATATTTATTGAAAATTTAGCTGCAAATCATTCACAAGCTCGTTTTGATAGCAGAATCATTTTAGGAGATGATAAAAGGCAGCTTTTGATATCCTCAAATATAACGACAATTTTTCGAAATATCATCATATTGAAACTGCATAATTTATATGCGCAATTTTGCGTATAATACTGCCATCTTTTTATAGTATAAGGATTTATGCGAGGATTCAGATAAATTTGGAATTAGATTTACAAAATGCTATAAAAAGTTGCACATTTTACAGGCTCGATGCTTATTTTGATTGCTTACGAAGCCGACATTAGTACAATTAATTGTAGTGAAAAATATGAGAGTGAGAATTCCAAAGCTGCATCTGTACTTTACAATGTTGCCATTGCGTTATCAGCTGTTGTGTATATTCAATTAACGAGTTAAATAGAAAAAAAAAACTGCGTCGCTCCTAGTGCGAAATAACAACCACTAATTAATTAATTCCCTTTTCTAGTCTTGTTTCCCTTATACATAGATAGGGCAGATATAAGAGGTGAATGTCAACAACATAAAAAAAAATCATTTTAGATCTAGATGTAATTTATCGAAATTTTCGTTAATATTAATTTTCAAAAAATTGTGGGAATTAATTGTTACGAGACAAAGAAATGGTAACACGTGTAAAATAGAAAGGCATTTTTTTGATTATATAATTTCTTCTATCATGCAATTTTATAATTAAATTAAATTAATTTCACTAAACGCGTAGTCGTATTCTCGAGAATTAATCTGGACCGTTAAATATTTTTTTTAATTAAAATCCGCTGTAAGAAGACAAATTGATATTGATTGTTGAATCGCCTTATATATACGACGAGGTTGTGTAGAATTAGTGTTGATAAAAAAGCACGGAATGTCACATGGCATTTTACACGATAGATCGTGTAAAATAGGTGACGTGGTCTGATGAATATGTCTTCCACGTACCATATACACCCACACCCAGAGTGATGAACCGATTAGGATCTACACTTGGTCCATATGTTGGCCATCCCAACAACTCTCCTATGATGTCTTCTATGTGGACTACATTTAACTGTAATATAATTTTAGTCATTAAGCATATCTGCACCTTGGTACATAATGTCCAATATTATAATTTGCCGGAAAATGGAAAATGGAGTTTTTAAAATTTAAACATTTTTATAATGTTTTCGTATTTTCATAAAATTATATAACAATTTTCATAAATTGTTTTTCAAGTTTTTTGTTTTAATTATTGAATTAGCAGTGTAAAATATTTTTATTTAATTTTTTTGGAATTTTCATGCATTGGCTCCATATTTTGGACATTGGCCCTTTTTGTTCCAAGATACAGATACAGATCTATATAGAGACAAAGAAGGTGTACTTATACCTAATGAATTTGCAAACGCACACATACTTCGTCGCTAGTATTGATAAAACAAATTAATAATGAATTTTAATGAATGCGGAAATTATTCTCATCTATGAATTCCTGCAATTTGTCTACCTCTTCATTTGACAAAGCAATTTCCTTAGGATAATTACAAATTTATATGGTAATCCGAGATTACAACTTTAAAGCTCACAATCGACTATACAGAAGTCGCCAATCGTCATTACAATTTGGACTAGGCTTCAGGAATGAAATAAAATCCCGAAAATAATATATATTTTTTAAATTTATTGTACGGCCCTGGTGATATTTTATGATAATGAGGTCATTATAATTTTTTTTTATTAAAGGATTGGCGCTAAAGGCATTCCGTATTTTCGGCCACCAATTAATTTAGTTCTTGAGCTGTTACCAACGCACACTCAGGGTACACCTGAATGGCGACATTTAGGGACGAAGACTTTGCATTTTATTTCTAGAAAAGGTCCAGAAACACCCCGACCGGAGTGGAATTCGAACCGATAATATCCGCGGTGTCAGTCTCACAACTGTACCACGGTGGCCCTGAGGTCATTATATAATTGTATGGAAAACTTTAAAAAATGAGGTTACCAGCAAATTTTGGCAGTGTTCTAAGAGTTAGCTTCAATGTTAATGTGAATGTATCGTAGGGCCTGATAAAGTCCTTAGGTGTTAGTTTTGTGATCTCTGGTGAAGAAGATCATTGGATAAAGCGGATAACTAACACAGCCTGGGCAATATCAACTTAAGCCTCTGTACGAGTTGAGTTCGCCGAGTATGAGTTGGTTAAAAGCCGTGTCAATTTCGCTACGCTGAATCTCATTAACGGTCAATAAATTTCGAAAAATACTGCCACTAAATCAATACCCAACGTGTAAATCATAATTTATTATTATTCCAATAAAGCGGCAATGTTTACAACACACATACAACTCAGATGTATAAATTCTACGAAGCGATTTATTCGCAATTGCTACGCACAACTGAACCTACATTGGTTGTGTTAATTTCCACCGTGGAACGGTTCTCTTCATTTCCATAGTCTGAGAAAAAAATAATTCGATTTACGTGACGATATGCTGTTTTGACGATTTCATGTTGAAAATAGAACAAAACGGAACGAATGAACTCATAGCCGTATTGTTTCCTCGGATAAACATTAAACGACTTTTCGAACTTAAAGAATGTAAAGTTTTAAATATGCAGAATATGTTTTATTATTATTATAAATTCTTACTTTCTTGTGCAGCTTGCAGTGATACTGATAGATTATTACCTTAAAGCAGAAATTCATTACCCAATACTTACATAAATAATAATTTAATTAAACAGTATAGCATCTTCTATAGTAACTATTTTACAGCGAGTAAGCAAACGAAGATAAAAAAGTACGACCGCGAAGAAACCATTTGGGATTCCAGACACGTACCAACTTCGACATAAGAATGAAGGGACGGAATAGTAGTGGTAATTGTAGTAATACGAATGGTCTAATAGTTAAGCTAAAGAGGCGCGGTCCTTTTGGTGGTGTAATTCGAATTTACGTTGAACAGGTGGATTAATGCTCATCTACAGAGGTTCTATATACCCAGTGAACATTTTTCTATTCGAAACAAAATTTTCCATATAAAATTTTACTATTACATACTTGCATAATTATTTCTTCACTACAAAACTCAGGTCACTATAAAAAAGTGTGAGTCGCAATAAGGAGCTAAACATAATAATAGATAAATATGTTTAACGTATTGTTAACTTTGAAGACGAAGAATATATGCCAAGTTAATAGATCTGGTATTCCACTTTTAGAGAATCAAAAAAGATTACGATATCTTTTACACGTCAAATTTTCCAAATCAGTAATAGTTCGAATATATAAGATGTTAAATATTCATCAAAAACCTCACGTGAGAAGAGATTTCAAATCAGTTTATAAAATGCGTCGAAACAAAGCCGCAAAAAGAAAATCTCCAACTCTTGTAGGTCGGTGTAATTAAAATCAGCACCTCTAACCGTATTACATCTCACCAGTTCAAAGTACAAATCCACTTCCTCACAGAGAGAGGAAGTAGAGATGAAGAAGCGCGTTGTATTGGACTAGGATCTAGTTGTGTGTGTGTGTGTGTGTGCGGGTTATAGTGGTGAAACGGTGGCAACTTCCGGCCGGAACGGTCAGACGTTGTTTACCGGAACGCGGGTGGCCGTAACAAGATTACGGGGCCGTAATAGCGGATAACCGCCACACAACCGTCAGAATTGCGACGTCAGAGGAGAGTTGGCTGAGGCGTTTAACCGCAAGTCACAGCCGCCGCCACCACCACCACCGCCTCCGCAACCACCAACGTCTGCACATATAGTACCTACATAGTAAGAGACAACCCGTTCTAAAGCTAATGTCTCTTCTTTAGCATGTTCCGTCAAAGGGTCTTGCCGTCATCACACAACAATCAAAGCCGGATCCTAAAGAAATTTATATCATAAGAAATTGTGTTCGGATCGACTATCCTCAACATAATGAAATTGATCGAATTTTGATTTGATTTTGATCAAAAATAACTGTAACACAAAACGTTAATCTTACAGGTACTTTCAACTTGTGGTGATGTTTCGAAATATTTTCCATGTAATTATGAACAAAACTACACGATAAATCCAAGTATTTCTTTCGATAACTTCCTGCAAAAAATACTTTACTTTTTCAATATGAAATAGTTTTATCCTTGAAGACAAGCAAAATTGCTTTGGCATTTCATATAACATTTTAACGCATCAACAATAAGAACTTAATTTTGTAAAAGGTATTCACCGTTCCTAAGAACATTCTAATCAAATACATTGCTTATTTCCAATTTAATTTAATCGAAGTGCCTCCTCGGTATACATTTTATGAACCCTCTAATAGATTTACTGAATGTATACCAATATTGAATTCGCCTAAAGATACCCGTATAGTTTATAGATAAGTCGGCACAAGTTTCGTGGGGTGGAGGCCTCTCTTATTTCCCCATCCCTCAACTCGATGCTACTTCATTTAATCTTCCATCCCGTCGCATCCCTCTACCCCCTTTCCACGAACTCTTCACTCTGTAAATGTTCCTGTCGTATTCCAACGTTCATTCTTCAGCTATCAATATCTCACTCTCCCGTCAATCTATTTTATGGCTATACATATATATAGTCTCCTACGTCTCCGACCCAGGGCAAACTTTCCACTTGTTATCTAATTAGTGGCTCTTGTTCTACAATGCGATGTCTTTATAACTGGCGGATTCAATTGGAATTCCGATAAGCCCCGGGAATTTCACAATCTATACAACGTTAAATTTCCACGCTGTATTATATACATTTCTGATACAGATAGATCATATTTATTTTATTTATTTATTTATTCATTTATTAGAGTTGGGCGACCAACAGAAGGTTGGGCGACCAACAGAACGAATTATAGATAAGCAACACATATTTTTCTAGATTGCTGTTGAGAGATAGAACAAGTGCCTTAAATGTGGCTTTAGACATGTAGAAAATATCAGCGGCAGGCTTAAGCGTGCAGAGTGACTTAAATAAACGTGAAATTCTATTTACAGGTGAATAACTTCCAGAGTTGGTATTGCTATGTGATACTGTAAGTAAGGATTGATCTCTGGTGTGCCTAAAGGGTATTCATAACGACAAATTGCGAAGCAGATATTCGCAATCCATGTTATTTACAATTTTATATAAAAGCAACAAATCTGAGGTTTGATATCTTATATAGATAGATTGTAACATAGAATTGATGTTGAATTTGTGGAGTAAATATCGATTGTTAAATTTAAGTCTATTTATATAAACGATATATTGAGAGGCTCCAGATGGAGGAACCATATTCTAGCTGTGACCGTACAATAGCATAAGAAAGTTATAAGTGCCCTTATATTTATAAATTGTTTACAGGTTCTTATAACGAATAAATCTTAACATAGTCTATGTGGCCATCAAATGTTAATATACTGTCAATGTATATTCCAAGATCCTCGACTGTTTGAACTATTATCGTGTACTCACTGTCAAATTTGTAATTGGTATGAATAATATTCTTTTGACGAGAAAAGCTGATCTGTGCACATTTGCCTATGTTAAGTTCTAAACGATTTTCTTGACTGTAAATGTAAAAGGCGTCCAGATCTGATAGCATTGCTTCAGCGGCCGTGGTACATGTGATTGTTCGAAATATTTTTACGTCAAGAAGCTTGTGTTTTTAAAGCACTTCTCTATATCATTCATAAATATAATAAACAGAAGTGGCCCGAGGTGGGAACCCTGAGGTACCCCCGAGCCGAGGACACATTTATAGTATCGGACTGATATCCATTTATTATAACAGACTGCGTGCATTAGAATAAGTAAGACGGGAACCATCTCAACAAATTGCCACTTATACCGATTTCAGGAAGCTTCAAAATGAGCTTCAAAATTATCGAAAACCTTGCTAAAATCAGTATACACTTGACTCTGTGAATCCATGGCCCTCAGCAGATAATGTGTGTAAATCAACATGTTTGACATAATTGAATGATATAAGGGGGCTCCAATGTCAATGAATTATTTATATTTAATATCAAATCGATTTGGGAGCCAAAATGAAATTCCAAATTAACAATAAAATACTAATTGATATTTGTTTTGAATTTTCACAGTGGGAATATTGGCTTCTATAAGGTCAGTTTAAATCCAAACAAGTTCTATAATTATCTTTTACGTAAAGTTGAAAATATATCAAAAACATTGCGTAAAAAAGAAAAAGAAAATTTAGGAGTAAGCTTATAAATAATTGTACATTCCATACTCACAATATTCTTGTAGTCTTCACATCACCCTATATCTTAAACTACAAGACCTCTCGATAAGAAAGCCCAGCATTATTATACCCTATATATTTGGTATATTTAGACACCGTTTAGGGAGTTGTATCTTGCCAGAATGTCCTCATGTCCCAATGTTTCCATATCATTCCAGTAGCTCCGAAGTAGCGCCTTATCGTTGCTTATCACTTGGCACTTGGCTTGCTTTCGGTATGAATTGTTGGACAACTACTGCGGCAACATTTCGCTTTAGAGACATTCAATCTCTTGTAACGAGGGTTGTTCTGTTGTAAAGATAAATCTAATCATTTAAAGCGTTACAGATGTCAATGTTTCCATAAGGCTCCTGTCAATATTATTTTACAAGTTCAGGTAGTTAGTTTTATGTTTTCGCTAATGCTTCTTTAGATGCTTTGATATTTTGCTTATGTAAAATAAAATAAAATAAAATAGTGGTTAAAAGAGAAGATTTAACATCTTCTACATTTATATTCTTATTCGTTTCTAAAAACTAAAGATTAATAATAGTGGTAATAGAAACACATCCTTGTTTAGTATTCCACGCGATTCAGTGGTAAATTGAAACGGCAAAACAAGACAGCACTTACATTGTTTGAAAACCATAAAATTGCAATAATTGTCGGTTAAGCAGATACAATTACTCTTTGCGTTGTGAGGTTTTGCTTCGATATTTCTCCGAGTGGTTTATAGTTTGTAGTTCTCTCTTTCTCCCTGGTATCTCTTAGATCCGCATCAATCCGTTGGTATTCTTATTACAAAAACAAAACATTTAATTATAGTCCCAACAATGGAAACGTGGAATTGGAGCGGCTATAGTATTCAATTAATAGGAATTACGATCGATTTTTGGTTAGCGTTTTTTTGCTAGTACACTTTCGAACAAAGTTTAATCAAATTAAGTATCGGTTTGGACGAGTTAGATGATGAATAGGTGAATACTATTTATTTTGACTTGAGTTGTGCTTTGTTAGCTTAATACCTTGCATGGCATAACGTATAAAGGATGTAAATGGTGCCAAAAAATTAAAATAGAGTTGTTTGATAGATACTGGATTTTGTTGTTGTAAATCAAAATTATAGTGATACATAAATGTATTTTCAAATATCTGTATATTTCAAAAGATCTTCTTAAATCGTAGATTTCAAAGATTTGTACATCAAATAAATAGTTACAGAAATACAAAAAAAGATCGATTAGGAGGTGCTATTCATCGGTGCTTTGTAACTTCTTTTGTATAGTAGGAGTACACGTTTTAGCTCGCAAAAAAACCATTTGTGTCCGCAAGTGCAGCATTCCGTGTCAATCCGGTAAATGATACTCGTAAAGAGAAGTGAACGTTGCTGGTAAGGAACAGCGTTTAATACACTATTGTTAACAACTTTTCCACTAGTTAATGATCTATACCTGTAGAAAGAGATATGTAAACGACTTGGACTAGTAGGAAATTACATACAGCGCGAGTTCTTTACATTTAATTTCATGGTTTACGGACCGCATCGTCCGCTGGCTGTCTTTATCCGCAAAACAAAGGGAATAATACGGGAAATGGTTTGCTGGCTGCGGAGAGTAAGTGATGGAAGAATTACCGTCATCACTATCTCAAATTGCGTCTGTAAAAGCTCCTAATTTGTTATTCGTGTATTCCGATTGTTCTTGGCTAATTTACCTGTTTATTCGCTGTTGACTGCCATCACCTTCAACACACGCAGAGACGGGAACCACCGTTGGTGCACTTCTTCTGCTTAGGGAAAAGATTGCCCCCCCGCTAAGTTGCAACTGCAAACGCCAACGACTAACAATATAAACACGAATGCAAATTAATGCTATTGTAAAATGAAAAGTGCCCATTTAACAACTTATTATTACACCTTAATACATTTATATTATGACTAACATTAAATACAGAGAGTTTATATAATTTGGCAGCATATATGTTCAACCTTAGAAGAAATAACTTAAGCCATAGCCAAACCTCTCGTTTTCAAACACAACTTTGTATGAAATATCTCTTTTGCACATGAACGTTTGAAGGTACAAATGTTACGTTTTTATATTATTAAGTGTATTTCAGCACATACTGAATGTTCCAAAATTATGTTGCTCCCTTATTGTTTTCACTTCCTTTTAATTACAATTGATTTATAAACCTCCTTTATTGTTTTGACTCTTAATATAGTTTTAAAAAGTTCATTGTACGATATAAAACAACGATTACTTTGAAACATTCAAATTATGTCAAAAAAGAAATTTCAAAATCATTAAAGATATTATCTGTATATGTTTCAAAATTGCAATTATTTAGCCAGAATGATTCTGCATGTGTACTTCTATTGATTGATACAATTTGGAGCAACTAATCTATCGAATTTTGTGTGGTGAGGAACAGATTCGAACAAAAATGCATATCTATTTGTAAATTTTCGTTATGAAATTTATGCTTTTATCATCCGAACGCTCAGTGCGCTCTTGAAGAATATAGGTAGGGTTTTGAAGAAGTAACAAACGACTATATGCGAGTGGTTAAAGACGATGTTCAAAGCATTCTGTAGTAAGAGAATACAACACAAGACCAACACGGAACTCGAAGACTGCGAATTGCCTGCTTTCTCTCTGTGTGTGGTGTGTGCGATGGCCAGTGAGAGCGACTTTTTTGCTCTTCCTTCTTCCTCCTCGGCGTCGTTCGACGCAACGAGTAAATAAGTGGCAAAGAACAACTTGCAGCAACACTTTCGGCATTAGCATATCTTTCGCTTGGTGGATTTAGCGGTAGCGGTAGCAGGTGATACAACTACGAAACCATCTCAAATGCCGCTGTAAAATGTTATCGGCACTCCATTGCCTACTTGCTTCTTCTGCAGATGATCTGTTACCAAAGTGTATATTGTATTCTATGCGGTTGATCCGCGTTCGTCTGGAAAAGAACATATTCCTTGCATCATTTACGTTTTGTTTCGGATTATGATACGGCCCGACACAGATGATGGTTGTAAGAATTTTCTTGAAATTTAGCGCCAATATACAGAAAATACACATCACCAATAAAGCTGGGATGAAATGAAAAGAAAATTCGCCAAAGTACCAAACCATTTTCATTTATTGAAATTTCATGCCTCCTCTACAAATTCGATGTTCGCCAGTACAGTCCTTCTTCATCTCATATACTATTAAAATTTTTGTTCTTCTAATATTGACTAACTGTGTGTTTTGTATCTCTAAATATACTATCTGTCCAAAATTCCTCTACGCTGGAACCAAAAGCAGAAAATCCGAACCCAACACAAAACACCGAAGGACATGCTTTTGTTCAACCAGCAACCAGTGCTCGCTATTCACTGCAGACGTAGCAGCAGCCCTTATATTAAACATCCACAGAAGAGAGCGTTTCGTCATTTAGTCGTGAACGTACACCTAACTGGGGTACTAACATCATCCCCTATTCGGTCCTCAGCAGTCCGTACAGTACAGATTCAAAACTGTTACGTGCAACAATATTGTACGATACAAATTGCTTTCCAATACGAACTAGAAGCTTGTTCAGTTTACACATTACACTGACATTACTTGTTGTCCTTTCCTCCCTTCCAAGCTCGAACACCGGCATTGTGATCACATGCGTTTTGTTGAGTATTTCTCATATCGCCCTAATGCCATGTTTGGCAATAACCGATCCATCTTCCGATTAGATCTAATCTGCCAGAGTCATCGTCATCATTACCATCAACAGCAATAACAACAACAAAGTGTTTAGATTTATATCCACGTATTGTATTGCGAATGAAGTGTTGTTAAGTATCGTCTCTTCAACAAAACACACACCAGCGAGTGTTTGTTTAGCTTTTATTATTTACGGATGACTTTTAATTTGTGTGCATTCTGTTTTACCCGTATGCGTAGCACGTAGAAGATATACTGTGTGTGTGTGTGTGTGTGTGTGTGTGGGGCTTCGAAAATTACGCATCATGGACATGGTATGATGGAATAACTTCTTCGTGATGATTTATGGTCGAGAGTTGATATCTGTGTTGAAATTTCTTTTTATTTCTTTTTTTATTCGATGAACTCTAATAACAAGGTAAATTGTATTACATATGCACACAAATCATACGTATATATAACCGCAAATAATTATCTGCAATTCCACTTCAAATAAAATTGACACATCGTGCTAACAAAATAACTACGCTTAAAAAGTGTTTTTTCTTTTTCGTGTGTTCACTACAACTTCGTGTTAAAACTTAAATTTGTTCCACAAAAAGAAAATGCTTCTTCATATAGAGTATTTGCTCCGAAGCGGTTTTAAACATTTAATATGATTTACGAGTTTCTATTATACCTTTCTCTTAAAATTTTAACATCCCTCAATAAATTCATTTCATTTCATGAGGGCTTTCTGATTTCTATAATATGCTATAAACATAAATTGGTCGATCAGTTGTTGAAGAACGTTCTTCAATACATTTTCTTATTTCTTTGTATACACCACCTCATATTTATAGTGTAGCGACGTAATTGATACATCTTCAGAATACACTACCATAATACTTTCTGCAATTTCTTAATTTCTGTCAATTATCCAAATGAAATTGAATCTGTAACAAATAGACAAACTAAACAAGATACGACACATTTGTAAAATGTCCCAAAAAGATTTGATGAAATAGTGCACATAAACTGGTACTACAATACTTGTATTAATTGAACACTGTTGCCGAAATTAAACATAAATAAATTTAGGAAAATAGTAGATTAACTTGTGATTGTAACTTATTGGAGTTTAAGCATTGTAGCACTGTAATGTTGAAGCGGGTACATAAGAGCACCCCAGCTATTCAATCTGAAGAATAAAGACCCAGGTAGATGCAACCCCAAGGACCTAAATGACATCAGTTTAGAAAAAAGGTTAAAGTTCTTAGAATTCCTAGGTAATTTAGTACTCTCTGTAGATCAAAGCAACTAATATATTTTAGAAGTCGAGAGACGAAGTTATAATTTATTATTAGAGATAGTTGATTGATCTTATAATCAACACATATATATATCTACACAGATATTTAGGGAATATAAAAAAGAAAGAATTAAGTTTACCTTTTTACTCTATGCTAGCGTAATGTTCAATTTGCGATTTTCTTTTTTTTATGGACAAAAGCTCGTTTTAAAAAGCAATTACCTCTCCCCATATACTAACGTAATTAGAGTCTCTTCTGCAGAGAGGGCGAAAAAAATTGGCCCGCCCCTACTCAACGAAATACCCATGCCATTGAAAATACAGGAGAGCAAAAAATACCTCATTTATTTCAATCTTACTTGTATTTGTCCTCTAGAAAAACAAAGCAATTTAATTTGCCTGCATTTTGAATAGCTAATCAATTCCAAATTGATTTCTGTGCCATGTCCTTTTTTGCAATTATAATATATCCAAAATAATCTCATTTACTGCTCGCAACAAAAATAGCGAGATTAAATAATTTTCTACAGAATTTATGAACACGTCCCACCCTACGGCTTCAAACTTTGATTTTACTGCAATAATAACGCCATACCTATGATGGCACTAAATATCCAATTTCCACCAGATTCTTACATTTTGTAACCCTGTGTAAGCCTCGCAGCCTACCCTGATGATACTGGTAATAATTCTTCTGGTTTAACACCACTTGCTCCAGTGTAATCTCACAGCAAATTGTAGAACAAACAGTATTTACAGATTTAAGATTCTTAAGACAAATACTTTTATTGCGTCTTGTATGTGGTGGCTTGTTAGGCCTGTGTGTGGAGTGTCAAACGTCTGTTTCTTTCTCCGGTGTTTTGTCTGTTTTTAATAGTGTGGTGTCTTGGCGTGGATCTGTGTTCTTGTCCATACTTTTTATTGGAACGACTTTAATGGTATTTATACGTGTTAATATTTCTTTTTGTTAAAAGAAGAGTGATTTCATTTGATTCTTTTCATATGTGTATTATTACATTCACATAATTGCATTATGATGTGATACTAGTGTCCATGAGCTCTTCACTTCTTAGACAATCTTTGGTGGAATTGGTTAGATCTACAAGGTGTTTCCTAGTATATTAAAAAGTTTGATAGTGAAATTTTAAAATTGGTTGGCGGCTAAAAAGAATTCCTTTTGTCAATATACGTTTTGCAAAATAATGTAATAGCTATCGCTTCGATCCAAGATGTTTATTTTATTTTTTTTAAGACAAGTCAGTGCCATATTACTTAAATGTATTTCAACTTAAAACGCTTCATTAATCTAAACCAAAAAATGAATCTTCAGACACCGTGTATATGGAGACAAGAGACCATCGTAGACATAGCTAGGGGCGGGGGCGGTGGTGGTGAAGGTGGCGGCGGCCGGCCAAGAGCTAGAGAGGTTATTTACAGCAGATACAAGAACTCGGTAATTTGTAGGTCCACTTACCGACATAATAATAGTCGTACGTAAGAAGGTTTACCTACATCTTACCTGTATGTATTGGTGGTATATGTATATAGTAGAGTTTAGAGTTTGCTGGGTCGGGCCGTCGTGATTGCTCTTTGTTTGGTGTCAGGACACTGACGCCAGATTGAGTGAGAGGAAGAAGTAAGAGGTATATAGAATCGTGGTCTTCTTTGCGCTGATAAAAGAAACGCGTCTTCAGTATCGTTTTCTAACACTACACTAAAAAAAAATTGATTACAATTATTTCTATAACCCGAAGAACATTTACTTTTGAATACATCGGTATTTTTCTCCAGTTATAAATAAACTAGATCATGCAACTTTTTTTATTAAAAAAAAATGCTAAACCAACGCTTTTGACAAAAATTATTCATTTTCATGAGCTAGAATCCCGCTTGATTGCTCTACCTCTAAACTCTACCTAACGCCATGGGAACAGCTCAAGCTTGCTTGTTTTTTCTAAGAACACTCGGTATGTGCTGAATTTGGCTGTCGGTTCTTAAGCACATATCACAAATTTCAGTGCATTCTTTCACATGCAATGGGAGATACTATAATTAAATATACATTGCATTCTCTCCAATGTCTCAGTTGTATAATTCCACTGGATTCAATACGAACTTAATTAATTACATTAATGTCATATTGACTATTGGAATTGCCTGTGGAAATTTTAAACAACTAAAATAAAAGTACAGATTATCACGCAACAATAAATAAAATAAAAATAGACGTAGACCCATTGAAACTAGATTTAAGAAGCATTTAGCTCATTTCAGATTAAATAGAAAAGATAAAAGTGCTATCGCCGAGCATATTTTTTTGTTGACTAAAAAATTCAAAGCAGCGTAATTGTGTTGACGACAATGATTTGAATCGTTCCTTATATAGCAGTCCGTATAATTATATTATTAATTTCACATAATTCAATCGAAGTTGATTTATTTCAAGGATAATACAAATAATGTTAAATTATTAATAAACATCAGAATTGGTGTAATTATACTACTGCTTAACCTTTAAAAAATTCGGATTTAATTGAGGTACAAATTTCGAGCCCCCTGCCATGACTGCTACGTCACTGGATTGCATGGACTGAATAGGATATTATTTTGATTCTTCTCTTCGGCTGAAGTTATTAAATTTAATGCAGGTATCGCAGATACACTTATCATCGAATGAGTTCGACGCAATACAACAGCTATCGTGCCATAAATCTCACTTCCCCGCGTGAGCAACAAAACCACGCGAAACTCTACATAACGCCATGGGAACATTTCTACTACCCGCTCAGATCTAACTATATCGTGCCTACTAACGTGCTAATTTGATATTTGTTCATCATCTACAGGATGTCTCGAGCTATGGATAAATTACTTTAAATGCAATTACATGCAATTTTTTTCCAGCAAACTTCACATTTACATATGAAGTCAAGTACACTGATTTGAGAGCAGGTGTACAAATTTGTTTAGATACCTTTCTTCGTTTTACTTCTTTATTTTTTCTTTAAATTCTTGCTAGCTTTTGATGTATTTACAGACCACTCATTTTCCTGGTTATGCTGCAAAGGATCTCTTGATTGAACCGTAAAGAGCGACTACAGCTAACTTCCACTCCGATGATTATTTCACGATCAATTTTTTTTTATACATACACACATATTTTTCGTAATTATATATTTTTCGCACGACCTAATAATTGCATAACTAAAATATGATTATGCTTAATAATTCAAATTGTTTCTGGCCTCTCAGATTATTCTAATACATTCCCTCTATTGGTGGTGCAGATAGTTTATATAATTCCCCGATTTATATTATTTATTTTATTAGTTTAACATAAAGCAACAAATATCCGATGTCTTCTTCCCCAAATGCCAATTCTAGAGTTACGTTCTTCGATATCTTCTTCATGAAATGCCAATTCTAGAGTTGCGTTCTTCGAAGTCTTCTTCCTCGAATGCCAATTATAGAGTTGCGTTCTTTGATGTCTTCTTCATCAAATGCCGATTCTAGAGTTGCGTTCTTCGATGTCTTCTTCATCAAATGTCAATTTTAGAGTTGCGTTCTCCAATGTCTTCTTTCTTAAATACCAATTCTTGAGTTGCGTTCTTCAATGTCTTCTTTCTTAAATGCCAATTCTAGAGTTGCGTTCTTCGAAGTCTTCTTCCTCGAATGCCAATTATAGAGTTGCGTTCTTCGATGTCTTCTTCATCAAATGCCGATTCTAGAGTTGCGTTCTTCGATGTCTTCTTCATCAAATGTCAATTCTAGAGTTGCGTTCTTCGAAGTCTTCTTCCTCGAATGCCAATTATAGAGTTGCGTTCTTCGATGTCTTCTTCATCAAATGTCAATTTTAGAGTTGCGTTCTCCAATGTCTTCTTTCTTAAATACCAATTCTTGAGTTGCGTTCTTCAATGTCTTCTTTCTTAAATGCCAATTCTAGAGTTGCGTTCTTCGAAGTCTTCTTCCTCGAATGCCAATTATAGAGTTGCGTTCTTCGATGTCTTCTTCATCAAATGCCGATTCTAGAGTTGCGTTCTTCGATGTCTTCTTCATCAAATGTCAATTCTAGAGTTGCGTTCTTCGATGTCTTCTTTCTTAAATGCCAATTCTTGAGTTGCGTTCTTCAATGTCTTCTTCCTCAAATGCCAATTCTAGAGTTGCGTTCTTCGATGTCTTCTTCATCAAATGCCAATTCTAGAGTTGCGTTGTTCGATGTCTTCTTCCTGTAATACCAATTCTAGAGTTGCGTTCTTCAATATCTTCTTCCTCAAATTCCAATTCTAGAGTTGCGTTCTTCGATGTCTTCTTCCTCCAATGCCAATTCTAGAGTTGCGTTCTTCGATGTCCTCTTCCTCAAATGCCAATTCCATATTTACGCTCGTCCAGCAGGTGTGGAATTTAATGTTCCTGTTTGTATATTCGGACATTTACAAGCTTATCCCTTGTTGAGAACATAAATCACAGCTCGTGCAGAAGAATCACAAACCAACGATCTCTAATTCTTCTGGCGCGGCAGCATTCCCTGTCTGATACCAATTATCGCGTACGTTAGCGGAAACGCAGACTACACCATCGAGCAAATGGACACCGGGCACCGGGCTTCGGCATCGGTATAAAACAATGATTCAAGTGTTTTTATTGAATTATCAATAAATGCTGCTTCGAGTGCAAAGATAGAGTTTTCCGAGTATACGTTGTGCAAAAAAAATTGAAAATGATACGGAGGATAAGGCATTATTTTAAATATTTACCAGACCTGGTCAGCAGGCACTGACACATCGTAAATTCAATTTTTTTATTATATATATTCGGGAGTTTGCGAAAATTCACGAGTAATTCGATTTTTGTTAAAATATCGTTCGTTGTTTGGTTTTTCAATCGCTCTCACGCTATAAATAGTAGATAGATACAAATTAAATAAATTATTATTTTATATTAATAATAGATTAATCCAGATAGCGAAAATAGGTGTGAATAGTGTTTTGATTTAGCACACCATTTATTAAAACCGTCAGACGTTCAAATATACAAACAATTCAATAGAAAACAGAATGTAATGTATCTAATATAATATTCATGAGTGGATAGCGTGAATGTGAATTTAAAATCTGTATATAGAGAATCGTTTTACTTTTACGAGTTTGAATGCGATTATAGAGATATCTCCTTTATTCTGTACTATGCAAGTGTTAAAAACAATTAAACGTCATTTACAATTCCGCACTCTCTTTAAATATTTATGAGACTAGCCCATTGTTCCAATTTTATTGTGAGGAGGATTTTTCTCTTGCGGATAATTAGTTTCCTAAACGTCGGTGTTGGGGTATTACTACGGTATCATTAAAATTTTAAACTCTAATTAAAAACGGATTTAACACATAAAAAGATAATATTACCCATCAAATATTCATGTGGAATATACAGCGCGCTTAAATATCTCCCTATCTTTGAAATCTGCTATTAGAAAAAAAAAGGATTTAATCTTTTTTTTTAAACCGCGTATTAATTTACAAATAAAAATTATATTTCAAAAATGATCCTATCATATAATTTTTGAAAACTTGTAAAACACAATTGTAATATATTTATTGTCTACATTAACCAGTTAGTTAAAGAGTCCGCAATCCTAAAGATTGGTTGGAAACAGCACGCCATTCCGATCTATCCTGAGCTAATCCCTTCATCTCCCTATAGCTATTCATCTCAACGTCTTCAACTATCTGACTCACATACTCCAATCTAGGCCTACCTACCCCTCTCTTTCCCTCCACTCTACCTTCTATGATCAATTGCATAATCCCCCCATGCCTAAGAATATGCCCTACTAATCTGTCTCTCCTACGCTGTAACACTCTCCAAATACTTCTCTTCTCCCCTACTAACTCTAGTACAGCTTCATTTGTTACTTTATCTTCCCAACCAATCCTCATCATCCTCCTATAACACTACATTTCGAATGCTTGTAATCTACGCTTCTCTTCCTTTCCTATAGTCCACGCCTCACACCCGTACAGTGCTACACTCCAAACATATACCTTCAGTAATCTTTTTCTAATACCCAAGTCAATATTTGATCTTAAAATCTGTTCCTTTTCTACGAATGCCTTCCTACCCTGTGCTATCCTACACTTTATATCTACTTTGCTTCGATTATCTTTTGTGATTCTACTGCCTAAATAACAAAAATCTGACACTTCTTCGATTCTATTATCTCCTATTGAGATCCTCATTTCTCTACTGCATTCCTTTTTGTCACACCTCATCACTTTAGTTTTACCTATATTTATTTTCATGTTAAAATCCCTAGTCAATACTGCCTGCATACCATTCAATACCCTTTCTAAATTCTTTTCGCTTTCTTCCAATATAGCTATATCGTCGGCGAATCTCAACATATATATTTTCTCTCCCTGTACATTCACACCTACACTATACTCTTCTTTTACTTTGTTTATTGCATCTTCTATATATAGATTAAATAATAACGGTGAAAGTGTACATCCCTGCCGAACTCCCTTCCCTATTTTTGCTACCTCTTCTTCCCCCTCAATTCTAACTAAGGCAGTTTGGTGTTTATATAAATTAAAAATTATTCTCCTATCCTTATAATCTATACCCGTTTCTTTTAAAATTCTAAACATTATGTCCCAATCTACATTATCAAATGCCTTTTCTAAATCTACAAAAGCTATGCAAGTTACCTTTCCTACCCTCTTTCTTTTTTCTACTACCGTTCTTAGTGCTAGAATCGCCTCCCTCGTCCCTCTGTTTTTCCTAAAACCAAACTGATCTTCTCCTAGCCTTTCCTCTACTTTATTTTCTAATCTCCTATAAATAATCTTTAGCAATATCTTCGATGCATGTGATAGTAGACTAATGGTCCTATAGTTCTCACATAAATTAGCTCCTATTTTCTTCGGCATTGTTACTATTCTACTACGCTGAAAATCCTGTGGTACTTCTCCCTTCTCATATATTTTACAAACTAACCTGTATAATCGCTCCTGCATTTTTTCCCCTGCGTGTTTTATTAATTCGGCTGGTATCATATCAATCCCCGCTGCTTTGTTATTCCGTAAATCATTTAATGCTCTATGAAACTCTGGCCTAAGTATGCTAGGACCTAAGTCATCCTCATCTATCTGTTCCACACTTTCTAGCTCCTCCATGTCCTGCCTACCTTTATATAAATCTTCAAGATACTCCTTCCATCTTCTAGCTTTTTCCTTATTTTCTGTGAGTTCCTTACCCTGCTTATCACATATAATGTTACCCTTTGGTTTTACTTTAGAAAAATGTGACTTAATTTTCCTGTAGCCCAAATCTACTTTATCTCTTCTCATATCCTCCTCAATATCCTCACAATTTCCTTTTATTAATCAGTAGAAAAAAAAAATTGACTTACTACAGCATAAAACCATTTTACTTGGCTCTTACTATACACGCATTTACCATAGATATATACAGTTGTGAAAGATTAAATGAAACCTTCCAAAATTAATATTATCCCCAATTTTCCAAAACTATTTATAACGTACGCATCTGGACAAATAATACCAGATTGAACGCCTTATTTATCGATGTAAATTAATGCGAGTAATTAATAATAAAAATTTCTTTGACAATAAATTTTGACTCGCGCAAATAAAACGCGAACTTTTTAATTTAAACACCAGTTAACTACGTAAATAAAATGTTTTTTTATTCGTTGTTTAATTGCATTTACAATTATTTAACACTGCGATAAAAAAATCTTTAATTAAAGCTCGCTGTGCCAGGGTGGACTTAATTATTCTTTCACTTTTTGTTATATTACTGCGCAATCCACGTCATACTTTCTCATAGCATTTAAATCCTTATATGTTGCACAATAATGAAGAATAAAATTATACATTAATGAAAAAATAATTCTAAACTATTGAATTATCATTGGAATGGATTTGAAACAGTCCACCTTACATCTTATAATCGTTCAGTTGCGGTTAGGTTTTGCAGATCTTTACCCCACATGGACGTACCATTTCTATTTGGTGGAGGTATATGACGAACGAGGTGGCTTCGTCGTTCATCCCTACTTGTGTTTCACCCTCGCCATCGTGGTGGTAAAGTCCTCGTCTCCTTCGTTTTCCGAATTGTTAAAGTTGCCACAGTCATACACATACATGAAGACGCTAAGTGGGAAACGTTGGAAGGAGCGAAGAGGGAAGAGTCGCTCGCGCGCTCGATAATGTAATTAGGACAAAACCGCGGGCAGAATTAAGCGGGGCACAAAACTGAATGAGAATACGACTCTAATTAGACTAGGAAAGACAGATCGTATATAACTTTAAATCCTTCCTTCATGCTCTAATATATGCGCTTAAAACCAGTGTCGTGTCAGGAATTGTACAAGGCTTTCTCTAGATCTGCTTCTTCCATATCCACTGTCGTAAGTTTTAACACTATATTGCAAAGACATTTCTCGCAAACCAGTTTTTGGATAATCTACCAATAGTCGAATTTTATTGTCTTTTGCACGAGTTGTATATCTACACAGTTGATATATCTTTTCGGTTTCTTTTTATTGGTCATTTTTAAGTATATTAAGTGAGACTCTGTAAATTTAGCACGATTAAATAGAGTTAAGGTGTAAAAATGAAAAGTATGTACTGTTTGCTTTCCAGACATTAAATGACAGCGGAAACTGCTTTATTCTCTTCTCCAGGTGTCTTATATCTTATGCATATTCGGTTTTAATTCATTGTGAGTAGAAAATATATCAAATTGTGGTTATAAATAAATGCGGGTATAAATCTTTACAGTGAAAGTAAAGCTATTCCAATTATACCACTAATGATGTCTTTTATTTAATGAACCATTTTTTTGATCCAAATGACCTCGGAGTCGTTTGATATAGCCGTTTTTACATAAGTACATACCTATAGTTTATGCTCAACCTAATTTTAAATGCTATTTCGGTAACACAATTATTGAGTGATGGCACGGCCATCAATTACATGCGGTCCCCATTCAAATTAATATAAAACTAAATTATTGTTATATTCATTATTCACGCCGTACTATTTAATGGCCGGCTCATTTTTCATGAAATTACACCTGCGTGCAGAGGTGTATGTGATTTACAAATGAATCGAATTTTATTACATTTATATTTAGATCAAATTAATTGACAATCTAAACTTATTTTCTTTCTGTGTAGAATACGTTATTTTATACCGGTAATATTTATAGAAATAAAAAAATATCACCTCTAGTACCTCATAATAAAATGTGCCATATATGACCAAGTTGCAACAAGAAGAAATGCAAGCGAAAAATGAGGACAATAATGGGAGATGATAGAATAGAAGAAGTGTCAGACTTTTTTTTTTTTAGGAAGTAGGATCACAAAGGATAACCGAAGTAAGGTAGATATAAAATGAAGAATAGCACAGGGTAGGAAGACATTCTTAGAAAAGGAGCAGATTTTAACATCAAATATTGATTTGGTTATTAGAAAAAGATTACTGAAGGAATATGTGTGGAGTGTAGCATTGTACGGGTGTGAGGCGTGGACTATTGGTAAAGAAGAGAAACGTAGAATGGATACATTCGAATATATGTTGTGTTACAGGAGGATGATGAGGATTGGTTAGGAAGATAAAGTAACAAATGAAGCCCCACTCGAGTTAGTAGGGGAGAAGAGAAGTATTTGGAGCGTATTAAAGCGCAGAAGAGATATACTGGTAGGTCACATTCTTAGACACTGGGGTATTATGCAATTAGTTATAGAAGGTAGTGTAGATGGAAAGCAAGGGGTAGGTAGTCCTAGATTGGAGTATGTGGGTCAGATAGTGGAGGACGTGTGGGATGAATATGTATAAAGTGTTAGCTGAGGACAAATCGATAGATGTGTTTCCAACCAATCCTTAGGATTGAGGACTATTCAACTAAGTAACTAGTACTGACTTCCCTATCATATATTTGATTTAAATTGTAATCATTTATCGCTAATATTAAAAATTCTCAAACATAACTAATCAGCGCTTAATTTGATTGTTTCAGCGCTTCAACGGCCATCTTTAATATAACGACGACCAGAACTGCACGTGACTCTAGAGCCCCCTCGTCCAGCCGCAGAGTAGTACCGGCAGTGTTTTTACCGCGAGTACGAACCTCGGGGATCCGATAGGCATCGTTGCGGGTGCTGCGGGGCTGCGCGCACCTGCCACCACCGCCGGCAAGCTGGCCGGCGCCAGCGCCCTCGTCGTCTCCGCCGCCATGAACCCGCACTACCACCATGGCGTTCCGTACGGGGGCGGAGGCGGGGGAGGCGGCGGCGGTGGGGCAGGCGCCGGCGGGAACTCCAACCACCCCGGTGATCACCTCACGTCGCCACCCCATCCGCCCCCATCGCCGCCTGAGAACAACAACTACCACCATAGCGGTGGTGGACACCACCCCATGGCCGGTGCACATCACAGTAACGGTCACTCGATGGGACCTTTAGGTACATTTTCACATCTTTCATTGTTACATAACAGCATCATCGCCTTCTATTGTTTTTAGGTCACCCGGGTAACCCCCACGACCCACATTCGACGCTCATCGGTGGCCACCACCCGCATTTACAGCAGCACCCCGCCTTCACGGGCGGCGGTGGTCACCCCGGCCAACAGCACCACCATCACCCGCATCTACATCCGCACCATCCGATCAACACGAACAACAACAATAATAATACTGGTGGCAGCGGCGGTCCAGGTGGCACGATTAAGGTATGTCAAGGTTGCGGGGGGAAGATCGTCGAGCGGTTCCTACTCCACGCACTCGACCGGTACTGGCATAATGGCTGCCTCAAGTGTAATTGTTGTGGCGCGATGCTCGCCGAGATCGGGTCCTCGTGCTTCACGAAAGGAGGCATGATCCTCTGCAAACAGGACTATATGAGGTGAGTAGTCATATGAGTTTGTTGATATATTGGTGTCGGTTTAGATAAAAAAATACGAATATTTCTGGATAATAATACTAATAATTGTATTTATTTATTGTTAGCAGGAGAGTAATCGTACAATAAAGAAATTACACATTGTATATGTATATAATTACATGTAATGAAAATAATAGATTTTTATAATCGAAAATATCTGTATTATGGATTCTAAAGATGAAAACGAATGTTACGTTAATCAACGCATAATATAACTATTATTACTTCTTTGTTTTATACATTGCTTGCATATATATATTCATTATACTACAAGCGCTGGTACAAAGTTGTGTATCCGAAACTTTGGTAATAAATTACGTGATAATAGCTATTCTATTATAGATAGCCAAAGTATAAAGCCATATTATTAATGTAATACTATTAGAAAGTTGACAACTGCAGTAAAAAAAAAACTTGCTCAACAACGCTAGTTTGTACGCTAGTTGCAGCGCAAAACATATAATTGTTACATAATATTATAAATAAATAATTACGGAGATAATTTAACGGGTACTTTAAGAGACCCAAACTCACATTCGTAGCCGCAATCTTTCGTATATAAATGTTGAACGTACGTTTAAACCATAACTACATTATTATCATCATTAATTTATCGCTAATATTACACAGCGATTCATATAAATATATCCGTAAAAAAATACGTATTTACAAACAAAATAACTATTAATAAATTCAAATATTTTTAGTTAAGTTAAAGAGTCCGCAATCCTAAAGATTGGTTGGAAACAGCACGCCATGCCGATCTATCCTGAGCTAATCCCTTCATCTCCCTATAGCTATTCATCTCAACGTCTTCAACTATCTGACTCACATACTCCAATCTAGGCCTACCTACCCCTCTCTTTCCCTCCACTCTACCTTCTATGATCAATTGCATAATCCCCCCATGCCTAAGAATATGCCCTACTAATCTGTCTCTCCTACGCTGTAACACTCTCCAGATACTTCTCTTCTCCCCTACTAACTCTAGTACAGCTTCATTTGTTACTTTATCTTCCCAACCAATCCTCATCATCCTCCTATAACACCACATTTCAAGTGCTTCTAATCTACGCTTCTCTTCCTTTCCTATAGTCCACGCCTCACACCCGTACAGTGCTACACTCCAAACATATACCTTCAGTAATCTTTTTCTAATACCCAAGTCAATATTTGATCTTAAAATCTGTTCTTTTTCTACGAATGCCTTCCTACCCTGTGCTATCCTACACTTTATATCTACCTTGCCTCGATTATCTTTTGTGATTCTACTGCCTAAATAACAAAAATCTGACACTTCTTCGATTCTATTATCTCCTATTGAGATCCTCATTTTTCTACTGCATTCCTTTTTGTCACACCTCATCACTTTAGTTTTACCTATATTTATTTTCATGTTAAAATCCCTAGTCAATACTGCCTGCATACCATTCAATACCCTTTCTAAATTCTTTTCGCTTTCTTCCAATATAGCTATATCGTCGGCGAATCTCAACATATATATTTTCTCTCCCTGTACATTCACACCTACACTATACTCTTCTTTTACTTTGTTTATTGCATCTTCTATATATAGATTAAATAATAACGGTGAAAGTGTACATCCCTGCCGAACTCCCTTCCCTATTTTTGCTACCTCTTCTTCCCCCTCAATTCTAACTAAGGCAGTTTGGTATTTTTTATATTTAGTCATATAGTAATTATACTATAAATAACTAAATATACTACTAATTTATTTTACACTAATTTAAATGACTAATCGTTTGCAGATTTCTATGAAAACACTTCTTTGTTTGCAAAGAAGGGACAATTCAAACTTTGCATGACAGAATTGCATGTGTATAGTATGTAGGACTTTAATTCATCGATCTGCATTGCGGCTTGTTTGCCAGTCGTCTAATTTATTAGCATAACTTGAATACGCGTCGCGACGCGACTTCTATTGATCCGACAACACTGTATGTAGGGCGCGATAGTGCGGATTAAGGATGTAGAGATTTATCAGAAAAAAAATCGTACCGTAGCTCAACTAAATAGTAAATTCTAGTTTGGTTGTAGAGAGATACAAAAAATATCAGTTTATTTTTAGAAAGCCGATCGTTTTTAAATGCTGAAACTGTTAACATTTTTCGTTGAAAACAATTGTTTCTTATTTAACTTGAGAAAACAATATTTGTTTTTGTGGCGAATATGTAGGCGTCTCCTCCACATAAAAACAAAATGATTTTCGTAACGTTTTAGGATCTTTTCAGCTAGTTGCTAACTCTATGCACTTGCAACTGCGAAAACAATTCTCTTCAGGTGTTGCATAACATAAACTAAACAGACTAATGTATAAAGCACATACTATCGATTACATCGCTTGCAAAGGCGACAAGGTCTTTTTGGTTTAAACTGTACTACGTTCGTATTGAAATGCACACTGAATATGCACCATGCATCAACTATTGATAACATATCTGAAATATTCGCCGCGAAATTCACATATCTCCCCGAATGTTGAATATTCATTGAATTTTGAATAAATGTTTCCTGGAGGCACAAATATGATTTGCATCGTCGATATTCTATGCTCGATTTAATTGCATATTACCCGACTTGTTAGAAATACTCTAATTGCAGTTCCGGAACTATTTTGTAACCGGAGATTCGTAATTGCATTAAGGACACTGTACAAAGTGCTCTTCAAATTGTCATTTTATTTTTGAACAATGCTATTACAAATTTATATTTAATATATGTTTTCAAGCTAAACATACACATTTCGAAGGATAAACCACCTTCTTTAATATAGTATAAAAATATCGGCGATTGTCGCAGATAGTAAAAAAGGATTTAGATATTTTTAAAATGGAATCTATTCAGCACAATCATTTTCTTTGTTTATTTCAAAGTATATGAGTAGAAGAAGTTAAATGAAACACAAAAAATATTTAATTACACAACATTGTGCTTTAAGCTATGGTTTTCTATATGACATTTTATTTGTGTAATATTATATCTTCAATTAAGTTTTTTTTTTTTGGAAAATTAAGGCGAGTTTAAGTATTTAATCTGAAAGAGTGTAGATAAGAAGTATAAGATAAACAAATAGAGCTGGTGGTAACGTCAAACGAGGACTCTTTCACATGTCAGGGGAGCGTTATGTGAGAGCATTTGAGCGCATTTGAACTAACGCAATCCATAATCAGCGCTTTGTGCATTATGTCGATTGGCTGACGAGCCGTTTGTTGGATGAAATGCTATAGGAAACACGTTTAGGTGCATCCTAGGCACACCATTGCCACTTTTCCTCTGAACTATAGCACTACTTATCCACCTATCCATCCAATAAACGCTTCCACGCACAGGTAGTTTATGATCAAATGAAATTTTGAAACACAAATATTGTGCCTTTGTCGACATCAAGTGTGGATCTTATATTCGAAGCAATTTTTGAACGTTAAACATTCTACAAATATCGCACATTAGTAAAAATGCGAAAATATAAATCATTTGCTTTTGCGAAGATATTTCCACTAAACCTGGCAACGTACATTCGTTACTGTCTATAAAATGGATGGGTATAAGTATGAAGTCGATTTGATGAACCAGCCTTAGGATAGCGGCTGCACTTACAGACGAGCTCTAAAGCAGAATCAGAAGGAAACGCACACAGACAATCAGATGCTCCTTTTAGGGATGCATCCAATCAGCAGATAGGCCAAGGCCTTGCAATAAGACATCACGTGTTCACTTGTGCTGTTGTTATATACGATATACCTTGCAATCAGACGATTCTACATCGTTATCCTTGCTATCCTTCAAGGATATATATATATATATATATATATACGTGATTGATCAAGAGTGACTGGTTTGCCTGTAGTAAATACTTAAGTAATTCTGCGGTATTTTGATATTGTCGAAGTAATTTGTAATTACAAAGGTAACTGAAGCGGAAACTACCCTTAGCTGAAATATTGCTCTTTTTGTAATAAATTTCGTTACATTTTTTCAATTTATGCCTTGACATCTCTATAAAAAATTTAACTTTACATGCAATGTGCTTTATTACCCTAAAACACTTTTATGATCCTGCCTGAAGTAATAAATATTTCGTCCACGATACATCATGCGCGTTTATAAAAAGAAAATTTTATTCAGTGGCGGTTCCTTATGCAGGCCGCAGGGCCTGCATAAGGAACATATAATTGTATTGCGATATTTTATCTCGGCTTGATTTTTCCTAAAAGATAAAGCTTGCGCCGCGAACATACCTAACACTCATGACTCAACACGATATGGCAGCTAGCAAGTACCAGTCAAATGCATGTGCCTTATCTGTTGGAAGCGCTAGAGTTAGAGCGACGGTATGCAGTATAGCTATATAGCTATACTGCATATGCTTCGCAATATAGCTATATCGTTAATATGTAGTATAAATTCAAGCGCCACCCAGCCACACAGTACAGGTTAAATGCATATGCACTCATCTCACTCTATTGCAAGCAATAGGTGAGAGCGACCGTATGCAGTATGTTTTCTCTATTTCTTCGGTCCGCTTGTACTACATTACGACTAGTGTGCAACATTCCAGCGGCTTTGGATGAGTCATAGCAACGTGACGTCACGCTGCTTGTACAGCGAGAATATATATCGTTATTTATGCTATCCTTGGCTACGATTCTTTAGCGTCCTAACAGAGAAGCCTAGTAAACAGTAAAATTGATATAGATATAGTTGCATTGTTCTGTGAGTTACGTATGTACGATTTTGCCACGTGTTTCTTCAAGAATATATTTATTAAAAATAATTGAATAAAAATGAATAGTGTTAGTTCTTTATTGAAAATAAAGTTTTGTAGACTTTCTCTTGTGGACAAAGTAAAAATTAAAGAATTAGGTAGGCCATTGCCTGATTTAAATTGATCGCAAACTTGTGCAAGGAGTGTTCAAAACCGAACATTTACGCGGCGTTTTACAAGAGACATTTACAAAAAAAAATTATAACACAGATGAAGGACAGATTCTCATATCGTGGCCATCTACAAGTCGCTGAGTTATTTAACACGAAATCGATGCCAACATTTTCTAAACAATTTCCAGTGGACCTTTTGGAAACCGTGTGTCATGCATATCCATTTTTGAATAAAACCAGATTAAAAACAGAATTAGAAGTCGTTTACTCGCGTCCGGATTTTCATCAAATAATTGGAGCCACAAATTTTCTTTCGTTATTACTACAAAATAATCTCAGTGAAACTTTCCCGGAAATTATAAAAATACTTCAAATTATTTTAACAACCCCGATGACCACTGCTGAATCAGAGCGTTGTTTTTCAACACTTAAAAGAATCGAGACTTTTTTGCGAAATGCTATGGGTAATGATCGTTTAAACGCGTTGGCGATGATGTGTGTTAATAAAAATGTGGTGGGAGTTATTTACAATTTTAACGAAAAAGTTTTGGAAAAGTTTATATCAATGAAAGATAGAAGAGTGGAATTCACTTTCAAGAAATGATTGAATTTAATCATTTTGCATCCATTTTAGGTAAGATTTCTCACTATTATGTTATTTTTTAAGAAATGCGCCGCCCCAGATTGAAATGGCACGAGCCGCCACTGATTTTATTATTTATTTAATGTGACCAATCTCGAGTAACTTTCGTTCTACTAATATAATATCTAATAATGTCATAAAGCGCGAGGGTAATGTTAGAAATTTTATTGTGTGTTCGTATAACGTCATACACATCAGTTCATATGTGTAACTGTTGGAGGGAAATTGAATTTTCGCGCTAGCGTGGTCGAGGAACGCTGGTATAATAAATCGGTGTCCAGCGTCCGTATTGAAGCTGAAGCCAGGTTAATCCGACAATAACACCGGGTAGGACAAGATCTTTCTCCTTATAGTAGCATGTTAGCGAATGGACCATATGTGTCGGCAAGTACAAACTGGCACATGAAGAAACTTGGGACAAGCTGAAAATCTGTAATTTGGCAAAAGAATTCTCGTGGACAGTTCTTCTGCGATTAAAGAATTAATAATAGATTCTGATTCCAATTAGCTTTAAATTAGAATTATTTGATTGAAAATAGAATTTTCCCTGTTGATGGAGTGGTGTGCGAGTGTCGGTTTGCCTGGCACTTTTTTCTGCCTCATTGTTTACGCACCTTTCGTAATATGTGCGCTGTCAAGCAGAGCCGTTATGCCGCCACCATTGCCGCCGCTTATGATGAGATGAGGTAGTCAGTAGTCACGTGCGCAATCAGCCCGCGCCAGGATGACAGACGCGAACATAATTTGACAGCAAATATAAGAACATGAACATTGGGTTAAGCGGCAGCAGGAGCAGCGGCGGCAGTCGTGCTCCATACAAAACGCAAGATGTAGACGGAAGACGTAGCCAAACCAGAGGCGTTGAAAAAGGATCGCCCCCGAAGAATGTAATTGATACGAGACATTATCCCACTTTTTAAATTTTAACCTGCTACATTGCCAACGCTAATTAATCTAAATTTCATTGAGGAAAATTTATTTATAATATGAAAGCATGAGTCCAGGACATTTTAAGTATACGATCTTTGGCACCGCCGCTGATATTGCCGCCTCCGGCAGTATAAATTCAGCTAGGATGGAAATGATTACACGTTACGTTTCTGGTTCGACACGACATTGGAGGCTTGTATAGAGATATTCATCTACAGGATTATCACGAAAAAGACACTTTAAAAATGTCAACAACGTACTATAACTTAAAAAATGACCAACATAAGGTATTAAGATTTGCTGATGTGAATAATAACTCTGATATTGGCTACAATGCGCTAAATCGTTCAACCAGAAGAAAGGGAGAGCCTTCAGCACCCATCCTTAAAAAAAAAAAGATCTGCTATAAACAATTGCGCACGTACTTCATATAAATCACACCTAATGTTTTTAGTCGTCACTATCCTGAGTCCTGAGCAGTGCGATTTCAATCTGGGGGGTCGCATTTCTTAAAAAATAACATAATAGTGAGACATCTTACCTAAAATGGATGCAAAATGATTAAATTCAATCATTTCTTGAAAGTGAATTCCACTCTTCTATCTTTCATTGATATAAACTTTTCCAAAACTTTTTCGTTAAAATTGTAAATATCTTGCACCACATTTTTATTAATACACATCATCGCCAACGCGTTTAAACGATCATTATTCATAGCATTTCGCAAAGAAGTCTTGATTATTTTAAGTGTTGAAAAACAACGATCTGATTCAGCAGTGGTCATCGGGGTTGTTAAAATAATTTTAAGTATTTTTATAGTTTCCGGGAAAGTTTCACTGAGATTATTTTGTAGCAATAATGAAAGAAAATTTGTGGCTCCATTTATTTGATAAAAATCCGGACGCGAGTAAATGACTTCTAATTCTGTTTTTAATCTGGTTTTATTCAAAAATTGATATGCATGACACACGGTTTCCAAAAGGTCCACTGTCCTTCATCTGTATTATAATTTTTTTTTGTCTCTTGTAAATGTCCGGTTTTGAGCAGTCCTTGCACAAGTTTGCGATAAATTTAAATCAGGCAATGGCCTACCTAATTCTTTAACTTTTACTTTGTCCACAAGAGAAAGTCTACATAACTCTATTTTCAATAAAGAACTAACACTATTCATTTTTATTAAATATATTCTTGGAGAAACACGTGGCAAAATCGTACATACGTACATATCGTACATACACAGAACAAATGCTACTGTCTTATCTTGCTATTCTATCTCAATTTATATACATATATACTAGACTACTCTATTCCCTGAGCTGTGGCGCTGAACTGTTAGGCGCTAAAGTGTCGTGGCATCAATATTTTAAATCAACTATATATTCTTAGCTTTGAAGCAGCGTGACATCACGTTGCTATGACTCTCCCAAGCCGCTGGAATGTGTGTTACATTAGTCGATATATTGCGATATGCAAACCGAAGAAATAGAAGACATACTGCATACGGCCGCTCTCATTCTAGCGCTTACAATACAGTGGTATGAGTGCATATGCATTTGACTGATACTTGCTAGCTGCCATATCGTGTTGAGTCATGAGTGTTAGGTGTATTCGCGGCGCAAGCTTTATCTTTTAGGAAAAATAATGCCGAGATAAAATATCGCAATACAATTATATATTTACGGTGATGCGCTCAATGTTCGGCAGGGGCGCGCGGCCTGCGGCCTGCATAAGGAACCGCCACTGGTCCTGGGTCCACTCAACCTTTTTCCTCGACAAAACTTATAATCCTGGACGATAGAAAATCGCACCACCCATTCCAATACCCTTATAATACATTGTCACTTATTTTTAATTTGTACATCTTAAACCTTTTGGTACCTTATGCCCACAAAAAATACAAATTGTTAGATGTATTTATTTCTGCAGAATCTTTTCTATTCTTCTGTGGGATTAACCTGTAGGATTGCGTTAGGGTGCGTATTCTATGGGTGAGATATGGCAAAGTACGTAAAATAGGGTGTGTGGAGGGATTCACAGAGAAGAAACGATTAGATAATCTAATACTGCAGGCAGCCGCGCGTTACAACGAGGTGGCAACGTTGCCGAAGATGTGTGTATGTGCCGGGAAATAGCCAACATACTGATTGCTCTTGATTGACTGGTATCTACGTGGGTGCGTGCAGGTATAAAAATATAAAATTCGTTGTTTATTCTGTGGCTCTTTTTTTGCTTTTGAGAAATAACATAAATCATTTAGCTGTTCTTCAATTGTTCGCGCTATTAACCCGGAAATAAATATACAAATACGCAAACAATTTCCGGCTTTATTTTCTAATAAATCTAAATTAATACAATCCAAAGATATCTTCAATTTTTACAGAAACAACCGTTTGTTAAAAAAATTGCTACATAGTTTTAATGTAACTTCTTCAATAGCGCAAATTCAATATTTTTTTTTTGCAAAATGATCGATTGTCGTTGCATTTATATTGTTTATTTTTGAAATGTTTTCCAAATCACTTACTTGCACACACCCACCTAAATCTGTTCAATTCATCGCTTTCTTCTCGTAGATTTACCACTTGAGTTTTGGAGTACGTTGAAAACCCTCCACCACATGTTCTATCATTTTCTTTTCACATTTTTACCCATTGTTCCTATGTTCCTCAATGATTAGATAATCGCTTATTTACATTTTCATGACGTGGTGTGACAAATCATGCGTGTTTTTCACCTCGAATCACTTTAAGGACCACGGTAAATGAATTATCGATATGCGCGCGCCAGTTGCAGCACATTAAACATAATCGGTGACAATTCCATTTCGTGGAATATTTCTACAAGTGAGCTGATTGAATAATCTTCTAAGAATCGTCATAAAAGTCTCTCCGCGAACTCTACCTAATACAGCGGCGTTCTCTTCTAAAGTCGCTTATATAGAATTCGTATTGAAATAGCGACAAATCTCGGAATTATACTAACACTTTGTAATACAAGATCTGATAAATTGGCTGTTGCTATCACCATCCATAATTTCGTTAATGCTAAATTAGCACGTGTAAATGTCAAATATGAACATATAAATTTTATGAATTTACTAACAAACGCTTATTCGAAATCGTTGCCTCATTTGTAACCATGCAAAAACAATCTACTAGCGCAGCTAAAACTGCAATTCTGGTAATTCGTTTATATTGTTAGTATCTCTTTAGAAATGTATTCAAATACTATAGTACGGAACATGGGTAAAGTGAGCGTATAATTGGTCCCCTCGCTGGGGGTGGCTGCTGGGAATTCACCCCGTCTATTGATTGAGGTACACCCCCTCGCTATAGACACTATACAGCGTACAATACACCAGACACGCGGGTGGCAATCGAGTTAGTCAGTTGCTCCCTTGGGAACGAGTGGGAAGTGCCGTTGTGATACTGGGATACGATACACCATCCTTAATGCCTAATTGTTGTTGGACACCCCTCGAAAGTCGATGAAAATTTTTGTTAAGTGAAATTGATGTAGTTGCACTATTTTATGGGAGGATATTTTTTTCTGATTTAATCCTCCTGATTTTTTTCTTGAAATGAATCTACTGCAGGAAGATATATACCAACAATTTCTAGATGAACGTGGTCTGATATTTTTCGTCATGTTATGCAGCTATATGCAACTGTCGTATCAATTTCAGCGAATAAAAATGCTGGTTTAACCCAGAGTGACAATTTTCCAGATATTTTCTTCAAATTTCATAAAACAGATTATTCCATCATTTTCTTCTACCGCTCGAGATTTATAAATATCACAATGACTGTCTCTCGTACACGTTCTAAAAATCCCTTGAGTGTCACTTTTTCGTTTCTCATCAAAAGATTTATTTGCTAAATAATGTCCATTCGAATTTATTGCTCAGATGAATATAAATGAGTAATGTCCATTTATTAATCACGTATATCAAAATATTAATCCTTTGTTTTTGTTACTTTTTATCAATTGCTAATTGCTAATTTTTCAGAATTTTATTTTCCATCTAATAGATAATTTTTCTGAATATTATAATAGTTAGTTAAAGAGTCCGCAATCCTAAAGATTGGTTGGAAACAGCACGCCATGCCGATCTATCCTGAGCTAATCCCTTCATCTCCCTATAGCTATTCATCTCAACGTCTTCAACTATCTGACTCACATACTCCAATCTAGGCCTACCTACCCCTCTCTTTCCCTCCACTCTACCTTCTATGATCAATAGCATAATCCCCCCATGCCTAAGAATATGCCCTACTAATCTGTCTCTCCTACGCTGTAACACTCTCCAAATACTTCTCTTCTCCCCTACTAACTCTAGTACAGCTTCATTTGTTACTTTATCTTCCCAACCAATCCTCATCATCCTCCTATAACACCACATTTCGAATGCTTGTAATCTACGCTTCTCTTCCTTTCCTATAGTCCACGCCTCACACCCGTACAGTGCTACACTCCAAACATATACCTTCAGTAATCTTTTTCTAATACCCAAGTCAATATTTGATCTTAAAATTATAATAGTATGTTTTAAAAATTATTACTACGGTGTTAAATAATTGTATAGAATATCACCCAAATATAATTTTAAAGTAACATAAAGTAACTTCTAATAGTCTTGCTAATTTTCTAGGAAATCCCAAAGATTTGATTAATTTCAGTAAGAAATATTTATAAAATATATCAGTATTTATAAAATATATTGTTCTAGTTGTCCTAAAAAACAAACACGTAGACCCATTGAAACTAGATTTATTAAGGGGCATTTAGCTCATTTCAGATTAAATAGAAAAGATAAAAGTGCTGTAGCCGAGCATATTTTCCACTAACTCAGGTCATCCTATTCAAATTAGTTCACTTAAAAGCATTACTTACGAGAAATCGTTTTCCTACAGGATCTCTAAGTTGTGGAATATATTACCAAGAGATTATTCAAAACGCATCCAATTACTAATAATATGAAATCAAATATAAAAAACTATCTATAGAGTAGGCAGAGAACCGAGTATAATGCGCAGATCTAAATTACTAATAATCAATTTCTCAAATTGCTCCTAAAAACTCAGCAATCATTATATTTGCTTTCTTTTCTCTTTTTTTTTGAAATATAAGATTTAGGCAGATGTGTGTCAATATATGATATGTTTATTATGTAAATTTAATATGTGGGTATTTAATTATTTATTTATTAATTCAATTTCTTACATCTAAATGTTAAAAATGTGTTAAAAATCAATATCAATCGATTTCCTTTTTGCTAAACTATTGTGTTTGATCAAATTTAAGACATTTGTGATTTCCATTCTTAAATCAAAATTGGTATAAATAAATTCATTATTCCTATCCTGCGTCAAGTGGAAGAGCAACAACATTTTTTCTTTTTGAACAATGATTTTTTTTTGTGGCATTGTGGCAAAAAATTGTTATTCATTTCCTATTGTTTTTCTTTTTTGTTTTTTGCCCAATAAAGACGATTATTATTATTATTATGATTTATATTATTAAATTACTGAAAAGTGTTTTGAATTATTCCGAGTTAAATGTTTATGGAAGTATATTTATACATGTATAAATCTAAATCAAATTTAATGAATTTAGATTAAGGCCCAATTTCATCTTGCATCTGTTTATTTGCATCTTCTCTACTTACGACGATCTACATGCGAGATATTCGTACACGTTTATTATGGACACGCTGACACAATGATTTTTTTTTTCGAAAGATACATTTGAAATTTAGGAGGCATATGTGAATACACCTGATAGCATTGTGATTAAGGTTTCAAGAGAAATCCTTTTGTCTTTAGTTTCAGATAAGGGTTGCATTTCAGCTTGTGGTATATTTCGGATTCAATCTAGCCTTCTCTCTTCCACCCCAACAACAAAACACACACACACACACATCCTCACACACACACTACACACACACATGCACACACACACACACACACACACATAGTCACCACGCGTTATTAAAACGCCCGTACACGGCCAGCTAATTAATTTTATGCAACGCCACACTTGAATAGCTGTCATAATGAATACCGCTCTTGTAGTAGTCGTATATTGCGTTCATATACATGTATGGTGTTTAGCAGTGGCGACTCGTGTCTTCAACATAACAGTCTTCTGCAAAAGTCAATTTTCTCGTGTGTGGTACATATTTGCAACAATCACGTTGTGAGTTTTGATCCTATCTCTAAATCAATCCATTGCGTCCAAAAAGAGAATTTCGCGTAGATGTCCTATGTCCTTACTAATATTGACCCTTAAGTGTTCTATGGTGTTAAGCACTGAGCAGATATCTTTGTGACCTTTAAGAAATATGGATGTATTGATTTTTTTTTAAGATTCGCACTAAATGAAGATTTATGAATCTTTTTTCGAATCTTGACTCTTCAAATCTTCAAAGAAATGAAGAAAAATGAAAGACCTGTGGTAACCACACTGCCATAAGGAAGCCCCCACTGCCCATTGCGCTTGATCACTTATTTGATGTTTTTCTTGGGCGTTTAAGTATTTTGATTGCTTCTTACTTTATTTTTATGTGTGTTGATTTTTCCACTTTGATTTTTCAATCTTCATTTTTTAGTTTCTTCTTAATTGTTGGATTACTCAGTTTAGTTTTTGATTTTCATTTCATGACTTTTTCGATGTTTTGTTATGATTGTTTTGAACTTCACTTAATATGTTTCTGTTGTTTCATTGTGCTTTTTAGTTATTTCACTTTGATTTTTGGTCGTCACTTTAAATATTTTGATGTTTCTCTATGTGTTGTTAGGTTTTTGATTTGTGTGCACTACAATTGTTCTAATTTGTACGTGGCACTTTTTTGTTTCGAGGAATTGGGCGCCACTGCAATTTAGTGGGTGCCATACATACTCATATCCGTACAGTTGCTAGGTGGATGATGCAAGTTGCTTATATCCTCTTTAAATTTTCTTTTTTGCCATTTTTAAGCTTATATTCTCACTGGGTGTATATGTCGGTATCGGTATGATAGACAGCTTTCATGGATAGATGTCTTGCACTGGCACAGGAGCAACACCATGCACAATACATCAATGCAATTAGTCAAATGTGCGGGTACGGATAACTGAAAAGGTATCACCACCACCCGATCTCGTTCAATCGGCACCAATATGTAACTTTTTATAGACGAAAGAAATTCTTTGCGGGATAAATTACACGGGATTTGTTGCAGTTAATTGCTAAATGGTGAGAATGTATGGTGTATAGCAGATAACTTGGTTTTGCACTTGCGCTTCGACTCTGCACACTGGGAAAAATGAATAAACAAGATGGGTTGTAAAATAATCTCATTATACAGTTTAATTAACTTTATAGCTGGAGACGATATAGTTAGAAGAGACGAACGAGAAGAGGGCGTAAAATGAAGGGCTTACAGTTTCAATAGTTTCCATGCGCATGCATATGCAGACACAACCGAAGCCATATAAACTGGATGAATGAGAAATTTGTAGCAAGAATTTGGGAAGTAATAATAGACGGCAGACTTCGTAATCAATCCCATGGCATCCCGAATTGAATAGCTGACGTATACGATGTAGGTAGGTTCCATTTCCAGTTCCAGTTTGCTGGCAGTGCAGCTGGTGTGCGTATTCTAATTAACAGAACAACTAATAATTCGCTTTGTGCTATACAACGTGACGGTAATTGGATTCGTTAATCACAAACTGCCCGTGGTTAATAACGCACGCTTTTCTATGCAATTTAAGATACTCTTGCTCTGAGTACAGTGTTCCATTCTGTAGCTGTCCTAATTTGTAATATCAGTCCACATTCTGTGTCTATATCTGAGGCAGCTGTCAATTTGCTGCTGCTGCTGCTGCTGCTCCACTCTTCCCACATACAATTTGGTTGCACGCCAATTAGCGGCTCTCTCATAATACTCCCGAGCAAAAATATCTGTTAGGTAAATGACCAATTAAAATGACTCTGCTGGCCATGTCGTCTTCTTCGCTCTATGACGGTAGAAGCTGTGGAAAGGCCACTATCCATTATTAACAGAAAGTCGAGTTCGTAGAATAGAAAGAAGTTAGCCTAAATAAGCAGCATGGAAATTAAATTTCCTTTGGTACCGAATCTTTCACATAAAATTAGTAAAAGTTAAAATTTTGATTCTAACTAATTGGTTTTCTATAATATAAAAATGGTGAATAATGTAATATAGAATATCACCCAAATACCGTAACAAGCATTAAGTAGCTAGATGTACATTTCAAGCGCTACGCGTCCATTTTCAAAGATGAAGATGGGCGCATAGCGTTTTATTATAATTTAACACCGTAGTGATAATTTTAAAAAAGGTGAATAATGTATTTTGTAAAATTAAAGATCGTTCGTCCAAAAAATTGAAGTTTATAATATTAATTGTAGTGATTGTTGCTATATAGGCAATATCTTCATAAAAGATCGAAACAACCTACGAATGACTGTAAGGATAACAATATTAATAAAGGTGAAAAAAGCGCGTTGTGCACACATGCATTAAAGAGTAAACAAAAATTTGACTTTAACATTCAAAATGTAGTAATAATATATATAATAATAAATCCATTTCTTGGCATATGCTAGATTAAGAAACTACAGCCAAAAGGAATGCCATCAAATAATAAGCCTTATAGGATATAAGGCTCATCCTTGCTCTTCCTAGCACCCCTGTATATGTAATATATCGCTATTAAAAAAATAAATCCATTTTTTTTGGCATATGCTAAATGAGGAAAGTTAAGCCAAAAGGAATGCCATCAAATAATCAGCTTCATAAGATATGAGGCTCATCCTTGCTCTTCCTGGCACCCCTGGCTAATAGTGTTAGATTTTGAATGTAGTAACTATAAAAGAAATTTAAGTGAAATGATTTACATAAAACGACATAAGAATTCTGTAAATTTAACATCTGATATTTGTGGATTGAGCAACATTTTTGATAATATAATAAAACATGTGTTTATTGGATGAAAGGTTAACAATTTGTTTTGGGTGTGTAGTTATGTTGCTTTTTGTTTGCTTTATTTGAAGATTAGTGGTTTTATAACTGTTAAGATATTTTAATTAAATTAAATTAATTGACTTGCACATCATAAAAGATGTTTATTGAAGAATTGTTCTTTTTTAATGTTGTTCATAGGTTTTTGAATTGTAATGTGTTTAATTTATATTAATAGGGTATAGAGTTAGATTATGTTTGTATATTTGCTATGTTAATACATGTGTCATATTTTATAAATGTTCTACGAAATGCGTAGAACGGGAATGTGCGTAGAAAGTTTGTGATAATCGTCCATGCTTTCTTGTTGTTTGATGACTAATAATTTCATACTCGTACTATGTTGTAAAATCATTAAGAAATGCAATAAGGATATTGAAGGCGTTTAATTTAATGTTAGGATTATATTTGGTAATTTTGTAATGTTAGCGTGTGTTCCTTTCCAAATTGTAGCTCTGATGAAAGAAACATCGAAACGTTAGCAAGATATCAGTCGTTGCATTTATGCAGTCCACTTGATCACTATTCGATTCTGTTTTCTTCTGGACAAAAACAATAAATAAGATACATGGAAATGATTGCGTGGAATCTGCGACGTCCGATGAAAAATGCGTGCGGGTGCAATAAAATAAAGCGTTACGGATATGGGGAGGAACTCAATTCGCAGAAAGTTTTCTCCATTTTCTAATGAGATCCTGGTCCAGACTTAATTGGCCCCGGACGTTCGTAATTATCTACCAGCGGGCGCGCAGACTTATATAATAAACACCGTTAATAAAGTAAACAGCTGAGTACGCGAACGGTGCTGGGGAGCCGAGGCTGAAGAGGAGAAGTACAAGGGCCAGAGCTCAGACTATTTTAGCATGCAATAAATCCCGGGTACAGTCTAATTGGACGTTCGTTTGACAAGGGCCTATCTCTTCTCCATTCCACTCGATGTATGTACGAATACGTTTGGTTTACTATGGGTAAAGTTGTTATAAATTACCCGCTCGTAAGGCGGTAGTTCCACACTGTAGTGACTCCTCTGCACAGCAAACTGTGCCGCGCTAATACGCTCTGCAACTAGAGCAATTATTACTTTGCTGGAGATGGAACTTTTCACCGAAATTGCAATTTGGTGGTGTTACCGATCATTACTGCCGGAAAAAACGTGAACAGTTCCCATACTCGATCGTTCAGTTCATTAATATCCATATCATTTGCCCTATCTGCCATTTATCGCACTGCCAATCGTTCTAACGCTGCATTATCCTTTTTTTAAACAATTCGAGAAGAGTGTTTATTTACGTAGATATAATTTAACAGTAAAATATTCAATTTACTGAAACGCCAACAAGTAAAAAAATTATGTGATTAGACTAAATGACCCGTAGGATAATAGAAACATCCTGAATAATAGACTTTAGATAAAAGTCGAGTAGAATGATTGTACCAACCCATGAATTTATACCTAGGTATCTCTATATTCGCCTCATTAAAAGTTAAGCCGTCGGCAGTGTTGCCATTTGCTAGGCTCGTACAATATGCACCCACTATGGAATTACTACATCGAGATTCGCCCCGCCGATATGCATATGGATGGAAATAAGTGTGTTAAGTTTGAAGGTGCGCTCCCCCGATTTAAATTGCCGTTTCGAATAATAAGAAGCACATGTATTTATGGCATCGAACTGAATACATATGCTCACTGCCTTGTTGGACATGAATATAATCCTCACCTATCGCATCATCCTTATTTCCTCTTGCATGTCTCAACTAGATCCAATTACATTAGCATAACAATTTTTTGTAATTATTACAAATATAGATGATATATGTGCAATGTTTTAAAATTTATACTGGATATACCTTCAAATTGTGAGGTATGTGATCAAACAAATTTTTAGTAAAAATTGATTAAAACATTAGCAAGGACAATTTTGATATCAGTTTGTTGACAGATATTTGGTGGTACGCCACTCTGGGCATGTTAGGTGAACCCCTTCACCCATTCTCTCAGCTATGCGTCTTTCAGCGCCGCTATATCGGGACCCAATTAGTCCCCGTCTTGCCACCGTCCATCTCACTCGAACCCTTCCAAACCGAACCGACCTGATCTCCGTCATACCCATACACGAACCGACCTGATCTCCGTCATACCCATACACTCTTAGCGAGTGTATGTCGTTACGTGGTGGCGGCTATATCGGAGCAGAACACTTCCCATTTTCTCGGCTTGACAACCCCCCTAATGAAGTAATTTTAACAGAGATAACTTATAAATTGAAAGACATTATAAATTTGCATTTAAATCAGAATTCTAAATTCTAATGTAGTAATCGGTCTAACCAGTCAACCACAATCCTCTTTCTATGGATACGCGACGTTGATAAAATAGGGAACGTTATATTCATTCATTATTATTTAATGCCATATTTCTCTACCAAAAATATGTATTCAATTTATATTCTAATTACACGCTTTTACATGTTAATGTTGTACGTAGTTCTTGTGTAGCACTCTAATACAGCATCCAAAATAACAGTGTCTTAATATTCAAACTTTTTATTAAACTATTTTATTTTGGCTACGTTATTATTTATATACCCATATTAAAACCGATGATAGATAGATAGATAGATAGATAGATAGATAGATAGATAGATAGATAGATAGATAGATAGATAGATAGATAGATAGATAGATAGATAGATAGATAGATAGATAGATAGATAGATAGATAGATAGATAGATAGATAGATAGATAGATAGATAGATAGATAGATAGATAGATAGATAGATAGATAGATAGATAGATAGATAGATAGATAGATAGATAGATAGATAGATAGATAGATAGATAGATAGATAGATAGATAGATAGATAGATAGATAGATAGATAGATAGATAGATAGATAGATAGATAGATAGATAGATAGATAGATAGATAGATAGATAGATAGATAGATAGATAGATAGATAGATAGATAGATAGATAGATAGATAGATAGATAGATAGATAGATAGATAGATAGATAGATAGATAGATAGATAGATAGATAGATAGATAGATAGATAGATAGATAGATAGATAGATAGATAGATAGATAGATAGATAGATAGATAGATAGATAGATAGATAGATAGATAGATAGATAGATAGATAGATAGATAGATAGATAGATAGATAGATAGATAGATAGATAGATAGATAGATAGATAGATAGATAGATAGATAGATAGATAGATAGATAGATAGATAGATAGATAGATAGATAGATAGATAGATAGATAGATAGATAGATAGATAGATAGATAGATAGATAGATAGATAGATAGATAGATAGATAGATAGATAGATAGATAGATAGATAGATAGATAGATAGATAGATAGATAGATAGATAGATAGATAGATAGATAGATAGATAGATAGATAGATAGATAGATAGATAGATAGATAGATAGATAGATAGATAGATAGATAGATAGATAGATAGATAGATAGATAGATAGATAGATAGATAGATAGATAGATAGATAGATAGATAGATAGATAGATAGATAGATAGATAGATAGATAGATAGATAGATAGATAGATAGATTGATTGATTGATTGATTGATTGATTGATTGATTGATTGATTGATTGATTGATTGATTGATTGATTGATTGATTGATTGATTGATTGATTGATTGATTGATTGATTGATTGATTGATTGATTGATTGATTGATTGATTGATTGATTGATTGATTGATTGATTGATTGATTGATTGATTGATTGATTGATTGATTGATTGATTGATTGATTGATTGATTGATTGATTGATTGATTGATTGATTGATTGATTGATTGATTGATTGATTGATTGATTGATTGATTGATTGATTGATTGATTGATTGATTGATTGATTGATTGATTGATTGATTGATTGATTGATTGATTGATTGATTGATTGATTGATTGATTGATTGATTGATTTTACAACTTTAAATTGTGATTTTACTATAGAGTGGTCGATTAAAAAAATCCTTGACTCGATACTTGGAAAATGTAAAAGAAACCTTATTGTGGAGTACTTATGATGAGTGGACTGTAATTTAATAAAGGAGAATGAAATATGACAGTGATTTATTTTAAAAAATGGTTTGTTAAAGATGGTCGCAATGGTGGTGGTTGATATGTTTCTTAAAACTTACTCTTAGTTTCTTGAGTCATTGCCATTGCCGTTGCGCCTCTATGCCCTATATAAGGGTATACTGCCTTGCGCAGTACTACCCTTATTTACTGTAATATAGTAATGACGACTGCGTATATATTACTATTTGTATGCGTACGTGGTACGCAAGACTTACGTTAACTTCAAATCGTAGAATTGATTCTATATAAGACAGTCGATTCGATTATGAAGATCTATTTCTTTATCTGATATAAAGTGCTTTAGCGCCGATGCTAATTTAAACAATGAAATAATTGCTCCCGCAGGTTGTACGGCAATTCGGGCGCGTGTTCGGCGTGCGGTCAATCCATCCCCGCGTCCGAGTTCGTTATGAGATCGGGTGGTGGCAGTGGTGCGGCTGGTGGCGGCGGTGGTCCTTCGCCCCAGCACCCGGGCAGCGGTCCCCCGAACACGCACGTCTTCCACCTGAAATGCTTCGCGTGCAGCAAGTGCGGCCAGCCGTTGGTCAGCGGCGATCGGTACTATATGGTGGCCGCGAACCTCGTCTGCGAACAGGACTGGCACAAGATGCTCAAGAGTACGGCGACGCCCGCGGTGCGCAAAGGCAAGGTGGGTCGCCCCAGACGCAGCAGGGACTGAGATATCGCCCCCACGGCGCCACAACGGCGACCCTCGCCGCCCCACCAAGTGCTGGGTTAGTGTGTTACTTACATCAGTTGTTATCTCATTCTCTCTACTCGCTCTCCACGTATGTGTTATCTTATCACCACCCCAGTTTTGTTGCCCCCATCCTCAGTTTTGTGTTGTTCTTGTTGATGTTACTAACACCACCCACCCATCCGATCTATTTTGTACGTACGTATTATGTATATTATCATAAACACTCTTGTGACTATATAGCCTAGCTATTGCACGCTATGTGTATTACCGACGAACTATCGTGGACTGTTCATTCTCAGAGAGACAACGAATCCAAACGAACCTTGCAGTGATAATTAATAGGGCAAGTGAAAAAAGCAATATGACGAATTTCATTGTAATTATTACCTATTGATTAATATTATTTTTACGAGGCGGACTCTGTTCACGCGAACACAGCCGATTTTTTTGAAGTCAGTTATGAAAATGTACATAGTATTATTTGTTAATAAAAATATTTTTAAGAAGTCGTTGTCCCTGGTGACGGAATTATCAATTGTTGTAAGAAAACAATGTTCTTTAAAAACGTAATTCTTGATCGAAATATCTGCATTGTTTTTTAGAACAATTGTAATAAGTGTCTTTCTTATATTGATACCTTTGCTGATTACAAACTATTTCAGATCTTGAAGAAGCCTGAAATAATGTCCCAACTGCATGTGATAACAGTCACTGCATGTAATCGTATCACTCCGAGGTAAGACAACTTTTTGTTCTCTCATTTAATATTGCATGATTTCAATTTGCATGCCTTATAATGTTCTATAAAAAGGATTTACATTTTTTCTAGGGATTTTTTTAAAATTTGTTATTGGAAACGCGCAAATACTTGAAATGTAGGCACAGCAACAACAAAATGGCCCATTACGAGCTCATAATTTTATCGAAATATAAAGGAAGTTATGAATTTGCGCTTTCGGGACTTTTACCTGAATGTTATATTCTATTGTTTGTTGCGACGTTTTATTAATTGATTGCGTCATATATATTTTACTTTTCAATTTGATGTATACTGAATGTTTGAGTGTTATAAGGGCTTTTACGTCTTCATATTAAATTGGCCTGTAATAGACACAGTGGGCTAATGCGCGCCTTTGGCAACTGATGAGCAACAAGCACTTACGTTTGATCTCTTCGCATTACCATCAGCCCCATCAGGAGCGCGTTGTATATAAACGTTTAAATGACTATACATCCTCCACTCTTGTCTAATGCTCTGCCTCCCAGCAAGCCTCCCCCATCCTGCGGCTACAAAAAAGAAAATGTTTAAATTGCTTTATCTGCTTAAATCGGATAAAAACAATAACAATACGCCGTTGAGATTATTTTGAAATAAAGAGGTGTTATATATGGATACTTTTGTGGACATACAAAAAGAAACGTGCGAATGGTAAAAGAACAAAAATATTATTTAATATTTCAAACTGAAACTTTTAGTGGCATATTCTGATTTTATTGCAGCCTAATACAAAGATGTTTAATTTTCATAAATTAGAAAACTGCACAAATAGAACAACATTTTATTTTCCGCCTCGTAAGAAGCAAAGAACAAGAAGGAAGGGACCGTTCCATTTTTCTCTAATTTTTCACTTTGTATTAAATTAGAAATTTCTGTCTCCTCTTTGGAAGAAAATTGCTTCTAATCTCCACAAAAGAAACGTTGAATGGTATAAGAACAACATTATTATTTAATATTTCAAACTGAAAGTTTTAGTGGCATATTCTGAATTTATTGCAGCCTAATACAAAGATGTTTAATTTTCATAAATTAGAAAACTGCACAAATAGAACAACATTTTATTTTCCGCCGCGTAAGAAGCAAAGAACACGAAGGAAGGGACCATTCCATTTTTCTCTAATTTTTCACTTTGTATTAAATTAGAAATTTCTGTCTCCTCTTTGGAAGAAAATTGCTTCTAATCTCCACAAAAGAAACGTTGAATGGTATAAGAACAACATTATTATTTAATATTTCAAACTGAAAGTTTTAGTGGCATATTCTGAATTTATTGCAGCCTAATACAAAGATGTTTTAGTTAAAGAGTCCGCAATCCTAAAGATTGGTTGGAAACAGCACGCCATGCCGATCTATCCTGAGCTAATCCCTTCATCTCCCTATAGCTATTCATCTCAATGTCTTCAACTATCTGACTCACATACTCCAATCTAGGCCTACCTACCCCTCTCTTTCCCTCCACTCTACCTTCTATGATCAATTGCATAATCCCCCCATGCCTAAGAATATGCCCTACTAATCTGTCTCTCCTACGCTGTAACACTCTCCAAATACTTCTCTTCTCCCCTACTAACTCTAGTACAGCTTCATTTGTTACTTTAAAATAAAAGATGTTTAATTTTCATAAATTAGAAAACTGCACAAATAGAACAACATTTTATTTTCCGCCGCGTAAGAAGCAAAGAACATGAAGGAAGGGACCATTCCATTTTTCTCTAATTTTTCACTTTGTATTAAATTAGAAATTTCTGTCTCCTCTTTGGAAGAAAATTGCTTCTAATCTCCACAAAAGAAACGTTGAATGGTATAAGAACAACATTATTATTTAATATTTCAAACTGAAAGTTTTAGTGGCATATTCTGAATTTATTGCAGCCTAATACAAAGATGTTTAATTTTCATAAATTAGAAAACTGCACAAATAGAACAACATTTTATTTTCCGCCGCGTAAGAAGCAAAGAACACGAAGGAAGGGACCATTCCATTTTTCTCTAATTTTTCACTTTGTATTAAATTAGAAATTTCTGTCTCCTCTTTGGAAGAAAATTACTTCTAATCTCCACAAAAGAAACGTTGAATGGTATAACAACATTATTATTTAATATTTCAAACTGAAAGTTTTAGTGGCATATTCTGAATTTATTGCAGCCTAATACAAAGATGTTTAATTTTCATAAATTAGAAAACTGCACAAATAGAACAACATTTTATTTTCCGCCTCGTAAAAAGCAAAAAACAAGAAGGAAGGGACCGTTCCATTTTTCTCTAATTTTTCACTTTGTATTAAATTAGAAATTTCTGTCTCCTCTTTGGAAGAAAATTTCTTCTAATCTCCCATTAGATGTGAATCATAAATATTTATATTATATTACCCAAGGTAATATTTTATAAAAAAAAAATGAAGATTGGTTGTGAAACTTTGCGCTTGCAAGTACCATTAATTTCATTATATTTTGAAATATTTGGTTTTTCTTTTTTGGAATAAATAAAGTTTCGCAGCGTGTATTTCAGAATGGGAATTAACGCGCCTCTGGCGAATTGCGTTTGCTAATCGGGCTCAATGAGCGTACGGTGGGGTGTTTTGCGCCCCCCATATACGCATATAGCGATGGGGCGGCAGCTATTTACGCTTATACTGAATTAATTTAATATCCTCTGAAGCGAGAATTAAGTAAAAAACACACATGTACGTTCGCTGTCTCTGTTCCCGTCTACCTATTTGCTAATTCACAATTGTCTCTCCACCCGCACTCATTTCTGTTCCGGACAGATAATGCCCGAAATTAATGTATGTAAATTGTTGCATATTACACGGCAAATATTTATTGTTAATTTCAACGAGCAATGTGCCACGTTTTATGCTGCATTATGCTGGAATGTTTAAGAGTGCTTATATACAGGTTAATTAAGAAGTAAGAAACCTCAATTATCCCTACAATTAACTACCATCATTGGTCATTTAAATCTATACTTTAACAAAGAATGCGAATTAGTTTTAGGTGCAAATTAAAGAAAACTGTCTGGCTGGCTATATTTTTGGAAATAAAGGCTATTCAATTACCACCGATCGTCACATTGGATAGCAGCTTAGAATTGTAAAATGCATACCCCATAATTTATATAATACTGGAAATATTCACGAAGTCAATCGTTGACATAAAATGTAAAGAATTTTTATATATGTTTTAATACAAACAAATTCTTTGCATGTGTGTAAAGCTTATTTAAGGTTTTCTATCCACCCTGTATATGGTAGGTATGCTACCTAATGTGCACAGAAACGCGCATTGTTTGCGAGAAACTATAATATATTAGAGGCCGTTCGCAATTAGAATTAATTCTGCCAACAAGCAGAAAAAGCATTCCGCACAACAAAACGGCAAATGTCGTGTATAAATATTGCTGCGGCACTTTTCAGGAATTAAATTGTGCAGCTCTTCGGTGTTGGGTGTTTGCGGAAACTGCTGATTTGTCCAAGTTAAATGGAGAATTACTTTACTTTTTTTTCACAATTGCTTACTAAAATACAGACCAGCAAAATAATAAATGAAAGGAGAAGTTGTACGTTTTTTTCACATAATCTTTTTTTTCATGTATCAAATTTTGTGCTTTGTTTTTATATACATACGTTTTCAAATATATATTTATCGAGTAATTATTTTCTTCGTAATATATTATATTTTTATTCACGTGAATTAGATCATTTTTGTTGTTACCACTTTTCTATTACTAGAAAAGTTACTGCTAAAACTAATTGCGTTTTTTTATCGATCCGTAAAATATTATTTACATTAACAGCTAAAATATTCTTAAATTCAATGTTTACGAACAACTCTACAACGTATTATCAAATTGCTCGACGTATATCTATGTGGCCTAAGTTTCGCGGTCAGGACAAAGACATAGATAAAGAACACCCGCTCGCTCGCTGGCTATCGTCTGCAGCATTCTTAGTATCGTATTTTAGTTAACAGAACACTTTAGTTTAGTGTCATTCGTTCGTCTGTTCGGTCGTGCAATTAATAACTAAATTATAGTTACTTCTAATTACTTTAAAAACTTAATATAAAAAGATGTGAGTTCGTGGGAGTATGTGTAAGTTATTTTATACTACAGATGGAGCAGGTTTATGATATAAGAGGTGAGGTGGATGTAATGTTGTATGTATTTAGTCAAATCGTACAAATAAGTGTCGGCCATTTTAGTGGTTGTAGCGTAATCCATTTTGGATTAAGATTTATTTCCATAATTATTGCAGTGGGTACATTTCAATGAATACAAATTTTCGAATGTAATGAAAAGTATTTATTCTTTCAATTATTACTACGAACAAAAGATTTTAATATTGAATGTATTACATGGTATATTCTATGGCGACCATATTTCTATCGCAAATCCAATTAATGAACAAATTAATTGTTGTTCTTTAACAATCGCGATTTTAATTAATTTCATCCTTTCTACGCAATTTATAATGATTATTATATGCAACTTTTGTTACCACTATACCTATATATACACGAAATATATCAGCTGTATATAGAAATTAATTCGTCGGTTATTGAATAGGATTTTTCATTATTAGCGGGAAACTTTATAAATATATAATTTGCGAAGTTAGTTAATTATCTCGTACACGTTTCCCTTTAATTATTAATTAATGCCTGTGTAGATTGCTAACAATCGTGGCAAAGTAAATGTAAGCTTGGATGCTGTAAGATTGCAGGACCGTATGATCAATATTTAGCGCATATATTGAATTATACGACATCATTCTGGAAACTTGGGAAATATGAACAAAAGTCTTAAAATCATGATAAATCTTTTCTGTAGATCAACTAAATTCCTAAACTAAAAATTTCCTTAATATACCACGAAAAAACTAGATCAAATAATGAAAATCAGAAAATTTCATTGAATAATCATCAACAACTCTTTGTATTCATAACACTGCTGCTAAAAATGAATTTTATTTTCGACAATATTTTAGTAACTTTATTACGTCAATTAATTTAAGCTCTTAAATTATCACTTATTTGCCAGGATTTTATTGATTTTGAATTTTCATACTTCTTAATTATTAAATTAAATTAAAATCAAACGAACGACTTTTTGTATTTTGAACATTGAAATTTAAATTATTTAAAAAAATTATCGAAAGGCCACTTTTGTATTCTTGCAAATTCAACATGAAAAAAATAAAATTGAATGTTCATATGGTCACAGCAATTATATATTGACTAACTAATGTAAAATTGCTGTAACAGATGACTTCGAGTTAAAGTCAACGCCGATTTATGATACATTTTCTTTTCCACTTACCATTTTTTTAAAATCACGTTATTGAAGCGATATTTGCTTACTTATATTGTTCCATTGGTTCGGATGTAAATATAGATTGTGGATCTAATCGGCTTGATTACATTTTCATTGACACTGACAGACAGTGGGGGTGGAGGGTGCCAGATGCCCCCCCCCCAAATAACGGGCCTCCATTCGATTGACATTCATTAATTTCAATAACAATTCGAAATCTAAATAGATATGCAGCAGTAGCGCGCCGAGCAATTAGCGCTAATTTAAAAGTGTACGACGGCAATTTCCTTAATGTGTTTTGGATTTTCATTTCTCATCAGCTTGAGTGAATATCTGCAATGTATAAGTCACTGCTCGTCTCTTTTCTATGAGAGTGGCAGAACGGTTAAGTATATTTTGCGAATCTACAGGATTTTAAGCATCCCTGCTAATATGAACATTTAGATTTCAATAACAAATTTTCTATTGGATACTGTCTATATTATTATTAATGGAAAAAAATTCGAAACTGAAGTAGTTGAAATGATTAGGCAATTTTTACTCATCAAGCTACAAAATATTGATTTTTTTAATTATCACTACGGTGTTAAAAAAAAATTGTTTTTATCTTGTGCTACTGAAGATGGGGGCATAGCCTTCGAAATGTACATCTAGCTACTTAATTTAATTTACGGTATTTGGGTGATATTCTACAAAATATTGTTTTCTTTCCTTTTAAAATGCTACTTTTTAATAATTTTATTAATACAGTAATAAATATATATTTTTTAAATGATTTGATGACCCTGTAACGTAACCAGGAATTCTTGGGGTGCAGATATCGTTTTCCTATAGATATCAAAGTCCCCCCCCCCCCGCTAACCTATAAAACAGGACGAGCATGAATGGAAATAATATCTTCGTCCTCTCAATTAGGAAATTCGTTTTTTACGGTCGCCTTTACGGCCGAATAAATTATGGAGACTAAACAAAGTCTCTAATTCAATTTTATACCTGAATAAAACTTGAAAGATTATATAATGGATATTGTGCCTGGCTTTTACCTATATAATCCACGCGTGGTCGATTTTTTGTAATGACTGACAATAAAAACTCATCCCAAATTGAACTTACGAAGTCATTATTAAACTACAATAATATTGGCAAGATCGGTTAATAAGAATTCAAGTTCTGTAATGAAGATTACTCTTTGTCATCACGAAAATATATTAAATATCTTTCATCTTGATCATCGTCTTTTTGAATAGATCATCATGTTTTATTTGTGTGTCTTTTAAAGTAAATTATCTCATTTTGTGTTCACAATGTTTGAAGTATCTTAATAATATAAGCTATATTTTTTTAAGTGGCGGGCCCGTCCCTTCTACTGCGCATTACAAATTAAGCTAGTTTATGCATAAGACCAATGATATTATTATACAATTCAGAATATACTGGCCGCTTCAACACCCCGAAACCTTATGCTCGTGAAGAGATGCTCGCCACTGCATTTTTGTCATTTGAGGGTGTGGTCAAAATTACTGCAATCTTGTCATATCGACAGCCAACAAATACAGAGTGTATTATATTAGCATAATTGATCAAAACCAATAATAAATAACTGGAAACTTTTTACTAAATAGTGGACTTTAATCGAAGCCGTATATATTCATACTCAATCCGAATTTTGCTATGCAGTTTACAATTTGAGCGCTTTGTACTGAAGTTTTTTATTCGTATATGGCAACAATGGTACTAGAAGCTCAACCCTTATGCGCAGTAGAGGATGAATTAGATCCGCCAAGATATAAAAAATTACTTATACCTACTCTTTTGGAAGATCTGTAAGAAATATCGAAATCTATGAAACGTTTTTTCTTCACTGTATTTAAAAATCTTGTTGAAATTAGCAATATTTTCTGAAATAACGTAATAATTCATTCTTTTTTTTTCAATCTATCGCGGAGGAATTTTTATTTACCTCACATTTTCCGGCGTATTTGTAGTTAAAGCTAATATGCATCTATTTAATATATATAAAAGTTTCCAGTGGGAAAATGATTATGTGTTCACTCTACCGGATTATTTTTACACAAAGTTTAATATTATTTCATCATAACAATCCAGATATGCTATTAAATACTTTATCCAAGCAATAATAACTTTTTTATTAGACCATTCCGATTGAACAGCACATGTGGGATGGTATAATAACTTTATTATTATCTCAATAATTGATACTAGCTTTCTGTGAGAATACTGAATTAATACATATTATAGTTTTATTTGTAGTGTATACGAAGATCTATAAATTTGATTGTGTAGATTTATCGCTTCGTGTGAATGTAGTTTGTTACCTAAAATGATTATATTTTAACAGTAAATGCCGAAGAAAATAGGAGCTAATTTGTGTGAGAACTATAGGACCATTAGTCTACTATCACATGCATCGAAGATATTGCTAAAGATTATTTATAGGAGATTAGAAAATAAAGTAGAGGAAAGGCTAGGAGAAGATCAGTTTGGATTTAGGAAAAACAGAGGGACGAGGGAGGCGATTCTAGCACTAAGAACGGTAGTAGAAAAAAGAATGAGGGTAGGAAAGGTAACTTGCATAGCTTTTGTAGATTTAGAAAAGGCATTTGATAATGTAGATTGGGACATAATGTTTAGAATTTTAAAAGAAACGGGTATAGATTATAAGGATAGGAGAATAATTTTTTATTTATATAAACACCAAACTGCCTTAGTTAGAATTGAGGGGGAAGAAGAGGTAGCAAAAATAGGGAAGGGAGTTCGGCAGGGATGTACACTTTCACCGTTATTATTTAATCTATATATAGAAGATGCAATAAACAAAGTAAAAGAAGAGTATAGTATAGGTGTGAATGTACAGGGAGAGAAAATATATATGTTGAGATTCGCCGACGATATAGCTATATTGGAAGAAAGCGAAAAGAATTTAGAAAGGGTATTGAATGGTATGCAGGCAGTATTGACTAGGGATTTTAACATGAAAATAAATATAGGTAAAACTAAAGTGATGAGGTGTGACAAAAAGGAATGCAGTAGAAAAATGAGGATCACAATAGAAGATAATAGAATCGAAGAAGTGTCAGATTTTTGTTATTTAGGCAGTAGAATCACAAAAGATAATCGAAGCAAGGTAGATATAAAGTGTAGGATAGCACAGGGTAGGAAGGCATTCGTAGAAAAGGAACAGATTTTAAGATCAAATATTGACTTGGGTATTAGAAAAAGATTACTGAAGGTATATGTTTGGAGTGTAGCACTGTACGGGTGTGAGGCGTGGACTATAGGAAAGGAAGAGAAGCGTAGATTACAAGCATTCGAAATGTGGTGTTATAGGAGGATGATGAGGATTGGTTGGGAAGATAAAGTAACAAATGAAGCTGTACTAGAGTTAGTAGGGGAGAAGAGAAGTATTTGGAGAGTGTTACAGCGTAGGAGAGACAGATTAGTAGGGCATATTCTTAGGCATGGGGGGATTATGCAATTGATCATAGAAGGTAGAGTGGAGGGAAAGAGAGGGGTAGGTAGGCCTAGATTGGAGTATGTGAGTCAGATAGTTGAAGACGTTGAGATGAATAGCTATAGGGAGATGAAGGGATTAGCTCAGGATAGATCGGCATGGCGTGCTGTTTCCAACCAATCTTTAGGATTGCGGACTCTTTAACTAACTAAATTATCCTATAAAAAATATGGATTTATTAATATTTTCTCCTGCCTTCTAAACTATATATTTTAAGCAGTCTGTTATACATCATCGTGTGAATCTTATAAAGAATCCTAAAATCATTTCGCTTGATCTTTTGCTCTGAACCTAATTTTAATTTCAACTACACGATATTTAAATAATAAAAACTAAAATTTAGTCCTTTCTGTATAACAGACTCTTCTATATTAGCATATAAATTTATTATGACAATTCTATAGTTATATATTAGATTTCGGACTGAAATGAATTGTGTGAACTATTGTTGAACAAGAACATCACGTGCATATCGTATGGTGATTGAGTTTCACTGTACTATATATGTGTTTAGAATATGCAGCTAATTACGTTTCAATGTTCGCAATATCCAGTTTCCCCCCAGAAAGCATTCCACCCCCGCATATCACCCCTGTCCAGCCAGCCACCACCTTTCCATTCACTGCGAAACGCATCAGCATTAATTTTATCCCCCCGCACTACTACATTAATGATACAAGTCCTATTAGCGCCTAAGCTAAACTACATATAAACATCCGAAGAACAAGGCAAATCGATCGCCATTTAAAACATCCATTTTTCAAATGAAAATAAATATACGCAAAATCGGCAATATACATTTTACAATATATATATTGCCTAATGTACATCGTTGCCAATATTTACATTGTTCGATCAACTTTCTTCTTCTGGTAGACTTCAATTTTCAGAAATTGCTTCAACGAAAATTAAACTTAAAATCAAACAAAAAAAATAATTGCTTTTAATTCAAGAAAGTTGCTTCAAAGAGCAATTTTCTTGAATTAAAATCTAACATTTGTTGATAATTCGTAGGATATCTGCAAAATACTGAATTTCTTAAATCGTACGTGAATAAAACAAAAGCAACAGAGTTCTAACGATAAAAATCTTAATTTTAGATACAAGTCATTTTTTATATCTTGGCGGACCTAATTCATCCTCTACTGCGCATAAGGGTTGAGCTTCAGTACCCTTGTTGCCATATACGAATAAAAAACTTCAGTAAAAAATGCTCAAATTGTAAACTGCATAGCAAAATTCAGATTGAGAATATTTAATGTATGAATATATACGGCTTCGATTAAAGTCCACTATTTAGTAAAAAGTTTCCAGTTGTTTATTATTTGTTTTGATCAATTATGCTAATATAAAACTCTATGTATTTGTTGGCTGTCGATATGACAACATTGCACTAATTTTGACCACACCCTCAAATGACAAAAATGCAGTGGCAGGCATCTCTTCACGGGCATAAGGTTTCGGGGTGTTGAAGTGGCCAGTATATTTTCATTTTTTTTTAATTGTATAGTTATATCATTGGTCTTGTGCATAAACTAGTCGTAATTTGTAATGCGCAGTAGAAGGGCCACTTAAAAAAAAAATAGCCTATACATCTTGTTAATTTGCAGAGACCTGTAATAAGCGCACAGCGTAAATGGACACAAGCAATGCATTTGCCGATAAGTGCAAGCGCATGCATCTATTCGTAATAACTAATACGATGTGATAAAAGTTTCGACCCATTAGCGAATCATCAGAGCATACATTTACAATCTACTGTCTGATGACCATATGGTAACTAAAAAGGTCCCTGAGACAGGGAAAAGTAGATTTTTTTCACTATGATTTTCGGTGAAATTTGCGAAATTATATCCGTTCTTCTTTTTAACTCAATTTCATGGATGAATATTTGATTTTTTTAATTATGTGTGCAAAAAACAAAAAAAAAACAGTTAGAACAATACTTAACAAATATATGCATTGTGCAAAAATCTTGCGCTTCGTTATTATTAATTTAAAATAACAAATGTGAGTACAGTACTTATTTACAAATATATTTTTATTTAATAGATGTTATACATAATTTTTTTGAAAGTATCGTCCACTACTGCGCATAAGGGCTGCACTTATATACATCACTATATACTTATATACACAAGGTACTCAGCCACACCTATTGACAATACACAAGCGTACCCACAGCACTATTCAATGCGCCGTACGACTGACGCCATACTGTTTTGAATAGCACTGCTCTGTACTGTATTGGTCAAGCCATTATACAGGTCTTGATTTATGATGCGTGCACTTCTGTCACTTTCCTGCCACTTTCAATAAAACGGTGTATATCTTCGCATGTACATTGAATGAAAGCAAATATGCAGAAACACAAAAATCGTGTCCATGTATTAGCAAAACACTCCCATCTTTATTATACTGAATGAGCATTCAATAAGGATAAGAGCTTGCGAAATATAATTACATATAAAGGGCCATATTTTTTTCTGCGTTGGAACATCGAAACGGGAACATCTGCATAGTATTATTGTTGGCTGAAAATATTTTAAAGAGGAGGCCAGGCCATGGAGCACTCGATCCCAGTGCAAGACAACGCAACTCTGCACTGAAGATTCAATCGAAAAAATCCGCGCCTCCAATTATATAATTTAAGCGATCATTAAAGGTTGTTTTCCAGCAGGCCATTTACAACAGATTTGAGTAGGTTGTATATTTGGTACTCTCGAATGATTTTCGAATATCGTAGTTGTATGTTAAGACCGAGTTACTGTCTTTAACTTAGAGGACGTCGTTCTTCAGCTATAGAATGAAATTATATATACCTACTGCTCATTTTCAAGTAAAGCCCTAAAGTTGTATGTACAATGTTGCGCAAGAGAGGAAAGCCACTCAATGTGGCCGAAGAATGTAATGAGTTAGAATGCGATGGCGTGTCTACGGGCTAACGGGGTAGGTTTAATTTGTAGCCGAGAGAATGGAAAAAGTATTTAATTAAAAAATGAAGGGAACTTGAAACATGCAATTAATTAACAGGCAGATTCTTCCGGACGCGGGGTGCACGAAATTAGCTTCCGACGAATAAGTTAACATATACAGATTTGTATACCCGGTGATCTAAATAAGGGGCGAAATATTTAGACCTGCTTCATTTTTTTTTATATAAAAATCAACTAATCGAAAGCAATGTTGGGCAAAATAAAAACAAATTCAATCCATTAGAAATATCTTCATATATTATTTGATAAGCGACTTTCTTAAAAATAAATTTACATACATAAATTAACCAAACAAAATCCATATTTGCAATAACATCAGAACAACCCTTACTATTTTTAAATGTACTTATAACAGTCTTGAAACGTAATGACTTGATATTATTCAAAATTCCAATATATTTTCAAGTCCATCTGGCATGTTAACTAACCTCAGTTACGTGGCCCATTTAATTTATCAACGATTGGTAGACGCCGCTTATCAACATTACCGAAAAAAAAAACAATAACTATGCAGAGAATTTTTTTGTAGCCACACCTCTGAAATAAGCGGTTAGTAATATTGGGTCTTTAAATGGCGTCAATTTAATTGTGGCAGACCTCCAGCAAAAAAATTATTTTTCCAAACCTCCTTGACACACGTAACGATATATATCTTTACCTCAAATTTAAATGTAAAAAATTGGCGAAAGTAGGATTTTTTCCGCGAAGAAATAAAAATTGTCAAATAATCGACAGAAATGATGTACGTTTTCACCAATCACTGATCTTTTCAAATAATAATAGTTATTTTCTTTTAGCACAGCACAATTAAGAACCGCATCTAACTAAACTATATTTCTTACCCCCTTTAGTAAGATAGGGAGGCTTTTCTGTTGTTGCGGTAGGCGTTGGGCGCCGCGGCGTTAATTAGCCGTTTCTAAGGGCTGCGGGTGATGTGGTAAGGGATGAAGATGGGGGAATTGTAGCGGGTGGGTGCGTGAATGAGTAGGGGGAAGAACCATGAAAGTTTACCAGTTAATTAGGGAAGTTATCCCTCATTGCGTAGCTGCCTGCCGATGTCTGTCTTCGGGCTTCAGAGTTCCTATAGATCTGTATTATATTTACATGTCATTCATTGAAATTTCGCGAGTCAGCTGTTAGATTTCGTCGATTTATTTGCTAAAATATTCCTTTATAAATGTACTTTATTGTTTTTGCTACATTCAGTTGCTTTCCAGTCGAAATCTTGTCAAGATTAACCATAAACTTTTCTATTGTAATATCAACTAACGTTCTTTTGTCGCTTAATAAATTCTTTGGCAACATTTAATTTTACATAATATTGACAATCAACTTCTCCACCCCGACAAATGTAAATACACACGTTAAAAGCGATTTCATTTCAGATTCACATGTTTTTGTATTTTGGATTTTGGACTAGGATGATGATGGCATGGCGTCTTGTTCTCTTCCAATGGATTACGTGTTTCATTAAGTTGACTGCCTCCCTTAACATGCCGACTAGAGTACAGTTCAGTACTCAAAAGTATCTGCTTAAGAACATCAAGTTGTGTTCTATTAACATTAATTTGCCAGAAATTCAGCCAAGAACCCAATTCGCCTAATTTACCACTTTAACATTTCTTATTTAAAGAATTTAATGTAGGGTATTGATAATGACACACCCTTAAATTTTTTACTACTTTTTTAGATTTTTAACTCCTACGCTCCTATTGAAAATTAAATAATCTAATTGGCCTGAATTTGTTATTTTCAATTTCCGTTATATTTTTTTACCTATACAAGGCTGCAAGTTTAATTTTTTATATTTCTGAATTTTTTTATTATAGATTACAAAATAATTAGTTTCCTTTGTAAATCCATTAAGGTTAGTACTTTCTTCAATAAAATTTTACACTTCTGTGAAAAAAATTCAGTATATAACCAAAATAATATTTTATTGTGAATGCTACAATAATATAAAAAGTTTTCTAAGAACTGATCTAAAATGTACAAGTTATTCGATCATTTGCTATTTGTAATTTTTACTGGGGTAAGTTAAATATTTTCAACTAATTTTCAAATTTTTTTTAAAATAAATTGCGTGTAATAAGGAAACCTTAAAAAAATATTAAACTAAAATCTAAATCTAACATAAACATCTGGAAATTCCAAAACCTAACTTTCATTTCTTTTAGATGATCGAATCAAAAAATATCCTCCCACAAATATCCAAAATAGCCCACTTGTGACGTTTCAACAAGTCTAAGAGCAACAATCACCTCAACTGTATTTAACCGAATCAGCCTCACTTCTAGAGCAAACTATAAAAGCTACCAAAGCTGCCCAAAAGCTTTTTATATCTTCATTTTGGGTGGCACAAGTCCACAAGCTGAAGAATGCCTAACCACCCTCTTAGATAACTTATCAAACCTCAAATCTAGCACTCCAGCCCAAATGCAACTATGTATCTCAATCTTCTATAACCGACGTTAATATTCCTGCAGATCTTTGTGATGCTATTGATGAGGTAAATACAGCCTTGGCGAATTGTTTGGTAAATCCAAGATTGTGGAATTATATAATTTGTTTAATGCGCCGAGGGTATTTGCTCTCATATATTTCATTCCTACATTGCAAGCTACAACTGATATAATACGGTCCTGTGCCGGTTTAATTAATGGTCTAATTTCGGGTGTTGAATGAAATTGTTGATGGTACAGAGATTAGAACGTGTTTAGAATAGGCGGAAAATTGAAATGTTTGTAATGAATTCGATAGACAGATTTTTTAGTGAAGTTTTTTCTTTTATTTTCTGTATAGTTGTTGAAGAGTGATATTATATTTATTATAGAAAGTTATGAAAATTTTTCCTCGGCATGGCTGGGATAGGTAAAAAAGAAAGACTAATTCTTCTTATATGTTGCGAGATCTTTTTATCGGAGAAGTTTTCCTCCAATCCTGTAGAAGTTTTTTTGTTCTTCTGCCATAAGTAGCTTGGATGTTGGATAAGAAGTTCTTAGGTACCATTGTTCCAAGAAATCCTCTTCCACACAATTGTTTGGATATGAGGAACATTTATTTATTTATTTTTAGTTAGTATGTCCCAACTAATTTGCACATTTAAATGATTATTGCAAAAGAAAAGGTGAAATATAAGAAAGTTTAATACATTTTGATTAGAATTTTTTTTTTAAACTTAATGTTCCTTATTTTGTTGTTGAAGCAGAAAAGTTTTCGTATATTTCAACTTTAAAAAAAATAATTTAATGACCAAACCGATCCGAAGTTCCGATTAAAGTATTAATCGGTTGGCTTATTGGATTATAAACAATACAACTTTCAGTTTACAGAAGTACCCATGATTTTCCATAGTGTACTAAACTACGTGTGAAAAAGTGATTTTTCATTATACTTTTTATATACCAAGTATATAGAAGAATCTTCTAACCAATAGAAGGCTATATGGGACACTATAAATACGGAACTTAAACCACCTTATGCGGAAACAAATTTAAAGAAGAAGATATACTTACGATGCACAGCATGCATATACTAGCTTGTTTATGCCGTACAAAGATACACAACAACAAAAATGCTTTCGCAAGAAACGAAGAATAACACTCTTACAATACCAGAAATGCTAAAGACATTGTGGTACCTCTTCATATACTTTCACAATGTCAAGAACGGTCAAAATACTGGAGTATCAAAATCTATAACTTTCTTCCAAACCAACTCAAAATGATAAATAATGACAATTTCAGAAGAAACTTTAAAAAAAATTCTACTATATGAAGAACTATACGGGAAGGACCAATTTTTTAATATTAATTATAATATGTATATGAAAGTTGCTAAGTAATTATGTTTGTATAAAATGTATCGTAAATCTTATTATATGACTATTATTGTCATTTTGTAGAAATTTTAACAATAAATGTATTCAATTCAATTCTATTCCATTCCATTCCATTCCATTCCATTCCATTCCATTCTATTTCTATTCTATTTCTATTCTATTTCTATTCTATTTCTATTCTATTTCTATTCTATTTCTATTCTATTTCTATTCTATTTCTATTCTATTTCTATTCTATTTCTATTCTATTTCTATTCTATTTCTATTCTATTTCTATTCTATTTCTATTCTATTTCTATTCTATTTCTATTCTATTTCTATTCTATTTCTATTCTATTTCTATTCTATTTCTATTCTATTTCTATTCTATTTCTATTCTATTTCTATTCTATTTCTATTCTATTTCTATTCTATTTCTATTCTATTTCTATTCTATTTCTATTCTATCTCTATTCTATTTCTATTCTATTTCTATTCTATTTCTATTCTATTCTATTTCTATTCTATTTCTATTCTATTTCTATTCTATTCTATTTCTATTCTATTCTATTTCTATTCTATTCTATTCTATTTCTATTCTATTCTATTCTATTTCTATTCTATTCTATTTCTATTCTATTCTATTTCTATTCTATTCTATTTCTATTCTATTCTATTTCTATTCTATTCTATTTCTATTCTATTCTATTTCTATTCTATTCTATTCTATTCTATTCTATTCTATTCTATTCTATTCTATTCTATTTCTATTCTATTCTATTTCTATTCTATTCTATTTCTATTCTATTCTATTTCTATTCTATTTCTATTCTATTCTATTCTATTTCTATTCTATTCTATTTCTATTCTATTCTATTTCTATTCTATTCTATTTCTATTCTATTCTATTTCTATTTCTATTCTATTCTATTTCTATTCTATTCTATTTCTATTTCTATTCTATTCTATTTCTATTCTATTTCTATTCTATTCTATTTCTATTCTATTCTATTTCTATTCTATTCTATTCTATTTCTATTCTATTCTATTCTATTTCTATTCTATTCTATTTCTATTCTATTCTATTTCTATTCTATTCTATTTCTATTCTATTCTATTTCTATTCTATTCTATTTCTATTCTATTCTATTTCTATTCTATTCTATTTCTATTCTATTCTATTTCTATTCTATTCTATTTCTATTCTATTCTATTTCTATTCTATTCTATTTCTATTCTATTCTATTTCTATTCTATTCTATTTCTATTCTATTCTATTTCTATTCTATTCTATTTCTATTCTATTTCTATTCTATTTCTATTCTATTTCTATTTCTATTGAATTTATTAAGCACCAATAGCACATGTAAACAAACATCTATAGACTTCATTTTGCTATTACCTAGTAGTTGATTTTTATAGACCCACATTTGATTTTTAGTGCCTTTTGCAATATACTAATTGGATATTATTTTGCTTCCAACTATTTTGAAAGTAAGTGTTGATCTATCTCAAACTCTGTATTCGGTATGTAAAGGTCTTAAATTTGATCAAAGAAAGTAGAATTATAAGGTCACTTTATATTACAAATCTTATAAATTTATAAAAATTCCGAATTTTAATCTAATTTTCACTTACAAATTACTTACCGCAACGCAAATTACGACGAATAATAAAACACAAACTAACTTGTTCATTTTCTTTAGTTGCTTTTATTTATTACTTTTAGAGAACTATTGCATTTTCCTTTTCTACACGCTTATAAAAGAAATAAAATAGGTCATTATCATTTTTCAGACATTAATATTATTAATAATTATCAAAGGCAATATTTAGTGTATATATATATATATATATATATATATGTGTGTGTGTGTGTGTGTGTGTGGGTGTGTTTGTGTGTGTATATATATATTTAGCGTATAAAGGGGACACTGAATTTTGATTATTTAACTAGCAAGTTAATTTTGAATTCTATAATTTGGTAATTGTTTTTAAGTACTACTTCGAAAAGAAATTTTATTTGTAATATATTGATTCAATTTACTCAAAAACCAGGCCAAATAATGGCTAAATAAAAAAATAATTTAATAGCCAAATAACAAAAAATACGTTTAAGTAATGGCAAGTAGTAAAGCATTAAAAGAATCACTAGAAATAATGAAATCAATCTTTTTCGCCCATAATAATTGATTATATGGTTCGGATTTGGTTTCATATCCAATATAATTAATTCTAACCTAGCCCTTCTTCGGCTAATTCCCATTAGTGCTTTGAGAAAAGCGGAATAAGAGAACTATTATAATATATACCAAGCATAGACAGAACAACTCCTTTCTAACATATATTACCGGCTTAGGAAACCTCTTAAGAAAATAGGATGAATTCGCGGAAAGACAAAATTAATTAACACGATAATAACGGAAGTGTCCTTTTCTGCTGACTGATCGTCCTAAAAATATGTTAATGAACGAAAAATTCGAGATGGCCAAACTTCTAAAGTTTCACCAACTTTTAGAAGAATTTCGAAGTAAAAATTACTTTTAAAAATAGAATTTAATCCAAAAGTATGCTTGAATTAAGATTTTGAATTTCGCCACACTCTGCAAAGCAACATAAAGCTATGGATTCATTGTGGGGGGGGGTGGATCTTTTACTGCATGTGCAGATCATCAATATCGATTACCGGAATGAAAGGGTAATTGATAAATACACTTTGCTTTATTGTATGGATGTTTGCAGAAGAGAGTATCACGGCATATGTGATGTGCGAATGTTGACCGAATAGATTCGAATTCTACCGACCTGATACCAATCGAATAAACTGATCTAATCATACTGAGTGTTTAGTCAGCCTGATTGACATCTAAATATATTGCAGGATATTCCCGCACAAAATATAGATGTTAAATCCAATTGGACTACCTTCAAGATATATACGCTTTTTTCAGTTAACCCAAGAAATAACAATGTACGGTCCAAAACTGAAATTTATAGAAATTATAGACGAAATTATTTTCATAACAGTGAGAAATTTTGTTCCATTGATTCTGAAAATTTGCAATATATGAAGATATGTGTACACATACTTTTTACTAGCACAATTTTTTGTAAAAAATATGCCTGTTTTTCGAAATTGCGTTACTTCGGTTGATATGAGCGCACGTAAAGGATGAGGTCCCCGAATCAAAACTTAATTCCCGAAGTACTGGCGCCGTCTCTTTTTAACTCATCTGGCAAATTGAAGAAGGATGTCGAGGAGAATGCGGATTGTGGAAGGGCATAAGTGAATTTGCTATTCGGTCATCGATGAAAATAATGAGTGCTTTGCATCCACGTCATTTTATAGTTTTTGACAATTGATATTAGTACAATTTGAATTATTACAGAAAGAATAGGAAAAATATTATAGACCAAGAAAATTGGTATATTTATGTATTGAATATCAAATTTTATAATGCTGCTGTCTTGAATTATATTGCCATAAAAAAGTAAAGGTCTAAAAAATTTTTTTAACACTTTTAACACTTGACACACATAGTGAAATTAATACTGCTCCAGACAAATATTATAAAGAATTATATAAAAGATCCTACCAAAGAAAGCTAAGTTTGATAATGTAATATAAAATAACGTAAAAAAGACGAAACCCAACCCCAACTTATTTATGGCATATTTACATTAATTATTATCTGAAGTCAGATGCTATTTAACAAAATGTATATGATCTTAACAAAATCACTAAACAACATGTTGTCCTTAAAGTAATATCTGACACTATTTTCACCTGATGATGGCCAAAAGCCGAAACTAGTCGAAAATTTACATAATATAAAAAAAACCTGTAAGGATTTACTCAACCAATAGTTTATTACTTCTAATAGTCTTGCTAATTTTCTAGGAAATCCCAAAGATTTGATTGATTTCAATAAAAAATCTGGTATTTATAAAATATCTTGTTCTAGTTGTCCTAAAGTATATATAGAAGACAAACACGTAGACCAATTGAAACTAGATTTAAGGAGCATTTCAAATTAAATAGAAAAGATAAAAGTGCTGTAGCCGAGTATATTTTTGACTAACTCAAGTCATCCTATTCAAATTAGTTCACTTAAATGACGTAAAAGTGTTTTGAATTATAAATGCTTATAAAAGTATATACATGCATAAATCTAAATCAAATTTAACGAATTTTGATTCAGGCCCAATTTCATCTTGTCTATTTAATTTATTTAGGGCCACTTGCATAACATCAGTTTAAGGATGGTGTAAATTTTAAACTCCGTTTAAAAAAATATTTGCATTGTATAAATCGTAATTACCGCTTATTTATTTTTGCTTAACCAGACTAAAACTTAATCGGTCGCCAAGGATCGTTTAAGGTAATAACCATGCAGTTAGCCGACATTTTTGACATTATATATTAAAAAATAAAATAAAAATTATATATTTTTTCTTTGACATAAAATTAAATAACGAGTTGTATATATAATTATAAATATCATATTTGCACTATTCACTCCCAAGCTTCAAACTACATTTTATTGTTTACTATATCGGTTTTTAGGCACTCTATAATATATTTTTTTTTTGCCCACTAACTCCAGAAGAAACGTGTCTTCTTGAGGCGAAAATTTTGTGGCCCGTTTTCTATTGCTGTTCATCTGCTTACAACAATATCATTTTAAAGAAATTGTAATTCGCAAAAGAAGTTCCACTGTTGTAGTTCGTACGTACTAACGATAGATACTAACAGAATTATATTGCCAAACTTATCTTCGACAAGAATTCTATCACAATGCACACTTTACTAAAAAATTAATCGCTCGTAAAATAACGTAAAATATTATTTTAATGTTAACGTCACTATTTGTTGATTTAAGTGTTTTGCCACCAGAAATAGTAATTTTCTTGTTGCCAAACTCTCAAAACTATGGTTTAAGTAACCAATTAACTGAAATTAGTTAACTGTTAACTGTTAACCAGTTAACTGAAATTTATACAATCTAGTTTGCGGTTAAACAACAGTTAAAAATTAAACAAAGTTTAACTAACCTGCAGTTTAATAAGAATATGTTTAATTTAATTTAATATGCCATATTTTGAAATGCTTGTGTCTTGTAGATTTATTTATTTAATTGCATAGTAATCACGATTCGTGACAGAGGTATTTTATTTAGTTTTTATCTTGTGCTACTGGAGATGGGGACATAGCCTTCAAAATGCGCATCTAATACTTTAAGTTACGGTATTTGGGTGATATTCTATACTAATATATTTTAATAATAATTTTCAAGGATTTGCATAAAATTGTTTAATTCTATAGTCCTATAAATATTCAATAGTTTTGCCTGGCAATTTTATAATTCTATAAAAAGTAGCGAAAATTTCTGTAATTATATTATCAGCATCTACAAACAAAATATTATCATATTATCATTTCTTGTTAGAAATGTTAGAAATTCAATTCTTTATTTATTGTCAGATCCGAATAATATAAACATCATCATCATTACTTGACCAATTCTTTGCCTCATCAAAGAGCCTGAGAAGAACTCTTTCGACAAAACGAAAGCACACGTTTGCCTAGCTCTGAGCTATGCAGCTCCGCAGCATAACGCCCTTTACGATGATCTTATCAGCCCGCTTCGTTAACCGAACGATATTTTTGCCCGCGAAACTCCACGTCAATTAATTCCAAGTTATAGTCCAGATCCACAAACCAAGACATGATACGCTAAGTGGCGTAGACAAACCACTAATCAATGTTTACTATCTCATTGAAACAATGAACTAACATATGCAGATTCTATTTATTACTCTTGCTGTCGATGCAATTAACACCCGCGCTAAATTATTTTATTTTATTTTTTATTGAACTATGTAGGTTGGTTTACAAATCTAGTATCATTTACAATAAGATATAGATAAATCTTCTTATTCAGCAGATCTCCGCTGGTGTACTGAAACATTTAATTTAATTACATAATAACTTGTATTATAAATAGCGATGTGTAGTTCACTCGCGAACCGTTCACTCTGAACGGTTCGATCAAATGATGGGTGTACTGTGACGATGTTTTGCAACGACCTATTGGTCACTAGGACCTAGTTCGTGAACTATAAATTACACGTGTACGTATTGATGTACTTGTACTAGGTCCTGAACCCGTCGTGTACCGTTCGTGAATCACAACGACTCGTAAACGATGCAGTATAGTATACATTACATATACAGTACTAACATTTATTTAGTGATAAAGTGTGTTGGTCAATGGAACGAAATAGGAAACTCAATGCAATATTTATATGTTGATATCGGATTTCATTTGAAATAATATAATTAATATATTCGCAAGATTAAATATGTCATGCCATAGCAAATTTTTGTAATAATGCAAAATAAACATCTAAATCTTATAGTTCTTCTATTTCATACTGAGTGCAATGCAATCACTTAATATCAAATCAAAGCTTTGAAGTTTGAACAGAAAAGATTCGGAATAGAAAATATAAATTATAGCGCCAAACAAAACGATTCTATCTAGTTCATTTTATTATAGTTTGTACATTTCATTTTCAAGTGTTAGTAAAGTAGTAAACATTTTCATCAGTAACTACCAATAAGTATTTTAGAACTTCATGTAAATAATCGTGAGTACCTAGAGAAGATTATATTTCTTTATATATATATGTTTTGTATAAATTATAAACATTGTTGTCTTTTCTTCCTCATTCCTAATTCAAAATAAGTCTTGTAATATTTCAATTTATTTATTTTTTACCATTTAATATATTTATATTGAGAAAAAACGGAATTATTTTCAGTATGTGCATGTATTTCATATAGGTAGTGAACTAGTTCATTTTTAAAACATGTAGTAGTTCACGACCTATAGTTCGTGAACGGTACATTGAAATGAACTACGAACTAGGTCCTCAAAGTGACCTACAGTTTGCCATCGCTAATTATAAAAAAGTGACTTGTCAATTATACATAATTCTATTATCTATTCAGATCTGCTTTACAATTGTTCTGATTTTCGTCACTTAAATACGTAATCTATTTTTTATTATGCGTAACTTAAGTTTTTTTTTTTTAAATATTTATAGCAATTTTTATAGCTTCTGGTAAATGGTTATAATATCTTACGGCCCTATATAATATGTCTAAGCTTTCAGCTTTGTTACTACGAAATATTAACACGTTTTTTATTGTGGTTCATTTCGTATTAATAAAAGTGTAAGAAATAAAAGATACAAAAAATAAACTTAATCTTACAACTAAAACAATAATAGTTAGTTCGTTGAATACTGTTATTAATTATACATTGGACAAAGAGGACTACTTGCTTTATGCTTGTAGTCATTATTCTTATTAAATTTTATATTAGCATTATTACATTTTTCTTTCATCGATTCACAATTCTTGTTACAGTGATTTTCGGCACAAATTCGACATAAATTTTTTGAAATTGACTCCTGTAAAATTCCTTTTGTGAAGACGGCTTCAATAAAAATATTCGCGTACCATACACATAATATTCGATATAATTTATTTACACCTTTATTTTAAAAGGATACGGTTTAATTCTGTCCTGTATGTGGATATGGATACAAGACGAAGTAAGCGAGAGTAGAAGGACGACGTAGAAGGCAATTACGTAATAAGGAAGAGCGGTATGAGGGGGGGGGGGGGTAACACAGCCGACAGGACAAAGACAGACGATCCGACAGATGCAAATACACATTAGACTAATTGAACATTAGGTGAAATGAACATTTGGACCCCATTAGTGATGAGAGCAGCACGCCTTGATTAATTATAATTTCTCTATAGAGACGTAGGTGTATATAACCGAAACACCTATGAGATTGCTGAGATTGACTTTAGCAACAAATTTTAACAAATCGTTGTTATTTTGGTGATAAATTGTACGGTGGTATATTATATGGATTATTTTTGAAGGCAGAAATTTTTAATTCGGCTAGTGCCTCTCTATATTTCGTTTCTACTCGTTCCATTTTATTTCGTAGAAAAAAATACTTTTTCAAAACTCTAATCGAATCAAATATATCTTATAGACTTAATCTAAAGTTAGAATGATCTATAGTGTACTTCGTTCACTTTTGTCGACAGTATTTTACAGTATTATTGCTTGAGGAACTTGTTCTTCAGCGAGAATAGAAAGCAGAATTTAAATATCGATTTAAGAATTTCATATTACCACTTTATATGTAATGTATTAGTATAGAATATCACCCAAATACCGTAACTTAAAGCATTAATTAGCTAGATGTACATTTCGAAGGCCATGCCCCCATCTTCAGTAGCACAATATAAAAACAAAATAAAATACCTCTGTCACGAATCGTGATTGATATACTATTAAGTAAAGTACTTCATTTTTAAAATGTGTCATGTATGTTAAAAAATATGGAAATTTTAGAACTTTTTTACGATTATATAACACATATCCAAATTTGTCGCTTATTTAAATCGCAAAAAATTATCTCAATAAATTTTTTTTTTTAGTACACTCCTAACTGTTTTTTAAAAAAATTGAGAAATAAGTTGAAAAGAGGTATAAAAATATTTATTAAGAAATTCGTTCTATAACATATCCTGGGTTTTTGTTATTTGTGTCGTTTATAAAAAAAAATGTCAACTTTTATATAAATGACGCTTTGTCTCTTTAGGTTAAACAAAAAGTGAAATTTGCAATATTTATTTATTACACCCTTAAAGCTGCCCTTGTCTGTTGCGAATACATTTGAATTTGTAGAATGATTTGTAGTGTGCATTGCGAATGTGAGTGCAGAGTAATTAAGCAAGAACGAAGCGTATGACGTTCCGTCTTGTATATCAAGAGGAAAGGAGCAGATGTATATTAAACGCAACCGTTAATTAGCAATATAGATCGTGACTATTAATAAAATACTGCTTCAAATCCACCGCTATATTATTGCAATATCTATACCTTCATTACGTTAAATGTACATCAACGATTGTAATCATTAATATTGTTATTCTCAACATTATATATCTTTGTGTATATGTTTGCACGTTTGAGAAATAATTATTCTTTAATTGATGTTATTTTTAGAAATATCTTCTCCCTTGGCAGGCAGCTTTGTGTCCTCTGTCCCCTTAGATACTAAAAAGAATGGTTAGTTGGCCATCGAAATTTTTCTAAAGCCAGTGATTGACATACAATAGCGATGACAAACTGTAGGTCACCTCGAGGACCTAGTTCGTAGTTCATTTCAATGTATCGTTCACAAACTATAGGTCATGAGCTACTACATCTTTTAAAAATGAACTAGTTCGCGACATATATGAAATACAGGCACATACTGAAAATAATATCTTTTTTCTCTCAATATAATAATTAGTTAAAGAGTCCGCAATCCTAAAGATTGGTTGGAAACAGCACGCCATGCCGATCTATCCTGAGCTAATCCCTTCATCTCCTTATAGCTATTCATCTCAACGTCTTCAACTATCTGACTCACATACTCCAATCTAGGCCTACCTACCCCTCTCTTTCCCTCCACTCTACCTTCTATGATCAATTGCATAATCCCCCCATGCCTAAGAATATGCCCTACTAATCTGTCTCTCCTACGCTGTAACACTCTCCAAATACTTCTCTTCTCCCCTACTAACTCTAGTACAGCTTCATTTGTTACTTTATCTTCCCAACCAATCCTCATCATCCTCCTATAACACCACATTTCAAGTGCTTCTAATCTACGCTTCTCTTCCTTTCCTATAGTCCACGCCTCACACCCGTACAGTGCTACACTCCAAACATATACCTTCAGTAATCTTTTTCTAATACCCAAGTCAATATTTGATCTTAAAATCTGTTCTTTTTCTACGAATGCCTTCCTACCCTGTGCTATCCTACACTTTATATCTACCTTGCTTCGATTATCTTTTGTGATTCTACTGCCTAAATAACAAAAATCTGACACTTCTTCGATTCTATTATCTCCTATTGTGATCCTCATTTTTCTACTGCATTCCTTTTTGTCACACCTCATCACTTTAGTTTTACCTATATTTATTTTCATGTTAAAATCCCTAGTCAATACTGCCTGCATACCATTCAATACCCTTTCTAAATTCTTTTCGCTTTCTTCCAATATAGCTATATCGTCGGCGAATCTCAACATATATATTTTCTCTCCCTGTACATTCACACCTACACTATACTCTCCTTTTACTTTGTTTATTGCATCTTCTATATATAGATTAAATAATAACGGTGAAAGTGTACATCCCTGCCGAACTCCCTTCCCTATTTTTGCTACCTCTTCTTCCCCCTCAATTCTAACTAAGGCAGTTTGGTGTTTATATAAATTAAAAATTATTCTCCTATCCTTATAATCTATACCCGTTTCTTTTAAAATTCTAAACATTATGTCCCAATCTACATTATCAAATGCCTTTTCTAAATCTACAAAAGCTATGCAAGTTACCTTTCCTACCCTCTTTCTTTTTTCTACTACCGTTCTTAGTGCTAGAATCGCCTCTCTCGTCCCTCTGTTTTTCCTAAAACCAAACTGATCTTCTCCTAGCCTTTCCTCTACTTTATTTTCTAATCTCCTATAAATAATCTTTAGCAATATCTTCGATGCATGTGATAGTAGACTAATGGTCCTATAGTTCTCACACAAATTAGCTCCTATTTTCTTCGGCATTGTTACTATTCTATAATTATATAATAATATTAAATAATAAAAAATAAATAAATTGAAATATTTCAATACTTATTTTGAATTAAGAATGAGGAAGAAAAGACAACAATGTTTATAATTTATACAAAACATATATGTAAGGAAATATAATTTCTTTTCCATTCAGCAACACACTTTATCACATAAATGTTAGTACTGCTATTTGTACTGTATATGTAATGTATACTATACTGCATCGTTTACGAGTCGTTGTGATTCATGAACGGTTTAGTACACGACGGATTCAGGACCTAGTACAAGTACACCGTGCACCATGTAGTTCATAGTTCACGACCTATAGGTCATAATGACTTATAGGTCGTTGCAAAACATCGTCACAGTACACCCGTCATTTGATTGAACCGTTCAGAGGTTCGCGAGTGAACTACACATCGCTAACATACAATACAATGAAATATCTTAAATTTTTTGGGGGACTTAGTTTCGTTTCTTAATGGTACCCGAAGAGCAAAGCAAGAAAAAATCGAATTTTTATTAATTCCAAAATTAAAATTTCTGATAGTTTAATCTAGATACATATGCTTACATAATCTTCATTTATGCTTAACCCGATATATTAACATTTCTACGTTTATTTCATGTATAAAACAAATTCATAATTTATTTCACTAAACTAATACAAACTCCGTAATTAAATATATAATATTTAAGCGCAATCTCTATGCAATCTCATTAAATATTTCAAGTCGTTTTCAATTCGGAAAAATAGAGGAGGGCGACGCTTTCAAATCTCCTCACCCGCTCACTGCATTATTAAACAGACAATTTGTGACATAATCGCACGCCTTGTATACAATATCTAATATCATACGCTATAAATTTTCGCAAAACATTCTTTATTGTTGCGGCTTTGTAATCTGGACGGGCCCCGACACAATGCAGTTGCTGTGCGGGTGATGCGGGTGATGTGGGTGATGTAGCTCGTTGCTACGGCTTTCAATACCGCCAACTTTTAATAAAGCAACATTAATGTTGTATATGAAAGGTAATATGAATGTGTGTGTACTGGCTGTTGGACAATTATTAGTACAATCAAAGACTTGGAATATCTGCGCACTATTTAAACGCCGAAGAATTCCATCGACGCACTAGGTAGATATTAACACCCTGAGGGTACCGAAAGGTCGCTATGGCTGATGTAGACCAGGGATTCCCAACGGGGTCCACTGCGATGGAATTTTGAAAAGGGTCGATCGATTTGGGGGTCGATGAAAAAAAATTCCGTTTTTAAAATTTAATTTAATTTTTAAACCAAATATTTTTTTGCGTTTCTTAAACAAAGAGTTCCCGACATTCTGACAGTGCATTATGTTTCGCACAGGCAACAATAAATTGTCAAAAATTTGCAAGAAAATCTTCATTCTATTTTGCAATTGTGCATTCAAGCAATAAACACAATTAAAGCAAAATCTTTGAATAGTCGCCTCTTTTTACTCAATTATGCGCAGTTTGTTGGTTGTCGAAAGGCAATTGTTTGCAGCGTTTCATTGAAATTTTTAATTCTCTAATAGAGTTCCTTTTGGAAATTGATGGTAACAAAATTGATTGAATCAAAACAGCATATATTTTATTTAGCAGATATATTTTCTTTATTTTATAATACAAGAAAAAAACTTGTGTATCTCGTTCAAGTTCGATCAGTTATATTTGGATTTCGCTCTATAATTGATCTGCTTTAAATCGAAGTGATTTTCGATATTTTGAAAATTTAATGCAACTGTCTGTTGTTGAAAAGGATAATATTAACGCTGATGACATTCAACTCTACACGAACCACTTGAAACAATTAAAAGAAGATATCAATGTTCGTTAGAAAGATTTAGAAAATTTGAATGTCCCTTCTTGGATTATAAAACCATTTGAAAGCGACACGGCCGATGTTGATTTCTCGTTGTAAGAAGAATTGATTTTAATTAAAGGCGAATTTGGAATCTAAAATCAATTTTTAAACAAGTGGATTTGCCAAATTTTGCAATCGTAAAGACATTCGTAAAAAATACGTCAGATTAACAAATATCACCGTACCATTATTTTTTGATTTTCCTAGTTTTTACTTGGTTGAGGCAGGATTTTTATGCACGTTACTAATTTATTACAAAAAAAAACAAGAAATCGATTAAATATATCAGAAGGCGTTGATTTAAGATTATTGTTAACTAATTTTACACCTGATATAAAAAGTATTATTAAAAAACATCAACCACAACTATCGCATTAATTTTTTTTTTTAAGTGAAACTTCTATAGGCGCGGTTGGGCAAATTGGCCTGAATATCACGAAAAGTGAAACGCTTCCGTCACGAAAAGTGAAACATGCTACGCGCATGCGCCGCGTGTACTGTGTGTATACGCGGCATAAGGCAACCAGTAGACGCTTGCGTATTTTATTATATATTACACACACAGCTTAATCTTTTATCTAACAATTTCCATTGTGTGAAAAGTAAAATGGAGAAAAAGACAAGTACAGACAGAGTGCGAGCCTTTAGCGAACGGAAGAAAGCGACTAAACCGCCAAGAAAAGTGCCAACAAGTACCTTGGAATGAAGTAGAGAGTATCGAGCCAGGCAAAGGGCGTTAAAGAAACACGGTGGACAACATAACCATCCAACGACCTCAAATACACTGAATGAATCGATACCGTCGTTAAGTGAGGACACAGTGAGTGGTGTAGAGAATTTGAATGCCACTGATTCAGGCGTGCTGTCTACATGTGAAGATACACGCGGTGTGAGAGATCAATGAAATGAATCTGATACAGCTGAGCCATCGACAAATAGAAATGCACCCACTAGTGCCTCATACACAAAATATAATCCAAACTCCTCTTTATAGACTGTACGACATTACAGTTAATAATGCTTTCTCTGATAATCAGAGTGTCAATCAAATGGAATCGTGTCAATCGTTAACAAATGGAAAAAAGCAATGCATAAAATCAACTTTTCCTAGTAACTAAGAAGTTTCACTTCTACCGCGCGAGAGTCTCACGAATTAAATTAACGGTGATTATTATTTATGTGATTAATATTTATGTTACATTAAAATAATTATTATATAATTATAATATATAAGTCAAACAACGTTGTAAAATTGTTTAATAAAAAAATATATATGTTATGTTACTGGATTGTCTTTATCGTGGCGATATTTGATGTGCATTACAATATAAAAAATTTAGGGATCGATTGAAAAAAATAATGTTTTTGCATGGGGGTCGAAATAGAAAAAAGATTGAGAATCCCCGATCTAGACTAATGAACAGAATTTGTATGTTCATTCATTACTATTGTCTTTGATTGTGCATGGAGCCTTTCACTGCGTCCCAAATTAAAACGAAAACCGCCCGGTGGTTTACGTAATTCCGCCATCACATACGTACTTATTCCATACGTCAATTTGAAGTTGTTAATAGTCTGCATCCCGCAATATTGAATAGAACTAATTAGAGATGTAGCGGCGTTGATAAGCGACTATAGAAGCTTGAAACGGAAGTGCTAGATGGTCGAAAGCTAATGCTGCTGCAACCACGCTCTGGTTATATGGATAGTTGTATGGAATTAGAGCTAGCAACAATTAATTCCATTTCCATGAATCTGAATACGCTGTTTACTTTCCATTAGGAAACGTCTGTCAAGGCGTAGGGTAAAAGTGTCGATGAAATTACCCGTTTATCTAATATACGTTCAGTGATACAAAACACATATGTAAATTTTTATTTGTTCAGAAGATCTGTTGTTATATCACATAAATTCTAAGCAAATCTTGAATAGTATAGGATATCACACAAATACCGTAACTAGAAGCATTAAGTAGCGCATTTCGTAGGCTATGCCCCCATCTGCAGCAGCACAAGATAAAAAATAATAATTCAACTCGAAAATTTGTTAAATTACCATTTGATCCTATAATTACACGTGGTTTAGAAAGTATTTTAAATAAATATAATTTTAAAGTAACATATAATAGTCTTGCTAATTTTCTAAAAAAAAATCCCAAAGATTTGATTGATTTCAATAAAAAATCTGGTATTTTTGATATCTCTTGTTCTTTTAAAGCTTGTATTTTATTTAGTGCTACTGAAGATGGGGGCATAGCCTATGAAATGCGCATCTAGCTACTTAATGCTTTAAATTACAGTATTTGGGTGATATTATATACAATTATTTAACACCCTAGTGATAATTTAAAAAATCCAGAATCACAAGTAGTATTTTTTATTTATTTTCTAAACAAATCGTAACTAAAATTTTAATACCTAAACTTGATTAAATTACCATAATTAGCACTTATGCAAATAACATAAGCATAAAAATCCTATCACAGCATGAGGAATAGCTTCCGTTTAGGGTGTGCGCCCCCGTCGAAATGAGGCACCGTCCCCTAGATACATACCATCCTGTAATACTCCATTGTCCTCCCCATCCATTCACCGTGTATACAACCCCTTAATAAAAGAAATTGTTTCCTGTTTCTCGGAGGAAATGAATTAATGCATTATGCGCATACATTATTGATTACGTCTAATGTTAATGCTGATGTTAATGTGATTTCATATTCTGAAACGCAACAGCAGCAAGAAGAACTTTTCGCGATGGAAAATTGCTTCAATATGCACAAGGATATACTATTGCTATAAAACAGTCCATTATTTGCACTAAAAAAATGTATTATGCATTACAAAAGGATGTAATAAAAATAAAAATTTATATAAAATAATTTTACTACAGTACTAATATTTTCCTTGGATCAAGAGGTTGTGTTTCGTTTGATTTTCGCGGGTTTATGATTACGTCAAATTATTTTTAGACATACTATAATGTATGATAGTAATATAATATAATATTGAGTATTGACCGCTTTAATATGAGGAATAAAGCAACTTTAAAATAACATCATTTCTTGTTTAACTAAAACAAACGCGTGCCAAGGGATTTCCAATTTTATATCTCCAATTGCTCCAATTATATAATATTACTATATTGTACGAAATTAATAAATGCAGAAGTACAATTTTCAAGTGTATTTTCACAATTGTGAAATAATATAGAGGTTTAATGAGAATCAAGATCGTAATCAAATATAATGTGAGAACTAGTACTAAAAAAAATTGTGTTTCTTAATTTGACTGCTATAATTAGACCAAATCTCCTGCCCATGGTGCGATATTATCTGTTGGTAGATTATTTATATATAAACAAGTTTTTTTGTTATTTTTTATTATTTTATTATTAGTTATGCTGTGGATCTTGCATATAGCAATGAGCTATCAAACTACCATAAATTTGATTATGTGCGAAGATGTCAATTTTTTGTATTAAACCAACTGGTTTGTTAACTAGCATGGCACATTCACAACGTCCATCGTCCGGAAGGGATTTTTCCTCAATAAAATATCCTTAAGCGGTGCAAGATTCGAACCCGCGAACAGATAAACAAGTTTTCTGTAATTCGTTTTTCATTTCTTGCATCACGCGAAACTATAGTCCAATTTAACTGTGATATAAAACATTGTGCTTTTATTTCTCTTCTCTTAATTTAACGTCGATGAACAGTCGAGCTAATTTAACGCCAGTTTTACTGTAACACTAACCTACAAATTGAGATCTTCTGAAGAACTCGTAAAGCGTCCTCTAAAACATATATATTTCAACATATCGTTGTATCGCAACAATCCATCGACGTATTAACATCACTCTTATATTACGAAACATTCTTGTATGTCAGTTGGACTCGGTGCCATTAGTGAGATTGAACCGCATCGCAGCCCCTTGCTGCACAAGGGGAGCGTTCCCTGTCTCCCTTTTTCTATTGCACTTGTGTTGTATGTACTTTTGCCTGCTAACATATTCGCGCTTTTCTCTTTCTAATTTGAGGGCCGAAATGAAAGTGCTCTCCTTCAGTGGCAATATCACTATCAGGAAGCACTTTCCTCATTGTCGCCGCGTGATGAATACACACTTCCGGTCGTTGTGTGCGTGGCTTGCATAATGAAGAAGAATGAACGAGATTGCAACAACATACGAACATTTGAAATATTGTGTGTATTTGAAACAATAATTGGGAGATTCGTTTTTGATTGGCTTCTTGTATAGTGAAATTAAGTCGTGGTGATTTTGAAGTGCCAAACTTTTCTCTGGTTCAGCGTTGAATATTCAATTTCTACAAAAAAAAAAATACATTTTTTTCCTTCATAGTTTCACTTATATCGTTTCAGATTTATCCCTGCACCGTCAGCAGGAAGATCAACTAGCTTCCTGCCAGGAGTACTTTTGGCGGTACTACTACCACACAATGCAGGAGTCCATCCGAAATGATCCGTTCCTTCTTGAGCAACGAAATATGACAAGCACAGCTACCAACAGCAACATGCAAGAACAAGTGTTCAATCAATTGCTATCGCAGAACTTTCGTCACAAATAAAACACTAATTACGTGACAAAGTACGTGACATAAAACGAAATGAATCCGAATTTCTTGTATATAGATTACTTCTTTCTCGGTTATTTGCATTTGCATTTGCAAGAAGTTAGTGGACTGTTTTTCTCTCGTCTCCTCGTGATATTAGTGTACGTGTATAAAATTTAACTTTATAATGACTGTATTGAAGAGAGACCTTATGTAAATTAGTCCCTATTGAAAGAAACTGAATGCGAATCTGATGGTAATCAAAGAAATGCGTGAGGAATAGTGATGATTACTTAAATACGGACCATTGGTGCCCACGTTCAATTAATCTTTGAACATACAATAATGATTTGTCCAAATTTTTTTATTATTTTAAAATACTTCTGTTTTTCTGTCAGTTAATTAACGGTTTTAAGCAAGTTTAAAAGATTAATTAAGCTTTGCGACAATGGCTCGTTTATTTAAACTGCAATAAAATTGGTAAGCAATTCTTGCTTTGTTTAAAAATATAGTTTTTGTGTTAGCCAACGAATTTTCAACGAGATAACTACTTCAAGAACAAAAAAATCATATGCATCTACTTTTTAGATTAACCAATTGATCGGCTTGTATTAAATTGTTATTGAAAAATGATCTGAAGTGTAAAAAATCCCACGAAACATCTTCATCATATTTTAATTTAAAAAAGTCTGTGGCGATTTATCAATTTTGTTTACTAATAAGGAAAAATGTGATTATTGTATAAATGATTATGGTAAATAGTTGTTTAAATTGTTGATATTGCTGTTAAGATACATAGTTAAAAATTTCCTAATCTTCATCTAACCATTATTAAACACCGAAAACGTTTTTAGAACTCTTTTACAAAAGATTTTTTTGCATATGTAGTGTAAATCTTTCATTTTCATTTAAAAATATATTACCTTGATTCACCAAAAGAGGATTTTTTTCCTCATTCTCTTACATCTACATATTTCATGTACCTCATCTATAAATTTGTATCAATCTCCTACTTTTCATTTAGTTCTTATTTCGTCAATTGTTAATAGATTTAGCGCTCAAATTTTACATCGAAATTTCCTCATAAAAAAAAATCGTATGTCGTTGATTTTTTAGAAAAATGTTTTTAAAAACTGTTATAAAATCGTTTCAAAATACAAAAAATACGCACTGTGTTTATTACGAATTTAAATAAAATTGTTGACTTTAGTTTCGTATAGAAGAATGCAATGATTTGTATGTATGTTTAATATACAATTCAGCGTGAAAAACATACAATGTTTCCTGTTTCTTAAACTCAAATTGTGGAGCAATAAAAAGTGGAGCAATCATTCCTGGTTCACCTGACAATTGTACATACCTGGTCTGGATAATAATCACATCAGTAATATAAAACTTTATCCTCCGTATAATGAAAGTCTCGTTGCACATTTAAGAAAGATAATACTGTTGGATACACATCTTCCTATACCAGGTGACACACTTCAAAGCAGATAATAAAATCAACTTTGATAAACTAACAATTTTTTTTCACAAAATACAAATACAAATTATAATACAAAATACAAATTATAAAGATCAGAATAAAACGTCATATATTTTAAATTTATTGCGAAGTTGTCATTCGTTTATATCTGAAGATAATCAAGTTTTAAAAAATATGTGCGCATGGCGGATGAATTTGAATTCTGCTATTATCTTTGAAATATTTTTGTATTTCAGTTTGCGTTATAATATTAACTTTTTTCTTTTTTGTAGATTTTTTGTCAATAAACGGACCTTCGATTAAGTTCTCAATCCTTCAGTCCTCTTTAGAAAAATAAGATGAAGAGCAGCTCTATAAAATAATACATTTAAAATATAATTCCAACTAAAACTTTGCGTGCAATTCTGATACAAAGCGCATAATAAAAGCGATTTTAATTCGACTTTTTTTTGAATTTTTATTGCAACACGACGTGCCGTAGTAAACAAGTTGATTACATATTTGCACAGGTGAGTACCTATTTCGATACATTGCTAGTATTGTAATTTTTTTGTTCAGTGAAGATTTATTTTATATATTACGAAGGGAAATTTAGTGGAAAATTCATACAGATTATGAGCTGCGTTTCAATTAAAAGTTTGCTATTGATTATAATTCTCTAAACATGATTTATAAAGGTTAAAATTTTATCTAACTATTTTTTGTTTTGTTTATATTATAACTATATTTTTTGTTTTTGTTTTTTAGCACTAAATAATACTGTACGAATTATTATAGAGAAGCAAAAATTGGAACTATCATAAAACATAATATCTACTAAACAAATAATTGTAAGTAAAATGAAATTTTGCTGCAGATCACTTTTTTTATTTTTGAAACTCGGTAAGTAACTTCTTCACTAGAGTTTTACTATTGTCTTTGATTGTACAATTTTATCGGGTAAAGTTCGTCGCTTTCTCATTGCGTTTGGTTGTCATTTCAGGGCCACTGATATTTAAATTGTACAACATTTCCGCCTTTATTTAAATAAATATGGAATTAAATCTGGCGGGGGGGCCTACGGCGTATAACAAATAGGTAGATTAATGGAAGACTCAATTTCGTTTACTCGACGCAAAAGCCTTAATTCGGTCCGCCGACATTTAATGCTCATTTAATTGTGTAAACGTATAAAATTTAATTGAACAACGCAAAATGATAGAATGTTATCCGAATGACGCATACGTAGTCCCTTAAGTGAAATTCTTCATTATGCCGACACGGGAATTTGAAGCGGAAGACCTTCTTGTTTGATTAATCAACGATACAGGATAATTATGAACTGTAACGAAAATTTGTTAAATTATCGAGCATAGATTAGACGTTCCTTTAAACAAAAAAAAAGTCAATGAAAATTGGGAATGAACCACTATATGTGATTTGCATACAATGTATCGGTTTTGCAATTTTTAAGACGTCCTTTTACAAATATTAATTCTTTCAAAATCATTAGTTCGGGCAATTTTGTTTACGATGAATTATTTTTCTGAATTCTAAAAAATCTGACGTACTATGAACTTAATTATTTTTATAGCTAAGGGCATTTTTATTAATAGCTTGATAGTATTAAAAAATCTGACGTACTAAGAAAATTAAATTCTTTTTTTGCTTATTCAAAGTCATTAATTCGGGCAATTTTGTTTACGATGAATTGTTTTTCTGAATTCTAAAAAATCTGACGTACTATGCACGTAATTATTTTTATAGCTAAGGGCATTTTTATTAATAGCTTGATAGTATTAAACTATCTGACGTACTAAGAAAATTAAATTCTTTTTTTGCTTTTACAAATATTAATTCTTTCAAAGTCATTAATTCGGGCAATTTTGTTTACGATGAATTATTTTTCTGAAATCTAAAAAATCGGACGTACTATGAACTTAATTATTTTTATAGCTAAGGGCATTTTGATTAATAGCTTGATAGTATTAAAAAATCTGACGTACTAAGAAAATTAAATTCTTTTTTTGCTTTTACAAATATTAATTCTTTCAAAGTATTAATTCGGGCAATTTTGTTTACGATGAATTGTTTTTCTGAATTCTAAAAAATCTGACGTACTATGAACTTAATTATTTTTATAGCTAAGGGCATTTTGATTAATAGCTTGATAGTATTAAAAAATCTGACGTACTAAGAAAATTAAATTCTTTTTTTGCTTTTACAAATATTAATTCTTTCAAAATCATTAGTTCGGGCAATTTTGTTTACGATGAATTATTTTTCTGAATTCTAAAAAATCTGACGTACTATGAACTTAATTATTTTTATAGCTAAGGGCATTTTTATTAATAGCTTGATAGTATTAAAAAATCTGACGTACTAAGAAACTTAAATTCTTTTTTTGCTTTTACAAATATTAATTCTTTCAAAGTCGTTAGTTCGGGCAATTTTGTTTACGATGAATTGTTTTTCTGAAATCTAAAAAATCTGACGTACTATGCACGTAATTATTTTTATAGCTAAGGGCATTTTTATTAATAGCTTGATAGTATTAAAAAATCTGACGTACTAAGAAAATTTAATTCTTTTTTTGCTTTTACAAATATTAATTCTTTCAAAGTCGTTAGTTCGGGCAATTTTGTTTACGATGAATTGTTTTTCTGAAATCTAAAAAATCGGACGTACTATGAACTTAATTATTTTTATAGCTAAGGGCATTTTGATTAATAGCTTGATAGTATTAAAAAATCTGACGTACTAAGAAAATTAAATTCCTTTTTTGCTTTTACAAATATTAATTCTTTCAAAATCATTAGTTCGGGCAATTTTGTTTACGATGAATTATTTTTCTGAATTCTAAAAAATCTGACGTACTATGAACTTAATTATTTTTATAGCTAAGGGCATTTTTATTAATAGCTTGATAGTATTAAAAAATCTGACGTACTAAGAAACTTAAATTCTTTTTTTGCTTTTACAAATATTAATTCTTTCAAAATCATTAGTTCGGGCAATTTTGTTTACGATGAATTATTTTTCTGAATTCTAAAAAATCTGACGTACTATGAACTTAATTATTTTTATAGCTAAGGGCATTTTGATTAATAGCTTGATAGCATTAAAAAATCTGACGTACTAAGAAACTTAAATTATTTCAACCCGAAATGCGAGCACCTTTTGATAATTTGCCACATGATTTTCTAACAATGCCAATACTTCCTTCACAATTACAGAAATTAGCAATTAATTTTTCATAACAGAGTTATTAAATCAAACGCTTGTTTACATGAACCATGACGCCAGTAGAAGACAAATTTTTATCGCTCTCAGGGGACCAGCCAACTGGCGTTAATGAAATATAAATTTTCCAGGCGGTCCAGAAACACTAAGCTGCATATTTTACTATACCCAGCCACAGCCGTCGTTGCGACAGCTTAAACAAAATTAAAAGATTTGTAGACGTAATGCAATTCCAAATTCAAATCCTCGGTATTGTTTTTAATTTAAATCCCCGACCGAAGTGAACAGGCTACATCTACACTCTCCACTTTCCAACGAATGTATTGATCATTTATTCTTCTTCGGACTTTAACATCCATCTAACGTCTTGCGTGCAATGGTTCACGATACGTATAAAGAACTGTAGAATCGGTAAACACCGTGAAAGGAATATTGTACTACGGCAACCCTTAGCTTTGCCACCCTTAATGTATTAGCCCCCTCTGCCAGTTCTGGTGGCAATTTCAAACGATATAGTATAATTTAGGCCTACGCTCATTCATTCGGCGATGGCAACATAACAACGATTTGAATTCAAAATGGGAATTGATAAAAAAATTGACAAAGAACTTTGTAGATTTTTGGACATTCGATAATATCACTAGCAAACCTCATCTTATCTAGTTCTTCTCCCTAAATGTTTACACTTGCACTATTTTCTACTTTAACCTTATTTACTTCTATGTATAGATTAAATAATAACGGTGAAAGTGTACATCCCCGCCTGAGTATTCTTGCTACCTCTTCTTCCCCTTCAATTTTAACGTGAACAATTTGATGTTTATGCAAATTGTAAATAATTCTCTTATCTTTAAAAAAAATATAGTTTATTAAAATTTAAAATAATAATTTGTTCGGATCTGTGAGTTGGACGGAACATTTTGAAGCAGCTGTAACCGAGTAGCGATACTGCCAATTACCGCTTAACAAAAATCCCAATATAAGCTGGTTTAATTTACTAAAAACGACGACAACATGGTGGCTATCTACGTCCTTCGTCCTTCCCATCCTCCTAGCAATCGTCCTCTCTATCACACTCGCAGCACTAAGTATATGCAATACGTTAGTCCGGCGTTTCGTTCGTTGAATATAATTAAATTTTAAGCTAGACGGACAAGCTCTGGAATACTTAATGTTCTAGTTTATTAATTCAAAAACATATCCGACGCGGATTTTCCCTCTTCGCGTTCCTGCAAGAAGCGCAGCAAGAATACTTTTACAACGGTATTATTTTTACAAAAATACACTTTTACAAGTGTACTTTTTTACAAGTATTTTAAAACGTTACGATATTTAAGTGTATTTATAACTCTTTGATTAAGCAATCCAATAAAAATTTTATATTTTTCCAATGCTTATTTGAAGGGATCTTGGAAAGGAATAATTTAATGATGTTGAATTTTATCATTTTATTGTAGAATGTTCAAGTTTATTCCTTTTAAATCTTAATTGACATGGTATGGGAGTTAAATACATGTTTTTTTAAATCGTACAAATTTTCAGGACTGTAATAAATATTTTACTTCACAAATAATAAATTACAGCATCAGCTTAAAATGAGCATCCATTAAGAAACTAATAACTATCCAACCGAATTTGCATTGTCTTGCTTTTACATCAGTAGTGACAAAGTGTCCATTAGCAATTTCACGTCGTAATTAATTATTTTCCTTGAGTGGCTTTCTTTGAACCAACTCAAATTGATTACATGGGACATTATAATAACATTTTCCCTTTTGGAAAGGCTTTAAGTGACCACATCATAATTCCAAAATTATTTTACAAAACATAAGGAATTATAAAATAAGTAAGGTCTTAGATATCACGTTCTTTGATATTTATTTTCATCTAAAGCTTGTGTTTGTTTTACAAACCGTGCATAAAATTCAAATATAAGAGTATGTAAAATTAAATAAATTTGTATATCAGAATATAAAGAGTCTAATTTAATGATATAATTTAAAATGCAGGTTTTTAACAAAATTTGGACTTGTTAAAGAGTTGCGATGAAAAATTCAGTACCGTGCATATCCTATATTGAGAATATCACGAATGATATTAGTTAAAGAGTCCGCAATCCTAAAGATTGGTTGGAAACAGCACGCCATGCCGATCTATCCTGAGCTAATCCCTTCATCTCCCTATAGCTATTCATCTCAACGTCTTCAACTATCTGACTCACATACTCCAATCTAGGCCTACCTACCCCTCTCTTTCCCTCCACTCTACCTTCTATGATCAATTGCATAATCCCCCCATGCCTAAGAATATGCCCTACTAATCTGTCTCTCCTACGTTGTAACACTCTCCAAATACTTCTCTTCTCCCCTACTAACTCTAGTACAGCTTCATTTGTTACTTTATCTTCCCAACCAATCCTCATCATCCTCCTATAACACCACATTTCAAGTGCTTCTAATCTACGCTTCTCTTCCTTTCCTATAGTCCACGCCTCACACCCGTACAGTGCTACACTCCAAACATATACCTTCAGTAATCTTTTTCTAATACCCAAGTCAATATTTGATCTTAAAATCTGTTCTTTTTCTACGAATGCCTTCCTACCCTGTGCTATCCTACACTTTATATCTACCTTGCTTCGATTATCTTTTGTGATTCTACTGCCTAAATAACAAAAATCTGACACTTCTTCGATTCTATTATCTCCTATTGTGATCCTCATTTTTCTACTGCATTCCTTTTTGTCACACCTCATCACTTTAGTTTTACCTATATTTATTTTCATGTTAAAATCCCTAGTCAATACTGCCTGCATACCATTCAATACCCTTTCTAATTTCTTTTCGCTTTCTTCCAATATAGCTATATCGTCGGCGAATCTCAGCATATATATTTTCTCTCCCTGTACATTCACACCTACACTATACTCTTCTTTTACTTTGTTTATTGCATCTTCTATATATAGATTAAATAATAACGGTGAGAGTGTACATCCCTGCCGAACTCCCTTCCCTATTTTTGCTACCTCTTCTTCCCCCTCAATTCTAACTAAGGCAGTTTGGTGTTTATATAAATTAAAAATTATTCTCCTATCCTTATAATCTATACCCGTTTCTTTTAAAATTCTAAACATTATGTCCCAATCTACATTGTCAAATGCCTTTTCTAAGTCTACAAAAGCTATGCAAGTTACCTTTCCTACCCTATTTCTTTTTTCTACTACCGTTCTTAGTGCTAGAATCGCCTCCCTCGTCCCTCTGTTTTTCCTAAAACCAAACTGATCTTCTCCTAGCCTTTCCTCTACTTTATTTTCTAATCTCCTATAAATAATCTTTAACAATATCTTCGATGCATGTGATAGTAGGCTAATGGTCCTATAGTTCTCACACAAATTAGCTCCTATTTTCTTCGGCATTGTTACTATTCTACTACGCTGAAAATCCTGTGGTACTTCTCCCTTCTCATATATTTTACAAACTAACCTGTATAATCGCTCCTGCATTTTTTCCCCTGCGTGTTTTATTAATTCGGCTGGTATCATATCAATCCCCGCTGCTTTGTTATTCCGTAAATCATTTAATGCTCTATGAAACTCTGACCTAAGTATGCTAGGACCTAAGTCATCCTCATCTATCTGTTCCACATTTTCTAGCTCCTCCATGTCCTGCCTACCTTTATATAAATCTTCAAGATACTCCTTCCATCTTCTAGCTTTTTCCTTATTTTCTGTGAGTTCCTTACCCTGCTTATCACATATAATGTTACCCTTTGGTTTTACTTTAGAAAAATGTGACTTAATTTTCCTGTAGCCCAAATCTACTTTACCTCTTCTCATATCCTCCTCAATATCCTCACAATTTCCTTTTATCCACTCTTCTTTCGCTAGCTTGCATTTCCTATTAATTAAGTTCCTTAGTTCCTTATATTTTTTCTGTCCTGCTTCTGTGTTTCCAATTTTAATTTTCCTTCTTGCTTCTATCATTTTAACTATTTCTTCCGTGATCCATTCCCTCCTACCTGCCCTTTTCTTTGTGCCTAATACTTCATTTGCTGCTGTAGTTAACCCATTTCTGATTTCCCTCCATTCGCAATCTATGTCGTTCCTAGATGTTCCATTAGCCATGATTTCTACTTATATATGAAGCAATAATAATTTTTTATATTCCCTTATGTGTGAATATAAGAGTTGTTACATAGTTTATACAAAAGTGGTGGTATAGCAGGGCGTTCCCTTTAATTAACAGAAAGTGGTTCATTAGAGCTTATTCATTAAAGCAAGAAGTAATTAGCAAAGTCTAATGAATACTATAATAATCTAACAGTGACTATACCTTACTTATATATACATGTATGGTGCATTTTCCTTTTGCAACTATATTGTATTAAACATGTATGAAGAACTAAAGTGCAGCTGAGACTTAGTTACATTTTCGTGTCTTCTAAAAGAAGAATTTTAATTTTTTTGGGGGACTTTTCTAATTTTATCGAAAATGTTTTAATACACAAATTGGAGTATCGAAAATTTTATTAAGAAAATTAATTCATTTCCAGTTCATCGTATTATTTATGCTTTTATTATTAAGGACATTTAAATATATTATTACATATTTTTAAATTGTAACAAGTTTTTCATGAAATGAAGAACAATAAAAATTAAATACGTTGAAAATACTATTTTTGAACTATTGTTTGAGTATTATTTTAAAATAATATTTTCGCAATTTTAACTAGATCGAAAAACATTATTTTCTTATATCTAATTTATGTATCAAATTTTCTCGGGTCGATCTGGAAAAATATAAATATTTTAATTATGCCAGATATCTACAAGTCTAATATTCAGAATAAGAACGTGTCACTAAATATTTCATAATTCTTTATCCCGGAATAGTATGTTAATGTTCGAGTTTGTCTTTGGATCTTTATTAGTTTACAGCAACAAAGTGTTGCGTGCAAACGACCAAGCAACAAACATATGTCAGTTCTCATTTTGCAATTCATATACCTATGTATAGTTTATACAGGTGTTTAATAAATATTCGATCCGATAAAACACTTTTTCGTATAATTCAGTTCTAATGTAACAATCAACATTTTGCACAATTAAATTATGGCTTAATTTTCAAATTATTATAAACCACATAAATCAATAATAGCGTAAAAGAGGCTATAAAAATGTTTTTCAAAAATATGAAACATGCTTTACGCCACGAGGTTTCTTGACTTGAACAAATGATGCTTCAAGCTTTTATGAAAAATTACGAATGAATAAAAAAAACATCATCTGCTGTAGATTTCGAATCAATTTGATTATGTATATTAATCAATAGCTGCCCTCATATATGAAACACCCTGTATAACAATACAATAATCTACTACTACAGCAGGCTCGTTTATAATTCACTGTTCCTATTATTCATATTCGCTCGACAACTACTAATTTTCCTTATATTCAGACGAAACGAATAAATACTGCATTTATGTATTTCTATGGTACAAATACGCCATCGCATTGCTTTTTCCGGGAAATCAACGTATCGGATCAAGCTGGTCTAGCTCTTCTATCCAACATATCTAAATTATATATTCGAAATGCGAATAATAATTCTCAATTTCGTAAATTAAATGTTGTCCGATTATATTTATGGAGCGTCCTGAGCGTATGAAATAACGAAGGGATATACAAATTTGATTTTTTGTTGTTTTTTTTATTTTATTACCGAATGGTAAGAGGTTTGACCTTTTCGAAGTGAAACTTCTATAGGCAACGTCACAAAAAGTGAAACGCTTCCCTTTCTCCGACTCCAGAAGAGAGGAAAAAACGGAATAATCGTTTCTACTCTCTCCGTCGCATACGCCATAGGCTACGCGCATGCGCAGCGCGATTATAATAAGGAATAAATAATAATAAAATAAAATAAATAAGGCAACCAGTAGACGCTTGCGTATTTTATTATATATTACACAGACGCAGCTTAATCTTTTAGCTAACAATTTCCATTGTGTGAAAAGTAAAATGGAGAAAAAGACAAGTACAGACAGAGTGCGAGCCTTTAGCGAACGGAAGAAAGCGAATAAACCGCCAAGAAAAGTACCAACAAGTACCTTGGAAAGAAGTAGAGAGTATCGAGCCAGGCAAAGGGCGTTAAAGAAACACGGTGGACAACATAACCTTCCAACGACCTCAAATACACTGGATGAATCGATACCGTCGTTAAGTGAGGACACAGTGAGTGGTATAGAGAATTTGAATGCCACTGATTCAGGCACGTGAAGATATACGCGGTGTGAGGGATCAACGAAATGAATCTGATACAGCTGAGCGAGCTATCGACAAATAGAAATGCACCCACTAGTGCATCATACACAAAATGTACATTCTTTCAACCTGCTCATCGCGAATTTGATAAACAATTTTTCAATAATCCGTTATCCGTGATCGAATATGGTTTAAGAACGATGTGAAACCTGTTGATTCTAAGCACGAGCAACTTTTACATACTGCGTTATAAAATCAACGTTTCCTAGGAGCTAAGAAGTTTCACTTCTACCGCGCGAGAGTCTCACACTTTTTTTTTTGTACCAACAGACGAAATTTCTGTAAATATATATTACATTACTTTCTAGTTCATATTTTATGCAATTTCGTGCTAGCTTCGTGAATCCATTTGTCAAAGAGTATCAGATGAAAATACGGACAGGTAAATAGTTTGCATAAATTGTCAATTTTGGCGGGATGAGCTGAGGATTATACGATCGGACCTCGGAATACTGAGTGCGTAGTTTAAAACCGATAAATTCCCGAGATATATACGGAATAAAACATCACGTACGAATCCCAGTGAGTCCCTATTAAGAGCAACATATGGATCGGTACATTCAAGAACTTAGAAAATGTGTTGAAAAGGAATGGAAGCGTCAGTAGAAAATTTGTAGCCACTTTTATCGTCCTCAAGTTTATTACTTGCTTGTATCTGTGGTGTGAAAGATATACGTTCTTTATCTCTTTATATTCTAATCGGAACGAGAAAGTAAAAAATGTATCCAGAAGAGTTATCCAGAAACATCTTCGCCATAAATGTAAATTTCGAAACAGGTATTAATATCACGTTTCGTTTGCATTTATAAAAAAAAAATTTATATTAATTAAAATTACATATACATCCCTTTATTAAGATTAAAATTAAATTGAGCGCGCCAGAGTTTGTAACTTAAAATTAATACATATCAAATTTAAAAAAAAAAACATTTTTTGCTACATAATTTTGGATCTTTCCTGAAAAGAACCGCATTTAAAAAGTTTTCAAAATTTTATTTAAGACATCTGGTAACATCATAGTATACCACTAATACCACCTTACAATAATAAAATATTAAAATGTAATCGGATAGGTAAGGGGTATCATGCAATAATTAAAAATTTATACGATTTTACGGTTGCAGTTCGGATTCGGAGACACATCAATGTTGTATGGACCGGCCGCAACATGTATGGCACTAGCTTGTATGTGAATCATCCCTTATATTTGTCTTTAATTTATATTTAGAACAGCAGACATATCACTAGTATGTAAGTTGTATAAAAGGGTCAAATATTCTTTGTTCCTTACTTATTAGAGGTAAGGAATAAATGATTGCATGAAAGCACAATCCGTTTCCTATATCTCTGTATATATTGATTCAATTAATTTTCCAGTACTTCTTCCGAATTGCTTTTGTAGACATAAGTAACACTCCGTATAAGGTTATTGCAAAATATACGATGCAAAATACTTTTTCTAATTTGCGTGTCTAATAGAGCTGTTAACGAACCTAAATGATTTCGTTTATAGCGAATTTGAGTTGTTTTATAGCATAGTGCAATTTACGGTTTCAAAGTTGGTAGCTCTGCTTGCCAGTTATCAAACGTCAAAATACAAAAGAAAGCAATAAATTGATATAGACGAACATAAAAGATATAAACAGTAACGTTGACAATTTATTTCAAACATTTCAAATGTGTCAATAGCTACTACCAACAGTTAAAAAATTCCCTAAATTTTGAAATTTCGATTTTTTATTTTAAAAGGGCATAAAAGAGGCAAATTGGAAAAAATAGTATAAAAAACTCATTTCATAAGTCATTTCAACTTGTACTCGTGCAATAAAAACGGCCTTATAAAATTCGTTCTTTAATATACTTAGGGATTAGTGAAGTTAGGAGGAAAGATCAAGTAGATACGTGGTCAGGAGAATAGAGATTAATAACCACAGCATCAGATAATGGGCATACCGGTGTAGGTTTTATAATGAATAGAAAGTTGGGATGTAGAATAAAGAGTTATTGCCAAGTTAGTGATAGAATTATAACTATTAGATTAGACACGAAGCCAACGGACACAGTTATAGTGCAAGTATATATGCCAACTTCAAGTCACGATGATGAGGAGGTAGAATCCATTTATGAGGAGATTGAATCTAGGTTAGCAAACGTTAAAGGACAGGATAATCTAATTGTAATCGGAGATTGGAATGCCGTAGTAGGTAAGGGAAAGGAAGTTTCAATAGTAGGAGAATATGGAATAGGAACACGTAATGATAGAGGGGATAGATTGGTAGAGTTTTCTATTAGGAATAAGCTAGTGGTAGCAAACACGCTTTTTCAGAATCACAAAAGATAATCGAAGCAAGGTAGATATAACGTGTAGGATAGCACAGGGTAGGAAGGCATTCGTAGAAAAGGAACAGATTTTAAGATCAAATATTGACTTGGGTATTAGAAAAAGATTACTGAAGGTATATGTTTGAAGTGTAGCACTGTACGGGTGTGAGGCGTGGACTATAGGAAAGGAAGAGAAGCGTAGATTACAAGCATTCGAAATGTGGTGTTATAGGAGGATGATGAGGATTGGTTGGGAAGATAAAGTAACAAATGAAGCTGTACTAGAGTTAGTAGGGGAGAAGAGAAGTATTTGGAGAGTGTTACAGCGTAGGAGAGACAGATTAGTAGGGCATATTCTTAGGCATGGGGGGATTATGCAATTGATCATAGAAGGTAGAGTGGAGGGAAAGAGAGGGGTAGGTAGGCCTAGATTGGAGTATGTGAGTCAGATAGTTGAAGACGTTGAGATGAATAGCTATAGGGAGATGAAGGGATTAGCTCAGGATAGATCGGCATGGCGTGCTGTTTCCAACCAATCTTTAGGATTGCGGACTCTTTAACTAATATACTATTATCTACTTTCATTCAGTAAAGCAAATATTACAGTTTAAAAAAAAGTTTTATAATGACCATTACAGCACTAGAGCTGTATAAATTTGCTTATATTTTGATTTTTTCTTACGGAAATCATGGAATAGTGCGTCCAAAGCGTTTACGGCTTTTGTGATTGTTGCTTTACGGCGAAATACGCCAACAATTTTTTTTCTGACGCTTCTTTTACTCTTTTTGAATCACACCATTTTTCAAATTTCTGGTAATCAAGTTCATATCGTGCCTTTGATTTGACGGGAATTAGACTTAAAATTTTCAGCTTCTTCTACTTCCGAGGGTAAACACGTTCTTCAGAATCAGACATTTTCAGAGTACTTTTTTTGCAAACTTTTGCTATAAATCTGACTTGTTTAACAGTAACCAAGACAACTAAAAAACAACCAAACAGTTCAAGACTACTTAGAAAACTTAAATCCTTATAACATTTTTGTTTAGGACATTAAAAATTATTTTGTCAAATATTCTATTTTTTATTTTTCGGAGTATTTTACGGAAGTAGATAAAATTTCGTACAATATTCGAGTTGTAAATACATATTACGACACTCTCACGTATTATCAAACTTTACAACACTTCTATTGTAAATAACAATTAAAAGACGTTTATAAAATATATTGCCGATTATGAGCCTTAAAAAAAATTAATTTCAGTCGGTAAATGAGTTTATCAGTTTTAATTTAAATGTGTCTAATGAACGGCCGGCGGATTTATGACCGGCCAGCGCTTATTACGGACACACCCACTTAAAAATTTCCAATTTGTTTTAGTAATTGCTTCATTTTGTAATATAATTATGTTGCTGACTTCCCCTGTATACCATACGATATTCTTTCGAAAAGTTAATTAAACGAATATCATACGTGAACCAACGTTTATTTAAAAATAAACGGCTGGTTCAGCAGAATGAAAATTTACAATTAAGTAACAATTAAAATTATATTTTTCTGCGAACATTTTAAAATGGTCGTCCATACCGAGAAAAAAATGTACTTGACATGAGTCACTTAAATTAATATTTACAAGACTATAAAAGTATGATCTGGGTAAATAAAATTCTTGAGAATAAATGTTTCAAATTGAATCTAAATATTCTTGATGATGCAATCAGTTCTTCCATTGAATAATAAAGACCGGCTAAAGAATTAATTTGAGTGTATTATTTCTTGACTTAATTTATATAATCTTGATTCATTGAAATATTTTTTTTCAATCTAAGAAAAAAAAACTTCACGCAAGCTTTTAATAATTCAAAACAAATATCTTATTTTTTTAAATTATGTTATAATTGACCCAGCTTGAATATAAATAATAATTAGCGATATAAGTTCTTCTAATTTCGAAGCTATAAAACGCATTTCATGGGTTTAAATAATTTTATTGCTCATTGTGAGAATTATGAATTTTATTTAATCCAAGAAAATATATTTACTTGCGTATATAATAACAGTAAATATTTAAGTAATTTATTTTGGTACAAATAACTTTTTCTCTGTGTATCGTATATTACAGAACAACCTAAAAAATACGAATTGTATCTTTTTTTTTTAATTTCCCCTCAAAATCTTTTTTCTAGTTCAGCACAAAATTTTATCTAAATACAAAATAATAATAACATGCAGATCAAACATTTTATTTTCTACTATTTCGATTCCCTAGGAAGATTTTGCTTGAAGTATAAGCGCTTATAAAATTGTATACGATTAATATTAATCAATTTGAATGATCGAATGTTCGAAAATGAATCGAAAATTACATTTATTTAATGGTATATCAATTACGATTCGTGATTTATTTAGTTTTTATTATTTATTTTTGTTATATTTAATTTACAGAGGTATTTTATTTAGTTTTTATCTTGTGCTACTGAAGATGGGGGCATAGCCTTCGAAATGCGCATCTTTAAGTAACGGTATTTGTGTGATATTCTATACAATTAAATAACAATAAAAAAAATGTACTCTGTGCTAAACGGGCGTGGTAAATTGTTTTTCTAACAAAAGCTGTTCCTAACTTTTATTACGAAAACAAAATTTTCACCTGTAAAAGGAACGATAAAACTGCCGACTGCACTAATTATTATTTTGTATAAATTTTCAAAGTTCGTTCCATAGATTTTAAATAAATTAGAAACAAGCAAACATTTCGTTTCAAGAGTTTCAGTTGTGAAATACTTCGCTAAAAACCAACGGAAAAAAAAAATCGCATATGCTGCAAGTAGCGGAGTACCTACGGTAACATTGGAAAAGCAATTTAAAAATTAATTGGTATATCAAACGCTGCACACAAACGTACAGACAGATATTTTCTGGTTTGGTTCTATAACGAAATTGATTTCGACACAAATACACACGCAGACATCTCGACATCATTATATTACCATATTGTAACGGTGTCAAACCATAGTTGGATTAATTCAAACACAATCGATATTATTATTGGATAACTTACATGTAAATTTACAAATCCTAAGCCGATTTTATAATAAAAATGTGTAATAATCTTAGTGGGTTTAGTGCGGCACTTATTTGGTTTATTTATTTATATTATTTATTTTTTTATTAATATTATACATATATATAAGATGTATATATATATATGTACACATTGTACAGGAAAAACATTTAATATAAAAATGGAAAATCAAAATTAAAAATACTACTATTAATGTAAATATAATTATATAAAGGCTGTTGCTTAATGGCGATGTTCAGCATTTTAACTACATATAATATAATTTAATAACGGACAATAAGAAGTGGCTGTTCTTCCACATAACCAGGAATTCGTTAAAAAAAAAATAATGAAAAACAAGACAGAAAAAAGAAAGTTTATTCATTAGTGAATTTTGAACGTGCAATGTGCAAATATGAATATGTAGTTATTATTTTAATATGATTTAATTTAATAGATTTGTGATATATATCATAGCAACGTTTAATATACAGTACGATCAAATAAAATAAATAAATAACATCTTATATAAAAAATTACAACTGAAGATGGTGTCGAAGATATGTTAAATACTCAATACTGATTAAGCACGCTCGTGTGTTACACCCTCAATGATGGCATCCATGAATAACTTTCCTGAAGATCATAAGGATATAGGATGCAGGACTACGTATATATATCCATGTTGTGTATATAAGAATATAGATAGAGTTATTGATGTTGTTCGAGGAATAATTCATAAAGATCCAATATAAACGCGTTATTATTTTTCAATCAGTATAAAACGGAGGAAATGGTACATACATGTGGGGCAAACACGCCTCATATGTTACTATGTAGTATACAGGGTGTTTTTTTTTTTTTTAAGCTTAGGATGGCTCAAGTCAAGTTTTGATGTGCAAAATATATTAGAACGTGATTACGGATTTATTAAAAAAAAAATCGTTAATCATTTGAAATATATAAACAATTCAGAAGATAAAGTAACAAATGAAGCTGTACTAGAGTTAGTAGGGGAGAAGAGAAGTATCTGGAGAGTGTTACAGCGTAGGAGAGACAGATTAGTAGGGCATATTCTTAGGCATGGGGGGATTATGCAATTGATCATAGAAGGTAGAGTGGAGGGAAAGAGAGGGGTAGGTAGGCCTAGATTGGAGTATGTGAGTCAGATAGCTGAAGACGTTGAGATGAATAGCTATAGAGAGATGAAGGGATTAGCTCAGGATAGATCGGCATGGCGTGCTGTTTCCAACCAATCTTTAGGATTGCGGACTGTTTAACTAGAAGAAAGCGAAAAGAATTTAGAAAGGGTATTGAATGGTATGCAGGTAGTATTGACTAGGGATTTTAACATGAAAATAAATATAGGTAAAACTAAAGTGATGAGGTGTGACAAAAAGGAATGCAGTAGAAAAATGAGGACCTCAATAGGAGATAATAGAATCGAAGAAGTGTCAGATTTTTGTTATTTAGGCAGTAGAATCACAAAAGATAATCGAAGCAAGGTAGATATAAAGTGTAGGATAGCACAGGGTAGGAAGGCATTCGTAGAAAAGGAACAGATTTTAAGATCAAATATTGACTTGGGTATTAGAAAAAGATTACTGAAGGTATATGTTTGGAGTGTAGCACTGTACGGGTGTGAGGCGTGGACTATAGGAAAGGAAGAGAAGCGTAGATTACAAGCATTCGAAATGTGGTGTTATAGGAGGATGATGAGGATTGGTTGGGAAGATAAAGTAACAAATGAAGCTGTACTAGAGTTAGTAGGGGAGAAGAGAAGTATTTGGAGAGTGTTACAGCGTAGGAGAGACAGATTAGTAGGGCATATCCTTAGGCATGGGGGGATTATGCAATTGATCATAGAAGGTAGAGTGGAGGGAAAGAGAGGAGTAGGTAGGCCTAAATTGGAGTATGTGAGTCAGATAGTTGAAGACGTTGAGATGAATAGCTATAGGGAGATGAAGGGATTAGCTCAGGATAGATCGGCATGGTGTGCTGTTTCCAACCAATCTTTAGGATTGCGGACTCTTTATTAACAAACAATAATGATACCTGTAAAATAAGTAATGATCAGATGCAAAAATTACGGTGTTAATAATATTATATGCCATTTTATATGCCATTTTTGAAGTACCTCTGTCATGTTGACTTATTTATTTAATGGTATATCAATTACGATTCGTGACAGGTATTTTATTTAGTTTTTATCTTGTGCTAGTGAAGATGGGGGCATAGCCATCGAAATGCGCATCCAGCTATTGAGTTACGGTATTTGGGTGATATTCTATACTAACAAAATCTATATTCAAATAATAATTAATTCAAATATAAATTAAATATTACAATATATAATTTTTGAAGTTACTGAAAATTGTTTGTTCAATTAATTTCATGTATATGATATATGGACCAAGCTAATTGCATTTGAATTTTTTTGAAAGCATTCTTCATTTTCTGAATCACGCTGTAAATATTTCTTTCGAACATTATGCGTTTTCTTTCTTCGTAGCCGGAACTGCTGTACTGGTATATTGGGTTCAGTATATGAAAATGCTTTGTTTGATTGATTGGTATACGTGCCAGGACTGAAGGACTAAAAGGGATTGTGGCCCATTGCCAGTGGCCGTCACGGCCATACGCAAGTACAAGAATATTTCTTGTATATGCGTGATGTTGTTGATTTGCTAAAACTTCAAACAAATCGAGCAGTGTGTTGAAATAATAATGAATACTTGACTATGTTAAGGTTGAAGAAAACGTTAAAATTCATTTCAACTTTTGTTTGTGTTCAAGCGTTTATTAATTGTGTCGCGTATAGCGATGGCAAACTGTAGGTCACTTTGAGGACCTAGTTCGTAGTTCGTTTCAATGTACCGTTCACGAACTATAGGTCGTGAACTACTACATCTTTTAAAAATGAACTAGTTCACGACCTATATGAAAATAATCCCTTTTTTTCTCAATATAGAAATATTAAATGGTAAAAAATAAATAAATTGAAATATTACAATACTTATTTTGAATTAGGAATGGGGAAGAAAAGACAACAATATTTATAATTTATACAAAACATATATATAAGGAAATATAATTTCGTTCCGTTCACCAACACACTTTATCACATAAATGTTAGTACTGCTATTGGTACTGTATAGTTAGTTAAAGAGTCCGCAATCCTAAAGATTGGTTGGAAACAGCACGCCATGCCGATCTATCCTGAGCTAATCCCTTCATCTCCCTATAGCTATTCATCTCAACGTCTTCAACTATCTGACTCACATACTCCAATCTAGGCCTACCTACCCCTCTCTTTCCCTCCACTCTACCTTCTATGATCAATTGCATAATCCCCCCATGCCTAAGAATATGCCCTACTAATCTGTCTCTCCTACGCTGTAACACTCTCCAAATACTTCTCTTCTCCCCTACTAACTCTAGTACAGCTTCATTTGTTACTTTATCTTCCCAACCAATCCTCATCATCCTCCTATAACACCACATTTCAAGTGCTTCTAATCTACGCTTCTCTTCCTTTCCTATAGTCCACGCCTCACACCCGTACAGTGCTACACTCCAAACATATACCTTCAGTAATCTTTTTCTAATACCCAAGTCAATATTTGATCTTAAAATCTGTTCTTTTTCTACGAATGCCTTCCTACCCTGTGCTATCCTACACTTTATATCTACCTTGCTTCGATTATCTTTTGTGATTCTACTGCCTAAATAACAAAAATCTGACACTTCTTCGATTCTATTATCTCCTATTGTGATCCTCATTTTTCTACTGCATTCCTTTTTGTCACACCTCATCACTTTAGTTTTACCTATATTTATTTTCATGTTAAAATCCCTAGTCAATACTGCCTGCATACCATTCAATACCCTTTCTAAATTCTTTTCGCTTTCTTCCAATATAGCTATATCGTCGGCGAATCTCAGCATATATATTTTCTCTCCCTGTACATTCACACCTACACTATACTCTTCTTTTACTTTGTTTATTGCATCTTCTATATATAGATTAAATAATAACGGTGAAAGTGTACATCCCTGCCGAACTCCCTTCCCTATTTTTGCTACCTCTTCTTCCCCCTCAATTCTAACTAAGGCAGTTTGGTGTTTATATAAATTAAAAATTATTCTCCTATCCTTATAATCTATACCCGTTTCTTTTAAAATTCTAAACATTATGTCCCAATCTACATTGTCAAATGCCTTTTCTAAGTCTACAAAAGCTATGCAAGTTACCTTTCCTACCCTCTTTCTTTTTTCTACTACCGTTCTTAGTGCTAGAATCGCCTCTCTCGTCCCTCTGTTTTTCCTAAAACCAAACTGATCTTCTCCTAGCCTTTCCTCTACTTTATTTTCTAATCTCCTATAAATAATCTTTAACAATATCTTCGATGCATGTGATAGTAGGCTAATGGTCCTATAGTTCTCACACAAATTAGCTCCTATTTTCTTCGGCATTGTTACTATTCTACTACGCTGAAAATCCTGTGGTACTTCTCCCTTCTCATGTATTTTACAAACTAACCTGTATAATCGCTCCTGCATTTTTTCCCTGGTACTGTATATGTAATGTATACTATACTGCATCGTTTACGAGTCGTTGTGATTCATGAACGGTTTAGTACACGACGGGTTCAGGACCTAGTACAAGTACTTCATTAACAGTGGCGACTCGTGCCATTTCAATCAGGGGGGGGCGCATTTCTTAAAAAATAACATAATAGTGAGACATCTTACCTAAAATGGATGCAAAATGATTAAATTCAATCATTTCTTTGAAAGTGATATAACTATTCTATCTTCTACCTTTCTATCTTCTATCTTTCATTGATTTAAACTTTGTTTATATAATATAATTGTTTATATTTATATATTATAAACTTCATTGATATAAACAAAACATATATATAAGGAAATATAATCTTCTCTAGGTACTCACGATTATTTATATGAAGTTCTAAGTTCTTATTGGTAGTTACTGATGACAATGTTTACTACTTTACTAACATTTGCAAATTAAATGTACAAACTATAATAAAATGAACTAGATAGAATCGTTTTGTTTGGCGTTATAATTTATATTTTCTATTCCGAATCTTTTCTGTTCAAGCTTCAAAGCTTTGATTTGATATTAAGTGATTGCATTGCACTAAGTATGAAATAGAAGAACTATAAGATTTACATGTTTATTTTTGCATTATTATAAAATTTTGCTATGGCATGACATATTTACGAACATATTTAATCTTGCGAATATATTAATTATATTATGCCAAATGAAATCTGATACCAACATATAAATATCGCATCGAATTTCCTATTTCGTTCCGTTCACCAACACGCTATCACTAAATGAATGTTAGTACTGTATATGTAATGTATACTATACTGCATCGTTTACGAGTCGTTGTGATTCATGAACAGTTTAGTACACAACGGGTTCAGGACCTAGTACAAGGTTATAGTGACCTATAGGTCGTTGCAAACCATCGTCACAGTACGCCCGTCATTCGATTGAACCGTTTAGAGTGAACGGTTCGCGAGTGAACTACACATCGCTAGTCGCGTATATAACTATAACTATAGAATGGACCAAAATATGACACGATTCTCACACAACATTACCCCCGCGGTAATCAATCATTTTCGGTGACAAAAGCAAACAACACAGAAAATTGAACCATCAAATATCAATGACGTATTACAATATTCAAATAATGTACCAGAAGTTAGTAAAATTATACATCGACTGTTCCGGAAAATTATAGCTGTAAAGCAATATTTCAAAAGCAGCGTACAAATGAACATCGATTGGTAATAAATTGTCCAAGATTTAAACTGATGGTATCGAATAAGTTTTTTCTGTTATTCGTTAAGGTGCAAACTTTCATCCGATAAATAAATTTTTCGACTTTTTCGACATAAGATTATTCAAATTCTTTGAAAAATATTATTTTATAATTTAATAAAATAACAAAAAACTTGTCACTGGGGCATTTATAAATTTTTATCATTAGAATAACACAAAAAGCATACAAGACTCTTTGATTTCTACAACTTGTTGAAACACACATCCAATATAAGAATCTTTAAATTACAGTTTTCTCTGACGATATTCTGATTTAACATAATTCTTCATTGCCCAATTTTTCTTTTCTAGTTGATAAAAATGTAAATTAAAAGTTATCGTTACAAATTTTTTTTTATGAAATATACTAAATATTTATAGAAATTAGAAATAAGAGTAAATTAATTTAACTAAGAGCGCTGCGTGGTAAACTAGATAATTGGACAGTGGTTTGCGTTTCCATTAATATTTTTGCTTGAAAGTCACAGAGAGAAGTTTGTGCCTCATTATCTCTGTTGCGAAGGCGAAGGTCGTTATAACGACATTCAGGACTTTGAGGCACAGAAATATCGGTTTCTACCATCATATTCTACAATACGATCTCTTTTATAATTACACTACACCGACGCCTCACCTTATTATAAACATTGTTAGCGAAGAAAAAGAATAATGGCGGTCTGGTCAATACAAAACTTACAATTTCAGGCACTTGGAAAAAAAATAAAAATTCTATCTCTTTATCATCTTGTCATATTTCCTTTTCTGGACAAGCTTTCAATCGATTTCAAATAAATATTCGATGATGATACCTTGACGGAGTTTTCAAGTAATGAACCACAAAAGACAAATTGAAGACCTTGCAGCAACAAGGAGGTATATGGAATTTTGTAAACTTACAGCAGACTTGATAATAAATTTATATGGCAAGCCCATACACAAAATTATTTCTAACTGCAATTTCCTAATTTCGATATAATTTTTTTCTGAAATATTCATCTTATTAAAAACACCAGAGCAAATAATATCAGAAAATATGTTAAAGAGACTTTGATAAATGTGAAAATCAAAAAATACAAAGTGGGTACCCTTCTCTTTTTAAATTTTTAAATTTTCAATTAAAATAGAAACTTTATACACCTTTGAGAAATTATAAAAGAATTGAATTAGGGACAAATTAATCCAAAAAAAAATGCGGATTTAATTCCATTTTAAAAAAAAAAACGCGCATTACTAATTTTCATCAAAAATGCAGATACCTCCTTGTTGCCGCGGGTTCTTCAATTCTGTCATAAAATTAATATATTAAATAACGTTTTGCGTTAATTTTCATAAATCATCATCCACAAACCTGCGCAAGTTAAAGTGTGTACTAAAAATCCGATTAGGTAGTGAAAAATCAGTTTTTTCCTTCTTTCCTTCACCCAATACAGCCCTCTTCAGTGAATCTCTTACCATCCCATCACCACATTACCTACGCACATTCAGACACCAGCCACAGCAGTGGATATTGGTGGGCGCAAGAGGGCTTGGGGGGTGGATGGTGGAGATCCCCTCTCTCCTCATGTCTCCACACAACAAAATTAGTTCAATAAGAAGTAGTCCACGCGTCCCAATCATTATTATCGCCATATTGAAATTTGCATACACGTAGTATTATGTGTTGTGTGTGCATGCGGCTGTTTGTGAATGTATAACGCGTTTCAGGATGTCTTCAGGATGGTTTCAGGACACTGTTTATTGTAGTGCGATTAATTGGATCTAACTGAAAATATTTGCTCTAAATGAATTGATAATATTGGCAAATGGAAAAATTTCTTTTTGCCGAGATATAATTAAACTAAAAATATTTTAAAGCAAGACAACCAAACGCAAATAAACCAAAAATTTAGTCATTAAAAAATGGGACTAGTTAACTACAGAAGAATTTGTGTGAATATAAAAAATGAAGAATTATCCATTTGGGACACATTATACAGGGCAGTAGCGCAGCTGACAATACAATAGAAAGGAATATTGCGTTCATAACGGCGGATAGGCTTGTCTTCATTTGCTGTTCTTGTGTATGTGTTGGTGCATATGTAAGTGTGCCTAAACATACACATATAGAAGGCACTTGCCACAGTCCTCTCAAGAAGGACACGTATACTTAGCCACCCTAATTTCGAAAATTTCAATTTTCTAGCTACAGCGAAAGGTAGTCAATTAAACTTGCGACGATTGAAATTTTAATTTTTATTAAAAAAAAGACAAGTTTTTATGTTCTATAAATATTTTTATGTATACTACTGCTATATTTTTCATGCTATAAGGATTAATAGGATTGTTTTACTCAGATTTAAAACGCAGTAAGTTACTAGCAAAAATGTTGTGGATTAAAAATTTATTACAATGTTAGAATGCGTCTATTGCCTTAAATGTATTAAAATGTTTACAAAATGGGGTGTAAGGGATCGAACGAAATATTTTAAAATAAGCCGATCCAAATGTCAACCTCACCTGCACGTGGCACACCCTGCTAGAAAACAAACGAGGCTCTGGCGACCGAGTTACGGCGGAATAACCGTTCTGAGAAAGTTAAGGAAATGTAACTTTCACGTTATTTAGCGGAAGGATAACAATTTATTATAGATCAAATAAATTACAAATTTTAATAAAGTTTGGTACTTAATGAACGTTTGCTTAGCCTTATAAGAAAAATGTATAAAATGTTAAATATTGCGAAGAGTTGGCTAAGTAGATTGACTCAGTGATGAACTGATATATATGTATATAGAAACACATGGTATGGCAATAATAACGGTGCGTTGGCGAGACAGATAAAGTTACCTTGTCAGATATTCGTTAAGCTTCACATAAGCATGTAGCTAGACCTACGGTCTCGCACATGTACAAATGTAACGGATGATCCAAACTGTTTTTCATAAAAAATAATATTTTTAACAAACCGTTGATGCAAAAACGAATGACTATATTCAAGAAAACGAAAATGGTAATATTTCAGATCGTATTCGACCAGTTTCTTGCTTGGATCGAAGATGTTCACCGACCAAATGTTTGTTGATCACTGGTTATATATGTGTGTGTTTACGGGCAGCAACTAGATAGATATTAGAAGAGAATATCATTCTGGCCCGGAGATAACAGGAAATAATGAGAGTCCATTGGTGCCATGATTATAATGACGAATAGGTAGTATAGCTGCGCCAAATTATAATTAAAGTAACAAGGCTAATTAAGCTCGTGTATTGTTGCGGTCTGCTGTTGCTGTTGCTGATCATCAACAACAGAGATGTCCTCGTTAAGAGGGAACCTTTTGTTTGCATGTTAGCTAAAAGCATGTTAAATATGTACAATGTAAAACAATTGCTGAGAAAATTGCTAGTCGGTGTGTCTATAAAATATACTTTGTATGTAAAATTGAGGTATTTTCAATGATTGGCAATTTTTTTAAACTACGATATGAATTTTTTATCTGAACGTTTGTCAAATTCTCTGAATCACTCTGAACGGTTCAATCAAATGACGGGCGTACTGTGACGATGTTTTGCAACGACCTATAGGTCACTATGACCTAGTTCGTGTACAATGAACTACTATATACGTATTGATGTACTTGTACTATATATATACTTGCAGTATAGTATACATTACATATACAATACTAATATTTATTTAGTGATAAAATGTGTTGGTGAACGGAACGAAATAGGAAACTCGATGCGATATTGCAACAGCAGCATTACCGAACTGAGTCACAATTTATATGTTGGTATCAGATATTATTTGGAATAATATAATTAATATATTCGCAAGATTAAATATGTTCTTAAATATGTCATGCCATAGCAAATTTGTGCAATAATGCAAAAATAAACATCTAAATCTATAGTTCTTCTATTTCACACTGAGTGCATTGCAATCATTTAATATCAAATCAAAGCTTTGAAGTTTGAACAGAAAAGATTCGGAATAGAAAATATAAATTATAACGCCAAACAAAACGATTCTATCTAGTTCATTTTATTATAGTTTGTACATTTAACTTTCAAGTGTTAGTAAAGTAGTATTTTAAGTATTATATAATATTATATAATAAGTATTTTAGAACTTCATATAAATAATCGTGAGTACCTAGAGAAGATTATATTTCTTTATATATATGTTGTGTATAAATTATAAACATTATTGTCTTTTCTACCTCATTCCTAATTCAAAATAAGTATTGTAATATTTCAATTTATTTATTTTTTACCATTTAATATTTTTATATTGAGAAAAAAAGAGATTATTTTCAGTATGTGCATGTACTTCATATAGGTCGTGAACTAGTTCATTTTTAAAAGATGTAGTAGTTCATGACCTATAGTTCGTGAAGGGTACATTGAAATGAATTACGAATTACGAACTAGGTCCTTAAAGTGACCTACAGTTTGCCGTCGCTATTTATGGCTATGACAAAGCCGCTTTCTTGAGAAAAAATCTTGTATCTAAGTAGGTACAAGATTTTTTCAAGATTTGTACAAGTGTACAAAGTTTGTTCGCTATAAGTTTGCCTCGGGTTGCGCAGATAGCGAAAGGATATTCGGCAATTTCCGTGAAGAGAAGGCGGTTCTTCTCTTCAACTCTGTGGACCAGTGGCGTTTCCAATACATTTGTCGTTCTTACCATGTTCGTAAAATAAGAAATTTTTGGGGTAAAAGTACCTACTTTATTACATGTAACAAACTAAGTAACAAAGACACAACAAGTCAAATACAAAATAGTAAATTAACATAAATTAATGGCCTATAAAATGCCGTCGTCATATGCTATTATTACATACATAAATAACATTTCTTCAGTGAGATATTATAGGTAATGTTCATTTAATGGATATTTAAAAAGAAATTTGCAATTCTTCTTCACTGTCACTATTTAAAAATAAATTACTGTCCTCTTCATCGGATTCTTCGTTCAGATTTATAATTAATTGTTCAGTTTATGTATCCACGATAGTTTCATTTTCTAACTCAAAATCTCCTGGTTTAATAGCATTTTCACAACACTTTTTCCGAAGCTCCTGTGTGACATTGTTGAATTCCTCTTCTACTTTCATACTTTCACATCTTTTAAATAAAATGTCACATTTCGTTTAGTAACACTGTTTTTCACTTGTGCCCATATTAGTTCTATAGGATTCAAATCCGGATGATAAAGGGATAAACGTAAAACTTTGTGTCCATGGTCTGTGAAAAGTGTGTCAAATTTATATGTAATGTTCTTTTTATGATATTTTATAATATCGTACAGCTGGGGCTTTAACATTAGATGCGTGAATGGAATTTTATTTTCGGACAACCATTTTACCATTACCTGCTTAGAAGAATTGCTGTTTGGCGCACGATTAATTTGCACGTTATGTTTGATGATAATTACGGTAAATTTAGGTAACAATTTATCTTTTATCCATTTTCCGTAATTTTCACCATTCATTTCATGGTGATAGTCTCCACTTCTTATACCCGACTGAAATATTGTCAAGCAATTTGGTACAAAGCCACTTTCACCACCGGCATGAATTATTATTAAACGTTGACCCTTTGAGATATTCGTATGCAGACTTTCATTGGAATTATCATTCCACGATTTCGATTGAGTATGTCCTGTGTGAATATATGTCTCGTCGATATAAATTATTGATTTTCCTAATTGTCGATAATATTTAATTAAGTGTAAATAATTAATTCGTAAAAATCGAATATCATGTCTTTCAATTAAAACTTTACGATTATTTTCTGTGCTTCTAAACTTAAATCATGTACAATATGATTTCAGGAAGTTTTATGTCCTTCCCATCCTAAGTCACTGTATAGTTTTTCACGTAATATTTTAAGCGTATTTTCGGTTTTGTGAAAATTATATATTATATTTCGAAAGTCGCACTTTTCAAAATCTTCTAAATGTTGTATAGTCGCCTTTCGAATTCACCTTATTTCCTGGTGTAGAAAATGTCGGTTCACTTTCGTTACCTGCAGATTCACCTTCCTTTATAATATATATGTAGCTACCGTTCTTATGACCACTTTGGTTGCTGCAGACACCCTTTCCTTTACTTCCTTCGATGACAAATTGCCATCAGATTTAAAGTATTTATACACATTGAAAATCAATTCCCTTGATTGACTATGGATTAATTTACCATTTAAAAGCGAACTCATTTCCGTAGTAAGTTGTTACGCCACTGATAGTACACAGACTGAAGGTAGCACCAAAGAATGAATGATTGTCTTGAGCGCGTCTTAAGCAATAGCAATTGCACCCCCACTATTTTTGGACAACTGCGCATCTCATGGCCAGGCAAATTAAACGCGAACAGATAGTACATACCTAAAAAATCTTGTAGGGTCTTATGAAAATCCACAAATGTATTTTTTATCAAGTGGTAAGTAGCGAACATTTTAAAGGATCTTGTCGAAAGTTTAACGAACATATCCGAATATAAGACGAATCACAAAAATCATTTTTATATTTTATTACATTTCATGATTTATATCAATGCGTAATTTACAATTGCCCTTTACAAATAATAAGCACAACTTTGATGACACTGCATGCAATGGATTAAGAGTGTCTTTATCCTGTTGATTGGTTATTATTACAGCGAAATGAGTATTTATACGTCTTACCACTTCAGCACTTCCACTTCTATCCTAAGCTTGTTTACCCCTTCTGATTAGACTCACACGTAAACAAATACATGCAGACTCCTCTCTCTTATCAAACACCCGGAATTAAATGAATAATGCATATATTCGTTAGTTGTACACACTTGTTCAACGCGAATGTATCCATATATACAGGGTGATCCACACGAAACCACCACAAAATAACATTAACAGCTTGCTTCTTTTAAGAGCAATAATTAATTTGCAATAAAAAGTAAGCGAAGAGAGTAATTCGAAATACCATTGTTAATATGTAAAATAGGATTCATTAAAAATGCATTGGTTTTGTAAAAATCATTATATTAAAAACATATAATGTTGAATAGAAAAGAAAGCGATATTTAAATGAAATATTAATTTAAATATGATTAAATTAAATTAAATCTAAAGCATCTTCAGTAGTTGATATACAATTATGATAGAGTGGCAGAGGTATTTTATTTAGTTTTTATCTTGTGCTACTGAAGATGGGGGCATAACCTTCGAAATGCGCATCTAGCTATTAAATACGGTTTAGTTAGTTAAAGAGTCCGCAATCCTAAAGATTGGTTGGAAACAGCACGCCATGCCGATCTATCCTGAGCTAATCCCTTCATCTCCCTATAGCTATTCATCTCAACGTCTTCAACTATCTGACTCACATACTCCAATCTAGGCCTACCTACCCCTCTCTTTCCCTCCACTCTACCTTCTATGATCAATTGCATAATCCCCCCATGCCTAAGAATATGCCCTACTAATCTGTCTCTCCTACGCTGTAACACTCTCCAGATACTTCTCTTCTCCCCTACTAACTCTAGTACAGCTTCATTTGTTACTTTATCTTCCCAACCAATCCTCATCATCATCCTATAACACCACATTTCAAGTGCTTCTAATCTACGCTTCTCTTCCTTTCCTATAGTCCACGCCTCACACCCGTACAGTGCTACACTCCAAACATATACCTTCAGTAATCTTTTTCTAAAACCCAAGTCAATATTTGATCTTAAAATCTGTTCTTTTTCTACGAATGCCTTCCTACCCTGTGCTATCCTACACTTTATATCTACCTTGCTTCGATTATCTTTTGTGATTCTACTGCCTAAATAACAAAAATCTGACACTTCTTCGATTCTATTATCTCCTATTGTGATCCTCATTTTTCTACTGCATTCCTTTTTGTCACACCTCATCACTTTAGTTTTACCTATATTTATTTTCATGTTAAAATCTCTAGTCAATACTGCCTGCATACCATTCAATACCCTTTCTAAATTCTTTTCGCTTTCTTCCAATATAGCTATATCGTCGGCGAATCTCAGCATATATATTTTCTCTCCCTGTACATTCACACCTACACTATACTCTTCTTTTACTTTGTTTATTGCATCTTCTATATATAGATTAAATAATAACGGTGAGAGTGTACATCCCTGCCGAACTCCCTTCCCTATTTTTGCTACCTCTTCTTCCCCCTCAATTCTAACTAAGGCAGTTTGGTGTTTATATAAATTAAAAATTATTCTCCTATCCTTATAATCTATACCCGTTTCTTTTAAAATTCTAAACATTATGTCCCAATCTACATTATCAAATGCCTTTTCTAAATCTACAAAAGCTATGCAAGTTACCTTTCCTACCCTCTTTCTTTTTTCTACTACCGTTCTTAGTGCTAGAATCGCCTCTCTCGTCCCTCTGTTTTTCCTAAAACCAAACTGATCTTCTCCTAGCCTTTCCTCTACTTTATTTTCTAATCTCCTATAAATAATCTTTAACAATATCTTCGATGCATGTGATAGTAGACTAATGGTCCTATAGTTCTCACACAAATTAGCTCCTATTTTCTTCGGCATTGTTACTATTCTACTACGCTGAAAATCCTGTGGTACTTCTCCCTTCTCATATATTTTACAAACTAGCCTGTATAATCGCTCCTGCATTTTTTCCCCTGCGTGTTTTATTAATTCGGCTGGTATCATATCAATCCCCGCTGCTTTATTATTCCGTAAATCATTTAATGCTCTATGAAACTCTGACCTAAGTATGCTAGGACATAAGTCATCCTCATCTATCTGTTCCACACTTTCTAGCTCCTCCATGTCCTGCCTACCTTTATATAAATCTTCAAGATACTCCTTCCATCTTCTAGCTTTTTCCTTATTTTCTGTGAGTTCCTTACCCTGCTTATCACATATAATGTTACCCTTTGGTTTTACTTTAGAAAAATGTGACTTAATTTAATATTGAATAAAAAATGACTTAATACGGTATTCGGGTGATATTCTAAACTATTATTTAAGACCGTAGTGATTATTTTTAAAATTAAATATTATTGATTGTGATATTGTAGCTATAATTGAATTTACGGAATATCCTGTTATAAATGACTAAAGAAGGTTTTGGTTCCAGCACGCATTAATCTAAAATTAATTAACCAACATAATTATCCATTCTACGGATCATGACAAATTAATTCAACGTGTATCAGTCTGCATGTGTTAGAGTCTGAGGCTGTTTGTTCGCGCACTAACGCAAATTTCCAAAATAGTCAAGTGCAGAATAGTTCCTACGTCAAATAGTCGCCTTCGTACGTATATATATAGCTCTCCTTCGAAGCTAAATTAGATATCCTCCTCAAGAAATTGCCGGTGGTAGTGTTGCTTGTCTCCTGCTAAAATCTCATTAATGATGACCGAAAAAGTAAACGTAAAAATGACAATTAGACGATTCTGCTAATCGAATGAAAATTTGGTATGTGTACAATTCACACTGTGTTAAGAAGATTCAAATTATACATTTGATTTGGCAAATAATTTCGTTTGAAAATTATTTTAATTATACTTAGCAGCTTTTTATTACGAATGATTACAATTCTCTAGTCTCGATTTTATGTAATAACAATTTATTTATGAAAAAGTCGTGAAAAAGTAAACGTAAAAATGACAATTAGACGATTCTGCTAATAGAATAAAAAATTGGTATGTGTACAATTCAAACTGTGTTAAGAAAATTCAAATTCTACATTTGATTTGGCAAATAATTTCGTTTGAAAATTATTTTAATTATACTTTTTCTTACGAATGATTAAAATTCTCTGGTTTCGATTTTTTGTAATAACAATTTATTTATGAAAAAGTCGTGAAAAAGTAAACGTAAAAATGACAATTAGACGATTCTGCTAATAGAATAAAAAATTGGTATGTGTACAATTCAAACTGTGTTAAGAAAATTCAAATTATACATTTGATTTGGCAAACAATTTCGTTTGAAAATTATTTTAATTATACTTTTTCTTACGAATGATTAAAATTCTCTGGTTTCGATTTTATGTAATAACAATTTATTTATGAAAAAGTCGTGAAAAAGTAAACGCAAAAATTACAATTAGACGATTCTGCTAATAGAATAAAAAATTGGTATGTGTACAATTCAAACTGTGTTAAGAAAATTCAAATTCTACATTTGATTTGGCAAACAATTTCGTTTGAAAATTATTTTAATTATACTTTTTCTTACGAATGATTAAAATTCTCTGGTTTCGATTTTATGTAATAACAATTTATTTATGAAAAAGTCGTGAAAAAGTAAACGCAAAAATTACAATTAGACGATTCTGCTAATAGAATAAAAAATTGGTATGTGTACAATTCAAACTGTGTTAAGAAAATTCAAATTCTACATTTGATTTGGCAAATAATTTCGTTTGAAAATTATTTTAATTATACTTTTTCTTACGAATGATTAAAATTCTCTGGTTTCGATTTTATGTAATAACAATTTATTTATGAAAAAGTCGTGAAAAAGTAAACGCAAAAATTACAATTAGACGATTCTGCTAATAGAATAAAAAATTGGTATGTGTACAATTCAAACTGTGTTAAGAAAATTCAAATTCTACATTTGATTTGGCAAATAATTTCGTTTGAAAATTATTTTAATTATACTTTTTCTTACGAATGATTAAAATTCTCTGGTTTCGATTTTATGTAATAACAATTTATTTATGAAAAAGTCGTGAAAAAGTAAACGCAAAAATTACAATTAGACGATTCTGCTAATAGAATAAAAAATTGGTATGTGTACAATTCAAACTGTGTTAAGAAAATTCAAATTCTACATTTGATTTGGCAAATAATTTCATTTGAAAATTATTTTAATTATACTTTTTCTTACGAATGATTAAAATTCTCTGGTTTCGATTTTATGTAATAACAATTTATTTATGAAAAAGTCGTGAAAAAGTAAACGCAAAAATTACAATTAGACGATTCTGCTAATAGAATAAAAAATTGGTATGTGTACAATTCAAACTGTGTTAAGAAAATTCAAATTCTACATTTGATTTGGCAAATAATTTCGTTTGAAAATTATTTTAATTATACTTTTTCTTACGAATGATTAAAATTCTCTGGTTTCGATTTTATGTAATAACAATTTATTTATGAAAAAGTCGTGAAAAAGTAAACGCAAAAATTACAATTAGACGATTCTGCTAATAGAATAAAAAAATGGTATGTGTACAATTCACACTGTGTTAAGAAAATTCAAATTCTACATTTGATTTGGCAAATAATTTCATTTGAAAATTATTTTAATTATACTTTTTCTTACGAATGATTAAAATTCTCTGGTTTCGATTTTATGTAATAACAATTTATTTATGAAAAAGTCGTGAAAAAGTAAACGCAAAAATTACAATTAGACGATTCTGCTAATAGAATAAAAAATTGGTATGTGTACAATTCAAACTGTGTTAAGAAAATTCAAATTCTACATTTGATTTGGCAAATAATTTCATTTGAAAATTATTTTAATTATACTTTTTCTTACGAATGATTAAAATTCTCTGGTTTCGATTTTATGTAATAACAATTTATTTATGAAAAAGTCGTGAAAAAGTAAACGCAAAAATTACAATTAGACGATTCTGCTAATAGAATAAAAAATTGGTATGTGTACAATTCAAACTGTGTTAAGAAAATTCAAATTCTACATTTGATTTGGCAAATAATTTCGTTTGAAAATTATTTTAATTATACTTTTTCTTACGAATGATTAAAATTCTCTGGTTTCGATTTTATGTAATAACAATTTATTTATGAAAAAGTCGTGAAAAAGTAAACGCAAAAATTACAATTAGACGATTCTGCTAATAGAATAAAAAATTGGTATGTGTACAATTCACACTGTGTTAAGAAAATTCAAATTCTACATTTGATTTGGCAAATAATTTCGTTTGAAAATTATTTTAATTATACTTTTTCTTACGAATGATTAAAATTCTCTGGTTTCGATTTTATGTAATAACAATTTATTTATGAAAAAGTCGTGAAAAAGTAAACGCAAAAATTACAATTAGACGATTCTGCTAATAGAATAAAAAATTGGTATGTGTACAATTCAAACTGTGTTAAGAAGATTCAAATTCTACATTTGATTTGGCAAATAATTTCATTTGAAAATTATTTTAATTATACTTTTTCTTACGAATGATTAAAATTCTCTGGTTTCGATTTTATGTAATAACAATTTATTTATGAAAAAGTCGTGAAAAAGTAAACGCAAAAATTACAATTAGACGATTCTGCTAATAGAATAAAAAATTGGTATGTGTACAATTCAAACTGTGTTAAGAAGATTCAAATTATACATTTGATTTGGCAAACAATTTCGTTTGAAAATTATTTTAATTATACTTTTTCTTACGAATGATTAAAATTCTCTGGTTTCGATTTTATGTAATAACAATTTATTTATGAAAAAGTCGTGAAAAAGTAAACGCAAAAATTACAATTAGACGATTCTGCTAATAGAATAAAAAATTGGTATGTGTACAATTCACACTGTGTTAAGAAAATTCAAATTCTACATTTGATTTGGCAAATAATTTCGTTTGAAAATTATTTTAATTATACTTTTTCTTACGAATGATTAAAATTCTCTGGTTTCGATTTTATGTAATAACAATTTATTTATGAAAAAGTCGTGAAAAAGTAAACGCAAAAATTACAATTAGACGATTCTGCTAATAGAATAAAAAATTGGTATGTGTACAATTCACACTGTGTTAAGAAAATTCAAATTCTACATTTGATTTGGCAAATAATTTCATTTGAAAATTATTTTAATTATACTTTTTCTTACGAATGATTAAAATTCTCTGGTTTCGATTTTATGTAATAACAATTTATTTATGAAAAAGTCGTGAAAAAGTAAACGCAAAAATTACAATTAGACGATTCTGCTAATAGAATAAAAAATTGGTATGTGTACAATTCAAACTGTGTTAAGAAAATTCAAATTCTACATTTGATTTGGCAAACAATTTCGTTTGAAAATTATTTTAATTATACTTTTTCTTACGAATGATTAAAATTCTCTGGTTTCGATTTTATGTAATAACAATTTATTTATGAAAAAGTCGTGAAAAAGTAAACGCAAAAATTACAATTAGACGATTCTGCTAATAGAATAAAAAATTGGTATGTGTACAATTCAAACTGTGTTAAGAAAATTCAAATTATACATTTGATTTGGCAAACAATTTCGTTTGAAAATTATTTTAATTATACTTTTTCTTACGAATGATTAAAATTCTCTGGTTTCGATTTTATGTAATAACAATTTATTTATGAAAAAGTCGTGAAAAAGTAAACGCAAAAATTACAATTAGACGATTCTGCTAATAGAATAAAAAATTGGTATGTGTACAATTCAAACTGTGTTAAGAAGATTCAAATTCTACATTTGATTTGGCAAATAATTTCGTTTGAAAATTATTTTAATTATACTTTTTCTTACGAATGATTAAAATTCTCTGGTTTCGATTTTATGTAATAACAATTTATTTATGAAAAAGTCGTGAAAAAGTAAACGCAAAAATTACAATTAGACGATTCTGCTAATAGAATAAAAAATTGGTATGTGTACAATTCAAACTGTGTTAAGAAGATTCAAATTATACATTTGATTTGGCAAACAATTTCGTTTGAAAATTATTTTAATTATACTTTTTCTTACGAATGATTAAAATTCTCTGGTTTCGATTTTATGTAATAACAATTTATTTATGAAAAAGTCGTGAAAAAGTAAACGCAAAAATTACAATTAGACGATTCTGCTAATAGAATAAAAAATTGGTATGTGTACAATTCACACTGTGTTAAGAAAATTCAAATTCTACATTTGATTTGGCAAATAATTTCGTTTGAAAATTATTTTAATTATACTTTTTCTTACGAATGATTAAAATTCTCTGGTTTCGATTTTATGTAATAACAATTTATTTATGAAAAAGTCGTGAAAAAGTAAACGCAAAAATTACAATTAGACGATTCTGCTAATAGAATAAAAAATTGGTATGTGTACAATTCACACTGTGTTAAGAAAATTCAAATTCTACATTTGATTTGGCAAATAATTTCGTTTGAAAATTATTTTAATTATACTTTTTCTTACGAATGATTAAAATTCTCTGGTTTCGATTTTATGTAATAACAATTTATTTATGAAAAAGTCGTGAAAAAGTAAACGCAAAAATTACAATTAGACGATTCTGCTAATAGAATAAAAAATTGGTATGTGTACAATTCACACTGTGTTAAGAAAATTCAAATTCTACATTTGATTTGGCAAATAATTTCATTTGAAAATTATTTTAATTATACTGTTTCTTACGAATGATTAAAATTCTCTGGTTTCGATTTTATGTAATAACAATTTATTTATGAAAAAGTCGTGAAAAAGTAAACGCAAAAATTACAATTAGACGATTCTGCTAATAGAATAAAAAATTGGTATGTGTACAATTCAAACTGTGTTAAGAAGATTCAAATTATACATTTGATTTGGCAAACAATTTCGTTTGAAAATTATTTTAATTATACTTTTTCTTACGAATGATTAAAATTCTCTGGTTTCGATTTTATGTAATAACAATTTATTTATGAAAAAGTCGTGAAAAAGTAAACGCAAAAATTACAATTAGACGATTCTGCTAATAGAATAAAAAATTGGTATGTGTACAATTCACACTGTGTTAAGAAAATTCAAATTCTACATTTGATTTGGCAAATAATTTCGTTTGAAAATTATTTTAATTATACTTTTTCTTACGAATGATTAAAATTCTCTGGTTTCGATTTTATGTAATAACAATTTATTTATGAAAAAGTCGTGAAAAAGTAAACGCAAAAATTACAATTAGACGATTCTGCTAATAGAATAAAAAATTGGTATGTGTACAATTCACACTGTGTTAAGAAAATTCAAATTCTACATTTGATTTGGCAAATAATTTCATTTGAAAATTATTTTAATTATACTTTTTCTTACGAATGATTAAAATTCTCTGGTTTCGATTTTATGTAATAACAATTTATTTATGAAAAAGTCGTGAAAAAGTAAACGCAAAAATTACAATTAGACGATTCTGCTAATAGAATAAAAAATTGGTATGTGTACAATTCACACTGTGTTAAGAAAATTCAAATTCTACATTTGATTTGGCAAATAATTTCGTTTGAAAATTATTTTAATTATACTTTTTCTTACGAATGATTAAAATTCTCTGGTTTCGATTTTATGTAATAACAATTTATTTATGAAAAAGTCGTGAAAAAGTAAACGCAAAAATTACAATTAGACGATTCTGCTAATAGAATAAAAAATTGGTATGTGTACAATTCAAACTGTGTTAAGAAGATTCAAATTATACATTTGATTTGGCAAACAATTTCGTTTGAAAATTATTTTAATTATACTTTTTCTTACGAATGATTAAAATTCTCTGGTTTCGATTTTATGTAATAACAATTTATTTATGAAAAAGTCGTGAAAAAGTAAACGCAAAAATTACAATTAGACGATTCTGCTAATAGAATAAAAAATTGGTATGTGTACAATTCACACTGTGTTAAGAAAATTCAAATTCTACATTTGATTTGGCAAACAATTTCGTTTGAAAATTATTTTAATTATACTTTTTCTTACGAATGATTAAAATTCTCTGGTTTCGATTTTATGTAATAACAATTTATTTATGAAAAAGTCGTGAAAAAGTAAACGCAAAAATTACAATTAGACGATTCTGCTAATAGAATAAAAAATTGGTATGTGTACAATTCACACTGTGTTAAGAAAATTCAAATTCTACATTTGATTTGGCAAATAATTTCATTTGAAAATTATTTTAATTATACTGTTTCTTACGAATGATTAAAATTCTCTGGTTTCGATTTTATGTAATAACAATTTATTTATGAAAAAGTCGTGAAAAAGTAAACGCAAAAATTACAATTAGACGATTCTGCTAATAGAATAAAAAATTGGTATGTGTACAATTCACACTGTGTTAAGAAAATTCAAATTCTACATTTGATTTGGCAAATAATTTCGTTTGAAAATTATTTTAATTATACTTTTTCTTACGAATGATTAAAATTCTCTGGTTTCGATTTTATGTAATAACAATTTATTTATGAAAAAGTCGTGAAAAAGTAAACGCAAAAATTACAATTAGACGATTCTGCTAATAGAATAAAAAATTGGTATGTGTACAATTCACACTGTGTTAAGAAAATTCAAATTCTACATTTGATTTGGCAAATAATTTCATTTGAAAATTATTTTAATTATACTGTTTCTTACGAATGATTAAAATTCTCTGGTTTCGATTTTATGTAATAACAATTTATTTATGAAAAAGTCGTGAAAAAGTAAACGCAAAAATTACAATTAGACGATTCTGCTAATAGAATAAAAAATTGGTATGTGTACAATTCACACTGTGTTAAGAAAATTCAAATTCTACATTTGATTTGGCAAATAATTTCGTTTGAAAATTATTTTAATTATACTTTTTCTTACGAATGATTAAAATTCTCTGGTTTCGATTTTATGTAATAACAATTTATTTATGAAAAAGTCGTGAAAAAGTAAACGCAAAAATTACAATTAGACGATTCTGCTAATAGAATAAAAAATTGGTATGTGTACAATTCACACTGTGTTAAGAAAATTCAAATTCTACATTTGATTTGGCAAATAATTTCGTTTGAAAATTATTTTAATTATACTTTTTCTTACGAATGATTAAAATTCTCTGGTTTCGATTTTATGTAATAACAATTTATTTATGAAAAAGTCGTGAAAAAGTAAACGCAAAAATTACAATTAGACGATTCTGCTAATAGAATAAAAAATTGGTATGTGTACAATTCACACTGTGTTAAGAAAATTCAAATTCTACATTTGATTTGGCAAATAATTTCATTTGAAAATTATTTTAATTATACTGTTTCTTACGAATGATTAAAATTCTCTGGTTTCGATTTTATGTAATAACAATTTATTTATGAAAAAGTCGTGAAAAAGTAAACGCAAAAATTACAATTAGACGATTCTGCTAATAGAATAAAAAATTGGTATGTGTACAATTCACACTGTGTTAAGAAAATTCAAATTCTACATTTGATTTGGCAAATAATTTCGTTTGAAAATTATTTTAATTATACTTTTTCTTACGAATGATTAAAATTCTCTGGTTTCGATTTTATGTAATAACAATTTATTTATGAAAAAGTCGTGAAAAAGTAAACGCAAAAATTACAATTAGACGATTCTGCTAATAGAATAAAAAATTGGTATGTGTACAATTCACACTGTGTTAAGAAAATTCAAATTCTACATTTGATTTGGCAAATAATTTCATTTGAAAATTATTTTAATTATACTGTTTCTTACGAATGATTAAAATTCTCTGGTTTCGATTTTATGTAATAACAATTTATTTATGAAAAAGTCGTGAAAAAGTAAACGCAAAAATTACAATTAGACGATTCTGCTAATAGAATAAAAAATTGGTATGTGTACAATTCACACTGTGTTAAGAAAATTCAAATTCTACATTTGATTTGGCAAATAATTTCGTTTGAAAATTATTTTAATTATACTTTTTCTTACGAATGATTAAAATTCTCTGGTTTCGATTTTATGTAATAACAATTTATTTATGAAAAAGTCGTGAAAAAGTAAACGCAAAAATTACAATTAGACGATTCTGCTAATAGAATAAAAAATTGGTATGTGTACAATTCACACTGTGTTAAGAAAATTCAAATTCTACATTTGATTTGGCAAATAATTTCGTTTGAAAATTATTTTAATTATACTTTTTCTTACGAATGATTAAAATTCTCTGGTTTCGATTTTATGTAATAACAATTTATTTATGAAAAAGTCGTGAAAAAGTAAACGCAAAAATTACAATTAGACGATTCTGCTAATAGAATAAAAAATTGGTATGTGTACAATTCAAACTGTGTTAAGAAGATTCAAATTATACATTTGATTTGGCAAACAATTTCGTTTGAAAATTATTTTAATTATACTTTTTCTTACGAATGATTAAAATTCTCTGGTTTCGATTTTATGTAATAACAATTTATTTATGAAAAAGTCGTGAAAAAGTAAACGCAAAAATTACAATTAGACGATTCTGCTAATAGAATAAAAAATTGGTATGTGTACAATTCACACTGTGTTAAGAAAATTCAAATTCTACATTTGATTTGGCAAATAATTTCATTTGAAAATTATTTTAATTATACTGTTTCTTACGAATGATTAAAATTCTCTGGTTTCGATTTTATGTAATAACAATTTATTTATGAAAAAGTCGTGAAAAAGTAAACGCAAAAATTACAATTAGACGATTCTGCTAATAGAATAAAAAATTGGTATGTGTACAATTCACACTGTGTTAAGAAAATTCAAATTCTACATTTGATTTGGCAAATAATTTCGTTTGAAAATTATTTTAATTATACTTTTTCTTACGAATGATTAAAATTCTCTGGTTTCGATTTTATGTAATAACAATTTATTTATGAAAAAGTCGTGAAAAAGTAAACGCAAAAATTACAATTAGACGATTCTGCTAATAGAATAAAAAATTGGTATGTGTACAATTCACACTGTGTTAAGAAAATTCAAATTCTACATTTGATTTGGCAAATAATTTCGTTTGAAAATTATTTTAATTATACTTTTTCTTACGAATGATTAAAATTCTCTGGTTTCGATTTTATGTAATAACAATTTATTTATGAAAAAGTCGTGAAAAAGTAAACGCAAAAATTACAATTAGACGATTCTGCTAATAGAATAAAAAATTGGTATGTGTACAATTCACACTGTGTTAAGAAAATTCAAATTCTACATTTGATTTGGCAAATAATTTCATTTGAAAATTATTTTAATTATACTTTTTCTTACGAATGATTAAAATTCTCTGGTTTCGATTTTATGTAATAACAATTTATTTATGAAAAAGTCGTGAAAAAGTAAACGCAAAAATTACAATTAGACGATTCTGCTAATAGAATAAAAAATTGGTATGTTTACAATTCAAACTGTGTTAAGAAGATTCAAATTCTACATTTGATTTGGCAAATAATTTCGTTTGAAAATTATTTTAATTATACTTTTTCTTACGAATGATTAAAATTCTCTGGTTTCGATTTTATGTAATAACAATTTATTTATGAAAAAGTCGTGAAAAAGTAAACGCAAAAATTACAATTAGACGATTCTGCTAATAGAATAAAAAATTGGTATGTGTACAATTCACACTGTGTTAAGAAAATTCAAATTCTACATTTGATTTGGCAAATAATTTCATTTGAAAATTATTTTAATTATACTTTTTCTTACGAATGATTAAAATTCTCTGGTTTCGATTTTATGTAATAACAATTTATTTATGAAAAAGTCGTGAAAAAGTAAACGCAAAAATTACAATTAGACGATTCTGCTAATAGAATAAAAAATTGGTATGTGTACAATTCACACTGTGTTAAGAAAATTCAAATTCTACATTTGATTTGGCAAATAATTTCATTTGAAAATTATTTTAATTATACTTTTTCTTACGAATGATTAAAATTCTCTGGTTTCGATTTTATGTAATAACAATTTATTTATGAAAAAGTCGTGAAAAAGTAAACGCAAAAATTACAATTAGACGATTCTGCTAATAGAATAAAAAATTGGTATGTGTACAATTCACACTGTGTTAAGAAAATTCAAATTCTACATTTGATTTGGCAAATAATTTCATTTGAAAATTATTTTAATTATACTGTTTCTTACGAATGATTAAAATTCTCTGGTTTCGATTTTATGTAATAACAATTTATTTATGAAAAAGTCGTGAAAAAGTAAACGCAAAAATTACAATTAGACGATTCTGCTAATAGAATAAAAAATTGGTATGTGTACAATTCACACTGTGTTAAGAAAATTCAAATTCTACATTTGATTTGGCAAATAATTTCATTTGAAAATTATTTTAATTATACTGTTTCTTACGAATGATTAAAATTCTCTGGTTTCGATTTTATGTAATAACAATTTATTTATGAAAAAGTCGTGAAAAAGTAAACGCAAAAATTACAATTAGACGATTCTGCTAATAGAATAAAAAAATGGTATGTGTACAATTCACACTGTGTTAAGAAAATTCAAATTCTACATTTGATTTGGCAAATAATTTCATTTGAAAATTATTTTAATTATACTTTTTCTTACGAATGATTAAAATTCTCTGGTTTCGATTTTATGTAATAACAATTTATTTATGAAAAAGTCGTGAAAAAGTAAACGCAAAAATTACAATTAGACGATTCTGCTAATAGAATAAAAAATTGGTATGTGTACAATTCACACTGTGTTAAGAAAATTCAAATTCTACATTTGATTTGGCAAATAATTTCATTTGAAAATTATTTTAATTATACTTTTTCTTACGAATGATTAAAATTCTCTGGTTTCGATTTTATGTAATAACAATTTATTTATGAAAAAGTCGTGAAAAAGTAAACGCAAAAATTACAATTAGACGATTCTGCTAATAGAATAAAAAATTGGTATGTGTACAATTCACACTGTGTTAAGAAAATTCAAATTCTACATTTGATTTGGCAAATAATTTCGTTTGAAAATTATTTTAATTATACTTTTTCTTACGAATGATTAAAATTCTCTGGTTTCGATTTTATGTAATAACAATTTATTTATGAAAAAGTCGTGAAAAAGTAAACGCAAAAATTACAATTAGACGATTCTGCTAATAGAATAAAAAATTGGTATGTGTACAATTCACACTGTGTTAAGAAAATTCAAATTCTACATTTGATTTGGCAAATAATTTCATTTGAAAATTATTTTAATTATACTTTTTCTTACGAATGATTAAAATTCTCTGGTTTCGATTTTATGTAATAACAATTTATTTATGAAAAAGTCGTGAAAAAGTAAACGCAAAAATTACAATTAGACGATTCTGCTAATAGAATAAAAAATTGGTATGTGTACAATTCAAACTGTGTTAAGAAAATTCAAATTCTACATTTGATTTGGCAAACAATTTCGTTTGAAAATTATTTTAATTATACTTTTTCTTACGAATGATTAAAATTCTCTGGTTTCGATTTTATGTAATAACAATTTATTTATGAAAAAGTCGTGAAAAAGTAAACGCAAAAATTACAATTAGACGATTCTGCTAATAGAATAAAAAATTGGTATGTGTACAATTCACACTGTGTTAAGAAAATTCAAATTCTACATTTGATTTGGCAAATAATTTCATTTGAAAATTATTTTAATTATACTGTTTCTTACGAATGATTAAAATTCTCTGGTTTCGATTTTATGTAATAACAATTTATTTATGAAAAAGTCGTGAAAAAGTAAACGCAAAAATTACAATTAGACGATTCTGCTAATAGAATAAAAAATTGGTATGTGTACAATTCAAACTGTGTTAAGAAGATTCAAATTATACATTTGATTTGGCAAATAATTTCATTTGAAAATTATTTTAATTATACTTTTTCTTACGAATGATTAAAATTCTCTGGTTTCGATTTTATGTAATAACAATTTATTTATGAAAAAGTCGTGAAAAAGTAAACGCAAAAATTACAATTAGACGATTCTGCTAATAGAATAAAAAATTGGTATGTGTACAATTCAAACTGTGTTAAGAAGATTCAAATTATACATTTGATTTGGCAAACAATTTCATTTGAAAATTATTTTAATTATACTGTTTCTTACGAATGATTAAAATTCTCTGGTTTCGATTTTATGTAATAACAATTTATTTATGAAAAAGTCGTGAAAAAGTAAACGCAAAAATTACAATTAGACGATTCTGCTAATAGAATAAAAAATTGGTATGTGTACAATTCACACTGTGTTAAGAAAATTCAAATTCTACATTTGATTTGGCAAATAATTTCATTTGAAAATTATTTTAATTATACTGTTTCTTACGAATGATTAAAATTCTCTGGTTTCGATTTTATGTAATAACAATTTATTTATGAAAAAGTCGTGAAAAAGTAAACGCAAAAATTACAATTAGACGATTCTGCTAATAGAATAAAAAATTGGTATGTGTACAATTCACACTGTGTTAAGAAAATTCAAATTCTACATTTGATTTGGCAAATAATTTCATTTGAAAATTATTTTAATTATACTTTTTCTTACGAATGATTAAAATTCTCTGGTTTCGATTTTATGTAATAACAATTTATTTATGAAAAAGTCGTGAAAAAGTAAACGCAAAAATTACAATTAGACGATTCTGCTAATAGAATAAAAAATTGGTATGTGTACAATTCAAACTGTGTTAAGAAAATTCAAATTATACATTTGATTTGGCAAACAATTTCATTTGAAAATTATTTTAATTATACTTTTTCTTACGAATGATTAAAATTCTCTGGTTTCGATTTTATGTAATAACAATTTATTTATGAAAAAGTCGTGAAAAAGTAAACGCAAAAATTACAATTAGACGATTCTGCTAATAGAATAAAAAATTGGTATGTGTACAATTCACACTGTGTTAAGAAAATTCAAATTCTACATTTGATTTGGCAAATAATTTCATTTGAAAATTATTTTAATTATACTGTTTCTTACGAATGATTAAAATTCTCTGGTTTCGATTTTATGTAATAACAATTTATTTATGAAAAAGTCGTGAAAAAGTAAACGCAAAAATTACAATTAGACGATTCTGCTAATAGAATAAAAAATTGGTATGTGTACAATTCAAACTGTGTTAAGAAGATTCAAATTATACATTTGATTTGGCAAATAATTTCATTTGAAAATTATTTTAATTATACTTTTTCTTACGAATGATTAAAATTCTCTGGTTTCGATTTTATGTAATAACAATTTATTTATGAAAAAGTCGTGAAAAAGTAAACGCAAAAATTACAATTAGACGATTCTGCTAATAGAATAAAAAATTGGTATGTGTACAATTCAAACTGTGTTAAGAAGATTCAAATTATACATTTGATTTGGCAAATAATTTCATTTGAAAATTATTTTAATTATACTGTTTCTTACGAATGATTAAAATTCTCTGGTTTCGATTTTATGTAATAACAATTTATTTATGAAAAAGTCGTGAAAAAGTAAACGCAAAAATTACAATTAGACGATTCTGCTAATAGAATAAAAAATTGGTATGTGTACAATTCACACTGTGTTAAGAAAATTCAAATTCTACATTTGATTTGGCAAATAATTTCATTTGAAAATTATTTTAATTATACTGTTTCTTACGAATGATTAAAATTCTCTGGTTTCGATTTTATGTAATAACAATTTATTTATGAAAAAGTCGTGAAAAAGTAAACGCAAAAATTACAATTAGACGATTCTGCTAATAGAATAAAAAATTGGTATGTGTACAATTCACACTGTGTTAAGAAAATTCAAATTCTACATTTGATTTGGCAAATAATTTCATTTGAAAATTATTTTAATTATACTGTTTCTTACGAATGATTAAAATTCTCTGGTTTCGATTTTATGTAATAACAATTTATTTATGAAAAAGTCGTGAAAAAGTAAACGCAAAAATTACAATTAGACGATTCTGCTAATAGAATAAAAAATTGGTATGTGTACAATTCAAACTGTGTTAAGAAGATTCAAATTATACATTTGATTTGGCAAACAATTTCGTTTGAAAATTATTTTAATTATACTTTTTCTTACGAATGATTAAAATTCTCTGGTTTCGATTTTATGTAATAACAATTTATTTATGAAAAAGTCGTGAAAAAGTAAACGCAAAAATTACAATTAGACGATTCTGCTAATAGAATAAAAAATTGGTATGTGTACAATTCACACTGTGTTAAGAAAATTCAAATTCTACATTTGATTTGGCAAATAATTTCGTTTGAAAATTATTTTAATTATACTTTTTCTTACGAATGATTAAAATTCTCTGGTTTCGATTTTATGTAATAACAATTTATTTATGAAAAAGTCGTGAAAAAGTAAACGCAAAAATTACAATTAGACGATTCTGCTAATAGAATAAAAAATTGGTATGTGTACAATTCACACTGTGTTAAGAAAATTCAAATTCTACATTTGATTTGGCAAATAATTTCATTTGAAAATTATTTTAATTATACTTTTTCTTACGAATGATTAAAATTCTCTGGTTTCGATTTTATGTAATAACAATTTATTTATGAAAAAGTCGTGAAAAAGTAAACGCAAAAATTACAATTAGACGATTCTGCTAATAGAATAAAAAATTGGTATGTGTACAATTCACACTGTGTTAAGAAAATTCAAATTCTACATTTGATTTGGCAAATAATTTCGTTTGAAAATTATTTTAATTATACTTTTTCTTACGAATGATTAAAATTCTCTGGTTTCGATTTTATGTAATAACAATTTATTTATGAAAAAGTCGTGAAAAAGTAAACGCAAAAATTACAATTAGACGATTCTGCTAATAGAATAAAAAATTGGTATGTGTACAATTCACACTGTGTTAAGAAAATTCAAATTCTACATTTGATTTGGCAAATAATTTCATTTGAAAATTATTTTAATTATACTTTTTCTTACGAATGATTAAAATTCTCTGGTTTCGATTTTATGTAATAACAATTTATTTATGAAAAAGTCGTGAAAAAGTAAACGCAAAAATTACAATTAGACGATTCTGCTAATAGAATAAAAAATTGGTATGTGTACAATTCAAACTGTGTTAAGAAGATTCAAATTCTACATTTGATTTGGCAAATAATTTCATTTGAAAATTATTTTAATTATACTTTTTCTTACGAATGATTAAAATTCTCTGGTTTCGATTTTATGTAATAACAATTTATTTATGAAAAAGTCGTGAAAAAGTAAACGCAAAAATTACAATTAGACGATTCTGCTAATAGAATAAAAAATTGGTATGTGTACAATTCAAACTGTGTTAAGAAGATTCAAATTATACATTTGATTTGGCAAATAATTTCATTTGAAAATTATTTTAATTATACTTTTTCTTACGAATGATTAAAATTCTCTGGTTTCGATTTTATGTAATAACAATTTATTTATGAAAAAGTCGTGAAAAAGTAAACGCAAAAATTACAATTAGACGATTCTGCTAATAGAATAAAAAATTGGTATGTGTACAATTCAAACTGTGTTAAGAAGATTCAAATTATACATTTGATTTGGCAAATAATTTCATTTGAAAATTATTTTAATTATACTGTTTCTTACGAATGATTAAAATTCTCTGGTTTCGATTTTATGTAATAACAATTTATTTATGAAAAAGTCGTGAAAAAGTAAACGCAAAAATTACAATTAGACGATTCTGCTAATAGAATAAAAAATTGGTATGTGTACAATTCACACTGTGTTAAGAAAATTCAAATTCTACATTTGATTTGGCAAATAATTTCATTTGAAAATTATTTTAATTATACTGTTTCTTACGAATGATTAAAATTCTCTGGTTTCGATTTTATGTAATAACAATTTATTTATGAAAAAGTCGTGAAAAAGTAAACGCAAAAATTACAATTAGACGATTCTGCTAATAGAATAAAAAATTGGTATGTGTACAATTCACACTGTGTTAAGAAAATTCAAATTCTACATTTGATTTGGCAAATAATTTCATTTGAAAATTATTTTAATTATACTGTTTCTTACGAATGATTAAAATTCTCTGGTTTCGATTTTATGTAATAACAATTTATTTATGAAAAAGTCGTGAAAAAGTAAACGCAAAAATTACAATTAGACGATTCTGCTAATAGAATAAAAAATTGGTATGTGTACAATTCAAACTGTGTTAAGAAGATTCAAATTATACATTTGATTTGGCAAACAATTTCGTTTGAAAATTATTTTAATTATACTTTTTCTTACGAATGATTAAAATTCTCTGGTTTCGATTTTATGTAATAACAATTTATTTATGAAAAAGTCGTGAAAAAGTAAACGCAAAAATTACAATTAGACGATTCTGCTAATAGAATAAAAAATTGGTATGTGTACAATTCACACTGTGTTAAGAAAATTCAAATTCTACATTTGATTTGGCAAATAATTTCGTTTGAAAATTATTTTAATTATACTTTTTCTTACGAATGATTAAAATTCTCTGGTTTCGATTTTATGTAATAACAATTTATTTATGAAAAAGTCGTGAAAAAGTAAACGCAAAAATTACAATTAGACGATTCTGCTAATAGAATAAAAAATTGGTATGTGTACAATTCACACTGTGTTAAGAAAATTCAAATTCTACATTTGATTTGGCAAATAATTTCATTTGAAAATTATTTTAATTATACTTTTTCTTACGAATGATTAAAATTCTCTGGTTTCGATTTTATGTAATAACAATTTATTTATGAAAAAGTCGTGAAAAAGTAAACGCAAAAATTACAATTAGACGATTCTGCTAATAGAATAAAAAATTGGTATGTGTACAATTCACACTGTGTTAAGAAAATTCAAATTCTACATTTGATTTGGCAAATAATTTCGTTTGAAAATTATTTTAATTATACTTTTTCTTACGAATGATTAAAATTCTCTGGTTTCGATTTTATGTAATAACAATTTATTTATGAAAAAGTCGTGAAAAAGTAAACGCAAAAATTACAATTAGACGATTCTGCTAATAGAATAAAAAATTGGTATGTGTACAATTCACACTGTGTTAAGAAAATTCAAATTCTACATTTGATTTGGCAAATAATTTCATTTGAAAATTATTTTAATTATACTTTTTCTTACGAATGATTAAAATTCTCTGGTTTCGATTTTATGTAATAACAATTTATTTATGAAAAAGTCGTGAAAAAGTAAACGCAAAAATTACAATTAGACGATTCTGCTAATAGAATAAAAAATTGGTATGTGTACAATTCAAACTGTGTTAAGAAGATTCAAATTCTACATTTGATTTGGCAAATAATTTCATTTGAAAATTATTTTAATTATACTTTTTCTTACGAATGATTAAAATTCTCTGGTTTCGATTTTATGTAATAACAATTTATTTATGAAAAAGTCGTGAAAAAGTAAACGCAAAAATTACAATTAGACGATTCTGCTAATAGAATAAAAAATTGGTATGTGTACAATTCACACTGTGTTAAGAAAATTCAAATTCTACATTTGATTTGGCAAATAATTTCATTTGAAAATTATTTTAATTATACTTTTTCTTACGAATGATTAAAATTCTCTGGTTTCGATTTTATGTAATAACAATTTATTTATGAAAAAGTCGTGAAAAAGTAAACGCAAAAATTACAATTAGACGATTCTGCTAATAGAATAAAAAATTGGTATGTGTACAATTCACACTGTGTTAAGAAAATTCAAATTCTACATTTGATTTGGCAAATAATTTCGTTTGAAAATTATTTTAATTATACTTTTTCTTACGAATGATTAAAATTCTCTGGTTTCGATTTTATGTAATAACAATTTATTTATGAAAAAGTCGTGAAAAAGTAAACGCAAAAATTACAATTAGACGATTCTGCTAATAGAATAAAAAATTGGTATGTGTACAATTCAAACTGTGTTAAGAAGATTCAAATTCTACATTTGATTTGGCAAATAATTTCATTTGAAAATTATTTTAATTATACTTTTTCTTACGAATGATTAAAATTCTCTGGTTTCGATTTTATGTAATAACAATTTATTTATGAAAAAGTCGTGAAAAAGTAAACGCAAAAATTACAATTAGACGATTCTGCTAATAGAATAAAAAATTGGTATGTGTACAATTCACACTGTGTTAAGAAAATTCAAATTCTACATTTGATTTGGCAAATAATTTCATTTGAAAATTATTTTAATTATACTTTTTCTTACGAATGATTAAAATTCTCTGGTTTCGATTTTATGTAATAACAATTTATTTATGAAAAAGTCGTGAAAAAGTAAACGCAAAAATTACAATTAGACGATTCTGCTAATAGAATAAAAAATTGGTATGTGTACAATTCAAACTGTGTTAAGAAGATTCAAATTCTACATTTGATTTGGCAAATAATTTCGTTTGAAAATTATTTTAATTATACTTTTTCTTACGAATGATTAAAATTCTCTGGTTTCGATTTTATGTAATAACAATTTATTTATGAAAAAGTCGTGAAAAAGTAAACGCAAAAATTACAATTAGACGATTCTGCTAATAGAATAAAAAATTGGTATGTGTACAATTCACACTGTGTTAAGAAAATTCAAATTCTACATTTGATTTGGCAAATAATTTCATTTGAAAATTATTTTAATTATACTGTTTCTTACGAATGATTAAAATTCTCTGGTTTCGATTTTATGTAATAACAATTTATTTATGAAAAAGTCGTGAAAAAGTAAACGCAAAAATTACAATTAGACGATTCTGCTAATAGAATAAAAAATTGGTATGTGTACAATTCACACTGTGTTAAGAAAATTCAAATTCTACATTTGATTTGGCAAACAATTTCGTTTGAAAATTATTTTAATTATACTTTTTCTTACGAATGATTAAAATTCTCTGGTTTCGATTTTATGTAATAACAATTTATTTATGAAAAAGTCGTGAAAAAGTAAACGCAAAAATTACAATTAGACGATTCTGCTAATAGAATAAAAAATTGGTATGTGTACAATTCACACTGTGTTAAGAAAATTCAAATTCTACATTTGATTTGGCAAATAATTTCGTTTGAAAATTATTTTAATTATACTTTTTCTTACGAATGATTAAAATTCTCTGGTTTCGATTTTATGTAATAACAATTTATTTATGAAAAAGTCGTGAAAAAGTAAACGCAAAAATTACAATTAGACGATTCTGCTAATAGAATAAAAAATTGGTATGTGTACAATTCACACTGTGTTAAGAAAATTCAAATTCTACATTTGATTTGGCAAATAATTTCATTTGAAAATTATTTTAATTATACTTTTTCTTACGAATGATTAAAATTCTCTGGTTTCGATTTTATGTAATAACAATTTATTTATGAAAAAGTCGTGAAAAAGTAAACGCAAAAATTACAATTAGACGATTCTGCTAATAGAATAAAAAATTGGTATGTGTACAATTCAAACTGTGTTAAGAAGATTCAAATTCTACATTTGATTTGGCAAATAATTTCATTTGAAAATTATTTTAATTATACTTTTTCTTACGAATGATTAAAATTCTCTGGTTTCGATTTTATGTAATAACAATTTATTTATGAAAAAGTCGTGAAAAAGTAAACGCAAAAATTACAATTAGACGATTCTGCTAATAGAATAAAAAATTGGTATGTGTACAATTCACACTGTGTTAAGAAAATTCAAATTCTACATTTGATTTGGCAAATAATTTCATTTGAAAATTATTTTAATTATACTTTTTCTTACGAATGATTAAAATTCTCTGGTTTCGATTTTATGTAATAACAATTTATTTATGAAAAAGTCGTGAAAAAGTAAACGCAAAAATTACAATTAGACGATTCTGCTAATAGAATAAAAAATTGGTATGTGTACAATTCACACTGTGTTAAGAAAATTCAAATTCTACATTTGATTTGGCAAATAATTTCGTTTGAAAATTATTTTAATTATACTTTTTCTTACGAATGATTAAAATTCTCTGGTTTCGATTTTATGTAATAACAATTTATTTATGAAAAAGTCGTGAAAAAGTAAACGCAAAAATTACAATTAGACGATTCTGCTAATAGAATAAAAAATTGGTATGTGTACAATTCAAACTGTGTTAAGAAGATTCAAATTCTACATTTGATTTGGCAAATAATTTCATTTGAAAATTATTTTAATTATACTTTTTCTTACGAATGATTAAAATTCTCTGGTTTCGATTTTATGTAATAACAATTTATTTATGAAAAAGTCGTGAAAAAGTAAACGCAAAAATTACAATTAGACGATTCTGCTAATAGAATAAAAAATTGGTATGTGTACAATTCACACTGTGTTAAGAAAATTCAAATTCTACATTTGATTTGGCAAATAATTTCATTTGAAAATTATTTTAATTATACTTTTTCTTACGAATGATTAAAATTCTCTGGTTTCGATTTTATGTAATAACAATTTATTTATGAAAAAGTCGTGAAAAAGTAAACGCAAAAATTACAATTAGACGATTCTGCTAATAGAATAAAAAATTGGTATGTGTACAATTCAAACTGTGTTAAGAAGATTCAAATTCTACATTTGATTTGGCAAATAATTTCGTTTGAAAATTATTTTAATTATACTTTTTCTTACGAATGATTAAAATTCTCTGGTTTCGATTTTATGTAATAACAATTTATTTATGAAAAAGTCGTGAAAAAGTAAACGCAAAAATTACAATTAGACGATTCTGCTAATAGAATAAAAAATTGGTATGTGTACAATTCACACTGTGTTAAGAAAATTCAAATTCTACATTTGATTTGGCAAATAATTTCATTTGAAAATTATTTTAATTATACTGTTTCTTACGAATGATTAAAATTCTCTGGTTTCGATTTTATGTAATAACAATTTATTTATGAAAAAGTCGTGAAAAAGTAAACGCAAAAATTACAATTAGACGATTCTGCTAATAGAATAAAAAATTGGTATGTGTACAATTCACACTGTGTTAAGAAAATTCAAATTCTACATTTGATTTGGCAAACAATTTCGTTTGAAAATTATTTTAATTATACTTTTTCTTACGAATGATTAAAATTCTCTGGTTTCGATTTTATGTAATAACAATTTATTTATGAAAAAGTCGTGAAAAAGTAAACGCAAAAATTACAATTAGACGATTCTGCTAATAGAATAAAAAATTGGTATGTGTACAATTCACACTGTGTTAAGAAAATTCAAATTCTACATTTGATTTGGCAAATAATTTCGTTTGAAAATTATTTTAATTATACTTTTTCTTACGAATGATTAAAATTCTCTGGTTTCGATTTTATGTAATAACAATTTATTTATGAAAAAGTCGTGAAAAAGTAAACGCAAAAATTACAATTAGACGATTCTGCTAATAGAATAAAAAATTGGTATGTGTACAATTCACACTGTGTTAAGAAAATTCAAATTCTACATTTGATTTGGCAAATAATTTCGTTTGAAAATTATTTTAATTATACTTTTTCTTACGAATGATTAAAATTCTCTGGTTTCGATTTTATGTAATAACAATTTATTTATGAAAAAGTCGTGAAAAAGTAAACGCAAAAATTACAATTAGACGATTCTGCTAATAGAATAAAAAATTGGTATGTGTACAATTCAAACTGTGTTAAGAAGATTCAAATTATACATTTGATTTGGCAAACAATTTCGTTTGAAAATTATTTTAATTATACTTTTTCTTACGAATGATTAAAATTCTCTGGTTTCGATTTTATGTAATAACAATTTATTTATGAAAAAGTCGTGAAAAAGTAAACGCAAAAATTACAATTAGACGATTCTGCTAATAGAATAAAAAATTGGTATGTGTACAATTCAAACTGTGTTAAGAAGATTCAAATTATACATTTGATTTGGCAAACAATTTCGTTTGAAAATTATTTTAATTATACTTTTTCTTACGAATGATTAAAATTCTCTGGTCTCGATTTTATGTAATAACAATTTATTTATGAAAAAGTCGTGAAAAAGTAAACGCAAAAATTACAATTAGACGATTCTGCTAATAGAATAAAAAATTGGTATGTGTACAATTCAAACTGTGTTAAGAAGATTCAAATTATACATTTGATTTGGCAAACAATTTCGTTTGAAAATTATTTTAATTATACTTTTTCTTACTAATGATTAAAATTCTCTGGTTTCGATTTTATGTAATAACAATTTATTTATGAAAAAGTCGTGAAAAAGTAAACGCAAAAATTACAATTAGACGATTCTGCTAATAGAATAAAAAATTGGTATGTGTACAATTCAAACTGTGTTAAGAAGATTCAAATTATACATTTGATTTGGCAAACAATTTCGTTTGAAAATTATTTTAATTATACTTTTTCTTACGAATGATTAAAATTCTCTGGTCTCGATTTTATGTAATAACAATTTATTTATGAAAAAGTCGTGAAAAAGTAAACGCAAAAATTACAATTAGACGATTCTGCTAATAGAATAAAAAATTGGTATGTGTACAATTCAAACTGTGTTAAGAAGATTCAAATTATACATTTGATTTGGCAAACAATTTCGTTTGAAAATTATTTTAATTATACTTTTTCTTACGAATGATTAAAATTCTCTGGTTTCGATTTTATGTAATAACAATTTATTTATGAAAAAGTCGTGAAAAAGTAAACGCAAAAATTACAATTAGACGATTCTGCTAATAGAATAAAAAATTGGTATGTGTACAATTCACACTGTGTTAAGAAAATTCAAATTCTACATTTGATTTGGCAAATAATTTCGTTTGAAAATTATTTTAATTATACTTTTTCTTACGAATGATTAAAATTCTCTGGTTTCGATTTTATGTAATAACAATTTATTTATGAAAAAGTCGTGAAAAAGTAAACGCAAAAATTACAATTAGACGATTCTGCTAATAGAATAAAAAATTGGTATGTGTACAATTCAAACTGTGTTAAGAAGATTCAAATTATACATTTGATTTGGCAAACAATTTCGTTTGAAAATTATTTTAATTATACTTTTTCTTACGAATGATTAAAATTCTCTGGTTTCGATTTTATGTAATAACAATTTATTTATGAAAAAGTCGTGAAAAAGTAAACGCAAAAATTACAATTAGACGATTCTGCTAATAGAATAAAAAATTGGTATGTGTACAATTCAAACTGTGTTAAGAAGATTCAAATTATACATTTGATTTGGCAAACAATTTCGTTTGAAAATTATTTTAATTATACTTTTTCTTACGAATGATTAAAATTCTCTGGTCTCGATTTTATGTAATAACAATTTATTTATGAAAAAGTCGTGAAAAAGTAAACGCAAAAATTACAATTAGACGATTCTGCTAATAGAATAAAAAATTGGTATGTGTACAATTCAAACTGTGTTAAGAAGATTCAAATTATACATTTGATTTGGCAAACAATTTCGTTTGAAAATTATTTTAATTATACTTTTTCTTACGAATGATTAAAATTCTCTGGTTTCGATTTTATGTAATAACAATTTATTTATGAAAAAGTCGTGAAAAAGTAAACGCAAAAATTACAATTAGACGATTCTGCTAATAGAATAAAAAATTGGTATGTGTACAATTCACACTGTGTTAAGAAAATTCAAATTCTACATTTGATTTGGCAAATAATTTCGTTTGAAAATTATTTTAATTATACTTTTTCTTACGAATGATTAAAATTCTCTGGTTTCGATTTTATGTAATAACAATTTATTTATGAAAAAGTCGTGAAAAAGTAAACGCAAAAATTACAATTAGACGATTCTGCTAATAGAATAAAAAATTGGTATGTGTACAATTCAAACTGTGTTAAGAAGATTCAAATTATACATTTGATTTGGCAAACAATTTCGTTTGAAAATTATTTTAATTATACTTTTTCTTACGAATGATTAAAATTCTCTGGTTTCGATTTTATGTAATAACAATTTATTTATGAAAAAGTCGTGAAAAAGTAAACGCAAAAATTACAATTAGACGATTCTGCTAATAGAATAAAAAATTGGTATGTGTACAATTCAAACTGTGTTAAGAAGATTCAAATTATACATTTGATTTGGCAAACAATTTCGTTTGAAAATTATTTTAATTATACTTTTTCTTACGAATGATTAAAATTCTCTGGTCTCGATTTTATGTAATAACAATTTATTTATGAAAAAGTCGTGAAAAAGTAAACGCAAAAATTACAATTAGACGATTCTGCTAATAGAATAAAAAATTGGTATGTGTACAATTCAAACTGTGTTAAGAAGATTCAAATTATACATTTGATTTGGCAAACAATTTCGTTTGAAAATTATTTTAATTATACTTTTTCTTACGAATGATTAAAATTCTCTGGTTTCGATTTTATGTAATAACAATTTATTTATGAAAAAGTCGTGAAAAAGTAAACGCAAAAATTACAATTAGACGATTCTGCTAATAGAATAAAAAATTGGTATGTGTACAATTCAAACTGTGTTAAGAAGATTCAAATTATACATTTGATTTGGCAAACAATTTCGTTTGAAAATTATTTTAATTATACTTTTTCTTACGAATGATTAAAATTCTCTGGTCTCGATTTTATGTAATAACAATTTATTTATGAAAAAGTCGTGAAAAAGTAAACGCAAAAATTACAATTAGACGATTCTGCTAATAGAATAAAAAATTGGTATGTGTACAATTCAAACTGTGTTAAGAAGATTCAAATTATACATTTGATTTGGCAAACAATTTCGTTTGAAAATTATTTTAATTATACTTTTTCTTACGAATGATTAAAATTCTCTGGTTTCGATTTTATGTAATAACAATTTATTTATGAAAAAGTCGTGAAAAAGTAAACGCAAAAATTACAATTAGACGATTCTGCTAATAGAATAAAAAATTGGTATGTGTACAATTCACACTGTGTTAAGAAAATTCAAATTCTACATTTGATTTGGCAAATAATTTCGTTTGAAAATTATTTTAATTATACTTTTTCTTACGAATGATTAAAATTCTCTGGTTTCGATTTTATGTAATAACAATTTATTTATGAAAAAGTCGTGAAAAAGTAAACGCAAAAATTACAATTAGACGATTCTGCTAATAGAATAAAAAATTGGTATGTGTACAATTCAAACTGTGTTAAGAAGATTCAAATTATACATTTGATTTGGCAAACAATTTCGTTTGAAAATTATTTTAATTATACTTTTTCTTACGAATGATTAAAATTCTCTGGTTTCGATTTTATGTAATAACAATTTATTTATGAAAAAGTCGTGAAAAAGTAAACGCAAAAATTACAATTAGACGATTCTGCTAATAGAATAAAAAATTGGTATGTGTACAATTCAAACTGTGTTAAGAAGATTCAAATTATACATTTGATTTGGCAAACAATTTCGTTTGAAAATTATTTTAATTATACTTTTTCTTACGAATGATTAAAATTCTCTGGTTTCGATTTTATGTAATAACAATTTATTTATGAAAAAGTCGTGAAAAAGTAAACGCAAAAATTACAATTAGACGATTCTGCTAATAGAATAAAAAATTGGTATGTGTACAATTCACACTGTGTTAAGAAAATTCAAATTCTACATTTGATTTGGCAAATAATTTCGTTTGAAAATTATTTTAATTATACTTTTTCTTACGAATGATTAAAATTCTCTGGTTTCGATTTTATGTAATAACAATTTATTTATGAAAAAGTCGTGAAAAAGTAAACGCAAAAATTACAATTAGACGATTCTGCTAATAGAATAAAAAATTGGTATGTGTACAATTCAAACTGTGTTAAGAAGATTCAAATTATACATTTGATTTGGCAAACAATTTCGTTTGAAAATTATTTTAATTATACTTTTTCTTACGAATGATTAAAATTCTCTGGTTTCGATTTTATGTAATAACAATTTATTTATGAAAAAGTCGTGAAAAAGTAAACGCAAAAATTACAATTAGACGATTCTGCTAATAGAATAAAAAATTGGTATGTGTACAATTCAAACTGTGTTAAGAAGATTCAAATTATACATTTGATTTGGCAAACAATTTCGTTTGAAAATTATTTTAATTATACTTTTTCTTACGAATGATTAAAATTCTCTGGTCTCGATTTTATGTAATAACAATTTATTTATGAAAAAGTCGTGAAAAAGTAAACGCAAAAATTACAATTAGACGATTCTGCTAATAGAATAAAAAATTGGTATGTGTACAATTCAAACTGTGTTAAGAAGATTCAAATTATACATTTGATTTGGCAAACAATTTCGTTTGAAAATTATTTTAATTATACTTTTTCTTACGAATGATTAAAATTCTCTGGTTTCGATTTTATGTAATAACAATTTATTTATGAAAAAGTCGTGAAAAAGTAAACGCAAAAATTACAATTAGACGATTCTGCTAATAGAATAAAAAATTGGTATGTGTACAATTCAAACTGTGTTAAGAAGATTCAAATTATACATTTGATTTGGCAAACAATTTCGTTTGAAAATTATTTTAATTATACTTTTTCTTACGAATGATTAAAATTCTCTGGTCTCGATTTTATGTAATAACAATTTATTTATGAAAAAGTCGTGAAAAAGTAAACGCAAAAATTACAATTAGACGATTCTGCTAATAGAATAAAAAATTGGTATGTGTACAATTCACACTGTGTTAAGAAAATTCAAATTCTACATTTGATTTGGCAAATAATTTCATTTGAAAATTATTTTAATTATACTTTTTCTTACGAATGATTAAAATTCTCTGGTTTCGATTTTATGTAATAACAATTTATTTATGAAAAAGTCGTGAAAAAGTAAACGCAAAAATTACAATTAGACGATTCTGCTAATAGAATAAAAAATTGGTATGTGTACAATTCAAACTGTGTTAAGAAGATTCAAATTCTACATTTGATTTGGCAAATAATTTCATTTGAAAATTATTTTAATTATACTTTTTCTTACGAATGATTAAAATTCTCTGGTTTCGATTTTATGTAATAACAATTTATTTATGAAAAAGTCGTGAAAAAGTAAACGCAAAAATTACAATTAGACGATTCTGCTAATAGAATAAAAAATTGGTATGTGTACAATTCACACTGTGTTAAGAAAATTCAAATTCTACATTTGATTTGGCAAATAATTTCATTTGAAAATTATTTTAATTATACTGTTTCTTACGAATGATTAAAATTCTCTGGTTTCGATTTTATGTAATAACAATTTATTTATGAAAAAGTCGTGAAAAAGTAAACGCAAAAATTACAATTAGACGATTCTGCTAATAGAATAAAAAATTGGTATGTGTACAATTCAAACTGTGTTAAGAAGATTCAAATTATACATTTGATTTGGCAAATAATTTCATTTGAAAATTATTTTAATTATACTTTTTCTTACGAATGATTAAAATTCTCTGGTTTCGATTTTATGTAATAACAATTTATTTATGAAAAAGTCGTGAAAAAGTAAACGCAAAAATTACAATTAGACGATTCTGCTAATAGAATAAAAAATTGGTATGTGTACAATTCAAACTGTGTTAAGAAGATTCAAATTATACATTTGATTTGGCAAATAATTTCATTTGAAAATTATTTTAATTATACTGTTTCTTACGAATGATTAAAATTCTCTGGTTTCGATTTTATGTAATAACAATTTATTTATGAAAAAGTCGTGAAAAAGTAAACGCAAAAATTACAATTAGACGATTCTGCTAATAGAATAAAAAATTGGTATGTGTACAATTCACACTGTGTTAAGAAAATTCAAATTCTACATTTGATTTGGCAAATAATTTCATTTGAAAATTATTTTAATTATACTGTTTCTTACGAATGATTAAAATTCTCTGGTTTCGATTTTATGTAATAACAATTTATTTATGAAAAAGTCGTGAAAAAGTAAACGCAAAAATTACAATTAGACGATTCTGCTAATAGAATAAAAAATTGGTATGTGTACAATTCACACTGTGTTAAGAAAATTCAAATTCTACATTTGATTTGGCAAATAATTTCATTTGAAAATTATTTTAATTATACTGTTTCTTACGAATGATTAAAATTCTCTGGTTTCGATTTTATGTAATAACAATTTATTTATGAAAAAGTCGTGAAAAAGTAAACGCAAAAATTACAATTAGACGATTCTGCTAATAGAATAAAAAATTGGTATGTGTACAATTCAAACTGTGTTAAGAAGATTCAAATTATACATTTGATTTGGCAAACAATTTCGTTTGAAAATTATTTTAATTATACTTTTTCTTACGAATGATTAAAATTCTCTGGTTTCGATTTTATGTAATAACAATTTATTTATGAAAAAGTCGTGAAAAAGTAAACGCAAAAATTACAATTAGACGATTCTGCTAATAGAATAAAAAATTGGTATGTGTACAATTCACACTGTGTTAAGAAAATTCAAATTCTACATTTGATTTGGCAAATAATTTCGTTTGAAAATTATTTTAATTATACTTTTTCTTACGAATGATTAAAATTCTCTGGTTTCGATTTTATGTAATAACAATTTATTTATGAAAAAGTCGTGAAAAAGTAAACGCAAAAATTACAATTAGACGATTCTGCTAATAGAATAAAAAATTGGTATGTGTACAATTCACACTGTGTTAAGAAAATTCAAATTCTACATTTGATTTGGCAAATAATTTCATTTGAAAATTATTTTAATTATACTTTTTCTTACGAATGATTAAAATTCTCTGGTTTCGATTTTATGTAATAACAATTTATTTATGAAAAAGTCGTGAAAAAGTAAACGCAAAAATTACAATTAGACGATTCTGCTAATAGAATAAAAAATTGGTATGTGTACAATTCACACTGTGTTAAGAAAATTCAAATTCTACATTTGATTTGGCAAATAATTTCGTTTGAAAATTATTTTAATTATACTTTTTCTTACGAATGATTAAAATTCTCTGGTTTCGATTTTATGTAATAACAATTTATTTATGAAAAAGTCGTGAAAAAGTAAACGCAAAAATTACAATTAGACGATTCTGCTAATAGAATAAAAAATTGGTATGTGTACAATTCACACTGTGTTAAGAAAATTCAAATTCTACATTTGATTTGGCAAATAATTTCATTTGAAAATTATTTTAATTATACTTTTTCTTACGAATGATTAAAATTCTCTGGTTTCGATTTTATGTAATAACAATTTATTTATGAAAAAGTCGTGAAAAAGTAAACGCAAAAATTACAATTAGACGATTCTGCTAATAGAATAAAAAATTGGTATGTGTACAATTCAAACTGTGTTAAGAAGATTCAAATTCTACATTTGATTTGGCAAATAATTTCATTTGAAAATTATTTTAATTATACTTTTTCTTACGAATGATTAAAATTCTCTGGTTTCGATTTTATGTAATAACAATTTATTTATGAAAAAGTCGTGAAAAAGTAAACGCAAAAATTACAATTAGACGATTCTGCTAATAGAATAAAAAATTGGTATGTGTACAATTCACACTGTGTTAAGAAAATTCAAATTCTACATTTGATTTGGCAAATAATTTCATTTGAAAATTATTTTAATTATACTTTTTCTTACGAATGATTAAAATTCTCTGGTTTCGATTTTATGTAATAACAATTTATTTATGAAAAAGTCGTGAAAAAGTAAACGCAAAAATTACAATTAGACGATTCTGCTAATAGAATAAAAAATTGGTATGTGTACAATTCACACTGTGTTAAGAAAATTCAAATTCTACATTTGATTTGGCAAATAATTTCGTTTGAAAATTATTTTAATTATACTTTTTCTTACGAATGATTAAAATTCTCTGGTTTCGATTTTATGTAATAACAATTTATTTATGAAAAAGTCGTGAAAAAGTAAACGCAAAAATTACAATTAGACGATTCTGCTAATAGAATAAAAAATTGGTATGTGTACAATTCACACTGTGTTAAGAAAATTCAAATTCTACATTTGATTTGGCAAATAATTTCATTTGAAAATTATTTTAATTATACTTTTTCTTACGAATGATTAAAATTCTCTGGTTTCGATTTTATGTAATAACAATTTATTTATGAAAAAGTCGTGAAAAAGTAAACGCAAAAATTACAATTAGACGATTCTGCTAATAGAATAAAAAATTGGTATGTGTACAATTCAAACTGTGTTAAGAAGATTCAAATTCTACATTTGATTTGGCAAATAATTTCGTTTGAAAATTATTTTAATTATACTTTTTCTTACGAATGATTAAAATTCTCTGGTTTCGATTTTATGTAATAACAATTTATTTATGAAAAAGTCGTGAAAAAGTAAACGCAAAAATTACAATTAGACGATTCTGCTAATAGAATAAAAAATTGGTATGTGTACAATTCACACTGTGTTAAGAAAATTCAAATTCTACATTTGATTTGGCAAATAATTTCATTTGAAAATTATTTTAATTATACTGTTTCTTACGAATGATTAAAATTCTCTGGTTTCGATTTTATGTAATAACAATTTATTTATGAAAAAGTCGTGAAAAAGTAAACGCAAAAATTACAATTAGACGATTCTGCTAATAGAATAAAAAATTGGTATGTGTACAATTCACACTGTGTTAAGAAAATTCAAATTCTACATTTGATTTGGCAAACAATTTCGTTTGAAAATTATTTTAATTATACTTTTTCTTACGAATGATTAAAATTCTCTGGTTTCGATTTTATGTAATAACAATTTATTTATGAAAAAGTCGTGAAAAAGTAAACGCAAAAATTACAATTAGACGATTCTGCTAATAGAATAAAAAATTGGTATGTGTACAATTCACACTGTGTTAAGAAAATTCAAATTCTACATTTGATTTGGCAAATAATTTCGTTTGAAAATTATTTTAATTATACTTTTTCTTACGAATGATTAAAATTCTCTGGTTTCGATTTTATGTAATAACAATTTATTTATGAAAAAGTCGTGAAAAAGTAAACGCAAAAATTACAATTAGACGATTCTGCTAATAGAATAAAAAATTGGTATGTGTACAATTCACACTGTGTTAAGAAAATTCAAATTCTACATTTGATTTGGCAAATAATTTCGTTTGAAAATTATTTTAATTATACTTTTTCTTACGAATGATTAAAATTCTCTGGTTTCGATTTTATGTAATAACAATTTATTTATGAAAAAGTCGTGAAAAAGTAAACGCAAAAATTACAATTAGACGATTCTGCTAATAGAATAAAAAATTGGTATGTGTACAATTCAAACTGTGTTAAGAAGATTCAAATTATACATTTGATTTGGCAAACAATTTCGTTTGAAAATTATTTTAATTATACTTTTTCTTACGAATGATTAAAATTCTCTGGTTTCGATTTTATGTAATAACAATTTATTTATGAAAAAGTCGTGAAAAAGTAAACGCAAAAATTACAATTAGACGATTCTGCTAATAGAATAAAAAATTGGTATGTGTACAATTCAAACTGTGTTAAGAAGATTCAAATTATACATTTGATTTGGCAAACAATTTCGTTTGAAAATTATTTTAATTATACTTTTTCTTACGAATGATTAAAATTCTCTGGTCTCGATTTTATGTAATAACAATTTATTTATGAAAAAGTCGTGAAAAAGTAAACGCAAAAATTACAATTAGACGATTCTGCTAATAGAATAAAAAATTGGTATGTGTACAATTCAAACTGTGTTAAGAAGATTCAAATTATACATTTGATTTGGCAAACAATTTCGTTTGAAAATTATTTTAATTATACTTTTTCTTACTAATGATTAAAATTCTCTGGTTTCGATTTTATGTAATAACAATTTATTTATGAAAAAGTCGTGAAAAAGTAAACGCAAAAATTACAATTAGACGATTCTGCTAATAGAATAAAAAATTGGTATGTGTACAATTCAAACTGTGTTAAGAAGATTCAAATTATACATTTGATTTGGCAAACAATTTCGTTTGAAAATTATTTTAATTATACTTTTTCTTACGAATGATTAAAATTCTCTGGTCTCGATTTTATGTAATAACAATTTATTTATGAAAAAGTCGTGAAAAAGTAAACGCAAAAATTACAATTAGACGATTCTGCTAATAGAATAAAAAATTGGTATGTGTACAATTCAAACTGTGTTAAGAAGATTCAAATTATACATTTGATTTGGCAAACAATTTCGTTTGAAAATTATTTTAATTATACTTTTTCTTACGAATGATTAAAATTCTCTGGTTTCGATTTTATGTAATAACAATTTATTTATGAAAAAGTCGTGAAAAAGTAAACGCAAAAATTACAATTAGACGATTCTGCTAATAGAATAAAAAATTGGTATGTGTACAATTCACACTGTGTTAAGAAAATTCAAATTCTACATTTGATTTGGCAAATAATTTCGTTTGAAAATTATTTTAATTATACTTTTTCTTACGAATGATTAAAATTCTCTGGTTTCGATTTTATGTAATAACAATTTATTTATGAAAAAGTCGTGAAAAAGTAAACGCAAAAATTACAATTAGACGATTCTGCTAATAGAATAAAAAATTGGTATGTGTACAATTCAAACTGTGTTAAGAAGATTCAAATTATACATTTGATTTGGCAAACAATTTCGTTTGAAAATTATTTTAATTATACTTTTTCTTACGAATGATTAAAATTCTCTGGTTTCGATTTTATGTAATAACAATTTATTTATGAAAAAGTCGTGAAAAAGTAAACGCAAAAATTACAATTAGACGATTCTGCTAATAGAATAAAAAATTGGTATGTGTACAATTCAAACTGTGTTAAGAAGATTCAAATTATACATTTGATTTGGCAAACAATTTCGTTTGAAAATTATTTTAATTATACTTTTTCTTACGAATGATTAAAATTCTCTGGTCTCGATTTTATGTAATAACAATTTATTTATGAAAAAGTCGTGAAAAAGTAAACGCAAAAATTACAATTAGACGATTCTGCTAATAGAATAAAAAATTGGTATGTGTACAATTCAAACTGTGTTAAGAAGATTCAAATTATACATTTGATTTGGCAAACAATTTCGTTTGAAAATTATTTTAATTATACTTTTTCTTACGAATGATTAAAATTCTCTGGTTTCGATTTTATGTAATAACAATTTATTTATGAAAAAGTCGTGAAAAAGTAAACGCAAAAATTACAATTAGACGATTCTGCTAATAGAATAAAAAATTGGTATGTGTACAATTCACACTGTGTTAAGAAAATTCAAATTCTACATTTGATTTGGCAAATAATTTCGTTTGAAAATTATTTTAATTATACTTTTTCTTACGAATGATTAAAATTCTCTGGTTTCGATTTTATGTAATAACAATTTATTTATGAAAAAGTCGTGAAAAAGTAAACGCAAAAATTACAATTAGACGATTCTGCTAATAGAATAAAAAATTGGTATGTGTACAATTCAAACTGTGTTAAGAAGATTCAAATTATACATTTGATTTGGCAAACAATTTCGTTTGAAAATTATTTTAATTATACTTTTTCTTACGAATGATTAAAATTCTCTGGTTTCGATTTTATGTAATAACAATTTATTTATGAAAAAGTCGTGAAAAAGTAAACGCAAAAATTACAATTAGACGATTCTGCTAATAGAATAAAAAATTGGTATGTGTACAATTCAAACTGTGTTAAGAAGATTCAAATTATACATTTGATTTGGCAAACAATTTCGTTTGAAAATTATTTTAATTATACTTTTTCTTACGAATGATTAAAATTCTCTGGTCTCGATTTTATGTAATAACAATTTATTTATGAAAAAGTCGTGAAAAAGTAAACGCAAAAATTACAATTAGACGATTCTGCTAATAGAATAAAAAATTGGTATGTGTACAATTCAAACTGTGTTAAGAAGATTCAAATTATACATTTGATTTGGCAAACAATTTCGTTTGAAAATTATTTTAATTATACTTTTTCTTACGAATGATTAAAATTCTCTGGTTTCGATTTTATGTAATAACAATTTATTTATGAAAAAGTCGTGAAAAAGTAAACGCAAAAATTACAATTAGACGATTCTGCTAATAGAATAAAAAATTGGTATGTGTACAATTCAAACTGTGTTAAGAAGATTCAAATTATACATTTGATTTGGCAAACAATTTCGTTTGAAAATTATTTTAATTATACTTTTTCTTACGAATGATTAAAATTCTCTGGTCTCGATTTTATGTAATAACAATTTATTTATGAAAAAGTCGTGAAAAAGTAAACGCAAAAATTACAATTAGACGATTCTGCTAATAGAATAAAAAATTGGTATGTGTACAATTCAAACTGTGTTAAGAAGATTCAAATTATACATTTGATTTGGCAAACAATTTCGTTTGAAAATTATTTTAATTATACTTTTTCTTACGAATGATTAAAATTCTCTGGTCTCGATTTTATGTAATAACAATTTATTTATGAAAAAGTCGTGAAAAAGTAAACGCAAAAATTACAATTAGACGATTCTGCTAATAGAATAAAAAATTGGTATGTGTACAATTCAAACTGTGTTAAGAAGATTCAAATTATACATTTGATTTGGCAAACAATTTCGTTTGAAAATTATTTTAATTATACTTTTTCTTACGAATGATTAAAATTCTCTGGTTTCGATTTTATGTAATAACAATTTATTTATGAAAAAGTCGTGAAAAAGTAAACGCAAAAATTACAATTAGACGATTCTGCTAATAGAATAAAAAATTGGTATGTGTACAATTCAAACTGTGTTAAGAAGATTCAAATTATACATTTGATTTGGCAAACAATTTCGTTTGAAAATTATTTTAATTATACTTTTTCTTACGAATGATTAAAATTCTCTGGTCTCGATTTTATGTAATAACAATTTATTTATGAAAAAGTCGTGAAAAAGTAAACGCAAAAATTACAATTAGACGATTCTGCTAATAGAATAAAAAATTGGTATGTGTACAATTCAAACTGTGTTAAGAAGATTCAAATTATACATTTGATTTGGCAAACAATTTCGTTTGAAAATTATTTTAATTATACTGTTTCTTACGAATGATTAAAATTCTCTGGTTTCGATTTTATGTAATAACAATTTATTTATGAAAAAGTCGTGAAAAAGTAAACGCAAAAATTACAATTAGACGATTCTGCTAATAGAATAAAAAATTGGTATGTGTACAATTCACACTGTGTTAAGAAAATTCAAATTCTACATTTGATTAGGCAAATAATTTAGTTTGAAAATTATTTTAATTATACTTTTTCTTACGAATGATTAAAATTCTCTGGTCTCGATTTTATATAATACCAATTTATTTATGAAAAGGCCGTTTTTCCAAACTTTGTCGCATTTTTTTTTTATTTAAAATATAAACATAAACAAATATGACATTACAACGGGAATGGTCCGTTGCATTACCCTATCGTATTTACAATAAGATTCAGTTGGATATAACGCAGAAAATGTAAATTTGAGGCAACAAGCAAAGAGAAACACAGTGGCAGGGGATTTAATAATTAAAATACCAATTTTTTAATTTCATTAGCAACAACATAATATAATAAATCTACATACGTGTAAAATTTTTCACCAATTTTTACAGTATTTTTACGTCATTTGACACAAAACTTCTTTAAAATAGAATAAAGTCTAATATAACATTTAAAAAAAAACGGATTATCACCAGCTCGGCTAAAAATTTATTCGAATGTGACAAACCTTTGCGATAAGTTTGGACGCAAACCTCCACCACTGCTTCTACTAAGGGATAGATATGCACAGATGTATGTATTTGAGTATATGTAGTTAGATGGTCATCATTTGGTTGACTGACCAAGTTGCTTGCTTGTTATATACGCACAATAAACGTGAACTAATAGACTGATCGTTACGCAAACATCGTTATTTCTGCTATGATGGGGGCCCATCGGGAAATACACCACATATACTATGACCATATATACCTGCTGCAATCCTGAAAAAAATATTTTATTTTGAAACGCGAACATCAGGATTTTTTAACAAAATTACGTGTGTTAAATTTACAAACGTAATACGAATTATTAATCGGTTCGAAAGAAATGAAATCTGCATAATTTAGTTTGCCGATGTAACAACCCGATTGATAGATGGATGATAGCTTATTCATAAAAATTTACATAATAAGATAATAAATGCTCTGAGTTACGATTTTTTACGATTCAATGTAATTATTTAAGGCCTATTGATTAATTTGTATGAGATAATGCCCTTTGACTTTATGTCAAAGTAAAAATAGCCCTATTATATTTACTATTATAATACTAACGAAAAAATGTAGTATAAATATATACGAACATAATCATATATTCCCTACATACGAAGAAGAAACATATATTTTTTTATATTTAGCAAAGTTCCATTACCATATTTTCATAATCGAGGAATATATTCATAAATATGGACTTAACCTGCTGTAATTTAATTCAAATCTTCGTTTATCTTTCACAAGAACCAATATTTTCATTTGATTTGTCAAATTTTAATTCATATCTAATTTAATTGCCGAAATATTACATAATAGTATAGAATATCAACCAAATACCGTAACTGAATACATTAAGTAGCTAGATGCGCATTTCGAAGGCGATACCCCCATCTTCAATAGCACACGATTAAAACAAAATAAAATACCATTTATATAAAATGTTAGAGTTTTGTTTTTATTAAATTATTTCTGCGATTATGTATGATTAATATCTTTTTAAACAGTAAGTTAAGAAAGGAGTATTATTATTTATTTTGCAACATGATACTATGTTACTACAACAATCATTAGTTGTCCAAACATCAGCCTTAATTAATGGCAGTAATAAATTATTGTCAACTAAATGCATTATGCTGAGTTTGAATTGGTGCCCAAATTGTTTTAGTTTAAGGCAGTAAGGATATTTTGAATGTAAAACACTGCAATAGTCCTTGTATTGTTTCAATTATGTTTGGTACACGTTTCAACTGCGCCACAGATTTTAGAAGAGTTTCCAGTAAAAGCGTACCGATTTATAAATAAATTTTTTTTTATGTTATCTATATTGAAAGTACCTCAATAATTTTAAGTGCAAAATATTGAGAATTCATGTTTCTATCTTCGAAATAAGCCTTGTAATAACGCCATTGTTTCTCTGAGCATAATATCTTTATCGCAGAAAATTTGCGAATGGTCAAAGTGGATTTTCGTCAATGACCAAGCAGAAATTTAATTTTACGACTTCGGTTTTTTCGTATATATTTATTATATAATATCCTACAATGTAATGGGCCATTTTAATTGTTAGCACATAGGCGACCCTTTAAAAAGGTCTGGTGACATTTTTTTTTTCATTTGCTGAATTTGCTAACAAAAACAAAAACGCAGTTGAAAAAGAGCGTTACAAAGAATTTGACGGAACATTTGACACAAAGGTAGAGACACTTTGACACTTAAGTCATTTTATAAGTGGGATAATTAGACTATTAATAACAAAAATTTAAGATAACATCAAAAATGCACCCAATTTTTTTTGGCTGAACTGGAAGTTGCAAACTTTTTGCTTAAGGGTATGTTTTTTTTTATAAATCGAAATCTTTTGGTATGGCCACAACTCTCAATTCAACTTATATTAAAATATATGCAAAAAATTTATTAAATCCATGAAAATAAATATCTTTTATTGTTATTCATTCAGAACGGCAGCATAAAATTTGTCTCGTCTTTCTGAAGACCGGACATGTCAGATATGTGCAAAGAAGAATATTTATTGCAACATTTGAATATGTTTATCCAGTTATATTATATATACCAGGGGTGGCCAACTTGTTTGTTCTTCAAATCGACTTTTCGTCTTAAAAAGTGATCGCACATCTACCTGTAAAATTAGAATGTTACCTTGGAAGGTAAATATAACAATGGATGTGGTTTATTATAAATATAAATATAACAATGGATTGGAAAATGGTAAATGTAACTAGTACTATGACTAAACTTAGCAGTGTCCGTTTTCAGTGTTGCTCAAGAATGTCTCTGATGTACTACCCTACTTATATTTCGCTTCTCCAAGCAAACGGCAAGAACCCTCACATGCAAGAACCCTCACACTTCCAACGTGCACCCCCACTTGTAACCGTAGTGACAGGGTTGCCAAATGGCTAACCATCAGAAGACATGCGGGCAGCAACACCGTTCGTATGGCTAATCATTGCTGTTCATCTGTTGTTATTGAAATTAACTTACAAATTAGAAGTTTCCACTTAGAAATGAAGGTTTTATAAGCATGGAATATATCGACACCTCTAGTTCTTTCTTTCAAAGGAATCATTCGTTTTTTGTCTCGTTTTAATAACGCCACATTCGAAATACGAGGTAAGTTTAAAAAGTAGTGAGAACGCATGCACAGTGCGTGATTTGGCAACATTGCAAGTTTTCCCGCCAGTTAACCATTTAGATAAACATTTGATCTACCTCCAGTACAAGTCTCAACTACCCACTGCTACTGCACTTTTTTTACTACGTGTTCTTGTGAAGCTAGTTTTTTAAGTGTGTCACGGAAATGGACGTAACAAAATTGGAGCAACGTTATGCGATAAAGTTTTGTGTCAAACTTGCCGAAACCGCAACGGAAACTTTTCAAAAATTGACGCTAGCGTATGGGGAGCAGGTCTTATCGAAAGCTCAATTTTTTAGGTGGCACAAGGCCTTTTTAGAGGGACGTGAAAACGTTAATGATGAAAATCGGAAAGGACGACCGCGCAGTTCAAAAACCAACGAAAATTTGGAAAAAGTGCCAGTTTTTGTGATGTCTGATCGACGAATGACTGTCAGAATGATCAGCAGTGAATTGAATTTGAACATTGCCACTGCCTACGTCATGTTAACCCAGGATTTTGGCATGCGAAAGGTGTGTTCGAAGATGGTTCCCAAAATCCTTACACCTAAGCAAAAACAACATCGGATAGGTGTGTGTTCAGATCTTCTGCAGAACATTGAAACTAACAAAGAATTTCTAAAAAACGTGATCACAGGTGACGAATCCTGGGTACTTGAATACGACCCTGAAACGTAACGCCAAAGTCAGGAGTGGCACACCCCCGACTCACCACGTCCGAAGAAAGCACGGATGAGCAAATCCAAGAATAAAACAATGCTCATTTGCTTTTTCGACAGTTAGGGAATTGTTTATAAGGAGTTTGTGCCCCCGGGGCAAACTGTTAATCAGCAGTTATACCGCGAAGTTCTCGAGAGACTAAGGAAAGGAGTTCTTCGAGTCAGAGCAAGCACTTCTGAAAGTTGGATGTTGCATCATGACAACGCACCTTGTCACACAACACTCTTTATTAGGCAATTTTTGACACAAAAGGGAATTTCAGTGGTTCCTCAGTCCCCCTACTCACTTGATCTATCACCCTGTGACTTCTTCCTTTTTCCCAAGTTGAAAATTCAACTCAAAGGACATCATTTTGGCACTATAAACGTCATTCAGATAACCGTCACGGACCAACTTTGTTCGATCCCACTTAACGACTTCCAACACTGCTATGAGCAGTGGGTGCAACGTCTCCGACGCTGTGTGACCTTAGAAGGGAACTATTTTGAAGGTGATAAGGTTGAATTGTAAATATAAAATAAATAAAGAGTTTTATTGAAACAGTCTCATTACTTTTTAAATACACCTCGTATGTGTCCAACTGTTCGCGATCGATCAAAAATCGCTTCGGGATCGACTTGTGGGCCACCCCTGATATATACGTATGTAGTCCCGTGCCATGCAGCCTGTCACAATGCAAACGGAACGGCGAATGCAAATTCTAACGACGTGTCATTGTTAATTGAAACAGGCGTATTGAGATGGCAGGGCTTTGTTGGTAATTAGCCGTAACGGAATGCCGCAACGTTTTTATACCGCTAATATATACCGGTTCTTCCGTTCGCCCGGTTCCGTACATATTCCATCTATACACAGAGTGCAATGACAAAACGACAGCTATAACATCTTTTTATTAATCAAATATTCAGTACATCTTATTCATTTCATTCAGTGGGCCAATATAAGTGTACAAAAATTAAGAACTGCGCGGTTCAAAAAAAGGATTTCGAATTCCGATTGGTTATCCTTGATTGAGTAAGACGAAGCCGTATTGGATCACCCTTTATATGCAGTGTATCTATTCACATAATATTCGCACACAACTATGGAAATTAATTCAGGGAAATAATTAGACGTAATTAATGTGTACTCGTTGGCTTTGCCTCTAGTTGTATTATTCGGGGACTAGAGTTTCACGCATTGCTCCGCGATCGCAATTAAACGAGGATTAAAATAATATGTATATGCGAAAAGTTTCAGATATAATCCTAATTAAAACATCATAAAACTCAATGAGATGCGAATGTTAACTCACTGAATAACAATCGGCAAAAATGCGATGCGTCAACGAATCTACTGTACATGTGGCTTTGAAAATACAAGGGAACGGCTTCGACATTAAATTCCGTTTCATGGACACTTGATTACCGCTTCTGCTGTCAATTAGTTGCATATTAGCGAGATTATATTATATTCTTTAGTTTTGTGTAAAGTAAAGTAATTTATTGGTGTTTTTTTTTTGTACAAAAGTTATACAAGTCATACAGTCATACGGAAATATGGCAGTTTTCTATTTGCGCACTAATCCCATGTCATAAACTACGACCCAGCGCGGCACCCTCAATCCTACTATTTATTTGCGCACACGTATAAGCAGGCATACGGACGGCTGGCTACCTCTGGTTATCAGGGGTATATCTATACCTCTATCAGTACAATAACTATGACGGTACCTACCGTTTTATTTTTAATAATGAGGAACTAATAATGTGAATGAACTTAAGTCCGGATATTATGCAGATGGCTCTTCTCTGAAGGAGAAATATGCGCTTAAGATGAGGTGTACTGCCCCAAATCAGGAGAGCATATGAAATTCTACTTTGAATCATGCCATGAAATTCTCTCATACTTATATAAGGCGATATACTACGAACAATATTTCTTAGGGCAAATATATTTCTCGTTAGCGATTTTGCCAATGCAAGTACATGAGTTTTCCAACTTAATTTGGGATCTAGTGTAACTCCTAAAAATTTAACAGACATATTATTGTGCTCAGGAAGGTTCTTAGTGGTAAATATGACTGTTTCTGTTTTCTAGTTATTTAACTTTAGTTCATTTGCAGCATACTAAATATTAGCCTCCGATTCTGCTAGTGATAAATTTATTTTGCCCTCGACTATGTGCAAAAATTAGTGAAGTATAGTGTAAAGCTACTGAATTGCGTAGACTGATTGGAAAATCGTTCAGGTATACCAGAAACAAAATCGGCCCTAAAACCGACCCCTGTGTCACACCTCTTTTTACAGATAATCTAGAGGACAACTCACTATTATGGAATACACATTGCTGTCTCATATTTAAGTAACGTCTTAAAAGATCTGTGCTTTTGTTATCAAAATTGTAATGACTGAGTTTACTAATTAATATATCATGCGTATATTCATTGCAAGCAATTTTGCAAGCAATTTTTCGAATATTTTACCAAGTAAATAAAGGAAGCAACGAAATCGGTCGATAATTTGAATTTTCTGTTTTACAACCTTTCTTATACATTGGGATTACCTTCGCTAACTTTAAGCAGGCAGGAAATACACCATATTTAATTGATAGATTGTACAGCCTTGTTAGAGGACAGATAATTTCTTGCTTTACGGATTTCATTATATCAGAATGATATCCAAACTATTGCTGTTTTTAAGATCTGAAATAGCATCTCTCACTTGAATGTAAGTAATGTCCTCAAATTTAAATACTAGCGAGGCATTTACATCCATTTTAGTAATGTAATCTGCAAAGTGTAAATCTACATTCCCCAACACCGCTACAATATCATCACTAATATTAATAAAATGAGTGTTAAATGCCGTGGCTGATATATTTTCACATTTAACACTATTTTTTTTATATTTCTACTATTATTTATAACTCGCCAAATGTCTTGATTAACATTGTTTGATTTCGAAATATATAGGTACATTGGCTTGTCTTTTCGATGAATAATAAACTTATTAGTGAGCATTTATAACAATTAAAGTGCTTCCATCATATCGCTTTATACAACGATAGATATATATTTTTAAATGTTTTATTTTATTTTTACAAATCCAAGATTTTCCATCACATATCTACTCCTGTTTATACATTTTTAATATCAAAAATAGGCCCATTTTTGCTACCTCCTTTCTTTGAAACTCTTGCATCAGAAATAATGAAAAAACATCGTTTTAATTATAATAATTTATGAGCAAAGTTCAACAATAATTATATAAAATAAGTACGTATTAGTTAGTTAAAGAGTCCGCAATCCTAAATTTGGTTGGAAACAGCACGCCATGCCGATCTATCCTGAGCTAATCCCTTCATCTCCCTATAGCTATTCATCTCAACGTCTTCAACTATCTGACTCACATACTCCAATCTAGGCCTACCTACCCCTCTCTTTCCCTCCACTCTACCTTCTATGATCAATTGCATAATCCCCCCATGCCTAAGAATATGCCCTACTAATCTGTCTCTCCTACGCTGTAACACTCTCCAGATACTTCTCTTCTCCCCTACTAACTCTAGTACAGCTTCATTTGTTACTTTATCTTCCCAACCAATCCTCATCATCCTCCTATAACACCACATTTCGAATGCTTGTAATCTACGCTTCTCTTCCTTTCCTATAGTCCACGCCTCACACCCGTACAGTGCTATACTCCAAACATATACCTTCAGTAATCTTTTTCTAATACCCAAGTCAATATTTGATCTTAAAATCTGTTCTTTTTCTACGAATGCCTTCCTACCCTGTGCTATCCTACACTTTATATCTACCTTGCTTCGATTATCTTTTGTGATTCTACTGCCTAAATAACAAAAATCTGACACTTCTTCGATTCTATTATCTCCTATTGTGATCCTCATTTTTCTACTGCATTCCTTTTTGTCACACCTCATCACTTTAGTTTTACCTATATTTATTTTCATGTTAAAATCCCTAGTCAATACTGCCTGCATACCATTCAATACCCTTTCTAAATTCTTTTCGCTTTCTTCCAATATAGCTATATCGTCGGCGAATCTCAGCATATATATTTTCTCTCCCTGTACATTCACACCTACACTATACTCTTCTTTTACTTTGTTTATTGCATCTTCTATATATAGATTAAATAATAACGGTGAGAGTGTATATCCCTGCCGAACTCCCTTCCCTATTTTTGCTACCTCTTCTTCCCCCTCAATTCTAACTAAGGCAGTTTGGTGTTTATATAAATTAAAAATTATTCTCCTATCCTTATAATCTATACCCGTTTCTTTTAAAATTCTAAACATTATGTCCCAATCTACATTATCAAATGCCTTTTCTAAATCTACAAAAGCTATGCAAGTTACCTTTCCTACCCTCTTTCTTTTTTCTACTACCGTTCTTAGTGCTAGAATCGCCTCTCTCGTCCCTCTGTTTTTCCTAAAACCAAACTGATCTTCTCCTAGCCTTTCCTCTACTTTATTTTCTAATCTCCTATAAATAATCTTTAACAATATCTTCGATGCATGTGATAGTAGGCTAATGGTCCTATAGTTCTCACACAAATTAGCTCCTATTTTCTTCGGCATTGTTACTATTCTACTACGCTGAAAATCCTGTGGTACTTCTCCCTTCTCATATATTTTACAAACTAACCTGTATAATCGCTCCTGCATTTTTTCCCCTGCGTGTTTTATTAATTCGGCTGGTATCATATCAATCCCCGCTGCTTTGTTATTCCGTAAATCATTTAATGCTCTATGAAACTCTGACCTAAGTATGCTAGGACCTAAGTCATCCTCATCTATCTGTTCCACACTTTCTAGCTCCTCCATGTCCTGCCTACCTTTATATAAATCTTCAAGATACTCCTTCCATCTTCTAGCTTTTTCCTTATTTTCTGTGAGTTCCTTACCCTGCTTATCACATATAATGTTACCCTTTGGTTTTACTTTAGAAAAATGTGACTTAATTTTCCTGTAGCCCAAATCTACTTTACCTCTTCTCATATCCTCCTCAATATCCTCACAGTTTCCTTTTATCCACTCTTCTTTCGCTAGCTTGCATTTCCTATTAATTAAGTTCCTTAGTTCCTTATATTTTTTCTGTCCTGCTTCTGTGTTTCCAATTTTAATTTTCCTTCTTGCTTCTATCATTTCAACTATTTCTTCCGTGATCCATTCCCTCCTACCTGCCCTTTTCTTTGTGCCTAATACTTCATTTGCTGCTGTAGTTAACCCATTTCTGATTTCCCTCCATTCGCAATCTATGTCGCTCCTTGATGTTCCATTAGCCATGATTTCTACTTTCTGCTTGTACTTTTCATATACATCAACTAATTTTAACCTATCGACATCTACTCTGACCTGTTTGGACTTCTGTAATTTCTTGAATTTGACCTCTGAGTCCAGGACTACTAAATTATGGTCACTATCAATATCTGCTCCAGGGTAACTCTTACAATTCTTAATCTGGTTCCTAAACCTCTCTTTAACCAGTATGTAATCTATCTGATACCTCCCTATATCTCCTGGCATTTTCCACGTATATATCCTGCGCTTGTGATTCTGAAAAAGCGTGTTTGCTACCACTAGCTTATTCCTAATACAAAACTCTACCAATCTATCCCCTCTATCATTACGTGTTCCTATTCCATATTCTCCTACTATTGAAACTTCCTTTCCCTTACCTACTACGGCATTCCAATCTCCGATAACAATTAGATTATCCTGTCCTTTAACGTTTGCTAACCTAGATTCAATCTCCTCATAAATGGATTCTACCTCCTCATCATCGTGACTTGAAGTTGGCATATATACTTGCACTATAACTGTGTCCGTTGGCTTCGTGTCTAATCTAATAGTTATAATTCTATCACTAACTTGGCAATAACTCTTTACTCTACATCCCAACTTTCTATTCATTATAAAACCTACACCGGTATGCCCATTATCTGATGCTGTGGTTATTAATCTATATTCTCCTGACCACGTATCTACTGGATCTTTCCTCCTAACTTCACTAATCCCTACAATATCCAGTTTAAGTCTCTCCATTTCTAATTTCTAATTCTCTAACTTTCCTATCCTATTCATACTGCGTATATTCCACGCTCCGACTCGTAGAATTCTCGACGCAATCGATCTCTTGCCCGCCCCAGAATCCGAGGGCTTGCCTGCTACCGAAGTAGCAGGGTGAGATTCTGAGCCATTGGCTCTACTCACCTGGGGTAATATATTTGAGATAATCGACATTTTCATAGTGTAATCTGGAGAAGGGTACAGTGCTGGTTTCTCCTTGCCTTGCACCGACCAATGAGTGCATATTTTAGCCGTCGCCCCACTGATTCAGCCTAATCCGTATATAACAAGAAAATTTTAATTAAGTGTATTTTTCTTTTTATCCCTTTTTATTGGGGTTGAGCAGCTGAAAGTGATATTTTTTATTTAATTTCACAGAATTTATCTAAAAAATATAACGATGTTTGTTTATGTAGATCAGATCATATCTCTCCACTTATTATATGTCCTAATTAAGTGGTATGAAATAAATTTAATTATCAATCAAACCAAAGATTTCATTTTCACTGCATCAATTGTCGGTAAATATATTAAAATGGTTTGTTAATTTTAATAAACTGAAAATACAAATAACTTAACGTTCGCAGTTCTGTATTTGTAAAAAAATATTGAGAAAATTGTATTGTAAAAAAAGATTCAACGGCTTATAAAATAGTGCAATGTTTGCAGTAAAAAAATTAACCAGCCCGTGAAATTTCAAAAATTTTGACCACCCCTGCTCAGCGCACGGTAACGATCCGCGTTTGTAAGAGCTTAAATATTATGTCAGAAACAAGTTAATTGGGTGGGATTTTAATTGAGCGGAATAATTAACGCTTATCAAACAACACCGCGCAAATTCATCAAATAATTATGTTTACCCACCAAAATACTTATTTGTTTTACATTCTTATTATTATAAATAGCAACCTTACTGCCAGCCGCTTGCCAGGGTTGCTTTATTACGCGAGGCTATTGCAAATAATCATTTCGCCAATTGTTTATCTTTCATATGTACTCTTAATTTCCATCAGAAAATTAAGTAAATAATGAAATGTGTTATCAAGTCCAAGAATATTTATTTATTGCCCTATATCATGAATGTTTTTTTATTATATAAAATAATAAGTTGATATTGGTAATATAATATAATATAATATAACAAAGCAGCGGCGATTGATATGATACCAGCCGAATTAATAAAACACGCAGGGGAAAAAATGCAGGAGCGATTATACAGGTTAGTTTGTAAAATATATGAGAAGGGAGAAGTACCACAGGATTTTCAGCGTAGTAGAATAGTAACAATGCCGAAGAAAATAGGAGCTAATTTGTGTGAGAACTATAGGACCATTAGTCTACTATCACATGCATCGAAGATATTGCTAAAGATTATTTATAGGAGATTAGAAAATAAAGTAGAGGAAAGGCTAGGAGAAGATCAGTTTGGTTTCAGGAAAAACAGAGGGACGAGGGAGGCGATTCTAGCACTAAGAACGGTAGTAGAAAAAAGAAAGAGGGTAGGAAAGGTAACTTGCATAGCTTTTGTAGATTTAGAAAAGGCATTTGATAATGTAGATTGGGACATAATGTTTAGAATTTTAAAAGAAACGGGTATAGATTATAAGGATAGAAGAATAATTTTTAATTTATATAAACACCAAACTGCCTTAGTTAGAATTGAGGGGGAAGAAGAGGTAGCAAAAATAGGGAAGGGAGTTCGGCAGGGATGTACACTCTCACCGTTATTATTTAATCTATATATAGAAGATGCAATAAACAAAGTAAAAGAAGAGTATAGTGTAGGTGTGAATGTACAGGGAGAGAAAATATATATGTTGAGATTCGCCGACGATATAGCTATATTGGAAGAAAGCGAAAAGAATTTAGAAAGGGTATTGAATGGTATGCAGGCAGTATTGACTAGGGATTTTAACATGAAAATAAATATAGGTAAAACTAAAGTGATGAGGTGTGACAAAAAGGAATGCAGTAGAAAAATGAGGATCACAATAGGAGATAATAGAATCGAAGAAGTGTCAGATTTTTGTTATTTAATCAGTAGAATCACAAAAGATAATCGAAGCAAGGTAGATATAAAGTGTAGGATAGCACAGGGTAGGAAGGCATTCGTAGAAAAAGAACAGATTTTAAGATCAAATATTGACTTGGGTATTAGAAAAAGATTACTGAAGGTATATGTTTGGAGTGTAGCACTGTACGGGTGTGAGGCGTGGACTATAGGAAAGGAAGAGAAGCGTAGATTACAAGCATTCGAAATGTGGTGTTATAGGAGGATGATGAGGATTGGTTGGGAAGATAAAGTAACAAATGAAGCTGTACTAGAGTTAGTAGGGGAGAAGAGAAGTATCTGGAGAGTGTTACAGCGTAGGAGAGACAGATTAGTAGGGCATATTCTTAGGCATGGGGGGATTATGCAATTGATCATAGAAGGTAGAGTGGAGGGAAAGAGAGGGGTAGGTAGGCCTAGATTGGAGTATGTGAGTCAGATAGTTGAAGACGTTGAGATGAATAGCTATAGGGAGATGAAGGGATTAGCTCAGGATAGATCGGCATGGCGTGCTGTTTCCAACCAATCTTTAGGATTGCGGACTCTTTAAAAAAAAAATTGGTAATAAATCTACTTTGTTTTAATATCATGAAAAAATCGTGTAGTTTTATTACCGAAAACAAAAGTTTTAAACCATATTTCAATTTAATATGACCAATGTATCAATTGTAGAAAATGTCACCCAAATAATGCTACTCAAGATGGGGGTATAGCCTCGAAATGCGCATCTAGCTATTTAATGCTTTAAGTTACGGTATTTTGGTGATAATTTTTAAAATGTATCAATTACTTGAAATAATAATGTGTAAAGTCATGGGACAAAAAAATTTCAATCTTTATTGAGTATGTAAAAGTAGATTGTTGTGTGGCGTTGATTGGTATAGTGCGGGGTAAGGAGAAGGAATCCTATTAGCGTGGGAGTTAATTAAAAAAAACAATTTTGAATTAAGAGGGAAGCAATTTTAAAAGTGTTAATGAAAGTTCCCGATAGACGGAGCTGGGATAAACACACACATATACGTACCCCCACTAATTACTCTTAGAGAGCTTCGGGGCCCGAATCCCAACCAGTGAAAAATTAATTTTTGTACAGCATCGCGTAAAAACTTTATTAGTCTCTGTTTGTTTAATTATTGGATTACCTCGGGTTGCCCGTATTATATAAAAAAAAAAGGAAACTCGCTTATCCAATCTGAGATATAACATATTTTAATTTAAAAAAAACAAATATAGATCTTAGGTGTTATGAGAGTGTAAGCTTTGGCATTTTCGATAGATTTCCTTTTTCGAAATATAATTAATATTTACAAATCGAAGAGAAACGATCAGATATTTTTAATGAAGCTTCTAATCTTATTGTATAAAATTATATTACTGTTATCTTCTTCCGATAAAACAATCTCAATATACCAGTGATTTTTTTTTTAATTTACACGCAAATCCTTCGCTTAATTCACTACTCATAAAAGGTACGAACACAAAGTTCTGAAAGTCCGATTTAACCTTTTTTATTGCATTAAATTGTCGCCGGCGCGAAAACTTAAAAAGCCCGAGGGCTTGCAACGGATGTTAAAATGCGCTGGTGTTTCGCTTATTTGCGTATGTTAAAGGTCTTTCTCAAGCCCAGTGGTCAAGCGTAGTCTTTCGTCCAATTGACCATTCGCTTTGCGCGAAAAATAAACACAAAGCGAACGTCTGCCGCGTAGCTTCTGGTAAAAGGGTTATATAATGTTTAATCATATGCGTTTTCTAATCTCCAACAGAATTGTATTCGTACACGTTAAGAAAGAACTGGTAAACTCGTCGAAGATAACGAAGATTTTTAAATGGAATGACGTGAAACGCGAAATTGTAAAACATTGTAGTTATTCCCTATCTAAACAAACATGATTTTAGTTATTAAATGAAATTTTGATAATTATTTACTAGAGCAAAATTTTTATGAAATCGGCTATTGAAATATCAAACTCTCATTAATCTAAGAAAAAATTAATTAAAAAATATATCCCAATACATTGAACGCTGTGATTGTCTATATTTAAAATTTAAATATGTATTAAAAAATTACTAGTTACAAAATTGCAAAAATTCCTCATTAGCCTAATATTTTTATATCTTGTATCCATCGTTTCGAGGTTTGCGTTGAATAAACCTGATATTTATCTTATTCGTTAAGCGGGTAAACCGTCCCTATTAAGCGACCATACGCTGCACGTATAAGTGGTAATATAAATAGGACCTTTTTCTAATCCTTTATAAAAACCACGTACAGTGAGCTTGTGGCGTCGCCACAAAACCGCGTGGCGAAAATTCACTTAACTACCCTCTGGGATTTGGAGGAGCGCCTCATTAAGTCAGGACTTCTATTGTTATTGTTCACTAGCTATAGATGCGAACAGGCTACTTGTTATTCCAAACGGAGCACGTGAAGAGCGCGATTCACTTACTTCCTACCATCTAGGTATAACGATCATATGGATCAGGACGAGTGTTGAATTGTGCTCTTGTATATTTGCGCGGTTAAAAAATGACAGCGTAGTCACCATACGATTTTTAATTACAGTCAGTTCTACTAAAAATTGTGTCATTTTTTTGTCGTATCTAATATACTTTATTATATTTATCGCTTTAGACGATTTTTTTTTTATAAAATATAAGATAAAGTTAGAAATTTTTGTCAATTTTGCGTGCATTTTAATTCTATAGTTCAATAATTAAGAATATCACCCAAATACCGTAACTTAAAGCATTAAGAAATTTTAAAAGAACAAGAGATGTCAGAAATATTAGTAGTTTAGAATAAAGTAATAATTCACCTCCAAAATTTGTTAAATTACCATTTGATCCTATCCTATTTGATAGTATTATAAAGTAACGTATAATACTTCTAATAGTCTTGCTAATTTTCTAGGAAATCCCAAAGATTTGATTGATTTCAATAAAAAATCTGGTTTTTATGAAATATCTTGTTCTAGTTGTCCTAAAGTATATACGTAGGACAATTGAAACTAGATTTAAGGAGCATTTCAGATTAAATGGAAAAGATAAAAGTGCTGTATCCGAGCATATTTTTAACTAACTCAGGTCATCCTATTTGGGTGATATTTTATACTATTATTTAACACCGTAGTGATAATTTTTACTATAGCTCAATAGTTATTTTAATTAGTAAGTAAATCTATTTTTATAACAGCAATTTTTTTTATGAATAGTGATTAGAAAGTAACCACCCCATGCCAAATATATGTTCCGTAATGAATAAACTTTAATATGCGTAAGTGACGAGCTCATTTCAGTAGTTGCTAATATATTAAAAACACTTCAATTAGCAAATGAGTCATCTCTCGTCTATCCTAGATACCATTTTCATTATTTAAAAAAAATACACAGTGTGCATTATCTACGTATTCGCATGGGGACATAGTTCGTAAATACATTCATTATACTATTTCCACTGGCTCGTCTGCCCGGATGCAATATCATCTATGGACGAAGTGCTAAAGCGGGTGTTTTCCACTAATTAGTTTTTACTAAATGGCACTAATTAATCTCGCCTTATCTAATTACTCAAAGAATGCAAGTCGGTGCCCTCGAAATTCGGATGGAGATCTATTCAGTCACTCGGCAAGTGTGTCCAAATATAGATAGACAATAAAATCAGATTTGGCATGGGGTTGTTTTGAAATTAATCAACACCAACACTAATATATTCGTAAAATCGTCACTACGGCGTTAAATAATTGTATCAATTTTATCACCGAAAAACCGTAATAGAATTTGTTGTTTTATACTAATATTTATATATATAATCGTTTATTTTGGATAGAAAATTTGAGCCGGGAATTTTTAATTTTATTCAATTTTTTGAGCGATTTGAACGCCTTAGAATGATTTTTCAATTAATATATTTCAGAACGAGCCGAAACCTAAATTAGTGTGAAATATCAATCATTAATTAGTATTTTTAAAGTTTAATTTTCTATATTATCTTATTTCGTGTTGATATATAAGTTTAAGTAAAATATTTATTTATAAAAAAGTATCCATCATTATATCCAACAAAATTGGGAATATTAATCAACGAAGAAAATAATTTAGTACGAGAAAAATGGATCAAACTGAAATATAAAATTGGCACGCAAACAATTCCACAACGTTGGGTAAAGCAGGACATAAATTTAAGGGGGTATACATGTCGCGATCTGATGTGAATACGGCCCTGTATATCATGTAACATGATGTCTATAGCGACAGGGTTTTAGGAAGATTACACCCGAACAACGATTCGGATCCGATCGATTTTATTAGCTAATAGTAGACGCGGTTACACTTATCTAATGACATTTGTACAACTGTAATCCCATTACCTGGATATTAAATCTGCTCGGGACTGATGCCTCCCTAATGAATTAGACTACCTAATATAAGGTCCCGTCCCCTGTCGACCATATACCAATATGGTAAAATAACATGGTAAGACCGTACGAAAACGACTTACCATCATATCGGCATAGAGTCATGCGAACTAGCGATGTATAGTTCACTCGCGAACCGTTCACTCTGAACAGTTCAATCAAATGACGGGCGTACTGTGACGATGTTTTGCAACGACATGTAGGTCACTAGGACCTAGTTCGTGAACTATCAACTACATGTACGTATTGATGTACTTGTACTAGGTCCTGAACCCGTCGTGTACTAAACCGTTCATGAATCACAACGACTCGTAAACGATGCAGTATAGTATACATTATATATACAGTACTAACATTTATTTAGTGATAAAGTGTGTTGGTGAACGGAACGAAATTGGAAACTCGATGCAATATTGCAACAGCAGCATTGCCGAGCTGAGTCACAATTTATATGTTGGTATCAGATTTCGTTTGGAATAAGATAATTAATATATTCGCAAGATTAAATATGTTCTTAAATATGTCATGGCAGAGCAAATTTTTGCAATAATGCAAGAATAAACATATAAATCTTATAGTTCTTCTATTTCATACTGAGTGCAATACAATCACTTAATGTCAAATCAAAGCTTTGAAGTTTGAAGAGAGAAGATTCGGAATAGAAAATATAAATTATAACGCCAAACAAAACGATTCTATCTAGTTCATTTTATTATAGTTTGTACATTTAATTTTCAAGTGTTAGTAAAGTAGTAAACATTTTCATCAGTAACTACCAATAAGTATTTTAGAACTTCATATAAATAATCGTGAGTACCTAGAGAAGATTATATTTCCTTATATATATGTTTTGTATAAATTATAAACATTGTTGTCTTTTCTTCCTCTTTCTTAATTCAAAATAAGTATTGTAATATTTCAATTTATTTATTTTTTACCACTTAATATTTTTATATTGAGAAAAAAGAGATTATTTTCAGTATTTGCATGTATTTGGTGATATAGGTCGTGAACTAGTTCATTTTTAAAAGATATAGTAGTTCACGACCTATAGTTTGTGAATGGTACATTGAATTGAACTACGAATTATGAACTAGGTCCTCAAAGTGACCTACAATTGGCCATCGCTATTTATGGCTATGACAAAGCCGCATTCTTGAGAAAAAATCTTGTAGATAAGTAGGTACAAGATTTTTTCAAGTTCAATTTTTTCAAGATTTGTACATGTGTACAGTTCGCTATAAGTTTGCCTCGGGTTGCGCAGATAGCGAAGGGATATTCGGCATTTTCCGTGAAGAGAAGGCGGTTCTTCTGTTCAACTCTGTGGACCAGTGGCGTTCCCAATACATTTGTCGTTCTTGCCATGTTCGTAAAATAAGAATTTTTTTGGGCAAAAGTGCCTACTTTATTACATGTAACAAACTAAGTAACAAAGATACAACAAGTCAAATACAAAATAGTAAATTAACATAAATTAATGGCCTATAAAATGCCGTCGTCATATGCTATTATTACATACATAAATAACATTTCTTCAGTGAGATATTGTAAGTAATGTTCATTCAATGGATATTTAGATAGAATAATTTACAATTCTTCTTCACTGTCCCTATTTAAAAATAAATTACTGTCCTCTTCATCGGATTCTTCGTTCAGATTTATAATTAATTGTTCAGTTTGTGTAACCACTATAGTTTCATTTTCTAAGTAAAAATCTTCTTGTTTAATAACGTTTTCACAACACTTTTTTCAAAGCTCCTGTGTGACATTGTTGAATTCCTCTTCTACTTTCACACTTTCACATTTTTTAAAGAATATATCACATTTCGTTTAGTAACACTGTTTTTCACTTGTGCCCATATTAGTTCTATAGGATTCAAATCCGGATGATAAAGGGATAAACGTAAAACTTTGTGTCCATGGTCTGTGAAAAGTTTGTCAAATTTATATGTAATGTGGTTCTTTTTATGAGATTTTATAATATCGTACCGGTGGGGCTTTAACATTAGATGCGTGAATGGAATTTTTTTTTTGGACAACCATTTTACCATTACCTGCTTGGAAAAATTGCTGTATGGCGCACGATTAATTTGCACGTTATGGTTGATGATAATTACGGTAAATTTAGGTAACAATTTATCTGTTATCCATTTTCCGTAATTTTCACCATTCATTTCACGGCGATAGTCTCCACTTCTTATACCCGACTAAAATATTGTGAAGCAATTTGGTACAAAGCCACTTTCACCACCGGCATGAATTATTATTAAACGTTGACCCTTTGAGATATTCGTATGCAGACTTTCATTGGAATTATCATTCCACGATTTCGATTGAGTATGTCCTGCGTGAATATATGTCTCGTCGATATAAATTATTGATTTTCCTAATTGTCGATAATATTTAATTAAGTGTAAATAATTAATTCGTAAAAATCGAATATCATGTCTTTCAATTAAAATTTTACGATTATTTGTTGTGCTTCTAAACTTAATGATTTAGGGAAGTTTTATGTCACTCCCATCCTAACATGCGGTATAATAAAAATTGTATATTTTATTTTTAGGATTTTTAGAAGATAGTAGGATTTTTTTCTATGTATTTCTATGTGGAAAGGACCAATTTGATTTCCGTTAAAATTTCATTTTTTTAGTGCAAATAGTTTGACTTTGGCATGGGATAATATTAACATGGCCAGCAGATACGCTTCAAATGAGTATTGGTTGCCCTTAAAGACTTTATTTGTGCCTAAGTTTTGCATATTTAAGTTAAAAGAAAAAAAATTTGAAAAAAACTATACACTAGGTGTGTCCATATATCCAACCAATATTATACCTTTATTTTTTTATGAGAAAATATGGAAATTTTATAGTGCTTTACAATACAATATAATATAATGCCGTACAATAAATAAATTAGATAATAATTTGCCTAAAATTCGAAAAAAAACCCACAAAGGTAGATAAAGGCACAATATTAGAATTGTTTGTATATATATTTTTTCCCTTCTTTTAGGTAAATAGTCGAAACCGTAAAATAATGCAACAAGTATTTTATAATTCTTACCCTATACAAGTAGCCGTATAATTAACAGTTAAAAATAAAAATAAAATTAAATTTTTGAATTATGTAAATATAAGGCTAGGGGTAACTTATTTCTAAAAAAAAATATATATAAATGTATGTTATATGATCGTTTAAAAATTCATCAATATGCCTTTTCAATAGCAACCAATTTTAAAATAGCTTTAACGTAGCTTTAAATAGCTACCAATCTTAAAGCGCTCCGAATGTTTATTGTACAAAAAGGACGACATATCTACGAAGGATTTCTGATTTAGTCTTGTCAATGTAAATATTGTTTTGCGAGCGTGTAATCATAATTAAATTTACCCGATTATCGAAAGCCAATAAACAAAAATCAACTATTATAATAGACGCTAATGTAAGAATGCCTAATTTTCAGACAATAGGCCGACAATGTGCTTTAAAATGAGCTCCATCAAGAATGCGCACTGCTCGCTTTTGAATTTTAAAAATATTTTGAGAGTTAGAGCTGCTGGAATTTCCCCAGAAGTGAATTCTTAAGGCAGTGGTTAGATTGGTATCCACTATAATAGTGTTTAAAGCAAAAGAAGCTGGCGATACTTTCTTTGATAAGCTATTAATATTTTGCATAAACTTTAATTCAATACCCCAAGAGCGTAACATTATTTGCTGGTAGAATTTCTAAATTATTAATTTTTATAGATCAATTTATTTTTGTATTTCGAAAAAATCATATAATATGTTTTGAATGAATTAAAAAACAATTTTTTTTTATGGACCATTCATCAAGTAAATTTCGATCGTAATTAATAAAAGTTGAGGGCAAATCGATGGTATTACGAGGAATGGTCCACAAAATTGTTGTGTCGTCTGCAAATAAAGTGAAGTGTCCTTTGATTGGCAAACTAGCGATGTCGTTAATATATAAAATAAACAAAATCGGTGCCATATGGATCCGTGGGGGACGCCACGCAATCTAATCAATTTTTCTGATAAAACAGATGTGCCATTATGTTTAAAACAGATCTAAAACAGATCTCCCACTAACAACCTGATTACGTCCATTTACGTATCAGTGAAAACACTGCAGGGCTTTAAACTTCCCTTATAAAAAGGTTAGGACGAAAAGGCGAAGTTTGGGCATCAGTCAGAAACCTCTTCATCTACTCTTCCACTTAGCCTTGATATTGTTTAACTAGGAAAAGAGTGGACTTCAATCGAACGAGTCTTGTGATGACCGAATTAAATTCGTATATCAAAAAGAACGAATCGCAAAAATAATTTGCAAGCATTTTTCAAACACTTTGTTAATTCTCACATTATGGAATAATTTGCAAAATATCTTTGGTCCTGTTATCGCAAATATACTAAATTGTGAACAGTTTAATGCACCTCAAGAAAAATCATTTTGTGTCCATAGACATATCAAACATCAATAATAAAAACTGCATATCGTGAATTGAAGTGCCTGCCAAAATGTCACTCCAAAGGTTCTATGTTCTTGGTATTTATACCAACAATTGCGAACTTGTGTTATGCTCTCGACTGCTCAGATCGTAGCAGAAGTTGAGTTAACATTGAGCAATAGATAAAATACCCGCATGTTTATGTGAAGGAAAACTTACTAGTCCTCCTAGTCAAAATTATATCCATTAAATAATGGCCATCTAAATTCCGTTATCTGAAAATATCCATAATGGTTAGAGTAATAATATTATGGATATTCCCGGAAGACCAGATAATGAAGAGATGTAATTCCATTTTCCTGCCACGTTATAATACATAAACTTGTGTAATAAATAATTAACGTTTAATGAAGTACAGCAGAAACTACATATTTGAATGAGTCGCGCAAAACTTGTTTTGTTATGACATATATAAAGATTTTTACCATTATAATAACACGTAAATTAATAAATAACTTAATCCTTTCAAAGGTTATTTATATTTAATAAATTTTAACAATTTAGATACAATTTAGATCAAATTAGATACGATTACAATTTAGATACAAAACTTTTAGTATAGGTTTCTTGTTTTGCAATCGTATTAATTTTAAAAAGTAGAAACGAGAGTCTATACCCTTGTCAAATCTATATCAGATCGTTTTAAAGCTTTGGACAGTTACTTAGCAGATTAGTTTTGCAGAATGAAATGAATTTGCAATGATCAAAATGACAGATGCTGCTCACATAATCGCTGCCAATCAATGTTTTATATATTAAAAAAAAAATTCTTTCAGAAATTACATGTAAACTTACCGATCGAAAGATTGGGAAAGAACAAAAATAAATCCTGGTTAATTCAGAATTTTTTTTTATTAATATTTGGATCACCAATAAGTCGATTATGAATTTAAATGCATATATAAATGTAGCGAATTTGTGAAATAATTTTATCTAGTACGTTTTTTACATGAGATTTAAATACAAATTTTGTGCTGTTGATACTTTTTTAAAAATAATGTTTAATAATAAATTATAATGTATTTGGGTGATATTTTACACTACTATTGATACTTAGTGGAATAATCTGACAGAATATAAACAATTTTTTATTCACTCGATCTTAAGAGATCGTGGTTTGCTTCAGAACGGTTATGCAGAATAATATCAGCTGTTTAGGGTGTAGGTTATACGTATAGGTAAAATTAAGGCTGTCGATGATGCCGACTAATTATGGTGGAGTAATTAAAATGCAACAAAAGCGAATACAACGAGAAAACAAAACTAGAAAAAGTCTCGTGAAATATTAAAAAATCTGGCTAAATCAAATTATTCGCTGAAAATCGAAATACCCAGTCTAGTTTAAACAATTTAATTCATTTCTACTTAATCCATAAGCAAGATCCAATTAATTCTTTGTATTATGGAAATTTGCAAGATTGATTTACAATTAATAGAAATATGTAAAAAAAAATTGAAAAGTTTATCTATCTAACTAAAAATCTATATAATTTTATAAATAATACTGAACTTATAATATTATTCTAATTTAACATAAGTAGAAATAAATTATTAGTCAACTTACTGCACAACATTTTAATATTAGACAATTTACGCAAGGACTTCTGTTATAGTATACACTAACAAAAAAGGCATACTGAATTTTGTATCATTGAAATTTTATTAGTATATAAAACATATTTCAAATGACGAATTTATTCGCAAATAATCGAGTGAAAAAAATAATTTATTAATCATGGAATTGTCAATTGAGACGACAAAAACGAAAAACGCACGTGTTTTCAGAGTACGATTTATATATTCCAGATGTGATTATGGATTATGGTCCTAAATAAATTGTACAAGTATTTGTATTAAAATGCGTCACGATATCTATATAGAATATGGCTTGGTTGAGTGCAGAAGTTGAGCAGTGCGTAAGCAATTTAAACGTACACCGGAGGCTCTATCTGTAATTAGAAATCTCCCAATTTTCAGTAATTACCTTTTGCCATTGTATATGAAATTACCAATAAATCGATAAAGTACATCGACTTAATTTAGCACTTCTAAATAACTAGCGTTAATGCGTAGTTATTAGCAAACTTATTAGAAATTATCTTTTTATTTAAGATAAGTTTTTGTTGTTGGAAACTGCGTTGTTCCACTATGTTGGAAAATCAAAATTCAAATGTGATACTTGTACTAAATATATGAATCTTTAAATTATGCTCAATTTGTCAGGGAACACCACAAAATTGATTGACGTCACCGTTGCATCAGCAAAAATTGAATGGACAACCAAATAACGTAATGAATATTACTATAGATTGAAGAACAGTACCGTATATTTAATATAATATTCTACGAAATATCCACTTTGTATTGCAATATCGATGCAAATGTACTCGCGTAATTTATACATTACATTTTTATTTCACCAAATTGCCCGAAATATTTTTGCTCAAATTATATTTTAAATTTCTAACTAATAATATAATTTTCCGTTCATTAATATGATATAATTTAATAATTATTATTATCTTTATTGAATCGACAAAATTACATTGTAATAATATTAAAAAATAGGATAAAAGAAGGTGCAATAAAAATAGAAGAAGGTACAATTTAACAAAATTATCTGTTAAGATATCTTGCTCATTCTCTAGATATTCTATATTATAAAATATATAACAAATAATTTTTTTTTTAAAGGATAAGTCTTGTTCATTAATAAGTCTTATGATATATCCCAATAAGACACCGGCGTATTATTTATTTAATTCTTGTGTTATTGAGGATTCAAAATTCAAAATTTTCATCTGGCTTTTATAAAACCATCAAGTTACTCTTTCATACAATTAAATCTTTTTATGAAAGAGAAATAAAACAATGTATTTATATCTCGTCACTAATATGGAATATCACAAAATAACGGCAAAATCCATAACCTATTTATTTTCAAAGACTTTTTCTGCGGAAAAAAAAACTACAACTCGATTTTGAAGAAAAAAAAACGTCAACGCCGGCCCTGGACGGGGAGATTCAATGACTAGACCGCCACCCCTAACGCTGTTCAATCCAAACCAATTCAAATCCAATTCAATCTACCTCGTTAGATGAGGCAGGCCCCCATGTCTGTTTAAACTCACCCTCCGTCGCCGTATACATACTACGCTCAACTTAAACGATCCCCGATCAACCCTTAATTTGGTTCTTGTCTTGAAAATATATAGAGCTGATTACCGTAGATATATGTACACGTCCACAGAGGGAATATACCAACATCCATTGGCCATGTATGTATATGTAACGGGTATCTGGATGATGTGGGTTACTATTTCATGAGTGTCCTCCAATGTTTCGCATTTGCCGCGATTGTTATTTAATGTCTTCCGCCAATACGTGTATAGTTAACATTTTCTTGTTGATTTAATTCTGTCTGCGGATTCTTCAAAGCACCCAATTTTGTTTGATTGGTACAGAATATAATCAACACATGTTCGATAAAGTAATATGATTTTTTTGAACCATTTAAAGTCAATCTAACGAACGATTTTTGAATTAACCATAAATTCCATAAAAAACATGCGTGAGACTCTCGCGCGGTAAAAGTGAAACTTCTTAGCTCCTAGGAAAACTTGATTTTATACATTGCTTTTTTTCCATTTGTTAACGGTTTTTTAAATTCGTTATTCGATTACTTATGGAACACACTGTACTTAGTGGATTATTGAACAATTGTTTATCAAATTCGCGATGAGCAGGTTGAAAGAATGTAAATTTTGCGTATGATGCACTAGTGGGTGCATTTCTATTTGTCGATGGCTCACTCAGCTGTATCAGATTCATGTCATTGATCTCTCACACCGCGTGTATCTTCACGCCTGAATCAGTGCCATTCAAATTCTCTATACCACTCACTGTGTCTTCACTTAACGACGGTATCGATTCATCCAGTGTATTTGAGGTCGTTGGAAGGTTATGTTGCCCACCGTGTTTCTTTAACGCACTTTGCCTGGCTCGATACTCTCTACTTCCTTCCAAGGTACTTGTTGGCACTTTTCTTGGCTTTCTTCCGTTCTCTAAAGGCTCGCACTCTGTCTGTACTTGTCTTTTTCTCCATTTCACTCTTCACACAATGGAAATTGTTAGCTAAAAAATTAAGCTGTGTTTAGTTAGTTAAAGAGTCCGCAATCCTAAAGATTGGTTGGAAACAGCACGCCATGCCGATCTATCCTGAGCTAATCCCTTCATCTCCCTATAGCTATTCATCTCAACGTCTTCAACTATCTGACTCACATACTCCAATCTAGGCCTACCTACCCCTCTCTTTCCCTCCACTCTACCTTCTATGATCAATTGCATAATCCCCCCATGCCTAAGAATATGCCCTACTAATCTGTCTCTCCTACGCTGTAACACTCTCCAGATACTTCTCTTCTCCCCTACTAACTCTAGTACAGCTTCATTTGTTACTTTATCTTCCCAACCAATCCTCATCATCCTCCTATAACACCACATTTCGAATGCTTGTAATCTACGCTTCTCTTCCTTTCCTATAGTCCACGCCTCACACCCGTACAGTGCTGTGTTTGTGTAATATATAATAAAATACGCAAGCGTCTATTGGTTGCCTTATGCTACGTATATGCACAGTACATGCGGCGCATGCGCGTAGCATGTTTCACTTTTCGTGACGGAATCGTTTCACTTTTCGTGACGTTAAGGCCAATTTTCCCTACCGCGCCTACTTCAAAAAAATGTAATTTATTAAAAAATCGAACAACAAAATTTTTCATGATTTAGACGCCTTGATATTTTCATTGCCCTCACAAATAATGTATAGAAAAATAAGTTGATGATTGTTGCGTACATGTTTGTACATATTACTTTATCTTGTACATGAATATTTCATTTCATTTGTATTCTTTCTAACGTCGGAAGCTCTAAGCCTCTTGTTCCAGTTGGTTTGTACGGAATTTAATAAAGCCGCCACCTTAGTAAATGTAAATGCGTATATTTTTCGATCCGAACGAGTACAAATTCAATAAGAAAACGCTTCAATCACACGCAATTCTATTTGACTAAGAACTCACTGACTTGGCCGATTTATTGTGTTATTTATCATGCAGATTATTTGCGAAATATGTGTTTAATAATTCCACCGTGAACTGACGATATCATTTTCTTTATCTTTACAAAACACAATTTTAAAAGTTATCATTTGTTATTAAAGCAACGCGATAAAATCAATTTACAATTAGTTATAGCGAACAAATAATGTGAGCCGTACTCTTAGACACAGGCGTATTATAAAATTCATTGCATGTAAAATGTAAAATCGAATGAAAGAAAGAGATTAAAATACATAATGTATGTAATAGAATGTTAGATCAGACCAATTATACATTGGGGTTGATAAATAATTAGGTAAAGAAATGGTGAAACAAAATGTATATAAAGTAGCTTCGGGGCCTTATTACTGTCAAGTTGCACAAAACCATTCGACTATTAGAAGATCCACTCGCCGCTAAGAACTGAAGAGACCAGATCGAAGCGGATATGTTGTTCCAGAACAGGTCCGCCGGTGGTCATCTCATTATTTTAAAGGGTCAGCCAAGCGCAGGCATGAGGAAGATCGCCCACGGTAGAAACGTGATGGCCTCTCTCTCTCAAACAACGAGCGATAAATTGTTTCATTTTATTTGTAATAAATCTGGTGCGTATAAATAGAACTTGCAATTACGGATGTAGATTCGTTTTAATGGAGAGGGTAAAAGGTTATTTTAAATAGTCCGCTTTAGAGGAGTTTATCTAACTTTTATTACACACTAAAAAACAGGCGATTTTTTGCGAAATTGGGCCTGAATCGAAATTCATTAAATTTGATTTAGATTTATGCATGTATATACTTTTATACGTATTTAATTCGGTATAAATCAAAACATTTTTAAGTCATTTAAGTGAACTAATTTGAATAGGATGACCTGAGTTAGTCAACAATATGCTCGGGTACAGCACTTTTATCTTTTCTATTTAATCTGAAATGCTCCTTAAATCTAGTTTTTCAATTGGTCTACGTGTTTGTTTTCTATACATACTTTAGGCCAACTAGAACAAGATATTTTATAAATACCAAAGATTTTATTGAAATCAATAAAATCTTTGGGATTTCCTAGAAAATTAAATCATTATATGTTGCTTTAAAATTATATTATTTACTAATATATGGTAGACCATTAGTCTACTATCACATGCATCGAAGATATTGCTAAAGATTATTTATAAGAGATTAGAAAATAAAGTAGAGGAAAGGCTAGGAGAAGATCAGTTTGGTTTTAGGAAAAACAGAGGGACGAGGGAGGCGATTTTAGCACTAAGAACGGTAGTAGAAAAAAGAATGAGGGTAGGAAAGGTAACTTGCATAGCTTTTGTAGATTTAGAAAAGGCATTTGATAATGTAGATTGGGACATAATGTTTAGAATTTTAAAAGAAACGGGTATAGATTATAAGGATAGGAGAATAATTTTTAATTTATATAAACACCAAACTGCCTTAGTTAGAATTGAGGGGGAAGAAGAGGTAGCAAAAATAGGGAAGGGAGTTCGGCAGGGATGTACACTTTCACCGTTATTATTTAATCTATATATAGAAGATGCAATAAACAAAGTAAAAGAAGAGTATAGTGTAGGTGTGAATGTACAGGGAGAGAAAATATATATGTTGAGATTCGCCGACGATATAGCTATATTGGAAGAAAGCGAAAAGAATTTAGAAAGGGTATTGAATGGTATGCAGGCAGTATTGACTAGGGATTTTAACATGAAAATAAATATAGGTAAAACTAAAGTGATGAGGTGTGACAAAAAGGAATGCAGTAGAAAAATGAGGATCACAATAGGAGATAATAGAATCGAAGAAGTGTCAGATTTTTGTTATTTAGGCAGTAGAATCACAAAAGATAATCGAAGCAAGGTAGATATAAAGTGTAGGATAGCACAGGGTAGGAAGGCATTCGTAGAAAAGGAACAGATTTTAAGATCAAATATTGACTTGGGTATTAGAAAAAGATTACTGAAGGTATATGTTTGGAGTGTAGCACTGTACGGGTGTGAGGCGTGGACTATAGGAAAGGAAGAGAAGCGTAGATTACAAGCATTCGAAATGTGGTGTTATAGGAGGATGATGAGGATTGGTTGGGAAGATAAAGTAACAAATGAAGCTGTACTAGAGTTAGTAGGGGAGAAGAGAAGTATTTGGAGAGTATTACAGCGTAGGAGAGACAGATTAGTAAGGCATATTCTTAGGCATGGGGGGATTATGCAATTGATCATAGAAGGTAGAATGGAGGGAAAGAGAGGGGTAGGTAGGCCTAGATTGGAGTATGTGAGTCAGATAGTTGAAGACGTTGAGATGAATAGCTATAGGGAGATGAAGGGATTAGCTCAGGATAGATCGGCATGGCGTGCTGTTTCCAACCAATCTTTAGGATTGCGGACTCTTTAACTAACTAATATATCAATTTTTTTTAAATTGCATGTATATTTTGTTCACAAAAATGCACGTCACTTCTTTTAATAAATATTTACGTATAGTAATATTGCATAGTAATATTTATTTAGTATTCTCTTATGAACTGAAGGATATATGTCAATCGTAGATACCATCTCTGCATTTTCCGATCATTGTTTAACTCGTGTAAAAAGTATTTCGTGCATAATAAACATGCTTGTAGTATATACAATAGAATAGAAATATATATCGCAACTGGACGACCGCGTCCTTGTAACTGTTGCCTCTCGTTGTCCATCCTTCACTGCATATTGTTAGTAAATGTATATTGTTAGCTACAACCGTTTCTTCGGTTGAGAGCAACTTATACAAGAAACGAATGCTCGAAGTAACATAAGATCAAGCCAACGAATTTTCAGAGATGCACAAACATGTCCACTACTATTATTGTAGAAAAACAGTTAGTCTCACTAAATCCTTTCAGGATTCATTTGATTTGATATTTTTTTGATGTTTTTTTAGCGCTTCTGTTCCTTAAATGGTAGATGTGGTCCAGTTATTTTTTAGTCGCCATTAAAGCACCGTATTCCTTCAGAGTTCCATAGTTTATATTATCTATTCTTACCTCGAATTCCATTATATTTCCATATCGATATATTCAATATATTCGCGAAGAAAAGGGCACAGCATGGAAATAACACGTAATATAAGTAGCCGTACTCTCTTTGAGTTGACGTAAACTGCCAGTTGACCAAACACATTTCACGGACCTGCTCGTTATGTTATATCACGGCCATTTCATTCCCGATACATATTTATTTTCAATTTATAGCCATTTCACGGGAATTTCGCATAGCAAAGCTGTGTAGTGACTTACGTGGGACTTCTTTGGCCATTATAGAAATATCCATATACCACGATATATTTACGGTAGTCAACGGTCAAGCAGCTAAAGAATATAAGCTATAAATAACAAACACAACCTGAGTTATAATAAGCTATGTTTTGTATTTTGTTTTGCAATGATCAGAATTGTCTTAATTGTATATACGTAAAGTTATTTTTGGACAAAATAAATACTTTGTATGTTATATTTTTGAGGCGTTTTTCTGTTAAGGATGACATTTGATATTTGCGAAAGCTAGGACATCTTTCTAACATGCTTCTTGAAGTTACTCCATCTAATAATTTTTACAAATACACTATTAAGAACACGATTTAATTTTTTTTTTTATAAATTGATTAGGAAACTTAAATATACTATTATTTAACACCATAGTGGTAATTTCAAAAAAAGGAAACTAGCTTTAGTTCGTATGAACAGAACAGATGTTTATTTTATGTTGCCTGTATAATATTTAGATATATTCAAAGAATCGACATCTTGTAGGTAAGCAAATTCAATTTTCTCAACGTGTTCAATTTCTACCAAGTAAAATAATTGAGTTTTGGCAGCGGGTGGATAGGGACTAATTAATTAAAACGATGCGTCATCAAATACGGCTACAATCATTATCGACTCCTCTAAAACATTTCATCCAGATAAACCCCATTCGACGAATGAAGTGTAAAAAGTTTAAAATCAACATATTTCTGAATTTTTCACCGGTTGTCTAATATTATATAAATTTAATTGTTCAAAACGCGTTTTTTGCCTTATCTATAAAAATTCACCGCGCTTAAAATGAGTCGGCACAGTTTCACAAAACGAAGCATAGCATTCCTTCTTCGTGTTAAGAACAATGGGAATGCTATGTGGTGCTATGCTATAGAAAGATGGGACATTGCCGCCAATGCAAATTTCCTAAGTCCACAAGTCAATGTAAATATCACATCGTGCAATTAACAGACAAGTTATGTTTATAATTAGACAGTGACAATATTCCCCCCAAAAACGAACGTGACGCTAATTCTGTGTAAACATAGCGAATGAGTAGAAGATTCGCTGGGTTGTATGGAAAAGCTCTTCTCGCAAATAAATGGGAGATGAGGGTAAGGGAGAGGATCCTTCTTTCGTTTTTATGTAATATTCACTTCTGATGGACAATCATGGTAAGGAGCAATAATAGTTTAATTTTCGTTGATGGAAATATCGCGTGTGGTAATTTCGACGCTTTTACAAATTGTGATAAATTCATTTTATTTGTACAGAAACGGCCTCAAATTGTTTCAAAATTGATATATTTATAATTTTTGCAGTTTTTGCAATTGTGCACGATAAATGTTGTTTTCTAAAATATTAATGCGGCATTTTCCGTCTGTACATTTTATATAGAGGCAGCATTATTCATTGGTGCTATTCATTTGCTATGCACCAGTATTCAGTGAATAATCGTTGCTAACTAATTACCAACTCTGAATAGCGTTTTATTAATTGGCCTGGGATAATAGGAACGATTGCTTACGCTCCTTTCGCCAACAGAGTTCAATCGATCTATCATCGTAATTTCTACGTGCTCTTTGCTATATTACAACTCTAGACAATGCGGGAATCAAAACCCTTCTCATCCAGCCCCTTTTAATAATATTTTATAAATGCTTTTCTTCAGCCCGTGAAATCGTTTTGCTTCTCGGCAATGGTATTAATTGACAGTTCAAATTTCGAAAATAAAAATATTCCATATATTCGGGTCTTATTTCAATTTTTATGAAGCTGCATTTGAATACGCACAGAAGTTGAGTTAATTCACGAGAAATTATTAAATCAATCAATCGATCATAGCAAAAACATGTTATATTGAACCTTAACAGTACCAAAAATGTACCATTAAAATATAAATTAACTTCATACTTGCAGCCAACTCTCATTAATCAATTGTAGACCCACTGAAAGGAGTTTGCAACATATTACTTCTTTATATATAAACGAATGCGGAATCAGACAAAGCGGTTCAAGTTATTATATGGATTATTTATTTGCCTTTCAACCGTTTCAAGTTCCGATTGAAATATTTCTAATGCAGATGCAGAAACACAATTAATCAACGATCGATGCACAAAATCCATTCAATGCTGTAAAGACTTATATGTCCAATGAATTTATGATGCTCGAGTTGTGAAAGATGGATAATGATTATTCATCGGAACAATTTACGTGAACTATTCTATAAATTTTAACATAACTCACTGATATTTGATATAAATTAATACGCGAATTGCTTCGCAGATTTTATGATAAGAATGTTTTAAAAATTATCACTACGGTGTTACATAATAGTATAGAACAGTGGCGGCTCGTGCCATTTCAATCTGGGGGGGGCGCATTTCTTAAAAAATAACATAATAGTGAGAAATCTTACCGAAAATGGATGCAAAATGATTAAATTCAATCATTTCTTGAAAATGAATTCCACTCTTCTATCTTTCATTGATATCAACTTTTCCAACACTTTTTCGTTAAAATTGTAAATATCTCGCGCCACATTTTTATTAATACACATCATCGCCAACGCGTTTAAACGATCATTACCCATAGCATTTCGCAAAAAGTCTCGATTCTTTTAAGTGTTGAAAAACAACTCTCTGATTCAGCAGTGGTCATCGGGGTTGTTAAAATAATTTTAAGTATTTTTATAGTTTCCGGGAAAGTTTCACTGAGATTATTTTGTAGCAATAACGAAAGAAAATGTGTGGCTCCAATTATATGATGAAAATCCGGACGCGAGTAAATGACTTCTAATTCTGTTTTTAATCTGGTTTTATTAAAAAATTGATATGGATGACACACGGTTTCCAAAAGGTCCACTGGAAATTGTTTAGAAAATGTTGGCATCGATTTCGTGTTAAATAACTCAGCGGCTTGTAAATGGCCACGTTATAAGAATCTGTTCTTCATCTTTTAAAGAGTCCGCAATCCTAAAGATTGGTTGGAAACAGCACGCCATGCCGATCTATCCTGAGCTAATCCCTTCATATTAAAGATAATCAACATTTTCATCTGTAGGCTTGAGAAAGGTACAGTGCTGGTTTCTCCTTGCCTTGCACCGACCAATGAGTGCATATTTTAGCCGTCGCCCCACCGATTCAGCCTAATCCCCCTAATACCGTGGGTTAGCCTGAATCTTTCCTATAGACCGGGATCCCTGTATAGGGACCGCTCTATATGCCAGAGCGTCGTTGCCCATGTCTTGCCCCTAGGAGGCATATGCAGTGCATTGGCACACTATTGACACTTCTTCATCTGTTTTATATATATTTTTGTAAATGTCTCTTGTAAAACGTCGCGTAAATGTCCGGTTTTGAGCACTCCTTGCACAAGTTTGCGATAAATTTAAATCAGGCAATGGCCTACCTAATTCTTTAATTTTTACGTTGTCCACAAGAGAAAGTCTACAAAACTCCATTTTCGATAAAGAACTAATACTATTCATTTTTATTAAATTATTTCTATTAAATATATTCTTGGAGAAACACGTGGCAAAATCGTACATACGTAACTCACAGAACAAATGCTACTGTCTTATCTGGCTATTCTATATCAATTCATATACATATATACTAGACTACTCGGTTCTCTGAACTGTGGCTCTGGCTGTGGTGAACTATGGCTGTTCGGCGCTGAAGTATCGTGGCATTCAATATTTTAAAACAACGATATATTCTTAGCTTTGAAGCAGCGTGACATCACGTTGCTATGACTCATCCCAATCCGCTGAAATGTGTGTTACATTAGTTGATATATGCGACAAGCGAACCGAAGAAATAGAAGACATACTGCATACGGTCGCTCTCACTCTAGCGCTTGCAACAGATAGGATGAGTGCATATGCATTTGACTGGTACTTGCTAGCTGCCATATCGTGTTGAGTAATGAGTGTTAGGTATGTTCGCGGCGGAAGCTTTATCTTTTATCAAAAATAATGCCGATATAAAATATCACAATACAATTATATATCTACGTAATATGATGCGCTCAATGTTCGGAAGGGGCGCGCGGCCTGCGGCCTGCAAATACCGTAACTTAAAGCATTAAGTAGCTAGATGCGCACTGCGAAGGCTATACCCCCATCTTCAGTAGCTAAATTAAAGGAAACTGACATTTATTTAATAGTATATCAATCACGATTCGTGACAGAGGTATTTTATTTGGTTTTTATCTTGTGCTACTGTAGATGGGGGCATAGCCTTCGAAATGCGCGTCTACCTACGTAATGCTTTAAGTAACGGTATTTGGTTGATATTCTATACTATAAGAATGTTGTAATATTCGACAGATCCTTGTGGTGTCTTCATTCGTGTTTTAATTAAATTCGCCGTGACGAAATTTTATTCTGTGGCATTTTAATGGAGACTCAAATGACATTATCTGCTGTGTTAATATTGCATAAATATCGGTGGTGGATTGGTCCAATATAGGCGTTGTGTATACCGAAGATTTCGTTGTCAATATTGGAGCAGGCCAAATTAATTATTATAGCCCGAATTTATAATACATTTCAGACATTTGCTTAATTAGGCTGCGACAAGCACCGTTATTAATCAATTTACGTCCACCGTACAAACACACACGAACAGATGTACACACAGGTTTCGCTTTGCTCTGAAATATCAATTACGTTACAGGGATTTACATATATCAGTATTCATCCAGTATATGTGTAATGAAATAACAATTTATGTTGCATCTGACCATCATTCGTACAGGTTGTCCCAAACATATATCGAATGAAGGCACTACAAATGATGTATAAGAATATTTCCCGTCATACAAATAATAAATGGTAATAAGGAGTACGTGAAATGTAATGTGTTGTTCGTTAAATGAAGTCCTTGCGCAAGATAAAAATAATTTTTTTTTCGGTTGTTCCTCCTTAGTTACAAATTGATTTTGTCAAAACGATTTTCCAAAAGATATTTGGGATTACGAAAGATACGCCCTGTATATAAATAAAATAATTGCGATTATTGTTTATATTCATCAATGATCATTCAGTTGTAATAACCTCATTTATTTAATGAAATTACGCAGATTAGTGTTAAATTACACTCTCAATTTAATCATACAACTTCATTTCCAATATAAACATAATTAAATTACTACTACTAAAATTGCATAATATTCAGGGGCGTATTATAATATACAATGTAATTTAAAGAAATATTTTGTAATTTACACTAAAATTGCGCATAAATCACTCAAATTCTATCAAGAAATATAATTTCACGACTGAAGATTTTTTGCACATATGATTATATATTTAATTTAAAGACTAGAGAAATTCTTTAAATTCAATAAAATTCCTCTAGAAAAGACGAATCTCCAAATTCCCTACTACCCCTCAAATTAAACACCTCCCTTATTAACTTACTGTATGCAAAATATCAGCACCCTCTTCCTCATTATCGTAACATTGCGTATTTAGCAAGCTTTTGTCTGATTAGATAAAGGCATCACTTAAAACAACAATCTTCCCTATCTTTGGGGTTACAATGAAAGACTTTAACCCTTCCTCTTACATGATAATATAACTTTTCCTTAATCCCTCAACTATAACTTACTATAAAGTCTGTTTATATAAATTAAAATCGAATACATATAAATTATCCTCATCATCATCATCATCGAAGATAAAATTTTCTGTAAAATAATCCTTTTAACGTCTCCGCCAAAAAATGTTTCAATTTCACGCAACGAATGATCTGAGCATTGGAATTATATTGACGTAAGTTCTTCATATCTTTTACCACCCCTATCTTTTACATTGTTCGCTTGATTACTCAAATTGCCAGTCTTCCGCTTACATAACACAAGCATGTCTTAGATAAAGGAAGATTCACATATTAATTGCATCTTTAATGGAATAACATTTGCGGCACTAATCCTATAATTGGACGAGTTTTGCGATGGGAGATAATGAAATTGTCACCCGCAGAATAAAGCAATTATCCTGCAATGGCTTAGCTTAGATAGAAAGTATGGGCTTTCTAAATTTATTTAGTAAACGAAAGTGGAAACAAATTACGATGTCCGCGTATTTCTTATGAAAAAAATTGTTCAACCCTCGATTTTAAAAAATATGCGTGAGACTCTCGCGCGGTTGAAGTGAAACTTCTTAGCTCCTAGGAAAAGTTGATTTTATGCATTGCTTTTCTTTCCATTTGTTAACGATTTTTTTTTTTTTCATATATTTATATATATTTTTTTAAAAAATTCCATTGTGTGAAAAGTGAAATGGAGAAAAAGACAAGTACAGACAAAGTGGGAGCCTTTAGAGAACGGAAGAAAGCGAATAAATCGCCAAGAAAAGTGCCAACAAGTACCTTGGAAAGAAGTAGAGAGTATCGAGCCAGGCAAAGGGTGTTAAAGAAACATGGTGGACAACATAACCTTCCAACGACCTCAAATACACTGGATGCATCGATACCGTCGTTAAGTGAGGACACAGTGAGTGGTATAGAGAATTTGAATGCCACTCATTCAGGCGTGAAGATACACGCGGTGTTAGAGATCAACGAAATGAAACTGGTACAGCTGAGCGAGCCATCGACAAATAGAAATGCACCCACTAGTGCATCATACACAGAATTTACATTCTTTCAACCTGCTCTTCGCGAATTTGATAAACAAATTGTTGGCTAAAAGATTAAGCTGTGTTTGTGTAATATTTTGTGCCAATTTGCCCTACCGCGCCTACAAAAGTTTCACTTCAATAATTAAAAAGTGAACAAATTGAAAATGTATTCTTCTTCTTTCCTCATTACTGAAATTTCCGTGAATAAAATTCGGATATATAGGGAACATCAGCTTGTATGTTATATATATATAGTGCTTGAGCAAGCAATGGCAAATATCTCTAAATGATACAGGATATTATTGTTCATTGGACGCGCATGCAAACATAACAACGATGTATCTCTGGAAGTATTATAACCTAACCTAACGGCCATAACATTCATAATAACGACCCCCGCGTTATAATATGGCGACCATCGGGAGTGCTCAAGAGGTCTTCAGTGCACCGCACGCTGAATACCGTACAGAAATATGTTGTATTAATACTGTAAATTGCTTTGCCGGCCGCATTATTATAACCTGCCCTCCTCGCGTATATTTTATAAATGATCTGCAGCTGCAATTTGCTGTGCCCTAAGACTATTAAAATAGTTCAACAGCGGAAGAGGTGTAGTTGTTCTAACAATAGCTGTAGCTACGTGAATTAATATAATCTCATTTTGTTAGTGTTTTATTATCTAAAATAATGTTGATTTTATGTAATTTTGCGGCGAGTAAACAAGTTCCTCCTACTTTACTATTATATGATCCACTCTTCGTGCGTTGTATAGTATAGTAAATCACATCGCATTTGTCAAAAGAGCAACATCGCTATAACTACAGCAATCAAGTTGCGGGGGACATTAGTTAAGGACCCCGCATCTTCCGTTGACACTGTTAATGAATCACTGCCATCATTATAGAATAAGAACGTTTCCAACAATCGGCGGAGACTGCGAAACGAACGCTGCACCTCCGTCAGAATTGTTAACGTCACCGCAGCAGCCAGCCATCATTAAAAAGACGCCCAATTCGCCCCCGACAGTCCTTTATATGCCAGTCGCCAGTAATTGTCAAAAATAACAAGTTTTACGTTAACAAGATGCAAAATATAGCAACCGTTATATCAAAAGATTTAAATAAGTGTAATTTAAACAGATGCTTTGTGGAAGATACGGGAATAATTGATAGATCATTTTTTGTATTTCCTTCATATATACAAGATTTCTTTACAATACACTCGCGCACACATTCTTCATATACACTTAAAATCTATCTAATGTTGGATGTAGGAAAAGATATACGGCTTCAATTTTTCACAAATTGTGAAATATTTAATATGTAAATTAAACTGCCTTAGTTAGAATTGAGGGGGAAGAAGAGGTAGCAAAAATAGGGAAGGGAGTTCGGCAGGGATGTACACTCTCACCGTTATTATTTAATCTATATATAGAAGATGCAATAAACAAAGTAAAAGAAGAGTATAGTGTAGGTGTGAATGTACAGGGAGAGAAAATATATATGCTGAGATTCGCCGACGATATAGCTATATTGGAAGAAAGCGAAAAGAATTTAGAAAGGGTATTGAATGGTATGCAGGCAGTATTGACTAGGGATTTTAACATGAAAATAAATATAGGTAAAACTAAAGTGATGAGGTGTGACAAAAAGGAATGCAGTAGAAAAATGAGGATCACAATAGGAGATAATAGAATCGAAGAAGTGTCAGATTTTTGTTATTTAGGCAGTAGAATCACAAAAGATAATCGAAGCAAGGTAGATATAAAGTGTAGGATAGCACAGGGTAGGAAGGCATTCGTAGAAAAAGAACAGATTTTAAGATCAAATATTGACTTGGGTATTAGAAAAAGATTACTGAAGGTATATGTTTGGAGTGTAGCACTGTACGGATGTGAGGCGTGGACTATAGGAAAGGAAGAGAAGCGTAGATTAGAAGCACTTGAAATGTGGTGTTATAGGAGTATGATGAGGATTGGTTGGGAAGATAAAGTAACAAATGAAGCTGTACTAAAGTTAGTAGGGGAGAAGAGAAGTATCTGGAGAGTGTTACAGCGTAGGAGAGACAGATTAGTAGGGCATATTCTTAGGCATGGGGGAATTATGCAATTGATCATAGAAGGTAGAGTGGAGGGAAAGAGAGGGGTAGGTAGGCCTAGATTGGAGTATGTGAGTCAGATAGTTGAAGACGTTGAGATGAATAGCTATAGGGAGATGAAGGGATTAGCTCAGGATAGATCGGCATGGCGTGCTGTTTCCAACCAATCTTTGGGATTGCGGACTCTTTAACTAACTAAATTAAATATTTTGTGTATGAATATGTTTCTCTTTACTTTTGAAGCAAACAATTTCATTTTACATTTTTCAATCGAATGTTTTAGTAAAATTAGTCTAGTATTTTAGTCAATTTTTTCATTGCAGATTTTCTTAAACATTAATGTACCCAATACATTTCTAGACTGAATTTCCCCACAAAATATAATTTAATTTTTCTTATGTCCACGTGACGGATACTATGATGCAAACGAACTATGTCGCTATGAAATTTGATACGTCTCCTGAAACCTGCTACCAAATCAATTACATACAGCTTTAATGAAACAATTACGCAATTCTACGTAATAGTAATACCCTAAATAGGCCCTTACTTTTCGTATGTACAACGTGCACTCGCTCTCAGCTCAGCCTAAACTAACTACATGAGTTATACATTGCCAGTCGATAATGTAATTATCTAGTCTTTTATGTGCACGTCTTTCTTGTGTCAATGTCAGTATATAGAGTTATAGACGTCCAATCACGCTACCTACATGCACAATAATCCTGCCTTGAAATAAACTTTGCATCTGCATATATGACGCAATCAATAGTTACACTTCACATTCAATGTTTTTTCTCTTGAATGATCGTTTTTAAATTATTATAGTTACTCGTAGCTTATGTCAAAATAATTTTGTTAATAAAATACTGATAGTATAGAACGACATGTTTATTGACCGCGAGTGTACCTCAGTTTCATCGTAGTGGGACGTGATGCTGCGCTCCCGAAGAGCAAAGACCAGTAATATGGCAATTATGCGTGAAACATACGCGGAAAATATTTCTAACGAGGGCTAATTGCCAGCTCAATATAAGGGCGGCTCAGTCGGACTATATCTGACAATATAAAGTCTACCACACACACTAACAATCAATTTGATTCTAAAATAAATGTGGTGTTTAATTATTACCAAGGCACATATTTATTAAAATATACTAAAAATTATCACTACGTTGTTAAATGATAGTACAAAATATCACCCTAATACCGTAACTTAAAGCACTAAGTAGGTAGGTGCGCATTTCGAAGGCTGTGCCCCCATCTTCAGTAGCACAAGATAAAAATGAAATAAAATTATATACTATACTATTAATTGTATAGAATATCACCGAAATAAAATAATAACTTAAAGTGACATATAATAGTCTTGCTAATTTTCTAGGAAATCCCAAAGATTTGATCGATTTTAATAAAAAATCTGGTATTTATGAGATATCTTGTTCTAATTGTCCTAAAGTATATATAGAAGACAAACACGTAGACCAATTGAAAGTAGATTTAATAGAGCTCATTTCAGATTAAATATAAAAGATAAAAGTGCTGTAGCCGAGCATATTTTCGAACAATTAGGTCATCCTATTCAAATTAGTTCACTTAAATAACTTAAAAGTTACTTTTCGCCATGTAATAAAGAAATTGTGCAGTAAAAGTATTGTTTGTGATCAGCTTTAGATTCGTCTTATTGCGATCAGTTGGCATTGCGGCTGAAGAACGGCTCAGATGCTGATAGAATCATCGCCTCCCTTGATGATGACGATCGCTAACCCCACGCACGTACGACACTAATCCGTCTGTAACAAGCCTTCATTTGCCACAGCTTCAGTAAGGACCAGTGTTGAGTTAGTATGTGTAGAATGTTCCAATGCCTAGACTAGTTCAAGGTTCTACAAATTCACAGTCGATGTAATAAAGTTGTAGAAGGTATTTGCAGAAAATGAAAAATCCTAGACACATTAAGAAGGACAACAATCGCAATTTGATTAAAAAAAAACAGCTCAAAATCGCCAAGATTAATAAAGCATCGGAATAATCAAAGTGAGCATTGATAAAAAGAACAGTTGTTGATTTGAATTGTCCTCGTCTCGTTGAGATACATTTCTTGTTCATTTGTGAGCGATTCTGATGACGTACAATATATAACGTAAAATGCGGGTGTCGAGAATCAGGATAGAGGCGCAACCACCGGGATTTGGGATAGATGGAACGATGGGAACAAGTTGCCCGTAATAAGGATGAAATGTGTCGCTGATGAGCTTTGAATTGTGGAATTATCGCTGATTGTGCGGCTACAGCGAAAGATCCGAGTAAAATACGTTGGCAGATACGATTCGGGCACCACTCTATAGATGTTGTATAGTGCAAGAATTTTATTTGGTTGTAGGAAGTCAAAATGTTGCGTTTAAAGTTGAATCAATTGATAACTTAACTAGCTATTTTGTTCCGAAACTAAACTGATGGAATAGAAATTCTTGAAGAAAATGTAAATGTGAAGGATCCTAGCTAAATCAACTCTATCATATACTATCCTCTAGTAGAAGGAATTTAACTTAAAAAATTTAAATCCAAATATGAGTATAATATAGAAATTTTAATTCACAAACAATTAAAAAATTTATCAACATACGTTAAGGTGCGTTAAGAATTTTTCATGACAAACTTAAAAAAAAAAACGTTTCTTGTTTCTTCACCTATCCGCCATAATGATTTTTAATGCTTCGTCTTCACCAAAACCATTAATCTTTCAGTTATTACGACATAATTTACTATAGTCTTTGAAAAAATGTATATTTAATTATGCGTATCACCAAATTTGCTCTTATTATCAATGTACGTTTATTTTACAATTTTAAAGACTCTACCGGATGCTACATCAAAATTAACATATAATTTGTATTATAGCTTCTACAGATGCAGCGCCTGGTATATTACGAAAATTATTGAATCAGATTGTACTATCATTCTTCAGACAATATCCTTGGTACTTGTATATCTTGTACTTGTACAACAGCGAACAAAATGTACATCCTTCATATAGAAATCTACGTGGCATTTATATATATACACAGATGTTAATTCATCGTCTATTGATAGATCATTATTTCTTAATAGAGTGATAATTGCGTCGCGCTGTTTCTATATCATTCTCGCCATTAATTAATAATGCCTTCATTTGCAGACCCGAGCGGAGCTTCACGGTGGGTGGGGGGGTTGAAGAACGAGAACTGCTGCGTACGATACTTTAAAACAGACCCGTACAACTTAAGACAGGATCTACCAAACTGATCTAGACGGAACAAACCGGTTTGGTTCAAATTTCACAATTTGAACACATTTTTTTATATTGACCAAATAATGGACTTAGATAAAACTGCCCTCGTCGAAATTTGATAATAATTATAAAATGTTGGCAAGGCCTGTTTTGGAGTTTAGAGCACAATGATCGCAATAAGAAATAAACAGTCAACGCATACAACGATGATGTTAAGATTATCCTCTTCATAGGATAAGGAATTTTTTTTATTGTATATATATATATATATAAAAGAAGAAATGTTAGTGTTAAATATATTTCAAGTTGAGAGACCGCTTGTATTACCCTTTCCATATTTGAACAAAGAAGGAATAAATTAGAGTTTACTGTTAATAAAATTAACACCAGTTAATAATAATGATGATTTTAGATTTAAGCACTTAAATATTATCACTGAGTATATCGATATGAGTCAGCTTAAATTGTATCCCTGTATATTTCAATGGATGATAATGTGCAGCGTAATATTATCCTCGACGGTATTATACACCAACTTGTCGCCAGTTTAGTAAACTCACCTTATTAACAATAATGAAACTGGCTGAATGGAAAAGCACTATTTAGTCCCCCAATAGAAATTTTAATTGCGATATTATTATCCATTAACGAAGAAAATGCTATGAATGACGTGGAGAGATCGGACGAGTGCTCAGTTGCCAAATTTAACTGAAAAACTCTAGTTTATCAGAGCGGTACAAATCTTTTCGATCTTACAAGAGTGTCTGTTTGTTTTATATGAAAAAAACACAATTTATATAAGAATCACTGCTCAATTTCAAGAGATTAAAAAAATGTGTGAGACTCTCGCGCGGTAGAATTGAAACTTCTTAGCTCCTAGGAAAACTTGATTTTATGCATTGCTTTTTTTCCATTTATTAACGATGCATTTTATGCATTATCAAATTCGCGATGAGCAGGTTGAAAGAATGTAAATTTTGTGTATGATGCACTAGTGGGTGCATTTCTATTTGTCGATGGCTCAGCTGTATCAGATTCATTTCGTTGATCTCTCACACCGCGTGTATCTTCACGTGCCTGAATCAGTGGCATTCAAATTCTCTATACCACTCGCTGTGTCCTCACTTAACGACGGTATCGATTCATCCAGTGTATTTGAGGTCGTTGGAAGGTTATGTTATCCACCGTGTTTCTTTAACGCCCTTTGCCTGGCTCGATACTCTCTACTTTCTTCCAAGGTACTTGTTGGCACTTTTCTTGGCGGTTTATTCGCTTTCTTTCATTCTCTTCCATAGCTAAAAGATTAAGCTGTGTTTGTGTAATGTATAATAAAATACGCAAGCGTCTACTGGTTGCCTTATGCTACGTATACGCACAGTACACGCGGCGCATGCGCGTAGCATGTTTCACTTTTCGTGACGAAAGCGTTTCACTTTTCGTGACGTTCAGGCCAATTTGCCCCACCGCACCTATAGAAGTTTCAGTTCAAAAACAAAAAATTATATTAAATTCCGGAACTGCAACTCTACAGCTAGACATGGCTATTATGTGGCCTGTAATTCTGAAGAGATTTCAGCCCAGATGAAAAGAAACAATAAACCATCAGCGTACAGTAAATCACAATACACCATTCAATTCCTAGTCGCTTATACATCCTTTGCGATATTTGCTTCTTCAGAACTAGATAGGACAAATATTTATAATTAATCTAATCAAATGTAGACTAATCTAAAAGAAAAAATCAAACTCGAAGCTCGTACTTTTGAAACGCATGGGGAATTTAATTAAACATAAAACCATACATACATGTAATTAAATTACTTTGGTCATAAAATAGTTTTACCGCCTGACCTGATTTGTTAGTTTCATTATGAAGATAAATATCAATCAGAAAAAAATGCTCGTGATTTTTATTTTATATTAATTAGAATAAAATATAAACCATGTTACTTATGAGGTAACATCGCAATTTATATTCGACCATGTTTAATATACTACACGTAAAAAAAAGCGAAACTGTTGAATTAGTAATCAAATGTCTTGTGAAATTTCCATTGCGAATAAAAATACAGCAATATCAAAATTATTATAAAAAAATTTCTAATTATTATTATCGAACAGTGGTTTTAGGAAATCTGAACAACGATTTATTTTCGTCTAAAATTTTTGCAGATGAAACAGTTTCATTTTTTAAGACACTTAATAAATAATAATATGAACAGGACCACAGATTCATTCACACATATTTGGTATTGAGGAATATCTGGTGCGTGTATGCCATCAGAAAGACACTTATATTAATTATAATTACTTATAGAATATATAACGAGGATGTAATAATCACGGTGACTAATTAATTTGGATTCGCGTGTCATCGTATGAATACGTGTCTTAATGTATGAAACGAGTGGGTGATGTATTACCTGCTAATGAATGGCACGGGTAATAGATATAATAACGGAATAGAAGAGCTTTGGATTTTAAGCCCGTATATTTAACACACTAAGGTTTAACAGTCAAACAAGTATGATGAGGAAGAAAAACATTAAGTGCAGTGATTTTGGACACGACTTAACCGTAAAAATAAATTTAAATATACCGTCCATGACGGAGTTTGTTTTAACAAAATGTTAACCTTCGTGCCAAATTTTCAGTCCTAAGCAGCTAGATGTCTTCAATCTTCTAATATATACCATTTAGTTTGAGTGCCCATCATTTAAATCAGCTGTGTTCAACTGAAATAGTGGGCTCAAAAAAATCTTGTGTGCCGCACATATAAACAGGGAAAATTAAACACACTATTATATTTTATTTCCTTTAATTAATTCAATTAATATAATCAATACAATTATAAAACATACTCCTTTTATATTATTTGCTAATTTTTAATATCAACTGGTAATTTAGTTGACGCGCAACGCAATTGGTTCTTTATATTCTCATCTGACAGCCTATAGCGATTCTTCGATTTAACAATTTTCAGTTTCGAGATGAAAGATACGCAAAGATAGCTCGTTCCAAATGCAGTTGTAATGCACTTTACCAGTTATTTCAGGTTGGGTTTCGTCCTCTTAATACTACAACTGGACAACTTGAAATTGTAAGCAAATCGAAAAAAGGCAATAAAAAGTATTTAGCATGAAAAATCGTTATTGGGTTATATCGTTATCGTTATTGAGTGGTATAGAGAATTTGAATGGCACTGATTCAGGCGTGCCGTCTACACGTGAAGATACAACACGCGGTGTGAGAGATCAACGAAATGAATCTGATACAGCTGAGCGATCCATCGACAAATAGAAATGCACCCACTAGTGCATCATACACAAAATTTAATCCAAACTCCTCTTTATAGACTATACGACATTACAGTTAATAATGCTTTCTTTGATGATCAGAGTGTCAATCAAAATCAATCAAAATCAAATCGTTAATAAATGGAAAAAAAGCAATGGATAAAATCAACTTTTCCTAGGAGCTAAGAAGTTTCACTTCTACCGCGCGAGAGTCTCACGCATATTTTTTTTTATAATATGCAGACCTTTATCTTCCTCAGTAGACCAATATATTGGAGTTTGTGGTAATGTATGGTAACCAGAAAATACCAATATACCTATAAAATTTGCAGTTGTTGTGATCTTGAGCAAATTTCAATGAAAAATCCTATATCAAAGAAAGTACCTCGTCGTCCAGAAAAAGGTTAAATATTTCCAGTGGAGTCTCAGCAGCAAACTGATTTTGTATGCGTTCTTGATCAGCAGATATTGCTATTCCGATATTGCGGAATGGGTATATTGAATTTCGCCCTTTACCCATCTTGGCGTAAGAAGAACTGAACCTGATGTTGTAGGAACTAAGCCTTATTTTTTGAGTTACCTCTTCGGCTGATGAATTCCAGTTGTCCTGTTATGTTTTTGTGAAAATCTGGCACATGAAGTTCGAAAGTCCCAGCTATATGAGGCGATTCCAATTCCTCTGTATAGTCTTCATCGTCTGTTAACGTATCGACGTTTGGAAGAATATAGACTGCATCAATAAAACCTAAAATACGAAATTTCTATGAAAGTTTTTGCGAAAGCATGATATGCAACGGCTGTTAATACCAAAAAACATATTTATTATAAAAATACGATTGCAAAAATTATACTTACCCTGATTTCTGTCGTTTTCTAAATCATCAACTGCTTCCTCTAAAGCAGCTCTTTGAGTTAAATACTTTTTAAAAGTCATTGTTCACAACTGAAATAATCACACAACTTCACCGCAGTTCTAATCAATTTTTGAACCATCTGACTGCTTTGCAATTCTTGTCGAAACTTGTCGGGAAGATGCAAAACTATATCAATAACACCAGTGGTGCGCAAATGATTTTCTTTTAGCTATAATTTTATTATTGCTTATTCTACCAGAAAAATGTGAACTGTTTTATAAAGTGTCACTAATGAAGGTCGGGTTGACAAAGAGTAAATTTCCAAATTTTATTTCTTAATTATATTTTTTTAATGTCAAGAAATGGTATGCACTGGTAGCATATTTTTGGTACGTTTTATGGGCTAATAAAATTTGCAATTTTAGTATTATAAGAAGACTCAGCAAGGAGGCTTGATTAAAATCGTTTTCATTAAAAAAAATTAAAAATTAAAAACTGGTGCGCAAACGCACCACTGGGACTTAATGGGCTAAGGGGACGATATATTTTCGGTAAAATTCGATTTTATCGTTGACTCCAAACATGTCTTTCAAATCAATACGTAGCTGAAGGTGTATTAATTCCGCTTGTAAATTTGAAGGCGCTAATTATACATCAACGTCAAATGGACTTAAGAATATTTTGAAAATTCCTCATACTTGTGCATATAAGAGAATCTGTCAAAAATTAGTGGCACACTTAAGAAGGGCCGCGAAAAAACTTCAATTGGGCCGCGTGTTGGACATGGCTATGTTAAAATTCACAAGAAAGATCGAAATATACAGTTACACTCGAAGAAATCGTAAACTTAATCGTAAAATCCATCAACTAAATGTAACATCATGATATACCCTTTCAATTACTAATATCGATATTCCCTAACTCCGATTTGAAACTACCCCCGTAAGACCATGCGGGGATATCACGATTCATCCTGCACTGGATGCTCGGTTATATCTTCAGTCGTGAAGATCCACGGCACCAGATGGTTAGCTATATACGGTCTCGTATCTAGCTTTGTGTGTAAACTCTTAGTTCTAACTAATACTAATTACGAGTACCAATTAGCGCTAATTAAATACCAAACTGACCTATTATCTACAGCCCTCTCTCTTTCCTAAGGCGTCCTCCACTCCACTTTACCATCGCTGCTATGTTCGTTGACGGTATATACATATTATAACGTACAAACAAGATCCTCAGTTATATAATGCACATTCACTATATCCAGATCCGTGTTAAGATATGGAGTGGATGTAGAAGAACTAGAATTATAATTCTAAAATTAAGAATTGATATTATTCGGATGATCCAGATGAATAGAAGGAATGTATAGGATGGTTTAATGGCGAAATAGATTGGAAGAAATCCTTTACGAAAAAGATTGTGTATGAAGACCAAAAAAAAATGAATCCTTTCTTATCCCACAATTGAATATCCAAATTAACGCAAAAAACGTTTGCGTTAATTTTACTTCGATAAAGCTTCCATTTTAAATTAAAATAAATTACATCCCTCTGAATATTTCTTGAGTACTATTCTGCTCGATACAGACACACAATATTGTGCACGTTGGGTATATAATTAGTGGATTTACACGTACTATAATCTGGGAAGCCAATTATATGCTTCTCCCGGATTGAAGACCTCATCCCTTTCCTTTATACGGGCTGACTATATGTTAGATATATATATAATAGAGGAATATCCCTTCAATGTTATAGTCTAAGTCTATAACCGCATGAGTATTAAAAGGATTGCTGGCAAGATATCCTTACGTTAGTGAAATCGCTATATACGACTGAAAATTGCTGAAAACTGAAAAGTATTTGTTTATAATTCGAAAGCAGTGCACTTATGTCATTTATAAAGATAAAATATTTGGAAATTAATCTGTTTAGTTAGTTAAAGAGTCCGCAATCCTAAAGATTGGTTGGAAACAGCACGCCATGCCGATCTATCCTGAGCTAATCCCTTCATCTCCCTATAGCTATTCATCTCAACGTCTTCAACTATCTGACTCACATACTCCAATCTAGGCCTACCTACCCCTCTCTTTCCCTCCACTCTACCTTCTATGATCAATTGCATAATCCCCCCATGCCTAAGAATATGCCCTACTAATCTGTCTCTCCTACGCTGTAACACTCTCCAGATACTTCTCTTCTCCCCTACTAACTCTAGTACAGCTTCATTTGTTACTTTATCTTCCCAACCAATCCTCATCATCCTCCTATAACACCACATTTCGAATGCTTGTAATCTACGCTTCTCTTCCTTTCCTATAGTCCACGCCTCACACCCGTACAGTGCTACACTCCAAACATATACCTTCAGTAATCTTTTTCTAATACCCAAGTCAATATTTGATCTTAAAATCTGTTCTTTTTCTACGAATGCCTTCCTACCCTGTGCTATCCTACACTTTATATCTACCTTGCTTCGATTATCTTTTGTGATTCTACTGCCTAAATAAAAAAAATCTGACACTTCTTTGATTCTATTATCTCCTATTGTGATCCTCATTTTTCTACTGCATTCCTTTTTGTCACACCTCATCACTTTAGTTTTACCTATATTTATTTTCATGTTAAAATCCCTAGTCAATACTGCCTGCATACCATTCAATACCCTTTCTAAATTCTTTTCGCTTTCTTCCAATATAGCTATATCGTCGGCGAATCTCAACATATATATTTTCTCTCCCTGTACATTCACACCTACACTATACTCTTCTTTTACTTTGTTTATTGCATCTTCTATATATAGATTAAATAATAACGGTGAAAGTGTACATCCCTGCCGAACTCCCTTCCCTATTTTTGCTACCTCTTCTTCCCCCTCAATTCTAACTAAGGCAGTTTGGTGTTTATATAAATTAAAAATTATTCTCCTATCCTTATAATCTATACCCGTTTGTTTTAAAATTCTAAACATTATGTCCCAATCTACATTATCAAATGCCTTTTCTAAATCTACAAAAGCTATGCAAGTTACCTTTCCTATCCTCTTTCTTTTTTCTACTACCGTTCTTAGTGCTAGAATCGCCTCTCTCGTCCCTCTGTTTTTCCTAAAACCAAACTGATCTTCTCCTAGCCTTTCCTCTACTTTATTTTCTAATCTCCTATAAATAATCTTTAACAATATCTTCGATGCATGTGATAGTAGGCTAATGGTCCTATAGTTCTCACACAAATTAGCTCCTATTTTCTTCGGCATTGTTACTATTCTACTACGCTGAAAATCCTGTGGTACTTCTCCCTTCTCATATATTTTACAAACTAACCTGTATAATCGCTCCTGCATTTTTTCCCCTGCGTGTTTTATTAATTCGGCTGGTATCATATCAATCCCCGCTGCTTTGTTATTCCGTAAATCATTTAATGCTCTATGAAACTCTGACCTAAGTATGCTAGGACCTAAGTCATCCTCATCTATCTGTTCCACACTTTCTAGCTCCTCCATGTCCTGCCTACCTTTATATAAATCTTCAAGATACTCCTTCCATCTTCTAGCTTTTTCCTTATTTTCTGTGAGTTCCTTACCCTGCTTATCACATATAATGTTACCCTAATCTGTTTATGTAATAACATATTTAATTATATAGATTGATATAACATTGTTATAGAACTTCTCTTTTTCTTCGAAAAATCAAAAAATCTAGCAACACATTTCAAAACATCTTCCTTCATAACTTTATACATCTCAGAGCCTTTTTCTAATTGATGGGCATTCCTAATCATTTCATCTGGTACATAAATGAATATGGAACAGTTTAAAATTTGTATTTCGCATTAAAGCAGTGGCATCTTCAAATTGTTGTCGTTTTATATTTCTCTTACAAAACCCAGCTGCGATCTTCTACAAATGGATAAAATGTTTCCGCTCATAATCGCAAGGACCTAAGTATGAGGTTATAAAATGGATTAAGCGTTCTGTTGCAGAGACAAGACACGAGCTTCTCCAGGATGCGCACAATTTAACAATGAAGTGATCTGCGTGGAAGACTCCTTCGAACTTTCAGCGTAAATTCAGCAAAATACGGATGCTGTGGTATTGAGGATACGGTGGCCCTATAATCTCTTGCAAAATTCTATTCTATTTAGCATCTGGGGAAGGAATTTTGGATTATGTTTTAAAGAACACAATCTTATTCTTCTGGCTGGAACATTAAGGAAGAAACGTTTCAAAAAGCCATAGCCAACAAAATTGTTTATTCAAATTTATTCCTGCTTCAGGTCTATTATGATGACTAGAAATATAAATCTAGTTAACTTATTTTTGGTGCAGAAAATATATAGTAATTTCTTTAATTGGAAACATAATATAAGCGTCAATAAAATAAAATAAAATTTCGATTATGTATCCACTGCACCAATTTAAAAGAATTTGTTAAATGAATTTACGGTATTTGTAAGATGTCTTATTTTGAAATAATATAATGAAGCATTTCTTACATAATGGCCTTACCGGATCGCGTTCGTAATTAATATTTTAATGGGCACTTTAATTTATTTCAAGTAGTGGTTTCTTCAGCTCTCTTCAACAATTTTAATTACAAGTCAGAGCAAAGGGCATCACATACAGTAATGCCCGCTTAGTTCACGTTAAATTTAACAGTATATATTCAGAGGCATTTAAATTATTATATATTTATTTTTGCACATAATTGAAATATCGATATCTTCCTAAAGTAACTTTAGTTAACTTATTTTTAAGTTAACATCATGTAGTGAGATATTAAATATTTCGCGAAATTTCTAGAACCCTTGAAAGTATTTGCCAATTTTATATTGTGTTAAATAATTTGTAAAATAATCTTTGCTACTTTTAAGTAGTTGGATAAATACGTGAACTAGTATTAACGTTAAAAATATGCAATAGTATTTTTTCGGTGCCAAAATTTGATGAACACTTAACAAGTAGGTAATTAATTTTCTTCATTTGTACTTTAAAGTTTAAAAGAGTTCTACTGTATCCAAAACACACTACACAACAGAACAGCATTTTATTCGATCCAATTACCGCATATAATATACATAAGAACGTTTCTACAAGTACGTCATCATCATATTCTTCCTCATCCTCATTATATCCACTATCATCTGCAAAGAGCTCGGAGAGCACGGGAGCATCATATTTAATTAGTCAATCGTTTTTTGTCCAAATCGATACGATACCACGGACAGTGCATTGTGTATAGTAAATTGGAATCGCTCTTGTTAACCCGCATAGGTCCGTGCGGGCCGTTTTTTATGCGCCAAATTAAAATAAGTTGGCCGCCCGGTAATCCCATTTAAGGTATTAAAAATGCACCAATGCGGAGGCGAAGAATAGACGACGACACTGGCTGAAGAATCGAACCGACCGTCCCAATTAAAATAATGGCGAACGAAATAAAAAAATCTCCAACGAGCCTTCTAATTGAAACCCGCTTTTATTATGGTAGTATTAGTTAGTATTGTTCTAAAGCGGCTCAGGCCTATCCTATTATAAAACACATCTGCACATTCGGCATTAATGTTACCTAAGAGCCAATACCGCTTTTTGATGAAAAGGTACCGAATATATACACCGCAATTTTTAGTCACATAGCGAACTGGCGAACAAATACATGGACCAAATTTAAATAGGACGTCACGAAGTTACTAGCAAAATGGTGTTATGTTTAAAGTTAATTATCTTTTAATTACATGAAGATAATAGGATTTTTTCTATGTATTTTTATGTGGAAAGGACCAATTTGATTTTGGTTAAAATTTCATTTATTTGGTACAAATATTTTGATTTTGGCATGGGATAATATTCACATGGCCATCATACACGCTTAAAATGAGTATTAAGTTCAAAAGTTTTTCTTATACTGATCCATTCTCATGTCTTTTCCTATCCAGCTTTTGTTTGCAGTTTATTCTCGAGTCTACCTATAGCTATTTTTTAATGGTTGCTTATAATTATATAATTTTAACTTGTCCTCCAACCACTTAGTTCACAAATGTTTAAAAAAGCTTTAATAGTATAGAAAGAATACGATACGAAGATATAAATGAATATGGAAGTTTTTTTTGCACATACGTTATCAGTTTATTAAATTTTTATAGAAATTTCGCAATGTAGCTATTGAAAACGTTTATATGAAAAATTTTGCGCAAAGGACAAATTTAGTAGATGTCATCGTGCTTTGCATATACGCTACTGTTATAATATATGATATAGGCAACCATGCGGTACATTCACCATATACTATATCATCACAGTGGTAAATCACAGTCTCTCTTAATGAACCTGTGACATGTTAGCTGTTATTCCCAATCCAGGTACGGTTTTCAAGCTTTCATGTACATATACCAATCTCCTATATATACTCTCAATTTTATAGAATCCTTGAAGAAACTTATGAATTATAGTAGTATAGAATTTCTTGGGCGAACGATCGTTTCATTTCTCAATTAATTAAAACCACCGTTTGCTATCCTAATACAAGAATATCTACACCTTGATGAAAATTTGTTTTTCATTTACACCACCCCGAGTCTTATCTAGCAATCAAATGCTTCTCATATTTCAAGCACGTCTTCACTTTTTGCTAATAAATATATTTTCAAATATTTATAGGATGATGTTTGATATTACAGTCCTGTATTTGTAGTATGCAAAATAGTAAATTATGGCATGGTAGGTGATGGTATCAGTGCCAGTGTAATGATGTTGATGCTTACCTCACGTTGCAGTCTCCAGTATTCTTGTCCAGCTACCACTTCTTTGTCGAGGTACCTTTTAAGTAGAGAAACGCAATCAGTCAAGGATTGCAGAAAGTACAGGTCGTATTAGTGAAAAAATAAAAACGCTTGTAAATGACTATGATAGATATCATAGTATATTTATATGTGTGTGTGTGTGTGTGTGTGTGTGTGTGTGTGTGTGTGTGTGTGTGTGTGTGTGTGTGTGTGTGTAAATTTAAAAGAACAAGAGACATCAGAAATATTAATAGTTTAGAACAAGGTAATAATTCAACTCAAAACTTTGTTAAATTACCATTTGATATAATTTTAAAGTAACATATAATACTTCTAATAGTCTTGCTAATTCTCTAGGAAATCCCAAAGATTTGATTAATTTCAGTAAGAAATCTGGTATTTACGAAATATCTTGTTCTAGTTGTCCTAAAGGACAAATACATAGACCCATTGAAACTAGATTTAAGGAGCATTTAGTTCATTTCAGATTAAATAGAATAGATAAAAGTGCTGTGGCCGAGCATGTTTTTGACTAACTCAGGTCATCCTATTCAAATTAGTTCACTTAAATTACTTAGAAGTATTTTGAATTATTCCGAATTAAATGTTTATGAAAGTATATACATGCATAAATATAAATCAAATTTGATGAATTTCGATTCAGGCCCAATTTCATTTTGTCTATTTATATGGATTTAAAAGTTTTATAGATCATATTATATGCCATTTTTGAAATTCTTCTGTCATGTCGACTTATTTATTTAATAGTATATCAATCACGATTCGTGATAGAGGTATTTTGTTTAGTTTTTATCTTGTGCTACTGAAGATTTCGTTCGAAATGCGCATATAGCTACTTAATGTTTTAAGTTACGGTATTTTGGTGATATTATTATAAATATATACTATTATTTAACACCGTAGTGATAATTTTTTAAATGATAGATATAGACTTTTTTTTTTTAAGTGTCGGGCCCGCCCCTTCTACTGCGCATTACAAATTAAGACTAGTTTATGCATAAGACCAATGATATTACTATACAATTTTAAAAAATTGAAAATATACTGGCCGCTTCAACACCCCGAAACCTTATGTTCGTGAAGAGATGCTCGCCACTGCATTTTTGTCATTTGAGGGTGTGGTCAAAATTACTGCAATGTTGTCATATCGACAGCCAACAAATACGGAGAGTATTATTTTAGCATAATTGATCAAAACAAATAATGAATAACTGGAAACTTTTTACTAAATAGTGGACTTTAATCGAAGCCGTATATATTCATAATCAATCCGAATTTTGCTATGCAGTTTACAATTTGAGCGTTTGTATTGATGTTTTTTATTCATATATGGCAACAATGGTACTGGAAGATCAACCCTTATGCACAGTAGACGATGAATTAGGCCCGCTAAGATATAAAAAATGACTTATATCATCCAGCATTGGTAACTATAGATTCCATGTGCAAGTTGTATCAAGATGTATCATAAAATAGAAAATAAGTGCACGCAATTTATAATTACTAATAAACTCTTACCTATTTGCTTTTGGTTGACTTTGAGCTGGGCATAGAATATTATTTCGATTTTGAACAAAAATATAACTTTTATTTCAATAAATATAATTCTACAAAACACGCTACGCTTCTGTCTTCTCCAAAGAATAAGTAGTTGTGTCTAGTGCAGAAGGAGTGCGTCCTAAGAAATGCAATGTTGACAAATCACCACGCACAGTTATAACCATTTTATATAATCAGAATGAATTCTTTGAAATTAATACAAAATGCAGAAAAGTTATACTAGAATATAAGAAATGTTGATAAATACTTATTATAGTATCATATTTATGTCATAATTAATTTGTACGATAACTATAAAATAGTGACAAATTTAAATTCTTAGACCTAGAGTATTTTTTGTTGTCTGGCATCACTGGTACTGTATAACCCCGATAAACACCACCCTATGCGCAGACGACTACCAAAATTCTCCGCCAATTAAAAAAAAATGAGCTGTAGTTCGCAATAATTTTGCAGATTGGTACATTCAAGAATATTTGGGTTTAGCAAGAGCCACGTAACATAGTTTTCTAACCCTTCGTCGTTTCAACCAACTGTTTTGGTCGTGATATTTTTCTGATCATGTAATTTTTATTTTTTTTTATTTTTTTTCACACTCGCTTTGAGATGCCCTCATTCGCCAATAACCAATTTTTAAACAAAATAAGGGAATAGACATTAGTAAGGGGATTATGTACGATGTTGTCAATGGGTCCGTCATGATATTTAAGAATTACAAGAGGTAGACCACGGGGGTGTGTGTATAGTGTGTATATTATATTCCTATAATTTTCAGGCAGTCGAGTTAAGGATGGTCAAATTCCTACAAAGGTACATGTAAATTCCTATAAGGTTTTCTATAATATTTCCAATTGAAATCAAACATTGAAGAAGAAGACATAGATATAGATTCCTATATATTTAACGATCGTGACAATTACCCAATTAACAATGACCTAGATGACCCAGTTGGTTAAAGTAAAGAAATGCAGAAGCCTGCATTTTAGTGCATGATAACCCCGAAGAAACACAGTTACATGTGTAAGAAATAAGTGCTTCGTGCAAGTGGAAGGCGATGGACAACAGGCGTTTGTAGGAATTTGACCAAACAAATTTTCGGTTTCTTCTACCTGACCCCATATCTATAGGAATTTACCATCCTCGGACCACGGTTAGGAAGGTAAATAACAATAGGTTAAAGTAGGAATTCACATTCCATCACTCATTCACACTTTCCTTTCTCCATTTTATAATTTTATTTTTAAATTTCGCTTTCAATTATGAATTTGTATATAATCCTGTAAATACCGATATCATTGGTCCTTAAAATACTTTTCCAATCAAATGGTGCACTTGTCAATTTGTATAATTTATTTAACATTTCTTTTCTGTGGTTTCGGCATTCCAATATTATGTGGATCATTCTGTACATTCTTGTAATCCTACCAAATGCTCAACTAAGTGGATATTAGAAATGCAAAACATGTAAGAGAAAGTATTACGTTATTTTTAATTATATTTTGTAAACACAAGGAATTTTAATGTTTAAAAACTATTTGCACAATTACAAATATTTCAATGTATATATTTTATTTGTGCGAATCAAAAACTCTTCGTTTACCTTCATGATTAGTCTACCCCAACGATCCAACCATCTTATGTAATTTATAGTTCCTAACTGTAATATTCATGGGAATAGATTGCCATTAACTGAAATCCTTGGTATACTTAGAGCGCCCTCTATCGAGTTTCTGCGCAAGGATCAAGTGTCCTTCGGGGTATCCTTCACTCCGTGCGGTGACGTGCATAGTCCTGCGATAATGTCGCCATCTCTCAGCTTTGATCTAAACCCTCTTAATGAGATTCAGTGCATTTCTATAGAAGCTCCGATAGTTGAACAAGAACAAGAACAAGAGGCAATATCTTACCAATGGTGCATTGAGCAATATGTTCTTCATTCTGAGGGGTATATTATTAGCTATGCATCTGATTGAAAATTATATGAAAAGTTGTTTTAAGCGACGATTTATTAAAAATTGTTTTATTTATTTTGTACAAAGAAAAAATGATTTGCTGTATCAATTGAAGTTATTGATTAATATAACAATTAATCTATATTTAAAGATAGTCATTAAATGAAATTTTAAAAATCGTCGAGACATAAATGGCAAGTATAAAGCAACAACAAAATCAATATTTAATCATAATTAGCATGGATTACGTCGAAATTTGTTTATTTATTTTTTATTATAGGCGACAAAAAGATTTTTATTTTAATCGATATATTAATATAATCTTATATCAATAGTATACTAAATATTAACAAAAAATCAAAGCTCAAAGTATCAGCTAAAAACGCATTTTAAACTTTACATCTTCAATCACTTAGTTAAAGAGTCCGCAATCCTAAAGATTGGTTGGAAACAGCACGCCATGCCGATCTATCCTGAGCTAATCCCTTCATCTCCCTATAGCTATTCATCTCAACGTCTTCAACTATCTGACTCACATACTCCAATCTAGGCCTACCTACCCCTCTCTTTCCCTCCACTCTACCTTCTATGATCAATTGCATAATCCACCCATGCCTAAGGATATGCCCTACTAATCTGTCTCTCCTATGCTGTAACACTCCCCAAATACTTCTCTTCTCCCCTACTAACTCTAGTACAGCTTCATTTGTTACTTTATCTTCCCAACCAATCCTCATCATCCTCCTATAACACCACATTTCGAATGCTTGTAATCTACGCTTCTCTACCTTTCCTATAGTCCACGCCTCACACCCGTACAGTGCTACACTCCAAACATATACCTTCAGTAATCTTTTTCTAATACCCAAGTCAATATTTGATCTTAAAATCTGTTCTTTTTCTACGAATGCCTTCCTACCCTGTGCTATCCTACATTTTATATCTACCTTGCTTCGATTATCTTTTGTGATTCTACTGCCTAAATAACAAAAATCTGACACTTCTTCGATTCTATTATCTCCTATTGTGATCCTCATTTTTCTACTGCATTCCTTTTTGTCACACCTCATCACTTTAGTTTTACCTATATTTATTTTCATGTTAAAATCCCTAGTCAATACTGCCTGCATACCATTCAATACCCTTTCTAAATTCTTTTCGCTTTCTTCCAATATAGCTATATCGTCGGCGAATCTCAACATATATATTTTCTCTCCCTGTACATTCACACCTACACTATACTCTTCTTTTACTTTGTTTATTGCATCTTCTATGTATAGATTAAATAATAACGGTGAAAGTGTACATCCCTGCCGAACTCCCTTCCCTATTTTTGCTACCTCTTCTTCCCCCTCAATTCTAACTAAGGCAGTTTGGTGTTTATATAAATTAAAAATTATTCTCCTATCCTTATAATCTATACCCGTTTCTTTTAAAATTCTAAACATTATGTCCCAATCTACATTATCAAATGCCTTTTCTAATCTACAAAAGCTATGCAAGTTACCTTTCCTACCCTCTTTCTTTTTTCTACTACCGTTCTTAGTGCTAAAATCGCCTCCCTCGTCCCTCTGTTTTTCCTAAAACCAAACTAATCTTCTCCTAGCTTTTCCTCTACTTTATTTTCTAATCTCCTATAAATAATCTTTAGCAATATCTTCGATGCATGTGATAGTAGACTAATGGTCCTATAGTTCTCACACAAATTAGCTCCTATTTTCTTCGGCATTGTTACTATTCTACTACGCTGAAAATCCTGTGGTACTTCTCCCTTCTCATATATTTTACAAACTAACCTGTATAATCGCTCCTGCATTTTTTCCCCTGCGTGTTTTATTAATTCGGCTGGTATCATATCAATCCCCGCTGCTTTGTTATTCCGTAAATCATTTAATGCTCTATGAAACTCTGACCTAAGTATGCTAGGACCTAAGTCATCCTCATCTATCTGTTCCACACTTTCTAGCTCCTCCATGTCCTGCCTACCTTTATATAAATCTTCAAGATACTCCTTCCATCTTCTAGCTTTTTCCTTATTTTCTGTGAGTTCCTTACCCTGCTTATCACATATAATGTTACCCTTTGGTTTTACTTTAGAAAAATGTGACTTAATTTTCCTGTAGCCCAAATCTACTTTACCTCTTCTCATATCCTCCTCAATATCCTCACAATTTCCTTTTATCCACTCTTCTTTCGCTAGCTTGCATTTCCTATTAATTAAGTTCCTTAGTTCCTTATATTTTTTCTGTCCTGCTTCTGTGTTTCCAATTTTAATTTTCCTTCTTGCTTCTATCATTTTAACTATTTCTTCCGTGATCCATTCCCTCCTACCTGCCCTTTTCTTTGTGCCTAATACTTCATTTGCTGCTGTAGTTAACCCATTTCTGATTTCCCTCCATTCGCAATCTATGTCGTTCCTAGATGTTCCATTAGCCATGATTTCTACTTTCTGCTTGTACTTTTCACATACATCAGCTAATTTTAACCTATCGACATCTACTCTGACCTGTTTAGACTTCTGTAATTTCTTGAATTTGACCTCTGAGTCCAGGACTACTAAATTATGGTCACTATCAATATCTGCTATAATCACATAGTTGGCAAATTAATGATTTAGTCACTCGTCCAATTAGATTGCAATTGCACATCTATAAACTATAAAATACTGTGCACATTATTTATAGGTACTCTACAAAATGTTTATATAATTCTGATTCTGATTATTAATTTAAAGTTTCAGTATATTTTTTCAATGAAACTTTCGGTATTACAAACTATACTTTATATATTATTTATATTACTGTCAATTAATAATTTATAGCGCAAAAACCTGTTAAAAGTATATATTTTATGTATGAATTTCCAACTCTTTGCTGTGCATGTATTTCACACCATTATATAGAAACAATTGGTGTCCGCGTATGTTTCGATCGTGGAGCCAGGATATTATTAGTCTTTTATTGCCACTTAACACGAAGAAATATTGTTGAGCATGTAATTAGTTGCAGCTAATAAAAAGAAATGGATTCAAACTTTAGGCTGAGCATGCTTCAGTAATAAAATTACCTTCTGTTTTACATTAAAAAATAAAACTGCAACATATTGCCAAAGGAAATATATAACGGAAAAGACTAAAAAAATGGCGCATGATTGAAAGATTTGGTGTCGGTAAAAATGATGATGATAAATAGGTAGATATTTATATTTTAGAATTATATTCCGGTTTATTCTCAACCCAAACATTTATCCCAAAAAAAAATCTCAACCCAAAAAATTACCCATAATTTAAGTGTTGGGGAAGCGATAAAATAGAAGTTGTTGAAGGAGAAATATTACCGCTCAAGCAATTGGTACCAATTTTAAAGATTAAATTGTAAACGTTACATAATTGTCAATATCAATATATCTTTTTACAATATCTTTTCCTGAACGCTAAACTGTTTTTCTAGTTTGGCATTTTTTTTAGAGACGGACCTGATTTTACACACGATAAAATTTATATTAAAACGCGGCGACACCAACAGCAATTTGCCAAATTAAAAAAGGCCCCGTGTTTGTTCAATTATTACATCGCGAACGCCAAATACTATATACTGGGTATTCAACTATAAATTCGACTATAAATAGCATATAATCAATATATGCTAGTAATTATATGGTTTTAATTATTTTTTATATTCTATTTAGTATTTGTGTAGATATTTAGTAATATTGCAATCGGTTTAAAATTTCTTTTTACCTTATTGAATCACCCCGTATATACCTGCACTATTCATGGATAGTTTGCTTGAAAAAAAAAATTGGTTGCGTAATAAAATATTGATGAAAAGTTCAATGGGAGCGTTCACTGTAATATACGTCCTCTATTAATTATTAGACTATCGAATATTTTAATTGGAATTGATATCGGAATTAAACCGGACAAAAACGTAATTGAAAACGTAGTTGTCACTCTTTTATACTAGAAAATGTGCACAGAAATCAAATTTGTAATAAATATTAGCAAGAAACTTTTAAGGAAACGTTTATAATTCAAGAATAACAACATATTTTTGCAAGGGATAAATACCATTCTCATAAAACTAAAGATTGGAGAATTGAATACTTGCCATTACTTCTTGTATGTAACTGATATATAACGTTATGGCAGACGGTGCCATTAAGAACTACAATATACCATCGTTAATAAGACTGCTGATGGTTGTATCGCATCAAAAACTAATCTGAGTCAAATTAGAATGCGAGTCATTAAATTAAACCGAGGTATGATTAAACACAAAACATCCTTAATTGCAAACAGCTTTAAGAATAGTGAATATCGAAGCTTTGACGGTGATTTATGTAAAGATACGAGTGTAGTATGATTCGTTTATTTAAATCATATCTTTTGTGCTCTTTATACACACTTCGGTATGAAAATTGAAACATGGAACGCATTTATAAAGGTACGAATCCAGCGAAGAGCCAAGAAGGAAATATTGTTGCCTTTAGAAGAAAAACGTGCTATATTTATTGTCACGTCATGTAACTGAAGAATACCTTCAAATTTTAATCGAATATCTCCGCGACTAATATTATTAGGAAATATTTCCAGTGCCAGAACAATAAATTCCTACACGAGTATGTGTAGGATTTTTTTAATTTAAATTACCATTTTTATTTAAATTGCCGTTTTTATCAGTTCAATTAAAAATAGATTTAATTTTCAAATAGAAACTTCTAAATAGAAGCAAAATCTATGATGATCTTGTCATTATAATTCTTGAATGAATTTCATATTAGTATCAAAATTGTTGTAAGGATACACTTCTCAAATTCAATAAATTTTCATTTTTTTTCTTTTTTAGCTCATATTTTTTTAAGTATCCATCAGTTTTTATGATATTAAATTGAAATTTTCATTCGAAATATTGTAACATATTCCTCCCCAATCATCGAGCATATAATTTATTCCATAATGTCATATGTTATGTTGCCATATGTTGCCCTTTGAAGAAAAACATTTCATATCTATGGTCATGTCATGTAACTGAAGAATACTTTTAAAAATTTGATCGAATGTTTATATCCGCTTATTCTCCGCGACTAATATTATTAGGAAATATTTCCACTGCAAGAATAAAAATTCCTACACGAGTATGTTTACCAGTTTTTTCAGTTCAATTAAAAATAGATTTAATTTTCAAATAGAAACTTCTAAATAGAAGCAAAATCTATGATGATCTTGTCTTTATAATTCTTGAATGTATTTCATATTACCATCAAAATGGCTGTAATTGTCAAATTAGAGAAATTCTCATTTTTGAAGTGAAACTTCTATAGGCGCGGTAGGGCAAATTGGCCTGAACGTCACGAAAAGTGAAACACGCTACGCGCATGCGCCGCGTGTGCGTATGTACTAAGGCAACCAGTAGACGCTTGCGTATTTTATTATATATTACACAAACGCAGCTTAATCTTTTAGCTAACAATTTTCATTGTGTGAAAAGTGAAATGGAGAAAAAGACAAGTACAGACAGAGTCCGAGCCTTTAGAGATCGGAAGAAAGCGAATAAACCGCCAATAAAAGTGCCAACAAGTACTTTGGAAAGAAGTAGAGAGTATCGAGCCAGGCAAAGGGTGGTAAAGAAACACGGTGGACAACATAACCTTCCAACGATATCAAATACACTGGATGAATCGATACCGTCGTTAAGTGAGGACACAGTGAGTGGTATAGAGAATTTGAATGCCACTGATTCAGGCACGTGAAGATATACGCGGTGTGAGGGATCAACGAAATTAATCTGTTACAACTGAGCGAGCCATCGACAAATAGAAATGCACCCACTAGTGCATCATACACAAAATTTATATTCTTTCAACCTGCTCATCGCGAATTTGATAAAAAAAATTTCTATAATCCATATGTGTATTCCATATGTGATCGAATATGGTTTAAGAACGATGTGAAACCTGTTGATCCTAAGCACGAGCAACTTTTACATACTTCGTTTCCAGCCATTATCATTGAAGATGTGATAGCGTGCAATTCATGCCGAAATGTTTTCACTCAGAATACTATTCCATTGTTATCGAAGTCAAATGGTTTTGTCTACCCAGAATTACCTGGTCATCTACCAAAATTAGATTTAGTCTCAGAAAGGTTAATTTCACCCAGAATTCTATTTCTGCAAATTCGACGTTTACGGCATGTACATGGTTAACATGGGATTTATGGGCAAATTATTAATGTTCCAATATGTGTGAATACGATGGTGAATCATTTGCCAAGAGACATTGATGATGATCATTGTATTAATGTCTATATAAAAAGAAGAAAAATACACAGATCGAGTTATTTAATTGGTTTGGTGAGAAAAGGAACTATAAAAATATGGCTACAATATTCCTCTTCATAGACTGTACGATATTACAGTTAATAATGCCTTCTTTGATGATCAGAGTGTCAATCAAAATCAATCGAAATCAAAATCAAATCGTTAACAAATGGAAAAAGAGCAATGCATAAAATCAACTTTTCCTAGGAGCTAAGAAGTTGCACTTCTACCGCGCGAGAGTCTCACGCTTTTTTCTTTTATTTTGTAATTCATATATTTTTTTAAATCTATAATTTTTTATGATATTAAATTGAAATTTTCATTCGAAATATTGTAACATATTCCTCCTCAATCATCGAGTATATAATTCATTCCATAATGTCATGTTTACATGTGATTCTAATCTTTTTTCGCGTGTGTTCGTTTTATTTCAAAAGAATAATTCGATTGTCCGATCGACAGAAAATCTCTTTTATTACCCTCGATTTCTTCTATCATATACATAGTGCAGACTATTGGGGACCGCCCATATTTGGCTACTTTGCCGCAACTTCACCAACCATTTGTCGACATAAACATATAGAAATCGCAGCTAAGCTCATTCAGTTTGTAAAGATGTTAATATGGGGGATTTCTGAAGCTACAATCGTTCTCTTCCATATATATTCCCCGTCGTTTTTCCTGCTGAACAAAGCGTTTTGTAATGACCATCACAAACGCGCGCACCCGATAAAGAGATCCCGTCGATGGTGTTTTTTTTTGTACTTCTTCGCTAGAAGGACAAATTCAACCATTGGATGGCCCGGGTAATCGTATTGCCTTGTCCTCAACTAAGTCTTTCTACTGGGATAGGAAGTGCTATACCATCTCGCCATACAGGGTGTATCCGTTCATGCAAAATTTCAATTTTCTAATTTTTAATCCACATTGCAATTTTATTGATAATTTTTGTATTAATATGTTACAGCAAATATCTTAACTTCCAGTGTTACGTATCTAAATGAATTTTCTTGTGCTATAAAATGCACAGAAGGATGAATCACGAATTAAATTCGTGATATTTCTTCATACTTTAATTGATTTTATATATTTTAACTTTAAAATATAATTCGAAATAATAAGAGGAAACGTTCTAGAGGAAATGTCGGTTATCTCCGTACATTTCCTGCGCAAATCTCTGAATATATCATAATGTCTTCAGTACATACCCAATTTGGTAGAGCCAATAATAGATTTTATCTTTTGGTTAACCGAAAGGTTCAGTGCTGTCAGCGCACTCTATTCTATGTATTACGATTCGGTAAGAGACTAGTGGAGCTTTTTTAAATGTGTATGTGTAAATCTAGAAAACGGAGGGATTAAATAGATTCGGATCGGATCTGCAGATCCGTTCAGATTCGGTGAATCAGCACGACTTGTCGTGGGTTGCAGCTTTTAGAGTTTTATATACATGAATTTATTCTTTGCTGTGATTCTATCTTCTTGTTGTTCAAGGCCCCACAAAAAACTTACATGTTCTTCGTGTGGCAGTCTCCTCAGGTCATTTAATTCATAAAGTTACGAAATTGGGCATTTTTTGGCAAGTCTTTTTTTGTAGAACATCACAACCTCTCTTAACTTCACGTTATTTAATTTTTTTTTGATATTTCTTACACCTAAATCGTTTCTCTCTTCCTTGCTAAATTTAAATCTCAATCTTCAGTCTTCTCTCATATTTCATTCGACAAGTATTTAAGTACCAAACTTCAGGTTTCAATGTGTAATATTTTGAAATATTTACCTCAGTATATTTATTTAAATGACAGCATATCTGACATAAAAATGATATCTTTTAACTTACTTTTTGCTAATCAAATTCATGACGTATTTAATTTATATTTTTCGTAATTAATAATGGAATATTTAAATTCTGGTGATGAGGTGGCGGCTAAAGAAAAAATTCTTCAAGAAAGGAAACAGAATACAGCATGGACGCAAGAAGAACAGCTATTTAGAAATTGTTGGAAACATATTCGACCAAAATTATACAATTCTAAAGTACCCCTAAGCCTCGCTTTAAAAATTTTGTACCGAAGATCGATATTCGGAGAATATTTGGACGAGTTCAACCACCAGCAACATCAAAACCAATATTTAAACACCAATAAACTTTCAATGACCATATATGATCAGAAAATGTTTTCAGAAGCAGATTGGAAATATTTTAAAGAAAATAATGACGATTTTCTTTTGAGAGATTCTATGAGCTACCTGAAAATTTTTGTCGCTAAATTGGACTTGATCAATTTGAAATATTTTCAAGAGAAAATGAACTGCATTCGAATGAATAATTGGTTTGTAAGTCTATTTTGAAAATAGATATTATGGTACTATCTTATGAGTTAGTAAAAATGATATGGTGAGTTTTTAATTATAATAATTTTTAGATCAATGAATTAGACGATGGTTTTTATGATTATAAACAGTTAAAAATTATTCATCTGAATGGTAATTCGATTAATAGAATACCCGGTGAGGTATTTCCCAGATGTTTACAATGGTTAAATCTATTCGCGAATAATATTGAGGCTTTCGATAGCGGAATTGACAAACTACCGAAAATTTCGCTTTTAGGATTAGGCAGAAATTCGTTACATGATCGTAAGTTATGACAGAAAATATGACTGAAAAAGACAATCAAAATTAGAAATTAGGACTCAAGAGAAAAATATATCTAATAATATTATTTATAGCGCTTGCTCATATAGATAAGACTTTCTACTAAAAATATACAAATTGATGCAAACATATGCTCTTCTGAATCGTATAAATTACCGCAATGAGTGTCTGAAATTAATTAATAGCATATACGAGTGTACATTTCTTTTGTGCAAATGCAGCTGCAATGAAACTCTGGACCACACAGAATCATTTCTTAAGTGACAAATAGTCATTGCGGGAGAATAAAAGAACATATGTTCAAATCACAATTCACACATCAGTAGTAGATTTATGAAGGGGGCATTTTCCTAAACCCTAGGAAAATGTTTATATATTACGTAAATTTTTTTTTATAAATATTTATAATCATTAAAGTAAAGTAACTTATGTATTTCTGAATTATAGTTTCGGCTATATTAATGTGATTTTAACCTGTGATTAAATACAATTGCAAACTGAAATTTACGTAAAGACAACTTTGAGTGTCTTTCAGGTTAGGAAAGTTAGATTTAGCTGGCGTATTACATCCACATTGAATGGGATAGTGAATGCGATTGGATTAACGCATCGGTGCATTTGCTTGGTTATGCTAAACAACTACGTTGATAAATTAAACGTCGTTAAACTTACTCTCCAAGAATACTCTTGTCTTGTAGAGACTAGCTTAAGCCTGTCTAAGACAGGGTCCAGTTGCAGATCTTAAAATCTTCAGTACTTTAATTTTGTGACCTATACGTACAATAGATTTCATTTCATTTATTAATATGTTCTCCGATTGGGTCATCATTTATCACTTGTTTCTAACAATTCTGCAGATAACAGGCGAATTTGCACTGAAGAAAAATCAGGATCAGTTTTAACCATTTCTATTTTTACAAGCACAATTTTATATCAAATTTTAATCGTACTGTAAAAGTCACCAACTATTTTCATTTTATTTTATTTATTTATATGTTCTCCGATTGGGTCATCATCTATCACTTGTTTCTACCAATTCTGCGGATAACAGACGAATTTGTATTGAAGAAAAATCAGGATCAGTTTTAACCATTTCTATTTTTACAAACACAATTTTATTTCAAATTTGAATCGTACTGTAAAAGTCACCAAATATTTTTATTTAATTTAATTTAATTTATTAATATGTTCTCCGATTGCGTCATCATCTATCACTTGTTTCTACCAATTCTGCAGATAACAAACGAATTTGCACTGAAGAAAAATCAGGATCAGTTTTAACCATTTCTATTTTTACAAGCACAATTTTATATCAAATTTGAATCGTACTGTAAAAGTCACCAAATATTTTAATTTAATTTAATTTAATTTATTAATATGTTCTCCGATTGCGTCATCATCTATCACTTGTTTCTACCAATTCTGCAGATAACAAACGAATTTGCACTGAAGAAAAATCAGGATCAGTTTTAACCATTTCTATTTTTACAAGCACAATTTTATATCAAATTTGAATCGTACTGTAAAAGTCACCAAATATTTTTATTTAATTTAATTTAATTTATTAATATGTTCTGCGATTGCGTCATCATCTATCACTTGTTTATACCAATTCTGCAGATAACAGACGAATTTGCACTGAAGAAAAATCAGGATCAGTTTTAACCATTTCTATTTTTACAAGCACAATTTTATATCAAATTTTAATCGTACTGTAAAAGTCACCAACTATTTTCATTTTATTTTATTTATTTATATGTTCTCCGATTGGGTCATCATCTATCACTTGTTTCTACCAATTCTGCAGATAACAAACGAATTTGCACTGAAGAAAAATCAGGATCAGTTTTAACCATTTCTATTTTTACAAGCACAATTTTATTTCAAATTTGAATCGTACTGTAAAAGTCACCAAATATTTTAATTTAATTTAATTTAATTTATTAATATGTTCTCCGATTGCGTCATCATCTATCACTTGTTTCTACTAATTCTGCAGATAACAAACGAATTTGCACTGAAGAAAAATCAGGATCAGTTTTAACCATTTCTATTTTTACAAGCACAATTTTATATCAAATTTGAATCGTACTGTAAAAGTTACCAACTTAATATTTGACTATCGCACAAATTAATAGTAGAATATTTACGTCTAATGGACGAAAAAAAATATCTTCTGTAGATATGTCCTTGCTGAGGAATTGGGATTTTACGATTTTCGTATAAAAACGATACACTTCATAAATTAGTTTTAGCTTTCTACACAATTGTTATGTGCTGCATTCTTTCAATATAAAGTACATATGTATATTTAAAGAATTATGTTAACACTCTGTATGAGCTCATATATATAATTTGCTTGTCTCCTAATGATTTCTGATTTATTGCGGAACCGCAACGTACGATGTTAATCATCTACGTAAGCCACACCTGCTTTTGCTCCATAGTGTCTATATGTGTCTTCAGTTCGTTCTAGAATGGAACTGTAATATACCTTTGATATACTTATATACTCCTAATATTAATGGGATGTCCTACACAATTTTTACAAATATATTTTACTGTTCTCCTATAGAACCTAACGTCCTGTTAGCTGATGAAAAGTCTTATTGGGGGTAAAAACTAAATATATTGTCTGATTATATTTGACAAATAATTTACCGATTTTTATTAAATCAATACAATTTTATTAATATAGAATATCACCCAAATACAGTAACAAGCATAATGCTACTTAATTCTATTATTTAACAGCGTAGTGATAATTTTTAAAACAATTTTTGTTGTTACCTTGATTTGAAGCAATAGAGACGAAATTCTATTAAAAAAAACATGCATGAGACTCTCGCGCGGTAGAAGTGAAACTTCTTAGCTCCCAGGAAAAGTTGATTTTATGCATTGCTTTTTTTCCATTTGTTAACGATTTGATTTTGATTTCGATTGATTTTAATTGACACTCTGATCATCAAAGAAGGCATTATTAACTGTAATATCGTACAGTCTATGAAGAGGAATATTGTAGCCATATTTTTATAGTTCCTTTTCTCACCAAACCAATTAAATAACTCGATCTGTGTATTTTTCTTCTTTTTACGTGGACATTAATACAATGATCATCATCAATGTCTCTTGGCAAATGATTCACCATCGTATTCACAGATATTGCAACATTAATAATTTGCCCATAAATCCCTTGTTGACCATGTACATGTCCTAAACGTCGAATTTGAATAAATGAAATTCTGGGTGAAATTAACCTCTCTGACACTAAATCTAATTTTGGTAGATGACCAGGTCATTCTGGGTAGACAAAACCATTTGACTTCGATAACAATGGAATAGTATTCCGAGTGAAAACATTTCGGCATGAATTGCACGCTATCACATCTTCAATGATAATAGCTGGAAACGCAGTATGTAAAAGTTGCTCGTGCTTAGGATCAACAGGTTTCACATCGTTCTTAAACCATATTCGATCACATACGGAACACGCTGTACCTAGCGGATTATTGAAAAATTGTTTATCAAATTCGCGATGAGCAGGTTGAAACAATGTAAATTTTGTGTATGATGCACTAGTGGGTGCATTTCTATTTGTCGATGGCTCACTCAGCTGTATCAGATTCAATTCGTTGATCTCTCACACCGCGTGTATCTTCACGTGCCTCAATCAGAGGCATTCAAATTCTCTATACCACTCACTGTCTCCTCACTTAACGACAGTATCGATTCATCCAGTGTATTTGATATCGTTGGAAGGTTATGTTGACCACCGTCTTTCTTTGCCTGGCTCGATACTCTCTACTTCTTTCCAAGGTACTTGTTGGCACTTTTCTTGGCGGTTTATTCGCTTTCTTCCGTTCTCTAAAGGCGCGCACTCTGTCTGTACTTGTCTTTTTCTCCATTTCACTTTTCACACAATGGAAATTGTTAGCTAAAAGATTAAGCTGCGTTTGTGTAATATATAATAAAATACGCAAGCGTCTACTGGTTGCCTTATGCCACGTATACACACAGTACACGCGGCGCATGCGCGTAGCATGTTTCACTTTTCGTGACGGCACCGTTTCACTTTTCGTGACGTCAGGCCAATTTGCCCTACCGCGCCTATAGAAGTTTCACTTCAAAAAAATTGCGGAACCAAAATTATTACGAGTTGCTTATTTGAAAATGATCGGCATCAAAATATTGAAGACTGTCATCACAATACGCGCATATTTCTTATTTCCAATCGGGCATGCACCTGTTTTATGCGGAGCAGTTGCGAAAGAGCAAAACAGATGTCACCGAAGCGAGATAATGGGGTGTGATTAACGGATTATTGTCGCAGTCAGGTGCAAACTAAAAAAAAAAACGCATTTCAGGAGCTACAGGCCAGCTGATGGTGTAAAGCATTTTATGTCCGAGTTTATGATAGGGTAATGTATACTGATACAGCGGTCCCCTGTTTGGCTAAATCATAAGTAATCCGCGGTGATACTAAAATATATCTGCCAACGAACCGTGCGCATACACACAACTCAGTGGCTGTGCAGAGATCGCGAATTTATATAGGATTATTTCCAAGTTGTATAAGTCACGTGAAAATTCATAGAGCTTCGAAAAGCTACATAGAAACCACTCACAATGTTACGTATCTGAAGCATATGCTTTACGCAATTTCGAAAAAATTGTACACAAAAACTGCGAAAACTTTTATTTGTTCATGACGCAAATGAGTAAAAGCGAATTTATATAAGAGTAGTATAGAATATCGCCCAAATACGGTAGCTCAAAGCATTAAATATAGCTAGATGCGCATTTCGAAGGCTATGCCCCCATCTTCAGTAGCACAAGATAAAAAACGAAATAAAATACCTGTGTGATTGATATACTATTAAATAAATAAGTCCACATGACCGAAGTATTTCAAAAATGGCACATAAATCTTTTAAAACAATAAATAAAATAAAAATATTTTTTTTTAAGAAGTTCTTATTATACAGTGTGTCCCATTTTCGAGCTGCCACCATTGGTAACTCCGTTATTATAATAGATAGAAACACGGTTAAATGGGCAATATTTTGCGCAATTATATGCTGATTTCAAATCTGCCTTTAGATATTGCATAACTTTTTTAGTTCTTTAGATATCTGAAAAAAACCTAAGATTATCCATTTTCTTTAATCGTCGATGTTTCTATTATTAATAATTTTTCATTAATGACACTTTGACTTTCTTAAGACATTTTTCAAAAACGCTTTTACAGCTGTTATTAGTTTTCTTCTATCTCTTTTTATTTTGAAGATACGATCACTAACTTTATATTTTCTTATAGACGTCGAATATCAAATATGTTCTGTCGAATAGCATTTTTTATTTCCTTTTTAATGATGTATCATACCCCCCATAAAAAGTTTTATTTTCCGAATAAATGCAAAAAAAAGTAGATTTTTATTTTTTTCAATTTATTCTAAATTCATTAAATTTGATTTAGATTTATGCATATTTAAGCATTTAATTCGGAATAATTCAAAACACTTTTCAGTAATTTAAGTGAACTAATTTGAATAGTCAAAAATATGCTCGGCTACAGCACCTATCTTTTTTTGTTATTATGTAAGAGTTTAACGTTTACCTTCGATTAAATAGGAGAATAATTTTTAATTTATATAAACACCAAACTGCCTTAGTTAGAATTGAGGGGGAAGAAGAGGTAGCAAAAATAGGGAAGGGAGTTCGGCAGGGATGTACACTCTCACCGTTATTATTTAATCTATATATATGCTGAGATTCGCCGACGATATAGCTATATTGGAAGAAAGCGAAAAGAATTTAGAAAGGGTATTGAATGGTATGCAGGCAGTATTGACTAGGGATTTTAACATGAAAATAAATATAGGTAAAACTAAAGTGATGAGGTGTGACAAAAAGGAATGCAGTAGAAAAATGAGGATCACAATAGGAGATAATAGAATCGAAGAAGTGTCAGATTTTTGTTATTTAGGCAGTAGAATCACAAAAGATAATCGAAGCAAGGTAGATATAAAGTGTAGGATAGCACAGGGTAGGAAGGCATTCGTAGAAAAGGAACAGATTTTAAGATCAAATATTGACTTGGGTATTAGAAAAAGATTACTGAAGGTATATGTTTGGAGTGTAGCACTGTACGGGTGTGAGGCGTGGACTATAGGAAAGGAAGAGAAGCGTAGATTAGAAGCACTTGAAATGTGGTGTTATAGGAGGATGATGAGGATTGGTTGGGAAGATAAAGTAACAAATGAAGCTGTACTAGAGTTAGTAGGGGAGAAGAGAAGTATTTGGAGAGTGTTACAGCGTAGGAGAGACAGATTAGTAGGGCATATTCTTAGGCATGGGGGGATTATGCAATTGATCATAGAAGGTAGAGTGGAGGGAAAGAGAGGGGTAGGTAGGCCTAGATTGGAGTATGTGAGTCAGATAGTTGAAGACGTTGAGATGAATAGCTATAGGGAGATGAAGGGATTAGCTCAGGATAGATCGGCATGGCGTGCTGTTTCCAACCAATCTTTAGGATTGCGGACTCTTTAACTTAACTATAGAAGATGCAATAAACAAAGTAAAAGAACAGTATAGTGTAGGTGTGAATGTACAGGGAGAGAAAATATATATGTTGAGATTCGCCGACGATATAGCTATATTGGAAGAAAGCGAAAAGAATTTAGAAAGGGTATTGAATGGTATGCAGGCAGTATTGACTAGGGATTATAACATGAAAATAAATATAGGTAAAACTAAAGTGATGAGGTGTGACAAAAAGGAATGCAGTAGAAAAATGAGGATCACAATAGGAGATAATAGAATCGAAGAAGTGTCAGATTTTTGTTATTTAGGCAGTAGAATCACAAAAGATAATCGAAGCAAGGTAGATATAAAGTGTAGGATAGCACAGGGTAGGAAGGCATTCGTAGAAAAGGAACAGATTTTAAGATCAAATATTGACTTGGGTATTAGAAAAAGATTACTGAAGGTATATGTTTGGAGTGTAGCACTGTACGGGTGTGAGGCGTGGACTATAGGAAAGGAAGAGAAGCGTAGATTACAAGCATTCGAAATGTGGTGTTATAGGAGGATGATGAGGATTGGTTGGGAAGATAAAGTAACAAATGAAGCTGTACTAGAGTTAGTAGGGGAGAAGAGAAGTATTTGGAGAGTGTTACAGCGTAGGAGAGACAGATTAGTAGGGCATATTCTTAGGCATGGGGGGATTATGCAATTGATCATAGAAGGTAGAGTGGAGGGAAAGAGAGGGGTAGGTAGGCCTAGATTGGAGTATGTGAGTCAGATAGTTGAAGACGTTGAGATGAATAGCTATAGGGAGATGAAGGGATTAGCTCAGGATAGATCGGCATGGCGTGCTGTTTCCAACCAATCTTTAGGATTGCGGACTCTTTAACTAACTTCGATTGGAAAAAAACCTTCATATATTCAATCCATATATGGTTTTTTTTTGGTTTCGACGAACTTTGACTTAATTTTTGTTGTTATTGATTTCAAATTTGATGCTTTGGCTAAGATCTTGTGAACTAGGGGGGGCAGATAAAGTGACATATGAAGACATTTTACACAGTTAGTTGAAGAACGAAGAAGCTTCGTTAGGTACTATTCTTAGGTACGGGGTATAATGTTATTAGTATAGAAAAACGCCTCTTCAAAAATCGTTAAACTGCCCCAAATGTTTTGTATAGACAGTCCGTACTTCTTGGCATATTTCTATGATGGCATCTATCTCTAATCCGCATAGAGATGTCCAGTTTGGACCAGTTTACGGTTCGCACATATATTACTTCACGCTGGACAGGTCCAGCACATGCACAGCCACACACACACACACACACACACAATCCGACACACGTGCCAGAGAAATGCGACGACAACTAATTCTGCCTAATTGAGAAATGATGACTAATGACGTGCGCGGACGAATATGAATCATTGCCGGTTTGAAACGAAAATCCTGTCCACCGTGTATACTGTACATTATCACATAAATAAGACACGCATAAATGGGACAGTGGCAATGACCGGTGGCCATCAGGTGTAATACAACACTCTAATTTTTGCATTGCGACTCGCAATGTTGAGCTACGAGCTTGTGATGAGGCTTCATTAGAGAGGGTGGCGATTACTCCTTTGTTTCTGGGTGGTTTAAAAGCTGGAAATTGTGTTTTTGTGTCGGGAGTAATAGCCTGCTCATTAAGTGGTGATATTAAGATGAATTGCTTGTTTTGGAATTATGAATTTGCATTACGCCATTAGGATATAATTATAGTAATGAACTGATGAAATTATTGCACTAATATGACGTACTTTATCAAATTTCTATAAATCTAGGATCTGAACTGTTTAAATTATGAAGAAAAATGTTTAGAGCTTTTAATTTGAATTTAAAAATCGTTGATCCATTTTTGTAGCTTTGTTAGTTTTCGAGATAATTGAAAAAGAGTTTTGTCAAGACCGAGTGATTTTATAAAGCTAGATTTATTGAAATATTAGCTCCCGTGATGTTTTTACCACACAACTTTTAATACAAAATATTAAAATATTTAGTACAAATTATACAAAAAATGATTTATTAATGCACTGCTTTAAATCGACTACAGTGCCATATAACAGGATTGTTTAAAAAATTGTTATAGTTGGCACTTTTTACAATAAAATGTCGACTTTTCAAATATCAAAAAAAAAAAATCTAGGTTAAAAATATCATTGTTTTAAAAAAACACGTTTATTTATTAGACTTTTTAAATAAATAAAAAATGCATATTATATTGCGTTAATAAAATTAGTTTTTTTACTTTTTTTTTAACTATTATTATATTGTAATTGCCAGGTAATAATTAACGAATTAATTTCACAGGGGCGATATTAATTTTATTATATCTGAACTATTCAAATTATAATGAAAAATGTTTAGAGGTTCTAATTTGAATTTAAAAATCGTTGATCCATTTTTGTAGCTTTATTAGTTTTCGAGATAATTGAAAAAGAGTTTTGTCAAGACCAATTGATTTTATAAAACTAGACATGCTCATTTAGATTTATTGAAATATTAGCTCCCGTGATGTTTTTACAAGAAAACTTCTAATACAAAATATTAAAATATTTAATAAAAATGATACAAAAAATGATTTATTAATGCACTGCTTTAAATCGACTACAGTGCCATATAACAGGATTGTTTAAAAAATTGTTCCAGTTGGCACTTTTTACAATAAAATGTCGACTTTTCAAATACCAAAAAAAAAACAATCTCGGTTAAAAATATCATTGTTTTAAAGAAACACGTTTATTTATTAGACTTTTTAAATAAATAAAAAATGCATATTATATTGCGTTGATAAAATTAGTTTTTTTACTTTTTTTTTTACTATTATTATATTGTAATTGCCAGGTAATAATTAACGAATTAATTTCGCAGGGGCGATATTAATTTCATTATATCTGAACTATTCAAATTATGAAGAAAAATGTTTAGAGGTTTTAATTTGAATTTAAAAATCGTTGATCCATTTTTGTAGCTTTATTAGTTTTCGAGATAATTGAAAAAGAGTTTTGTCAAGACCAAGCGATTTTATAAAACTAGACATGCTCATTTAGATTTATTGAAATATTAGCTCCCGTGATGTTTTTACAAGAAAACTTCTAATACAAAATATTAAAATATTTAATAAAAATGATACAAAAAATGATTTATTAATGCACTGCTTTAAATCGACTACAGTGCCATATAACAGGATTGTTTAAAAAATTGTTCCAGTTGGCACTTTTTACAATAAAATGTCGACTTTTCAAATACCAAAAAAAAAACAATCTCGGTTAAAAATATCATTGTTTTAAAGAATCACGTTTATTTATTAGACTTTTTAAATAAATAAAAATGCATATTATATTGCGTTGATAAAATTAGTTTTTTTACTTTTTTTTTTACTATTATTATATTGTAATTGCCAGGTAATAATTAACGAATTAATTTCGCAGGGGCGATATTAATTTTATTATATCTGAACTATTCAAATTATGAAGAAAAATGTTTAGAGGTTTTAATTTGAATTTAAAAATCGTTGATCCATTTTTGTAGCTTTATTAGTTTTCGAGATAATTGAAAAAGAGTTTTGTCAAGACCAAGCGATTTTATAAAACTAGACATGCTCATTTAAATTTATTGAAATATTAGCTCCCGTGATGTTTTTACAAGAAAACTTCTAATACAAAATATTAAAATATTTAATAAAAATGATACAAAAAATGATTTATTAATGCACTGCTTTAAATCGACTACAGTGCCATATAACAGGATTGTTTAAAAAATTGTTCCAGTTGGCACTTTTTACAATAAAATGTCAAATTTTCAAGTACCAAAAAAAAAACAATCTCGGTTAAAAATGTCATTGTTTTAAAAAAACACGTTTATTTATTATACTTTTTAAATAAATAAAAAATGCATATTATATTGCGTTAATAAAATTAGTTTTTTTACTTTTTTTTTACTATTATTATATTGTAATTGCCAGGTAATAGTTAACGAATTAATTTCACAGGGGCAATATTAATTTCATTATATCTGAACTATTCAAATTATGAAGAAAAATGTTTAGAGGTTTTAATTTGAATTTAAAAATCGTTGATCCATTTTTATAGCTTTATTAGTTTTCGAGATAATTGGAAAAGAGTTTTGTCAAGACCGAGTGATTTTATAAAACTAGACATGCTCATTTAGATTTATTGAAATATTAGCTCCCGTGATGTTTTTACAAGAAAACTTCTAATACAAAATATTAAAATATTTAATACAAATTATACAAAAAAAGATTTATTAATACACTGCTTTAAATCGACTACAGTGCCATATAACAGGATTGTTTAAAAAATTGTTCCAGTTGGCACTTTTTACAATAAAATGTCGACTTTTCAAATACCAAAATAAAAACAATCTCGGTTAAAAATATCATTGTTTTAAAGAATCACGTTTATTTATTAGACTTTTTAAATAAATAAAAATGCATATTATATTGCGTTGATAAAATTAGTTTTTTTACTTTTTTTTTTACTATTATTATATTGTAATTGCCAGGTAATAATTAACGAATTAATTTCGCAGGGGCGATATTAATTTCATTATATCTGAACTATTCAAATTATGAAGAAAAATGTTTAGAGGTTTTAATTTGAATTTAAAAATCGTTGATCCATTTTTGTAGCTTTATTAGTTTTCGAGATAATTGAAAAAGAGTTTTGTCAAGACCAAGCGATTTTATAAAACTAGACATGCTCATTTAGATTTATTGAAATATTAGCTCCCGTGACGTTTTTACAAGAAAACTTCTAATACAAAATATTAAAATATTTAATACAAATGATACAAAAAATGATTTATTAATACACTGCTTTAAATCGACTACAGTGCCATATAACAGGATTGTTTAAAAAATTGTTCCAGTTGGCACTTTTTACAATAAAATGTCGAATTTTCAAGTACCAAAAAAACAATTATCATTGTTTAAAAAAAACACGTTTATTTAGCCTTTTTAAATTAAATAAAAATGCACATGATATTGCGATGATAAAATTTGTTTTTTCACTTTTTTTAAAACTATTATTATATTGTAATTGCCAGGTAATAATTAACGAATTAATTTCTCAGGGGCGATATTAATTTCATTATATCTGAACTATTCAAATTATGAAGAAAAATGTTTAGAGGTTTTAATTTTGAATTTAAAAATCGTTGATCCATTTTTGTAGCTTTATTAGTTTTCGAGATAATTGAAAAAGAGTTTTGTCAAGACCAATTGATTTTATAAAACTAGACATGCTCATTTAGATTTATTGAAATATTAGCTCCCGTGATGTTTTTACAAGACAATTTTTAATACAAAATATTAAAATATTGAATACAAAAAATTATATCGGTATTATTACGTGTCTTATTAATGCACTGCTTTAAATCGACTACAGTGCCATATAACAGGATTGTTTAAAAAATTGTTCCAGTTGGCACTTTTTACAATAAAATGTCGAATTTTCAAGTACCAAAAAAACAATTATCATTGTTTAAAAAAAAACACGTTTATTTAGCCTTTTTAAATTAAATAAAAATGCACATGATATTGCGATGATAAAATTTGTTTTTTCACTTTTTTTAACACCATTATTATATTGTAATTGCCAGGTAATAATTAACGAATTAATTTCGCAGGGGCAATATTAATTTCATTATATATGCATCAAGTTATTCCCACATAATGTAAACGGCAGATTTTAATTAATTAACCGCTAAAACTAATTATATTAGAATGACAATTATACAGTGGCAATAACAATTTGAACTGATTATAGCTCCGGTAAATCTAATTACCAAAATAATAATTAAATATGGATGAAAAGCTTCGTTACTATCAACATAAACATATGTGCGAATATACCGATGCCCAATTTTATAGTGTGGCGAACTGTAACACCAATCTTCAAAATATATGAAGACACTCATAACTGCCATTACTTACCATTACATTCACAAGTAAAGAGATTATTAAAACGGGAATTTATACGATATTCAGAAGGCCATATTTTTAATAACTCTTAAAAGAATAACAATGAAATTATTAAATGGTCAAAAAAAAACTGTAGTGGTAAATTAAAGAGTAATTGTTTTATTTCCTAGTTGGGAAATTTTTTATTTTTGTATTTAGATCTGTTTGCTTTAAAAATGTATTTATATTGCTAGCCCAAAGATCGTAATATTATATTATTACATTGAAGATATGTTTGTTTGATGTAGATACTAATAATTTCAATTAATTTTCATTAATTTCATAAAGGGCCATGCAGATATAGAAACAATTAAAGAATAGAAAAATATGCAGAAATTTTAAGCTTTTCATTATTTTGTTTCAATAAAAACTGATATATATCACTAATTATTGGACATATAAGCTTGAAATGTACATTAAAATTTCATTTTATGCTCCCGAAAATTTCGTCGTGATAGTTTGTTGTGGGTAATTAGACAGTTTTTCTTAATGCCACTGATATAAATGCAAATGATCTACGCTAGACTTTCGTTCACGATCTTCGCTTCAGAAGAGATATCGCCTGTTTATAATTAGCAATTTATTTGAGATATTATTTAGAGAAATACAGCAGGTTGGTGAAGAAGGCATTAGGCAGACGATTCAGTCGATCCAATGGAGTTATTGTCGCCATATAAATCAACTCTTCATTCCCATATTCATACTCCTGCTGTATTATGCCACTGTGTTGTACAGGGTGAACCACGCATAATAAAAATGTAATTTTTTATAAACGATATGATCACGTTTACATCTAGGCAAAATAAATCGTAATTTAACAGTTTTTAAACTATTGCAATATTGTTAAATTGTTACGATATTTCGATGACCCTGTATGTATACACTCAAAAATGTACCCCGCCATAACACATATAGGACCGGCCGGTATTAAACGACCAACTATACCAATAAATAATGGCCTAATGAAGCTATTCTGGCCCTATTATATTCCTTCATTCCGCGCATATATCAAAATTAAATCACACTTATTATTGGAGCTTTCATATACAAATGTAAAAATATATACGGGATATAAAATTACGCAGATAGATAGCATTTATTTGTTCTTGAGATCTGGGAATTTAGAATCTCATATAAAAAGAAAAGTTACTGGTATTTCGCTTAATTTCAATTTCAGTCGATTTTTCAGATTTCAGTAGAATTCTCAATTTTTTATGATGCCAAAATATTTTAAATAATTAATTTCAGCTTCTTCACGTAAATAAATTTAAACACAGGTTTGCTTTAAACACTCATTTTTTAAATAACTAGAAAACAATGCATAGGGACTGAAAATCGCAAAAAAAGTCTATACTTTAAAACGCGTTCTATTTTGTATATCAAATCAATAGGTACAATTTTAATATTTTTGACGACATACAGAAATCTTTATTCAAATTTCCGTTATGAAAAGTTTGTCCAAACTTGATGGAAAGAAAAATATAATTTAAAAATGAAAATGTAAAAAATGCAGACTACTTTTATGTGTCCTAATTTAGCACAAGAAATTTCAATTGATATATAGAAAATTATTTTTAAATTACAAGGACGATGTTCAATCGAGAAAATATTTTTTCAGGTTCATAATCAACGTCACTGTCATATTTAAAATATTAGATATAATTAATTTCAGCTTCTTCACTTAGATAAATTTAAACACAGGTTTGCACAAGCACTAATTTTTTAAAGAACTAGAAAACAATAAATACAATGCATTTTCACGGACTGAAAATCGCAAAAAAAGTCTCTATATTTTAAAAAGCGTTCTATTTTGTATATCAAATCAATAGGTATCATTTTAATATTTTTTGACGACATACAAAATCTTTATTCAAATTTCCGTTATGAAAAGTTTGTCCAAATTTGATGGAAATAAAAATATAATTTAAAAATGAAAATGTCAAAAATGCAGACTACTTATTTGTATCCTAATTTTAAAATGAAAATGTAAAAAATGTAAACTACTTTATATATCCTAATTTAGCACAAAAAAATTCAATTAATATATAGAAAATTATTTTTAAATTATAAGGACGATCTTAACTCAAGAAAATATTTTTTCAGGTTCACAATCAACGTCATTGTTATATTTAAAATATTAGATATAATTAATTTCAGCTTCTTCACTTAAATAAATTTAAACACAGGTTTACAAACACTAATTTTTTTAAAAACTAGAAAAAAAAAATACAATGCATTTTCAGGGACTGAAAATCGCAAAAAAAAATCTCTATACTTTAAAACGCGTTCTATTTTGTATATCAAATCTATAGGTACAATTTTATTATTTTTTGACGACATACAAAATCTTTATTCAAATTTCCGTTATGAAAAGTTTATCCAAACTTGATGGACATAAAAATATAATTTTAAAATGAAAATGTCAAAAATGCAAACTACTTTTATATATCCTAATTTAGCACAAAAAAATTCAATTAATATATAGAAAATTATTTTTAAATTATAAGGACGATGTTAACTCGAGAAAATATTTTTTCAGGTTTACAATCAACGTCATTGTTATATTTAAAATATTAGATATAATTAATTTCAGCTTCTTCACTTAAATAAATTTAAACACAGGTTTGCAAACACTAATTTTTTAAAAAACTAGAAATGAAAATGTAAAAAATGCAAACTACGTTTATATAGCCTAATTTAGCACAAAAAAATTCAATTAATATATAGAAAATTATTTTTAAATTATAAGGACGATGTTAACTCGAGAAAATATTTTTTCAGGTTTACAATCAACGTCATTGTTATATTTAAAATATTAGATATAATTAATTTCAGCTTCTTCACTTAAATAAATTTAAACACAGGTTTACAAACACTAATTTTTTAAAAAACTAGAAATGAAAATGTAAAAAATGCAAACTACGTTTATATAGCCTAATTTAGCACAAAAAAAAATCAATTAATATATAGAAAATTATTTTTAAATTACAAGGACGATGTTCAATCGAGAAAATATTTTTTCAGGTTCATAATCAACGTCACTGTCATATTTAAAATATTAGATATAATTAATTTCAGCTTCTTCACTTAAATAAATTAAAACACAGGTTTGCAAACACTAATTTTTTAAAAAACTAGAAAAAAAAATACAATGCATTTTCAGGAACTGAAAATCGCAAAAAAAATCTGTATACTTTAAAACGCGTTCTATTTTGTATATCAAATCTATAGGTACAATTTTAATATTTTTTGACGACATACAAAATCTTTATTCAAATTTCCGTTATGAAAAGTTTGTCCAAACTTGATGGAAAGAAAAATATAATTTAAAAATGAAAATGTAAAAAATGCAAACTACGTTTATATAGCCTAATTTAGCACAAAAAAATTCAATTAACATATAAAAAAATATTTTTAAATTATAAGGACGATGTTCACTCGAGAAAATATTTTTTCTGGTTCATAATCAACGTCATTGTCATATTTACGTAACAAGGATCGTTATTGTCATTACAATACATATCCACTATCGAAATTAAAAAGTGTCCTGAATTATTGGTTTCGTTTTTTTTTAGTTAGAGACATGAGGGACAATCTATATCATGAATAGCATGTTAGATTGAAGGATACAGTGGGTAAAGTAAAGTCTAGGATAATTCAACAGCGCCCATTTAACGCCGAGGAATTTAGCGCGAATGTTAAATTTATTTTTTAATTTTTTATTATCGTATTGTGCTCAAAAAAATAATTTCGGTGTTTCTAAATGATCTATATTAAACTGATCTTTAATTATGGTGAGTTAATTTTAGGTTTAAAAATTTTAAATTGCTTTTTGTGACCAAAAATAATCACATGATCATATCGTCCCTTTAATACTCTACAACTGGATAATTTGAAATTTGTAAGCAAATCGATAAAAAAGCAAAAAAACGTATTTAGCATGAAAAATCGTTATTGCGTTTTGGTTTTAACTTTAGAAAATTAAACAACGTACATATTTTCTTTTACTATTCGTCATGTATGTGTTAAAGCAGTTATGGTATGAGTCGATAACCCAAAATTCCAAAAATTCGATTTGTAATATTAAGGGGACCATATCAAATGATATTATTTATTTGCAAATAGCCATAAATTCTTTGTAATATAACAACAATTGTTAGTTAGTTAAAGAGTCCGCAATCCTAAAGATTGGTTGGAAATAGCACGCCATGCCGATCTATCCTGAGCTAATCCCTTCATCTCCCTATAGCTATTCATCTCAACGTCTTCAACTATCTGACTCACATACTCCAATCTAGGCCTACCTACCCCTCTCTTTCCCTCCACTCTACCTTCTATGATCAATTGCATAATCTCCCCATGCCTAAGAATATGCCCTACTAATCTGTCTCTCCTACGCTGTAACACTCTCCAGATACTTCTCTTCTCCCCTACTAACTCTAGTACAGTTTCATTTGATACTTTATCTTCCCAACCAATCCTCATCATCCTCCTATAACACCACATTTCGAATGCTTGTAATCTACGCTTCTCTTCCTTTCCTATAGTCCACGCCTCACACCCGTACAGTGCTACACTCCAAACATATACCTTCAGTAATCTTTTTCTAATACCCAAGTCAATATTTGATCTTAAAATCTGTTCCTTTTCTACGAATGCCTTCCTACCCTGTGCTATCCTACACTTTATATCTACCTTGCTTCGATTATCTTTTGTGATTCTACTGCCTAAATAACAAAAATCTGACACTTCTTCGATTCTATTATCTCCTATTGTGATCCTCATTTTTCTACTGCATTCCTTTTTGTCACACCTCATCACTTTAGTTTTACCTATATTTATTTTCATGTTAAAATCCCTAGTCAATACTGCCTGCATACCATTCAATACCCTTTCTAAATTCTTTTCGCTTTCTTCCAATATAGCTATATCGTCGGCGAATCTCAGCATATATATTTTCTCTCCCTGTACATTCACACCTACACTATACTCTTCTTTTACTTTGTTTATTGCATCTTCTATATATAGATTAAATAATAACGGTGAAAGTGTACATCCCTGCCGAACTCCCTTCCCTATTTTTGCTACCTCTTCTTCCCCCTCAATTCTAACTAAGGCAGTTTGGTGTTTATATAAATTAAAAATTATTCTCCTATCCTTATAATCTATACCCGTTTCTTTTAAAATTCTAAACATTATGTCCCAATCTACATTATCAAATGCCTTTTCTAAATCTACAAAAGCTATGCAAGTTACCTTTCCTACCCTCATTCTTTTTTCTACTACTGTTCTTAGTGCTAAAATCGCCTCCCTCGTCCCTCTGTTTTTCCTAAAACCAAACTGATCTTCTCCTAGCCTTTCCTCTACTTTATTTTCTAATCTCCTATAAATAATCTTTAATAATATCTTCGATGCATGTGATAGTAGACTAATGGTCCTATAGTTCTCACACAAATTAGCTCCTATTTTCTTCGGCATTGTTACTATTCTACTACGCTGAAAATCCTGTGGTACAAAAATATATACAACAATTGTATATATTTTTTATTCGTCCTCCGCGACGAATTATCCCTTTGCCCTACCGATTGCAAAACTTTACCTATACACCTGTGATACGACGTACGCTTACATTACCAATGGTTTTAAGCTTTCAATAGAAAATTAATTTTGGTAATGTTCGCCCGAATATTATTTCATGCGCATGTCTTTGTTACTAGTGTGAAAAGAAGGCAATCAATTAAAGTTATACCGATCCTATCTGCTCTATAGCTGTAATTTAATTGAATGGTAATAGTGATTATTTGGAATTACACTTTAGTTGTTACATGTGTATGCGATGGTCTTAAGAAAATTAAATGAATTGAAGCAATACATTAAGAAATGCAATTGAATAAATGGAATGGAATCGCAGGAGTAAATTATAATTTAAATGGATTATTTTCGAATAATCGAATTACACTGAAGTGGAAAGGTGTTGTATTAATGTTGATTAAGAAATAGATAGTATTTCCATTTAAGATTCTCCATTTTTTTAATGGATTATCATACGCAGTGTCGTTATTACTAAAAGAAGGAAATGCGATAAGGTAAATTAAGTGTAATGAGATTTTTTTGCAATTTTAGGCTTTGCTTCATTAATAGAATTTTTTATTTTCTTTAATTTTTTATTTTTTTATTTTTATTTTAATTGGAAATATAGCCACAAAATATTGTTGGCATATTCTCAGTTGTTTTCTCAAAATTATCTCTGAAATATTACCAGGTTAAATTTAAGGGATAATATCTCCATTATTTAAAAAAATAAAAATAAGATACAAAAACGATCTATCTTACTGCTTCCATCTTAAGAGAACGCAATACTTTAAAATTTTCTATCAAAATTAAAAAGTAGTCTAAAAAAATTTTTTTTACCAAAAAATTTTTTTTTTGAAAAAGTGAGCCGCCTATTCACTAAATAGAGTAATTAGAAATATAGCCACAAAATATTGTTGGCATATTCCCAGTCGTTTTCTCAAAATTATCTCTGAATTTTTTTCTGTACCTTTAGCGCAGCCTTAAGTAGCTACATGTACATTTCGAGGGCTATGCCCCCATCTTCAGTAGCACAAGATTAAAACTAAATAAAATATGAATCTAAATTCATTAAATTTGTTTTAGATTTATGCATGTATATACATTCATAAGCATTTAATTTTATCTAATGATAAATATAACATTGATTTAAATAATATCCGAAAAATAACAGTACAAATTATCTTCTAAAATTATAAATAACATTATAAGAAAATTTAAAAGAAAATTTTTAAAACAATCATCAATGCATTAAAATATTCATTTTTCTTCATCAGCCATGTGTACATAAAAAAAATTCGTTTATGTCGATATATAGTTGTTAAATTAAATAAAAAATTAAAAATTCGAAAAAACAAAAACCTTGTTATTAACCTAACTACTTATGATATCTAAATCGTTTTTATATACACTTTTGGTAGATAATTATCGAATATACAAGTACGAGTACAAAATGGTAAAGGTAGCCTTACACTTTCGGCTGATGGTGCCATTTTAATTTCCGCAATGACTGCTAAGTTTCAATTCCAAGAGTTCGAATGACATTTAATTTAGTTGAGTGGTGGGGTGCACATCGCACGTATAATAGTATGCCATGTTTAGGGGGTGCAAAATGCAGCAACATTTCCAAAAATGTACCCCATAAACCAGCCCCTCATCCACCACAAGATACGTAGCAAAAAAAATGGTTACATCGAAAAATGCTTATGATTTATCAACAAAATAAACCATATATCATTTAACAGAATTGTGGTTTCACATAAATTGGTAATAAAAGTAGTTCACTCGCGATTCAAATGGTTCAATAAAATGACGGGCGTACTGTGACGATGTTTTGCAACGACCTATAGGTCACTAGGACCTAGTTTGTGAACTATCAACTACATGGTATTGATGTACTTGTACTAGGTCCTGAACCCGTCGTCTACTAAACCGTCAACGACTTGTAAACGATGCAGTATAGTATACAGTACATATACAGTACTAACATTTATTTATTGATAAAGTGTGTTGGTGAACGGAACGAAATAGGAAACTCGATGCAATATTTATATATTGGTATCAGATTTCATTTGGAATAATATAATTAATATATTCGCAAGATTAAATATGTCATGCCATAGCAAATTTTTGCAATAATGCAAAAATAAACATCTAAATCTTATAGTTCTTCTATTTCATACTGAGTGCAATGCAATCACTTAATATCAAATCAAATCTTTGAAGTTTTAAAAGAGAAGATTCGGAATAGAAAATATAAATTATAACGCCAAACAAAACGATTCTATCTAGTTTATTTTTTATTATAGTTTGTACATTTAATTTTCAAGTGTTAGTAAAGTAGTAAACATTTTCATCAGTAACGACCAATAAGTATTTTAGAACTTCATATAAATAATCGTGAGTATCTAGAGAAGATTATATTTCCCTATATATATGTTTTGTATAAATTATAAACATTGTTGTCTTTTCTTCCTCATTCCCAATTCAAAATAAGTATTGTAATATTTCAATTTATTTATTTTTTACCATTTAAAATTTTTCTATTGAGAAAAAACGGGATTATTTTCAGTATGTGTTTGTATTTGGTCATATAGGTCGTGAACTAGTTCATTTTAAAAAGATGTTAGTAATTCACGACCTATAGTTCGTGAACGGTACATTGAAATGAACTACGAACTAGGTCCTCAAAGTGATCTACAGTTTGCCATCGCTAAATAGAAGGTTTTCGCTATCGCAAGTTTCATGTCGATTTTTATGAAAGCCTCTATAGGGCATTTGGAGGATTTGAGAACCTCTGGTGTAAAATGTGCAGTTCATATGTAGGTATATAAGTACAATATCGATTACGGCATTAATAATTAAGATACCTACAAAAGTAGCTATGTATATATTCTCGTAACATGACTGCTTCTAAAGCGTAAAAATGATTGTCGAGAATGATTGCAGGCTGTCACAAATAACTAATTTAAATGTAATATGTGTAATTGTAGCCATGTTAAAATAATTGTATATATATATATATATATATAATTTCAACAGAAAATAATATAATAAACATATAATAGTATATTAATGAACTAATTTTAGTTTTTCACGAGTTCAAGTTTTATACACTTCGGTAGTATACATTTAAATATGCATTGATCTGCAAGTGGTTTTGCTGTGGACGAAAGGGTACCCGCTTTTGAAATTTTTTGATGAATTTTTCAAATTTTCGAAAATGAGTTTATGATATTAGAAAACATCTACTAGAAATATCCTACTAGAAAGTAGGATTTGATCCTAGAATGATGAATCTGCAAGTGATTTGGTTGGGAAATGAATAGTTCAGTAGATTTTTTTTTTTTTGAAAAATGGGATATTACAATTAGAATAGTATATTAAAGAACGAGTTTCATAAGGCAGGTTTTATTGCACGGGTTCAAATTTAGAAAACGACGTGCTTAGCACCGAGTTTTCTAAAGAACGAGTGTTATAAATGACCTATGAAATGAGTTTTTTATACTATTTTTTCTAATTTGCGTCATTTATGCCCTTTTTAAATAAAAAATCGAAATTTAAATATTTAGTGAATTTTTTGACTGTTAATAGTAACTATTGGTACATTTGACACATTTGAAATAAATTGTCAAATAAATTTAAATTAAACTATTTGTTGCTTTGTTTTGTAGTTTGACGTACAATTCTACATTTCAGGGACAAAAGTAAAATCAAACAATTTGTTGCTTTCTATTATAGTTTGACGTTTGATAACTGGCAAGCAGAGCTACCAACTTTAAAATACTAAATTACACTATGCTATAAGCGAACTCAAATTCGCTATAAACGAACTCATTTAGGTTCGTTAATAGCTCTATTAGAAACGCAAATTAGAAAAATGTTTTTTATACTATTTTTTTTTAAATTTGCGTCTTTTATGCCCTTTTTAAATAAAAATTCGAAATTTCAAATTTGGACTGTTGGTAGTAACTATTGACACATTTGAAATAAATTGTCAAATAAATTTAAATTAAACTATTTGTTGCTTTCTTTTGTAGTTTGACGTACAATTGTACATTTCAGGGACAAAATTTAAGTTGAACTAGTTGTAGCATTCCTTTGTAGTTTGACATTTGATAACTGGCATGCAGAGCTACCAACTTTGAAACAGTAAATTGCCCTATGCTATAAGAGAACTCAAATTCGCTATAAACGAACTCATTTAGGTTCGTTAACAGCTATATTAGAAACGAAAATTAGTAAAATATAATAAATCGAAGATAGTGGAAATAGATTATATAACGTATCTTCATTTTACATTTATCTACTCACCCAATCCAAATCAACTCCTCGTAGCACCACATTTCAAAAGTTTCTGTACTTCATATTCCGCTACTATTGTCCAATCTTTACATTTCTAACTATACAGAAAAATCAAACATCAATTTCAATCGCATGTCTTACTGGTTTCATTTTCTATAAGAAGTATTTTATAAGGGTCTTAATGCAACTGATATTTTACCCTTACGCTAGTACGACCACGTCATGAACAATTGCAGTTACACACGCACCACTCAAATATTAACATAAATTCATATTAGGATACAAGAAATAAATCAGAGACGCCTTCAGGTGTAGCTAATGTGATATTTTTTATATAAAGCAAGCAAGAACAGAATGATTGTGGATTACCATCACATTTTCTTTCCCATTTTGTACCTATTCTTGCGACTTTTTCTCAAGAAACTATTTATATATTCAATTATTTGTCATTGTACTACAGCGTGAAATTTTTTTAGCAAGGACGGCTCTGCACGATACGTGTACTAGTAAATAGGAAAATTCTATGTATAACGCTTTTCGTGATAACGTCTCATTTACGAGATTACAGTGATAAATAGTGCGCTTATTTATTGGAGAAATAAAATAACGGCTCTAATATATAATAAATCATAACGGTTATTTATATTTAATAACAAGTTATTATCGGATAGATGAAATATGGAATGCATACAATTTTATTATTTTTATATTATATGTTTTAAGGGATTTTCGTCAAGAGATCTTCGTTACAGAGTGATTGATACTTGATTTGCAGACATTTATGTTTATGAAAATATTGTAAACTTATTATGCGATGCAAGGAAATTCAATAATAAATCTTATAATCACATTTCATTTGAAATGGTTAGAAAATATTCATTTCTCAATATAATAATGGTTTAATAAATCGTTTTTAATAACTTTTAATATATAATGGTTTAATAACTTTTTTACAAAGAAATGAGATAATACAATTTATATTTCTTGGATATTGTATACTTTTGTCCTTACATTTTTTTATTACGCTACTTGTTATTCTTTTTATTGCAATATATAAACAATTACAACGAAAATGGACTAAAATATAGTTGGATTTGCACTTAGACTGAGTAAAGGTTCAAGTAAAAGTCCTGATACAATTACCATCCTTAAATGATCTTTTTAAATCTACATCATTCTAAGGAATACAGTAGAAAAATGAGGATCACAATAGGAGATAATAGAATCGAAGAAGTGTCAGATTTTTGTTATTTAGGCAGTAGAATCACAAAAGATAATCGAAGCAAGGTAGATATAAAGTGTAGGATAGCACAGGGTAGGAAGGCATTCGTAGAAAAAGAACAGATTTTAAGATCAAATATTGACTTGGGTATTAGAAAAAGATTACTGAGGGTATATGTTTGGAGTGTAGCACTGTACGGGTGTGAGGCGTGGACTATAGGAAAGGAAGAGAAGCGTAGATTAGAAGCACTTGAAATGTGGTGTTATAGGAGGATGATGAGGATTGGTTGGGAAGATAAAGTAACAAATGAAGCTGTACTAGAGTTAGTAGGGGAGAAGAGAAGTATCTGGAGAGTGTTACAGCGTAGGAGAGACAGATTAGTAGGGCATATTCTTAGGCATGGGGGGATTATGCAATTGATCATAGAAGGTAGAGTGGAGGGAAAGAGAGGGGTAGGTAGGCCTAGATTGGAGTATGTGAGTCAGATAGTTGAAGACGTTGAGATGAATAGCTATAGGGAGATGAAGGGATTAGCTCAGGATAGATCGGCATGGCGTGCTTTTTCCAACCAATCTTTAGGATTGCGGACTCTTTAACTAACTAACTAAATGATCTTATCGTGATAAATTTATAATTTTCTATGCAAGGGAGTTCAATTTAGAAGCAGCTAAGAGTATTTAGAAATAATGGTTTTTTGCATGTATGTTTATATTAATAATGGATATATCTCTTCTAGATAGTCACCTCCATCTGTTAAGTCAAGCACAAAGTTTACAAGGCTTAAGAAGTTTGGACTTATCACATAATGAAATCTGTGACTTAAATCACTTATTAACTTGCATAAACGGCTTAAAACACTTAACTTCTTTGGAATTAGAAGGAAGTCCTTGCTATGTAAATAAATATAAAATTTATGAAAAAATATTTGATTTTATGAAAACATTGATTTTCTCCGTTTCGAATTTAAACTACAAGATGTCAGTAGTGCTGAGTATTGATTTTAGCAGCGTTGCAATTATCCTGCAAGTTCGCAAGAATATTGATCGTCTTTATTATATAATTCTAGAGGATTCTCATAGAGGGCTGTAGAGCGATTATTTTCAGGTTTGTCCCTCTTACAAAGACGATATTTTAAAGAATATTCCTCAATTGCTTTATTTGGATAATGTTGAAATATTGGGAAAAGATCGAGTATTTTCTACTGATAGAGAAATTTCCGAACAGGAAGCGGCAATTATTTTTTCATGTCACCGAATTTTTGGCTTACCCCCTCCACCTAAACAAGTAATTAAACAAATTCTTAAAATAAAAACACATACGAATTAAATGATTGCAGAAAGGTGTTACTCAAACAATACATTTAGAAATATCGCTTCCGCTTCTCGAAGAGGTGGTAATTCCAAAAAAAGAACCGGAAATTGAAATTGAAGAACCAATTTCACCGGATATTATTCAACAAAACAGAAATGGTAAAAAGGGCAAGAAGGGTAAGGAAAAATCGAGAAAGGATAAAAGTAAACGCAAAATTAAACCAACAAAAAAAAAGAGTTCCAAAACTAAAAGTTCAAAAACTAAAAGTTCAAAAAAAAAAAACAAGCGGAAAGAAAGCGGGAATTTGTTTTATAATGCCGAAGATGAGTATGAAAATGAGGTACTTGGTTATTTCTATTGAAAATAAATTGAAAACAAAATGCAGTGTTAATAATAATAAAAGAATCTATGTTTTGTGTTAGCTCCTGGAAAGTTAAAATAACGTGAAATTTTTTTACAAATGCAGAAAAAAGCAGGTGTGACAAGCACGGCATTCTGTACAGAACACGTGCCCTGGTCAAAATTAATCCAGTTTCCAGAAGAGACGATTATAATCAAGTCACAAGAGCTGAACAACGTCACTGCAATTAGGGATACGTTCAAGACACGCGTTAATGTCAAAGTCGTCTACTTGAAAGTGAGTATCGATAATTAATATTGCTCATCAATAGTTATATAACGATACACATCTACTGACGTAAGTGCCTCTTCTAAAGCAATTATATCCATTTAAGATGTCCTCATAAAATCAGAATATGTGAGTGAAAATTGCTCAGATACTTTGGGAATAGTAAAATCTATGATCATTTGACATGAAAACTAAATATATTTTGTGATAATTTAAAGGTGGAAATTCCGCAAAAGATCAAAAAGAAAGCGGGGAAATCGAAAGGATCGGTAAAGAAAGGAAAAAAGGCTGGGAAAAAGAAGAAAAGTAAATCTGGTAAAGGTTCAAAAGGTAAAGCCGCCAATATCGTTGATAAGGGCGTGCAAAATCTACCCCAAAATGTTTCCGAGGAAAAACCGAAAGAAAATATTCTTAAAAAAGTAACTTTAGCTAGTTTCAATTGCAACTTGTATCCAGTTAGTTGGAGCGACAAAACTATAGATTTTTATTGGGCCTTACACGACGATTGTAAAACTGATGCTATTTGCGTAAATGGTAGCTTAAGGGTAATGTTATATCCCATAAATATCAAACGTTTTAATGTTTTTTTCGTAATTATTCATATATCAAAAGTCTCACTTTAGTTACGAATGTTGATTAAAGCTTAAATATACCTTCGATTTTAATTTATATAAACATCTAGTTATCGAAGACGGATAAGCAAGATTTTAAAACTACGCAGCTCTGTTTATGTTTCCAAAGAGATTGTGTAATAAATAGATTTATTATGAAATTTGGACATTTTAGGCCATAAATTATGAGGATCCAAATAAAAAAGGAAAAAAGAAGCTGTCCAAGCCATCTAAGGCGTCTAAGGCATCTAAGAAGCCGTCTAAGACATCTAAGAAGCCGTCTAAGGCATCTACAAGTACAAAGGGATCTAAATCCAAAGAGAACGTTATTAAATTACTTAAACCGAAGGACGAGGCACAGAGCTGTCCGAATATATTTACTGTACAAGTTGGATTCGGTTTAAAACGATGTTATGAGATCTGAATGGCAAATAGCTTAAACATTTTAAGCGGACATATTCTTTTATCCGATTTATAATAAAATTTTGGTTTAATAAATTACTGGTAAATATGTATACATATTCATTCTTGCACACTATTGAAATTTGTTTCTTCTAAATGCAAAGAAAACACCAGAAATATTTTGGCAATTCTTATTGCCAAAACTTGCAGGAAATATTTTTGATTTTTTTTGGTATAAAAACAAAAATCAATCGCTTTGTAAAAATGTTAAATTTTATCAAATTGTCGGATAACCTGAAAATTTTCAAATTACTGACTTTTAAGAAACCTCCACTCATTAATTTCATAACGAAGCTAGATGTACATTTAACCGGCCCTGGACGATTAAATCACTAAACTGAAAAATTAAACCGCCGGCTCTGATTATATCACTAAACCCTGAAACCTTCAAGTGCTTCAGCATCTGTTGTAAAAAATGATGATAATAAACACAAGCTATAAATGCATATAGCGTCCGCTCTAAAAAAAAATTCAAAATATTTTATATTAGTGACTGCTAAGGTAAATCATGTGGCCGAATTTGTTAATTAACGCGAAGGCCCCAGTAAAAAAAACGCGCGAATTGGGCGAATAAAACTGAATTGCCAATGTCTTAAGATTTCCGTATTTATGTTACAGAAATGGAGGAGATATGATAAAAAATGGTGTTAATAAAAATAAGAAATGCTTTGTGATTGTACGAAGTGATTTTTTAGTAAATGAATTTGTTGAATTGAAGGGCACATTGCAAGACTAGGACACGTCCTATTTTAACATTTTACAGGAGAACAAAAAAACGTTCTACGTTCTTGCGTCGGTCAGTAGTGGGCTTTTTTTGTTTTCCATATATTCTTGGCATGCCTTTTAAATTATTTTCGTGCATTTCACCCAAAAGCGAGAAAGGATATCAGAAAAAAATGAAAATAAAAATGGTTTTTGCCCAGCAAACTGATTTTTCGAGCACATCAGAAATTCTTTTCTAATAAACATTATTTATAAAGCTAATGTACATTAAAGTTTGAGAAATTAAAGAAATAATACATCAATAAGTAGATAATACACTAAACGATCTAAGGAAACTAGATCTAAGGAGCATTTAGTTCATTAAATTCAGATTAATAAACAACAAAGATAAAAGTGCTGTAGCCGAGCATATTTTTGACTAACTCAGGTTATTCTATTCAAATTTGTTCGCTTAAATTACGTAAAAGTGTTTTGAATTATTCCGAATTAAATTCTTAAGAAAGTATATACATGCATAATTCTAAATCAAATTTCATGAATTTAGAATAAGGCCCAATTTCATCTTATTTAATGTTTATTGTTGTTACTTGTTAGTTTCGTTCATTATTAATTTATAGGTCATATTATATACCATTTTTTAAATACTTCTGTCATGTTGACTTGTTTATTTAATAGTATATCAATCACGATTCGTGACGACAGAGGTATTTTATTTAGTTTATATCTTGTGCTTCTGAAGATGGGGGCATAGCCTTCGAAATGCGCATCCAGCTACTTAATGCTTTAAGTTACGGTATTTTGGTGATATTCTATTCCATATCTATTGATTAATATCCTCACAATAATTGTGAGGTTGATTAGAAATAGAACGAGACGTATATTTGTCTTCATCTAACTTCTTCATATCTTTAACATCTTGAGTTGAATACTCTAAATATTAGTTTTTTTTCTATTCCTCGTTTTTAATTCTAATAAACTGTCTTCGCTCGTGTACATGCACCACTTGTTTCTCCTTAGAGCACTGAAAAAAATATTAAGATGCTTTCGTATACATAATATTTTTGAAGCTTTCATTTTCCTAAAAAAAATTATATTTTTGATGACCATCCGTAAGTATCCACAATTAAATCGTTGTAAATCTAATTATTGTTATTTATTAGGGCATTACACTATTTTAGGTGGTTTCCTTGTACTTTATTTGTTGATGTTATTCTTTTGTGGCATACCCCTTTTCTTTATGGAAATTTCTTTGGAAACAATTCGCTAATACAGGATGTTCAACGATATTTTGAATATCTGCTAGTGGAGATATCCTTTAAATCTCCTTTAAATTGTTTAAAGCTATCAAAAACATCAAAAAATACATCACTTAATAATATTTTATATACCAATAGTTTCAAGTTTCATTTTATTGATATATGTACATATACAAGTCAAAAAAAGATATAGCTTAATTTAAGTATAAACAATAGTAATTTAATTAAATTAAATCCGCAGTATCGTCACATCTCTAGGTCGATCTTGAACTCTTTAATATCATAGATTGGATTGAGTACCCGATTCTTTTTCCCTATCTTCCTGAATGCTTGTAAATTCAGTTGTTTCCATTGTTCTGGGCATCTGTTATATTCGTGCATTCCTCTCTGCAGGTATCAAGTCGAACTGAGCCTGCAGAATGAGACTGCCAGATTATCCGCGTGTCGAGTATTGTAGTTGTGATCATCTCCTTGCTGTCTAAACGTTCTTCTTGTTTCGTGTATTTACTCAGTATGTTGTACAGGTACAGAGCTGGTATTGTTAGTATCTGGTACTTTGTGAATAGTGGTCTGCATGGTTCCCTTGGTGATGCCCCATCAATGCCTCGTATGGCTCTCTTCTGCTATATTAGGACTTGATCCAGGTGTGCTGAGTGGCCCCAAATCTCTATTCCATAACTGATGATGCTGTTGAATAGAGCATGGTAAGCAATAATAGCTGCTGATTTTCCTGCAACTATTTTAATTCTTCTTATCGCATATCCTACCCGGGCTAAGTTGCCCGTCAGTTCTTCACATTGTTTCTTCCACGAGAGTCTACTATGTATCCAGAGACCTAGGTATTTAAATTCCTTGTCGGCTTGTGCCCATCTGTCCATTGTGTAGTTTATAGTATTCGTCTTAGAGGAGTTTAATAGTAGGTCATTTGAATTGAACCACTTCTCCGCGCCCGTGTTACATCTTGCGCATTCTTCCTGTAATTTTGTAATGTCTGTATTTTCGTCGGAAAATAGCGTTGAATGTGCCATTATATGTTGTGGGAAGTCATTCATATATATGACGAAAAAGAACGGTGCCAATATCGATCCCTGGGGCACTCCTCTGTCTATATGGCATATGTTACTCAGGCCATCTTTGGTGCTAACTCTCTGCTTCCTATTAGTTAGATATGATGTTAGTAGCTCGAGGGATGTTCCACGTACTCCATAGTGCCTTAACTTATTTACCAGTATATTGTGAGACATGAGATCGAACGCCTTGGTCAAATCGTACAATTGGGACAGGCAATGTTCGAGGGCTGTACATGCATATGTAATAACGCCATGAATTGCATCGGTTGTGTTTCTATTTTTGCGGAATCCATACTGTTTATAGGTTAGATAGTTGTTGGATGAGAAATAATCATGCAATCTGTCCAGAACAATTCTTTCGAAGACCTTGGAGAATACTGGTAACAACGACATTCGTCAATAGTTGGATCATACGCTTGCTGGGCCCTTCTTATGGATTGGATAGATTTTCGCCAATTTCATTGCATCGGAAAAAAACTCCTACCTGCATACATTTATTAATTATATGGCTAAGATGCATACTGATTTGTTTGGATGTTGTTTTCATAACTCTTACGCTTAATCCGTGTTTATCTATCGACGATTTGTTTTTCAGCACATGTATGATTTTTTCTATTTCTTGCGGGTTTGTTGGTGTTACAGTGGAGTTGGTATTTCTGGATTCTTGTAATAAGACGGTGTTCCCAGTTTGTATATTTTTCTCCTCTAGTAAGACTTTTGCTTGATCTTATAATGTTCAAAAAATATATATATTTTTTATTCTCTACATTTGGATTATGTGTATTTGCACGTTTGCTTATGTTAAATTTTTCGTTTCAATTGACAAGGTTTTTTCTTATAGGCGCAATTATTGTACTAAATTTTATAGCTTGCTCATATTATACCATAATCGTTGCCTATCCTGTTCTATTCCTGGTACACTCTTTCGGTTCCCAGTTGCCTTGGCTTAGTTGCGACAACGACTGAAATACTCCGAACTCCCCACAGTTTGTAGCTCTTCCTACATGGTACGCAAATATTTAATAAGCCTACCTTATAACTGCGCAAATCATTTGTTTGCGTTGCTCCTCGTATGATTATCATACTAGAAGATTTCAGGTGATCTTATTAAATGTGAATTCTACGAAGAAGACTGTATTTAAAGCAGTGGCTCCTTAATTTAGCTCCCCATTATGGAATTACAAAAAATTATATAGGAAAAACACCATGTTTGATCCCAGAATAACAACAAAAATGTCGTAAATTTGTATTTACTTCCTCAAAAACCAAAACTTCCTCAAAAAGGATTTATTCATATATTGTCTCATATTTAGAGATGGTTTTTTTTTAAATACACCCCTCTGTTAATTTAATTAAATTTACCCACAAGATTGATTTCTTCACTGCGGTAAATATGTTTTTGTTAAGTGGAAATGGAAGAAACTTACAGGATCTGAAAAATCGCATTATAAACCGCCCGCAGATGAATTTTTTTGTGCAAATTAAATACATGCATTTCTCTTCTATAATCTCCAAATTATTTATTTAAAAAATACTGATGTAATATATAGTTGTGCATAATATACAATTATACGTTTTCTAAAATTGTTGTGAATCTCTAAAAGAATCTACTGGACGTTTGGAAACTTCGTTTAAAAATTTATATCCGCTTTCCTGGACAGAGAATTTATTAACAATACATATTAGTGTAATGCTAAATTCAATCTCCTAAATTATTATTCAAATATCTATTGAATTTAATTTAAAATATACCATAAATACCAACATAATAGTGCACAGGGCGCGGTGTGTTTTTTTTAACTTCGAGTGTGTATAAAAAAAATATTTAAATATTCAGAAGCAGTGGCGTATCTACTAGAAAAACGAATGGAAACAGCAGTTATTTAAACAAGCTATAAGTCCTCGAACTATAGAATTAAAATCATCCATTATTATCCATTCATTGACTTTACTCTAGTTTTGCAATTATTTTCTTAAAAAAAAAAATTGTTAACGATTCATCCGCTAAAGGTGTTGTGAACGATATCTTCAGGAAATAATATCGCGGTCCTCAAACTTATTTTATGAGTACGCTACTGTTTCGTAGAACAGAAGTCGCCTAAATGGTAAATGTTAAACAGTTCCTATATTGTAAAGTTTAAATTTAATCAAATTTTAAATCTTTTACTCGGTGAGTTTGTGACCACAAATGTTCATATACGGGTACATTACACGCAATCCGCAAGGTCACCGAATCTACAAGAAGTAATGATAAAATACGACCAGAATACAAGCATGGAACTTGCTTTGTGCATAGGCGGTATGTATTAAAATTATATTTCCGTATATATTTTTATTAGTGACGCAGAAGCTTGTACAAAATGTTTGCATTCCAGATTTTGTATATAAGCCGCAGTGGTTTAGGTTGAAGTCATATTTCGTCTTAACTCAACGAAAACAACTACAAGTCAACATGAAAGTAAGTGTACACATTTGTTTCTCTAATTTAAACTTAAGCATTTAAATTATTACTTAATTACTGCATAAGTGCATTATCATATTTTACAATTGCGTTAGAATTAGTTAGAATTGAGGGGGAAGAAGAGGTAGCAAAAATAGGGAAGGGAGTTCGGCAGGGATGTACACTTTCACCGTTATTATTTAATCTATATATAGAAGATGCAATAAACAAAGTAAAAGAAGAGTATAGTGTAGGTGTGAATGTACAGGGAGAGAAAATATATATGTTGAGATTCGCCGACGATATAGCTATATTGGAAGAAAGCGAAAAGAATTTAGAAAGGGTATTGAATGGTATGCAGGCAGTATTGACTAGGGATTTTAACATGAAAATAAATATAGGTAAAACTAAAGTGATGAGGTGTGACAAAAAGGAATGCAGTAGAAAAATGAGGATCACAATAGGAGATAATAGAATCGAAGAAGTGTCAGATTTTTGTTATTTAGGCAGTAGAATCACAAAAGATAATCGAAGCAAGGTAGATATAAAGTGTAGGATAGCACAGGGTAGGAAGGCATTCGTAGAAAAGGAACAGATTTTAAGATCAAATATTGACTTGGGTATTAGAAAAAGATTACTGAAGGTATATGTTTGGAGTGTAGCACTGTACGGGTGTGAGGCGTGGACTATAGGAAAGGAAGAGAAGCGTAGATTACAAGCATTCGAAATGTGGTGTTATAGGAGGATGATGAGGATTGGTTGGGAAGATAAAGTAACAAATGAAGATGTACTAGAGTTAGTAGGGGAGAAGAGAAGTATTTGGAGAGTGTTACAGCGTAGGAGAGACAGATTAGTAGGGCATATCCTTAGGCATGGGGGGATTATGCAATTGATCATAGAAGGTAGAGTGGAGGGAAAGAGAGGGGTAGGTAGGCCTAAATTGGAGTATGTGAGTCAGATAGTTGAAGACGTTGAGATGAATAGCTATAGGGAGATGAAGCGATTAGCTCAGGATAGATCGGCATGGCGTGCTGTTTCCAACCAATCTTTAGGATTGCGGACTCTTTAACTTAACTAAGGAGGAGGATGACGATTGGATGGGAAGATAAAGTAACAAATGAAGCCGTACTAGAGTTAGTAGGAGAGAAGAGAAGTATTTGGAGAGTAGTACAGCGCAGGAGAGATAGAGTGATAGATCACATTGTCAGACATGAGGGTATTGTGCAATTAGTTATAGAAGGTAAAGTAGAGGGAACGCAAGGGGTAGCTAGGCCTACATTGAAGTATGTGGGTCAGATAGTGGAGGACGTGTGTGATAAAGAGCTATAGAGAGACAAAGGAATTAGCTCAGGATAGATCGACAGATGACGTGCTGTTTCCAACCAATCCTTAGGATTGAAGACTACTTAACTAACTAACAATTGCGTATAACAAATTTTCTAAATGAATCTACCAAACTTTATCTGGGGAATTTTAATTTTAATTTCAAAGTGCGTTGCATTATATTTTGTTTGCTCTAGTTCTTAGTTGCCCTCTTCGCTGTTGTGGCTGTTGCCGCCGCTGGTTACGCGCCCCTGATTTACTCTGCCTACGGAGCCGCTCCATGGGCTTATGGCGCCCACGGATACGCTGCTGCCCCCTACGTAGCTTCCGCTTATGCCGCCCCAATTAGTCATGCCTCTTACATTGCTGCCCCAGCTGTAGCTGTCGCCCATGCCGCCCCCATTCAGTCTGGTTACGTAGCGCAGACACGGGGTTCCCTGCACGTTGCCCCACACCCAGAGGGCCCTTTCACTGCCTCTTATCATATCAATACCGCCCCAGCCCCAGGAACCTATTAAGTTAATTCATGCGTTGCTTGTAGATTAAGTTAAGAAAAAATAAAGGACATAAAAAGATTTGTTATTGTTTTTATATATATTAATCGTTGCCAAACTTGTAAAGAAGAAGTTTCGGTATTGAAAAATTCTAAATTTTAGTGGTTGGTATTTGCAAAAATTTGCCAGATGTCGGGCAATTCTATTTGTGATTTGTAATTTTTTTTATAAAATGATGATCGCTCTTAGATCCCTCCATTTAACGCTCCTAGATTTTTTAACACCTTTGGGAATGTTTGCAATGTTTGTCTGTTTTATAAATCTAGCACCATGTTGAAATTTCGCAATTTTAAGTAATTTTTTTATTCAAAAATAATCAATTCACGCCCTAGAGCACATTTATCAAAAACACTTACTTTAGAATATAATTGCGATGTTAGTATCATATGTTTTAGGAGAAGATGTATTTCGCTACGTTCAGCAAAATAGATGAGAAATGCGATAAAGGGACAGTTGTTAAAACAAATTAAGACAGTTTTGGATTAGGTAATGACCGATTGTAACGGTATTGCTAAATACTAATATAATAAATGAGGTTTTTGAAACTTTTTTAGGAAAATGCATACTTTGTGGATACTCTTACAAATACTCTTATAAATGCAAAATATTTTTAAATTGTAGCTATTTTATTTGATGCTATCCATTTTAGGAACATGATCTTGCAAATTTCCTCAACGCCCAATGAAATGGGCGACATAGTGTGGCTGTTATTCGCCTCCATAATATTCGTATGGATAACAGTTCATCTGTGCATCAAGAAGGGCGTTAAAACAATTGGAAAAGTGGTGTACAACACCGCCACTCCTCCTTTTGTTGTCTTGCTGGTATTGTTCGTTCATGGAGCTACTCTGCCTGGTGCTTTGGATGGAATTAAATCTTATTTATATCCTGAATGGAATCAATGAACGAACTTTAAGGTATAAGAAAGTTATTTAAAAATTAATAAATAATACCAAATTTGTGTTCAGGGTACTGGGATTCATGGCCCACAAGACAGGATCAATGGTGGCTGCAGCCGGCCCTGGATTGGCATTTGTTACATATCCAGGGGCCATCAAAATACTACCATGGCCTCAATTATGGGCCATCCTGTTCATTGCTATGCTCTTCTTCTTAGGGTTGGACAGTTATGTAAGTAGTTGTTTGGGAAAATATGAAGCGCTTAATTTCGAAAATTAAAATAATTGATAATATATATTATGAAGCATCTTCGATCTCTTAAGCATCATCATCGATCTCTTCACCACCTATTGCAAATCTCCGCAATATTACATTTAATTGTGACCATGAAAAATGTAGTTGGTTCATAAAAGCTTTATATTTTAATTTAAAAGCAGTTTAATTTGTTGATTAAATTTAATTATTACATAATTTTGTATATTTACACATAAACAATAATTTAAAAACGTTATTTCAAGCGATTTGAATATATTGATTAAAAGGAAATCCACTTTCTTTTAAGGCACTTTAACTTCGACGAGATTTCAGTTTTATTTCGTCCTATCAATAATTACAAAAATCCTTCGTTCTACAACAAGCAATTACCTGTCAATTTGTAGTCGTTTCGTGATAGCCTGACCTATTTATTAGAAATATTTATTAAACCATATTAATTATCTATAATATTCCGCACACAATTCAAAAGAATAATTACAAATAAACTCGATATCACTTCGTCCTGGCGGTATACTTCGACGAATCATCGTGGCTTTTTGACTAATTTTATTTCCACGTTTGCACACAAATCCTATTATATTTTCTGGAATCACAAAACCACATAGCGTATAAGAAGCCAATTTCAACGATTCAACACCCCACACAGAAGCTGCGCACGTTTTTTATCCAAAACTACATCCTTCCTTTCAGTCATTTATCATATCGTCAATTTTTATACTGCTCATACCATCAACTCTTTTCACTTACCGTAAATCTTAAACTGACTAGAATTATTGTTGTGCATTCGCTCTTAGATAATTAATTTAACTTGTAATAAATACAAATTTCTAGAGCTAAATTCTTTTAGATATATCTATTGTTTGTTATAGAATGATTATAATTGCCTTTCGGATAAATGCAGTTTAGGATAGTGGAATAAATAATGCAATATCAATCAGCTTCTGCAGATTGGAAATCCCTTTGCGAGCTTAACAATTGACCCATGAAAACTTGAGATATGATAAATGTATATGATTTCCCGAAAAATATATTTCTCAAGAAATAAGAATTTATATGCAGATTTTTGATGTACGAAAATAATATGAATCCACGAATTCTATAATACGCATAACTGAAAGTGAATTTTCCAAGAAGAGGAATTCGTAGTACACTACTGATCTTATATAAAAAATTTAATGCAATAGTTTATGTACGACAAAAGTATAAATTCATCTTTTATTGCTTCATCAGACCAATTTGCAGTATAAATATTGAAGAGGCTGTAATTTGATTGAATGATTTTAGGCTTTAGTTAAAGACATAATTTACTTTTAAATTTCGCCAAAGAATCATTGTTATATAGACAGTATTTTATGGAAGTTTTATAATCCATCTAATGTTGAAACAACTAAAATTTGCTTGTTGAAAACAATATTTAATTTTCCTTATGAAGAGAAGCGTAGATTACAAGCATTCGAAATGTGGTGTTATAGGAGGATGGTGAGGATTGGTTGGGAGGATGAAGTAACAAATGGAGCTGTACTAGAGTTAGTAGGGGAGAAGAGAAGTATTTGGAGAGTGTTACAGCGTAGGAGAGACAGATTAGTAGGGCATATTCTTAGGCATGGGGGGATTATGCAATTGATTATAGAAGGTAGAGTGGAGGGAAAGAGAGGGGTAGGTAGGCCTAGATTGGAGTATGTGAGTCAGATAGTTGAAGACGTTGAGATGAATAGCTATAGGGAGATGAAGGGATTAGCTCAGGATAGATCGGCATGGCGTGTTGTTTCCAACCAATCTTTAGGATTGCGGACTCTTTAACTAACTAATGAAGTAAAAGACAAATAGAATCAATTCCATTAATAAATATTGCGGTGAAACATTCATATCCTATAAATTTTTTTTGCAGTTTGTCCAGATCGAGGGAACAATATCGAGTATTATCGACGAATTGACACAAGACATTAGTGAGACTCACTGTCTGCTTGCCTCATTCTGATTCTTTCTTCCATCCCGTTCGTTGGCAATGTGAATAAAGAATCAAATTCAATTTTTCTTATACTCATTCTGCATGAATTCCGTAAATTAATGAAATTACTTCTCCGCCTGCCAGAAAAGTGTCATTTTCCTACATTCTCAACTTTATTTGTACAGTTTAAAATCTACATTTTTACGGACGTATAAAATTCGAAAGAAAATCTATATCAACATTCCTGTAAATTGTGATATTTAAACAAATTAAGTGAAGAATGCTAAATTATAAATTAAGAACTAAAGAAAATTAAAAGATGCAATCGTTAATAAAAATCCACAGTTTTATTAAAGCTGATACTTTCAATTATAGGATTACTCAACCATAATTTCTCATGAAACTGAAGATATAAAATCTTGTTCATACGTCCAGAGCGGCATGTATAATCTGCAATTATTCGATTGGTACGCTACTTCGATATCAGCTATATTGATATGTCTGCACGAAGTATTCATCGTAGGATGGATTTATGGCGTTCTGAATTTCGTGCCAGATTTAGAATTTATGATTACATTGGTGGTGGGCTCTTTGCTGGAAATATATAACACTTGGTAATAAAAGAAAACGTTTTGTTAGAGTAATATTCAAATATTATTTGTATTTTTATCGTAATAACATTTTTTTTATGAATTTAGGCAAATCGTTTATATTTATATTTGGAGATAGTATTGTAAAATATACTTTTTGCTTTTTTTTTTATATATTACAATATATTACACGATATCTTAATTTTTATTTCGCAGTTCTTTTTAAAGTGAAACTTCTATAGGCGCGGTAGACGCTTGCGTATTTTATTATATATTACACAAACACAGCTTAATCTTTTAGCTACCAATTTCCATTGTGTGAAGAGTGAAATGGAGAAAAAGACAAGTACAGACAGAGTGCGATCATTTATAGAACGGAAGAAAGCGAATAAACCGCCAAGAAAAGTGCCAACAAGTACCTTGGAAAGAAGTAGAGAGTATCGAAGCCAGGCAAAGAAAGACGGTGGTCAACATAACCTTCCAACGATATCAAATACACTGGATGAATCGATACCGTCGTTAAGTGAGGACACAGTGAGTGGTATAGAGAATTTGAATGCCACTGATTCAGGCGTGCCGTCTACACGTGAAGATACACGCGGTGTGAGAGATCAACGAAATGAATCTGATACAGCTGAGCGAGCCATCGACAAATAGAAATGCACCCACTAGTGCATCATATACAAAATTTAATGCAAACTCCTCTTTATAGACTGTACGATATTACAGTTAATAATGCTTTCTTTGATGAGTGTCAATCAAAATCAATCAAAATCAAAATCAAAATCAAAATCAAATCGTTAACAAATGGAAAAAATAGCAATGCATAAAATCAACTAGGGCATAAAATCCTAGGGGCTAAGAAGTTTCACTTCTACCGCGCGAGAGTCTCACGCATGTTTTCATTCCAACTTTAGAAGAATATCTATAATAGCGTCGATTATTCCAATTGCTGTAAAGTTTTATTCCAATATTTTATTCAATTATTCCATAGTTTTATTCAATTATTCCAATTAAAATAAGGAAGCTACTGGAACAAAGGGGCAGATTATCAAAGTGCGTATTTAAAACGTGTTTCTTATTTAAATTCGATTTGCATTAACAATAGGAAGAAGAATATTATTGAATTTTATTGTGCCATTTGTATCTATTATCGTTACACGCATTTGACGTGAATATTTTAAACTGTCTAAAACTCGAATGATTCTGCATTTGATATTTCCAGAGAATACGCAATTGCCTTCAGGCCACGGATGATTGGGGACCCAGCCATGAAGAAGATAAAATAGATTGGTTGAACCATATAAATCAATGTAAAGTTTATTGATGTTTCAAAGTGGATTATATTCCTAACATAAAATCGGTAGCAAAAACTTTTACTCGTGAAATGATTTTTGCATATATCAAATTGATGATCAAATATAGCCAGAAAGAAAACTTAATTCTAACGTATCGAATTAAATTGAACCCTTCGTGTCAATTCAAAGAAGTTGTATATAAACAAAAAAATTTATATACCAAAATTTGTTTTATACTGACTCAAATCAAAGAGGATGTAGCGTTATTCGCAATAATGTTATTTTTGTTTTCTAACTTGATTTTATTTATCTAATCAAGATAAATCTGAAGTGGTGAGCATTCCAATCAAGCCCTATGTTAGCCAAACATATAGGTAACTTCGATTAAGGCAATATGATCTTATAACTTCGGAGTATAGAAACCAATATCTCAATGTAAATAGCGAAATTAAGTTCTTCAGATGTTCGATATAGTAAAGATTGTGCTGGGCTGTTTTTTTTTGATAAACACTGATATTTTTATATACTCAATTAAATAATACAGTTAAATAAATCAGTTTTTTTACTAAATATGTAGAGCAATTTTAAAAAAATGTTTTTTGTATGTATTTAAACTAAAATTGGAATTTATTTCCATAAAATTTACAGTTGAATAATTAAATTAGCAATTAAAAATAATATTTAATTACAATAAATAGTAGGTAGAGATAATATTATTAGTTAGTTTTATATTTTTATAAATATATATATATATATAACCCTGTATATATATATATTTATACAGGGTTGGGCAGTTCTAACGAATCGGAATCGCCAGCCCAAACTAATACAAATAGAAATGCGAAAAATTGCAATCTTATATAGAATTACGAGTTGCACACTGTAAAATTAATTTAAAGTATACAGGGTGAACCATGAAAGCACAATTAAAACTGGTCTTATTTTTTTAGATAGAACATTATGTATATTTCGATTCTATTTCATAGTAGACATTCAAGTACTTATGAACACGTAAATTGTAATTTGTTAGAATGCGGCGTTGCCAAGATATTAGCAATTTTGTAAAAAATTGGTTCATTGCATGCCCAATTTCAAAAAATCATAACTTACTTAGGTAGCGAATTTAAGTAGCGCAGTTTTAAATCTGGGTAACCACTAATATAGCATTATTTTTTGTAAATCGGTTTTTCTCCTGAAACATACAGGCGTGTGTAAGAGTCGTGTTCAATTGAGGCATTTTCCTTGAAAGGTAAGTCCGATTTTTTAAATGGAACACCCCATATTTTATTATTCTGAAAGATAACACGATTATAATAGAACCATTTTCATTAAATATGTCCTATACGTAAAACTAGTAGTTTCTGAGATATTGACATATTTTTGAAAAATGCTTTACATTAAATACCATAAATATATGGCAAACTCATTGCAAGAGAAGATCGACATGATTGGGTGTTGAGGAGAGTGCCACAAGAACCATCTATTGGCCAATAAAATATACAAAGCAAATTTTACAAATAGAAGACATCCATATGCAATTAGATTTCAACATTTATTAAATACTTTCACAACGACTGGATCTGTTAAAAATGCAACACAAGAAAAGCATAAAACTGTAAGAACGGAAACAAATAAATTAAAAGTAAATTAATTTTATATTTAATTAAATTTAAATTTAAAACTCAAAAGTTAGAGAAATTTGATGTGCTAGGATATGAAACATATTTGCGCCTGAACGGACTGTAATGGATAAATAATTATATATAATATGAAATTTTTAAAGAAAAAGAGAAATATATTTTAATTTAGAAAGGTATTTTTCGCATTTCTTGACATGTGTCATAAATTTGTGAGTTTATTCAAATAAAATTCAAAATCCACAACTTCCTAAAAAACAACTCAAAATTTTCCAAATTCACGGTCATCTCTAGTGTAGACAAAATTCTTGCGAATTATGGAGGATATCGCGTCAATCAACCTGCCCGGGGTGACGTTACCTAAGCAGAAGAAGAACAAAGCTGACTTGAAGCAAACGAGCGACATCCAGACACCCACCGTGACCCCAACAAAACCACAAACGAAATGGTGGCAGAAGCCACCCATTCAATATGCGTAAGCAAACCAAATGAATGAAGAATTTTTATAATGCAATCGTAATACGATTCAAATATCACATTTATTCATTATGTGAGTGTATTTATGAGTAGGAGAATATTATAGTTCAATATAGAAAACCACAACTGCAATATATATAGTAGGTGCCAGGTAAAATGGATTTCTGATGTTTCGGCGTCTGTGGCAAATAAGTTTTTCTTGTTTCACATTGTAGGGATTGAAAATGTTCGTATTGATATATATTTCGAAGAAAGCCATAAAAATTATTGTATGCAACTAAATTTTATTGTCGCTCAGTTTGCTTGACAGCCCAATATATGACAACTACGAAGAATTTGCAATGTTATCAAACAATTCGCAAACAATGTACTTTGTAGAAATCAAAATGATAAAGCGACAAAAGACCATTTTACATGACTTCTGCTATAGTTACATATCATAAAAAAAGTCGGTTCTTGTTACATAAGAATAATTGCCGCTCTCTTTCTTATACCCATCGATATATGAATTAATTATTGAGAGTGGGTCAATTATATGATCTGAAATTTTGGCTTTCTTCTTGTTGTCACGGGGGGGCGTAGCTCAGATGGTAGAGTGCTCGCTTAGCATGCGAGAGGTACCGGGATCGATACCCGGCGCCTCCAAATATTTTTTAAATACTCGCGAAATAAAATTTGGATTAGAAAATGCTTCCAGATGGTTCTTATCACGTCGAAAAATGTAAATTTATATTTTAAAACTTTGATTCATTAATTTTTAATGACGAGTGAAATTTTTTTCTGAAGACGAAATGAAATTGGTAAAAAAATACTTAAATTCATATTAATGCAATTTTGTATTGTTAAAATTTTCGCTATAGACTACCCATTTTATGGAATAAAAACTTGCCACCCAAATGTCCCTTTCGGAATTGGGTACGTCATAACATATTTCTAGATATTTCGGACATATCGACCAAATATAGATCTCTTAATATATCTCTAATATAAATCTCTACCGAAACAAAAAAAGTGCGAAACGCATTTTTAAATAATTTTTGCAATACCGCTTGAAGTAGAGATGAGATTTATTTTCTTGGCACAAAAAAGGCAATTATGTCTGATATAGTTGTGGTAAACGACAATAGTCATACAAGAGACCTGTATAATGGCTTGACCAATACAGTACAGAGCAGTGCTATTCAAAACAGTATGGCGTCAGTCGTACGGCACATTGAATATTCCAGTGCAGTACATTTTTTTTGCAAATTTATGAAAAGTACCAGTAATATTATTTAAAAATTATTTTATTTAATAATGAATAATGGGAAGCGGACACAAATGAAGCAAACACTATATAAGTTTTTGCCAACGTTTCCATTTTTATTTGAAATCTTCCTACAGACTAAAATGTACAAAAATAACAATAATATAATAACTTTTAAAAAATACCTGAACTGTGCTGTGGGTACGCTTGTGTATTGTCAGTAGAAAAACTAGGTGTGGCTGAGTACCTTGTGAGATATTTGCATCAAAATGCGAAAGTTGATAATTAAAATTGCGCATGAGTTTTTAAAACGTTAATATATAAATCTCAACTCGTCATAATCAACGATAAAAAATCAATTGAAATTTTATATTTTGAACTTGAAATTTATTGCCAACTATAGTTTCTATAAATCATAGAAATTAGTTTTAAAAAAAATTGTTTTATACTTTCGCAAGAGTTATTACTTATCCTACTCTAAGTCAACATGCACAAAAGATATCCCGACAAATGATAGCGTGATATATACCACTCTTCGTATCTATATAATAACGATAGCCCACACCAATCTAATATCAACGGACTACGTTTGTATGACACCACTGCGCATTTACTTATATTTTAAGCGAATTATTCCATATTTTTAAATAATATAAATGTATAAAAATGCTTTGTAATATTCCATACATAATTTGCGTTAAATATCTGCTACACACAATGAGCAAACTCTTCAGTATTCGTAGCTTAGATCAGCAGTTTAATTTATTTTGGATTCTTATAAAAATCGAAATCGCTCCATTAAGAAAATCTATCTATTGTTAAATTCGATGTATCTAATTGTTTTTGTATAAGGTGTTCACGTGAATCTATAGACGAGACACCATTTCAAGAGAAACTGCATACAATGTATGTACTGAATGCAGTAAATTTGAAAGGGTTCATTGTCCTGGCACTATGAATGTCCCGTGTTTGATTTCACCGGGTTTTCCCATGACTCTTCATTGCTGTAGTAGTTATTCCAAAGTTGAGGTTTAGTTTAGTAAGGGATATATACATCATTAGTAGTTTTCATACAAATTTTCGCTTACATACACCGTAAAATAAGTGCCAAATGAAATGTATACAAATTTGTATACTTCTCTATACAAATTTAAAACTTTTAGTTACACAAGCTATATAAATATTGAGTTCTTCGTAATACAAAATCGGCCGTGTATTTGTGATTTCTTCGTGCGTGTTTTTGGATTAATTGGATGGACTGTGCAACCCTCTCAGAAAGCAATTAATGTGTCAAAACCCGACAGCTTTTCGATTCGAGAAGTTAAAGTTAAAATCCATAATAATTACAGCAATTGTGCCAAGTGAACTAGTCCATGGTTTTGATCACAATCGACTACTAGAATTTAATTTTTTACAATTTAAAAGAAACGGCTAAAATTTTAACAACTCGCTAGATTATTCGCTAATTTGCGTGGACTTGTAAATGGCTTTAGCGTCTTTATCAGATAAAAACTTTTGGTTTATGATGGACGTAATTCTGGGTCGACATACAAAGAGGACGAGCGTTGATTTAGCCATGGAAATCGACGTTTGGTTGGATCATATTGTGGCGAAGAGATATAAGCGAAGTGAATCTGTTGCTTTAGATACTGAGCGGACGATATTTTTAGCGAACGCATCTGGAGGTCACTATAGGGACCTTAATGGAAAGACTGTCGGTAAAATGATTCAAGTCGATGAGAAGTACATAAGTGACTTCTTTGAAAAGTTGGATTTACCACCGATTGAATGCAAGTACGTAAAGTATTGTTGAATATTCAAACTTGTTGTAAAATCGGGATTGTTTTGACCGTTCTTTATATGTATTTAAAAAACAATGTACGCTAAAATAATCTACATATATGGAAAATAAGAGAGATATGTTTTTAAATAACTTGGAAAGTTTTGAATATTACTAATAATCGAACAGATTGATTTAATTTTGCTTGAATCGATAGATATCGAAAATCTGAACATATTCGATATAGTTGATGAAAGATATATAATTTGCAGAGAGTGCATATGAAGTGAAGCTTCTATTGCTGTAATAATGTCAAATATAAATTATGCATTAATCCGTTTATGCGAAGGCATGAGGATGCGCTTCTGGAAAGTCATTTTAGACATTTTAGTAAATTGAATCGGCGGCTGTTAATCAATTTCTCAAAGCTGGAAAACAAATCGATTAAATATCATCACATATATACAGATCCTACGATACGACACTAAGTTATTGTACCACCATGTATATTACAAATTATTCAAGAAAAAAAAAATTGCTTTCACAATTTAATATTTAATTGCATTGCGTAGATTTTCTCTCAGACTGCATTTAGATGCAGCATAAAAATACCTCTTCCATTCAAAAATACGTCTCTCCATTCGTCTCTTCCATTCAAAAATACGTCTCTCCATTCAAAACTCTCCTTCTACCGCTTCTTGAACAATTAAATTGCTGCGTAAAAAAAAAACGTTTAGTTTTAAGCTTTACTTTAATTTAAGTATATGCATATATATGCATATATATGCATATATAAAAAATTGTTCAGGTACAATTTCTGCAATTTTTGCAAAAAAATTTATCTAAATTTCATAGTTCATCTCAAACGAGTATTTATTACGGTACGTGTGAAGACTTGTTCGGTATTTATGGTGTATTATATACAAACTGGTGATGTGGACAAAAGGGGTGAGCCAAGTAGCAATAAGGGTAATGGCTGTAAGTGTGGTGTCACCACCTGGTACGAAGAACGCTCAGGTTGCTGCGAATGTTATTGAATTATTTTGTTTCACCTAAAACTTGAACTCTCGCAATGCTATGGTAGGCTGCTTTACGAAATTTAACATATTCGGTAATGAAAATAATTGATTATTGAATGAAAATATTTTATGCGATTGCCTAAATTTAAATTGATTTGCGCTAGTATGTTAATGAAATATTATAATCAATTATTTCAATTTTGAAAACTATCACTACGGTGTTAAATTATAATATGCTATATATAATTCTATATATAATTGAGGCGATTCTAGCACTAAGAACGGTAGTAGAAGAAAGAAAGAGGGTAGGAAAGGTAACTTGCATAGCTTTTGTAGATTTAGAAAAGGCATTTGATAATGTAGATTGGGACATAATGTTTAGAATTTTAAAAGAAACGGGTATAGATTATAAGGATAGGAGAATAATTTTTAATTTATATAAACACCAAACTGCCTTAGTTAGAATTGAGGGGGAAGAAGAGGTAGCAAAAATAGGGAAGGGAGTTCGGCAGGGATGTACACTTTCACCGTTATTATTTAATCTATATATAGAAGATGCAATAAACAAAGTAAAAGAAGAGTATAGTGTAGGTGTGAATGTACAGGGAGAGAAAATATATATGTTGAGATTCGCCGACGATATAGCTATATTGGAAGAAAGCGAAAAGAATTTAGAAAGGGTATTGAATGGTATGCAGGCAGTATTGACTAGGGATTTTAACATGAAAATATATATAGGTAAAACTAAAGTGATGAGGTGTGACAAAAAGGAATGCAGTAGAAAAATGAGGATCACAATAGGAGATAATAGAATCTAAGAAGTGTCAGATTTTTGTTATTTAGGCAGTAGAATCACAAAAGATAATCGAAGCAAGGTAGATATAAAGTGTAGGATAGCACAGGGTAGGAAGGCATTCGTAGAAAAGGAACAGATTTTAAGATCAAATATTGACTTGGGTATTAGAAAAAGATTACTGAAGGTATATGTTTGGAGTGTAGCACTGTACGGGTGTGAGGCGTGGACTATAGGAAAGGAAGAGAAGCGTAGATTACAAGCATTCGAAATGTGGTGTTATAGGAGGATGATGAGGATTGGTTGGGAAGATAAAGTAACAAATGAAGATGTACTAGAGTTAGTAGGCGAGAAGAGAAGTATTTGGAGAGTGTTACAGCGTAGGAGAGACAGATTAGTAGGGGCATATTCTTAGGCATGGGGGGATTATGCAATTGATCATAGAAGGTAGAGTGGAGGGAAAGAGAGGGGTAGGTAGGCCTAGATTGGAGTATGTGAGTCAGATAGTTGAAGACGTTGAGATGAATAGCTATAGGGAGATGAAGGGATTAGCTCAGGATAGATCGGCATGGCGTGCTGTTTCCAACCAATCTTTAGGATTGCGGACTCTTTAACTAACTAATATTATAATTATTTCAATGTTTTAGCAATAATTTAAATATACTCTTTATTTTATTATTACTCCAATTGGTTGATCAAATACTAATCTAAATTTCATATGGGTAGGAAAAATAATGGAGAAAGGGACCTACTATTTCCAACAACATTTCTAAATTACAAATTATTTTCACAAATCTTTTTTAATTATCACATTTCAATCAATTTGTTCGCAGGGCGTTTCTTGCAGCATACATTTTTCGATTTTTTTCAAAATAATTTTCGATCTTGTGCTTACAGTTTTTTTTATAAACCTTTTTTTTTTATATATACCAGCATAGTTAGTTAAAGAGTCCGCAATCCTAAAGATTGGTTGGAAACAGCACGCCATGCCGATCTATCCTGAGCTAATCCCTTCATCTCCCTATAGCTATTCATCTCAACGTCTTCAACTATCTGACTCACATACTCCAATCTAGGCCTACCTACACCTCTCTTTCCCTCCACTCTACCTTCTATGATCAATTGCATAATCCCCCCATGCCTAAGAATATGCCCTACTAATCTGTCTCTCCTACGCTGTAACACTCTCCAGATACTTCTCTTCTCCCCTACTAACTCTAGTACAGCTTCATTTGTTACTTTATCTTCCCAACCAATCCTCATCATCCTCCTATAACACCACATTTCAAGTGCTTCTAATCTACGCTTCTCTTCCTTATATACCAGCATATCTAAAAAAAAATATCGATTAATATTTGATAATCAATATATTTATAAAATGCTGGATAATTATAAAATTATTTGAATCAATTTTATTATATATACCTATACACTAAATTTTATCGTTTAAAATCTCTTCACTGACATTAGTTCACATAAACTAAAGATATATGGAGTTTAAATGTTTTTCAAACGGTAGAAAAATGATTTAAAAATTACATAAATATAGATATGGATTGTTTCAAATATGATGCCCTTATTTTTCTGAAAAACTACAAAATTCGTATAAAATCTCTTCATTGATATTAGTTCAAATAAATTAAAGAAATATTGAAGTTCAAATATTTTTCAAACAGTAGAAAAATGATTTACAAAGTGCATAAATATAAATATCGATTATTTCCAATATAATGCCCTTATTTTTATGAAAAAAGACTAAAATCGTTTAAAATCTCTTCATTGTTATTAGTTCAAACGGTAGAAAAATAATCTAAAAATTGCATAAATATAGATATGGATTGTTTCAAATATGATGCCCTTATTTTTATGAAAAACTACAAAATTCGTATAAAATCTCTTCATTGATATTAGTTCAAATAAATTAAAGAAATATTGAAGTTCAAATATTTTTCAAACAGTAGAAAAATGATTTACAAAGTGCATAAATATAAATATCGATTATTTCCAATATAATGCCCTTATTTTTATGAAAAAAGACTAAAATCGTTTAAAATCTCTTCATTGTTATTAGTTCAAACGGTAGAAAAATAATCTAAAAATTGCATAAATATAGATATGGATTGTTTCAAATATGATGCCCTTATTTTTATGAAAAACTACAAAATTCGTATAAAATCTCTTCATTGATATTAGTTCAAATAAATTAAAGAAATATTGAAGTTCAAATATTTTTCAAACAGTAGAAAAATGATTTACAAAGTGCATAAATATAAATATCGATTATTTCCAATATAATGCCCTTATTTTTATGAAAAAAGACTAAAATCGTTTAAAATCTCTTCATTGTTATTAGTTCAAACGGTAGAAAAATAATCTAAAAATTGCATAAATATAGATATGGATTGTTTCAAATATGATGCCCTTATTTTTATGAAAAACTACAAAATTCGTATAAAATCTCTTCATTGATATTAGTTCAAATAAATTAAAGAAATATTGAAGTTCAAATATTTTTCAAACAGTAGAAAAATGATTTACAAAGTGCATAAATATAAATATCGATTATTTCCAATATAATGCCCTTATTTTTATGAAAAAAGACTAAAATCGTTTAAAATCTCTTCATTGTTATTAGTTCAAACGGTAGAAAAATAATCTAAAAATTACATAAATATAGATATGGATTGTTTCAAATATGATGCCCTTATTTTTATGAAAAACTACAAAATTCGTATAAAATCTCTTCATTGATATTAGTTCAAATAAATTAAAGAAATATTGAAGTTCAAATATTTTTCAAACAGTAGAAAAATGATTTACAAAGTGCATAAATATAAATATCGATTATTTCCAATATAATGCCCTTATTTTTATGAAAAAAGACTAAAATCGTTTAAAATCTCTTCATTGTTATTAGTTCAAACGGTAGAAAAATAATCTAAAAATTGCATAAATATAGATATGGATTGTTTCAAATATGATGCCCTTATTTTTATGAAAAACTACAAAATTCGTATAAAATCTCTTCATTGATATTAGTTCAAATAAATTAAAGAAATATTGAAGTTCAAATATTTTTCAAACAGTAGAAAAATGATTTACAAAGTGCATAAATATAAATATCGATTATTTCCAATATAATGCCCTTATTTTTATGAAAAAAGACTAAAATCGTTTAAAATCTCTTCATTGTTATTAGTTCAAACGGTAGAAAAATAATCTAAAAATTGCATAAATATAGATATGGATTGTTTCAAATATGATGGCGTTATTTTTATGAAAAACTACAAAATTCGTATAAAATCTCTTCATTGATATTAGTTCAAATAAATTAAAGAAATATTTGAGTTTAAATATTTTCCATAAGGTAGCAAAATGACTTACAAAGTAAATTAATATAAATATCAATTGTTTCAAATATGATGCCTTATTTTTATGAAAAAAGACTAAAATCGTTTAAAATCTCTTCATTGTTATTAGTTCAAACGGTAGAAAAATGATCTAAAAATTGCATAAATATAGATATGGATTGTTTCAAATATGATGGCGTTATTTTTGTGAAAAACTACTAAATTCGTACAAAATCTTTTCATTGACATTAGGTCAAATGAACTAAACAAATATTGGATTTTTAATATTTTTCAAATGGTAGAAAAATGACTTACAAAGTGTATAAATATAGGTACCGATTGTTTCAAATATGATGTCCTTATTTTTATGAAAACATAGTAAAGTCGTTTAAAATCTCTTCATTGACATTAGGTCAAATAAACTAAAGAAATATTGGAGTTTAAATATTTTCCATAAGGTAGCAAAATGACTTACAAAGTAAATTAATATAAATATCAATTGTTTCAAATATGATGCCTTATTTTTATGAAAAAAGACTAAAATCGTTTAAAATCTCTTCATTGTTATTAGTTCAAACGGTAGAAAAATGATCTAAAAATTGCATAAATATAGATATGGATTGTTTCAAATATGATGGCGTTATTTTTGTGAAAAACTACTAAATTCGTACAAAATCTTTTAATTGACATTAGGTCAAATGAACTAAACAAATATTGGATTTTTAATATTTTTCAAATGGTAGAAAAATGACTTACAAAGTGTATAAATATAGGTACCGATTGTTTCAAATATGATGTCCTTATTTTTATGAAAACATAGTAAAGTCGTTTAAAATCTCTTCATTGACATTGGGTCAAATAAACTAAAGAAATATTGGAGTTTAAATATTTTTCAAATTTGATATTTTAATAAAATCATCAATATTAGATTTTTCAGTATCAAAAATCGCAAAGATGTCATCTACATATCTAATCCAAACTCTGGGAAAATAAATTTCAGTTTTTTAATAGTATATCAATCACGATTCGTGACAGAGGTATTTTATTTAGTTTTTATCTTGTGCTACTGGAGATGAAGGCATGGACTTCGAAATGCGCATCTAGCTACTTAATTCTTTACGTTACGGTATTTGGGTGATATTCTATACAATTATTTAACACCGTAGTGATAATTTTCAAAATTACATTGTAGTAGTAAATTTTTTTTTAGATTTTTGCATTTATATACATTATATCAAAAATATTGGTGTGCGTGCGTGTTTGATTTATATACTCATTTTTATATTGTCTATTGCTCCACAAAATTGTACCGCAAATAAAACTTTATAACTGCCTAGTCTATATACCACATAAGAAAATTCAACATATAATTCACAGGATAAATTATGTGTGTGTATATTAAAAAAATATATATTCGTGACTGAAGAACTACAATATACAGAAACGTCGAAACGAAGCGTATCTTCTTTTTAATAAACTAAATGAGAATTGAGGGCACATGTATTGGCACAGCGGCCCCATGAAAATACTTCGATAAATTGAGAAATATCATTTTATAGCAAAATCATAAAAGTTTAGTTGCATTCTCAACGTTTAAGTACAAGTACGTTCAATATTGCAATTTTTATTATACATCGGTTAGACCATGAAAAGTATGTCAAGCTGAAGGACGAGCTATTGTTCAAGGTGAAAGCTCTGCAAATTTACTATTGATAATAAAAATTCTAATCGGTATTTTACAACTATTTCGAATTATCTAAATAATTGTATTTATCGTGGTATTCAAGAGATGCCATTCAATCCATAATAGCCTCTCAGAATCTCATGCATGTTGATTAATAAGCCCATACATGAAAGAGCGAATCACAAGAACATGCAGTTATATTTTAAGTTTATATTTTACTTAAAAAACTTTATTTGTTATAATTTACATTTATAAATCTTTATTCAATATAATTTGTAATTATAAGGGAACAAGCGAGTGACAATGCTAGAATCTCTACGTTGAATGTTACATGTTAAATTAGTTCAATTTCTTTTATACATTTTGTATATTCCGTTTTAGGATAATTAGATTAGTAAGTGGATTGAAGCGTGCTTCAATATTAGTTGACAATGTTTCTTTTACGTGTTTAAATGACTATTGTTAGTTTACAATGTAATTCTTATGTTTAGGTATATATTATTAGTATATGAAAGATGTATATGGGATATATATAACTCCTCCCCTCTCAGACGGATCTCAGGGTTGTATAGTTCTGAGTGGAACAGATCCGGCGTCTAAGTCTGTTATGTCTTCATTAATTGGCAATTTTTGTAATCCATTTTTCTTCTTATAATTTAAATAAATTATTATTAAGCTTATCATAATAATTATGTATGATAGTATAGACCAGATACTTGGTTTTCTGATTATATGGTTTGGATTGGTGTTAAATATAGGGGATGTATCTTGAATTTTCTTCTTAAGGTTTTGTAAATCGTCTAGTTCGATATCTTCTAGTTGAATTTCGTAATTTTGTAGTGTTTTGCTTCTTTTGATTTCTGGAACTTTTGGTAGTTGTATTATGTGTTGGCTTGATATTCTGTCTTCTTCGTTGACTATTAATTTATTATCTACTTGAATTGAACAACGATGTGGGATATATATCATATAAGTGCCTTGTATGTATTGATGTTTCTCTTCTGTACAAATCATTTTAATTTTTCTTTGACTTGAAGTGATAATTATCCATTGATTAGTTAATTCTATTCTTTTTATAATTAACTTTTGTAATCGTATTTTATGTAGTTCACATGATGTATAGTTGGTGTGAAGTTGTAGGAGTTGAACTTCGCAAGGGTCATCAGGTGTCATTTCTATTATGTCTATTTTGTCACATAGATACGTATAGGGCTCTATTTCTGTGCATTCCTTGTTTTGATAAGCATGGTATGAATTTGAATTTAGTAAATATTTATTTTTTGGAATGATTGTTTTAAATGAGTGATTTGTAATAAGTATTGGAATAGAATACAAATGAAAGTAATCGAATTTTTCAGGATGTGTTAATGGAATTTCTAATAGGAATATTATACGATTATTTGAAATATAACTTTTTATGGCAATGAAATTTTCATATAAGTGGACATTTTCAAGTTTTATGGGAAGTGGTAACTGATCTGTAGTCAATTTAGTTTCTATCTTTAATAGTTCTTTGTATAAATCGTTAATTTGAATTATTGATGGGTGCAAAATTTTTAATTTGGCAAAGGTGATAGAATTTTCTATGTCAGTTAAAATTTGTAAGAAGGCATATAAATTTATCGTTAGTTGGTCGTAAATATTTTGAACATGATTATATTCTCTGGGATATAAATGATTCTTATCATTTTGTAAGAGATTAGAGATCTGATTAATACGATTTTTTAATATATTTTCGTTTTGTTTGATATTTGATATCGTTGAATTAAATCTATTAATTAATTCAGTTATTACGGTTACTTGACCTTTTACAGAATTTGATAATTTGCTTTGATTTTGTTCTAATTCGGATATGATTTGATTATATCTTTCTCCGTCAGAAGCATCTAAGTTTCCAGTGATTGATTTGAATATGGAACCAACCGCGTTTATTAAGCCACGTTTTTGTCTAGTAGATTGAGGAGTTACTGTTATTATATTATTTAATTTATTATTAACTAGTGTTGAAATTGTACGCAGAGATTTTTCATGATTACTAAACTCTGTTGTATAATTTGTATCTTTTAGATGGATTTGGATAGATTTTATGAGTTCTCTATGTTGAAAATTTATTTCATTAATTTGAAGAACTAAAGGATTTAGATCATAATAATGGATTAGTGTTATTGAAGAATCTTGAATTTTTGCTTTACCTAACTTAAATGGAAGTATGCCTGGATTGTCTCTTAAGTCTGTAAGTATGATGTCGGTATGTGTTAGGATCATGACAATCGGAATTCTGTAACAGCAGATTAATCATCTATATTATTATTACTAGATATTTAATCTTAACTAATTGGCGATTTTTGTCCAATGTCTTAATATCTATTTCATAAAGGTATTATTTATCTTGATTTTTAATTTATCATTTGATTATTTTGTTTAAATGTAATCTTAACTAATTGGCGATTTTTGTCCAATGTCTTAATATCTATTTCATAAAGGTATTATTTATCTTGATTTTTAAGGTTGAATGTATAGGGGTCTTTTAATGGTCGTTTAACATTGTCTGCATGAATCTTTTTTAATTTTCCTTCTTTTTGGGTATTTTCTATATCTATCGTATTTCTTGTTATTTTGTTGGCTGAAGTTAGTGGGAGAAATCTCTCAGTAGTTTTAATTTCTTTGTCTGACATTTTCTTTGGTCTAATTTCGTTATCAATATGGAATGGCATTGATTCTCTGTTTTTATTTAATTTTGATATTATTTTTTCTTTTTGGGATGTTAATTTATTACGAATTTCAGCATATAGCAATTTTGTATTGTCTCGGTGGGTTTGAACATAATTACTTGTTAGTTTTATGTCTACATCGATATCAAAGGGATGTTTGTTACTTAAATGTCCAGTTGTTATATCAAGGGGGGTTAATTTGGTACTACTATGAATTGTATTATTGTAGGCGTTGATTGCAAATCTCATTTTGCTTATTATAGTTACTTTATTTATAGAATTTATATTTAGTAAACGAATATGTTCTATTAGGGTACTGTGTAATCTTTCTATCATACCATTAGAATTTGGGTGATGTACAGCGACGAAATGAATTTCGACTTTATGTACTTTTAAATATTCAGAGACATTTTTATTATTAAACTCAGATCCATTGTCTGAAATTATTAAATTAGGAGTTCCATGGTGTGAAAAGAATATTGTTAAGGCGTCTAAAATTTCTATACTGTTGTTGGAGTTGATAAAGTATGCTTGAGCGTATTTAGAAAAAGCGTCAATTATTGTAAAAAAAATTGTTTTTTCAATTGAAAATGTGTCAATATGTAATATTTCGAATGGTCTTACTGGAGTTGGTGTTATGTTAAAGTATGTTTTTACTGGATTTCGATCATATTTGCATTGATTGCATGGTTCGCACTTATTTATAAAAGACGTTATTGTTAATCTCATGTTTGGCCAATAATATTTTTCACTTATTCGTTGTTCTGTTTCTTCTATACCACGATGATTAGTTTTTCCGGTGTGATACATTGATATTATTTCAAATCTTTCAGTGTCAGATAGTACATTTTCACGTTTCTCGAGGCATCTATATAATTTTAGACTAGGCCATTTAAAATTGATTGTAATATTTTCTGCAAATTTTTTATAAGTATTGTCATCTTTAAAATAGAAATAATACGGGATCTTGGGGACAAGGAATTCTTTAACAAAGTTTATTACATCTTTTTGAAAATTATTTTTACTTAATTCTATTTCGATTATCATTTTTTTGTTTTCAAAAAGTGTGGTGAGTTTTGGTTTCTTAGGTTCATAATCTACTATTGTAACAAATATTTGATTTTTATACTTATTAATGATTTGGTCGGAAATAGGTATATCAATTATAGGGTCTTCAAGACTAGAATGTATCGTGGAAGTATTTTCTTTGTAAGTATCATAGATTTCTTTGATTATTTCATCAATTTTTTGTTGGTCATCGTCAGTATGTACTATTAATGACTCGTTATCTAGGATATCATTGATGTTATCAATCGCATTAATTTCTATTCGAGATAAAGCATCTGCGTTTGTGTTCATTTTTCCTTTTTTATAAATTATGTGATAATCATATTCTTCTAGTTTTAAACGCCATCTTGTAAGTTTAGAATTTGGTTCATTTATGTTGAAAAGCCATTGTAATGGTTTATGGTCGGTAATAATATTAAATTTTCGGCCGTATAGGTATGGACGAAAGTATTTGGTTGCCCATACGATTGCAAGTAGTTCTTTCTCTATTGTACTGTATTTTCCTTCACTTTGGTTTAGGGTTCGTGAAGCATAAGCTATTGGTAAATCATTATCAATTTTTCCTTGAGAAAGTATTGCGCCTAATGCTACATTAGAAGCGTCTGTCGTTAAATTAAAAGGACGTGAAAAGTCAGGATATTGAAGTATTGGATCATTCATTAATATATTCTTGCTAGTTTCAAAACATTTAATAAATTCATCATTATGTATTATCTTTTTTCCTTTTTTTAAACAACTTGTCATAGGTTTTGTAAGGTCTGCGAAATCTTTAATGAATTTTCTGTAGTATCCTAGTAGACCTAGGAAACTTTTTATTTCTTTCGTTGATTTTGGAATAGGGAATTTTTGTATTGCAATAATTTTATTTGGATTAGGTTTAACACCATTAGGGGTGATTATATGACCAAGATAAGCTACTTCTTTCTGTAGGAATTCAGATTTATCTAATTGGATTTTGAAATTACTGATTCTAAGTCTAGTAAATACTGATCTTAATTTTTCGATGTGTTCTTGAAGTGAGGTAGAATAGACAATTATATCGTCAAGATATACTAGGCATTTTTCATTGTGAATACCGCGAAGGATGTTATCCATTACGCGTTGGAAAGTTGCGGGGGAATTTTTTAAACCAAATGGCATACGTGTAAATTCGTAATGACCATTTTCTACGTTAAAGGCTGTCTTTTCCATATCATTTTCATGCATTTCGATTTGATGTAAACCACTAGCTAAGTCTAAAGTAGTGAAGTATTGGCATTTACCGAGTTTATCTAAAATATCTGTAATATTTGGAAGTGGGTATTTGTCATCTATCGTTTTTTCATTAAGTTTACGGTAGTCTATTACTACACGCCATTTTTGTTTTCCACTTGCGTCTGATTTTTTTTTAACTACCCAAATAGGCGAAGACCAGGGAGAATGACTGTCGCGTATTATACCTTGTTTGTGCATTGATTGAATTTGATTTTGAACTTCGGCTTTATGGACGAATGGGTAACGATACGTTTTTGTATAAATTGGGATTTCATCTGTAGTTTTAATATGATGTTTTATCTGATTAGAAAATGTAAGTGGTTTGTTCTCTTTGTGAAATATATCGGAAAATTCTTTACATAAGTTAATGATAAGTTCTTTTTCTTCACTGTTTAAATGGTTAATTCTAATTTTTGAATGGTCTAATTTTGGTTTGATTGTATTAATGAATTTTATATTGTTTAATTGAGTTTTATTATCTGTTTCTATAAAAGGTTCTACTTTAATTTCCTTTTCAAATTTTACATTAATGTTTTCAGTGGTACTATTTAATAAAGTTACTAATGCGGTGTGATTTTTTGCTATTGTTAAACACTCTGGAATTTCTAAATTTTGAATTTTTTGATGAGGAACTATTATTGGACCGTTTTTTTTATCGACGGGTATTTGTATAACTTTCTCTACTCGGGGTTCTATATTGACTTGGAATAGTGATTCGTTTAATGTGTTTTCAAAATATAAAGGAATTTTTGTATAAGGAGTGATGATTTCACATTTATCAAGGTTTATTTGTGCTTTAAGGAATCTGAGAATGTCTACACCAATTAATCCATCAAATCTGTTATTAAATTTGAATAGATAGAATTTTAAACATTTGTGTGAGGGTAATTTAAATATTTCGGGTGCGGGAATGGTCACACTATACTGGTGATTTGATGTTTGGAATATAGAATGAACTTGGAATGGGTCGTTTTTGATAATATTGGAGAATAATTTATTTGCAAGATCTGGATTTATGAAACTAGTTGAAGCTCCTGTATCAATCATAAATCTAAGGTTCATTTTTGGAAATAGTAAATAAGTTAGTTCTTTTTTACATTGAAAATTATTTATTTCTATTATCTGAAAATTTCGGTTGAGGCTTCTGTTGGAAAATTTCTGATTTGATTACTTTGTAATGGGATATCGTTTATTGATTCATTATCCATTTCTATTGGATTTTTGTTAGGTCTTGATTGAGAAGGTGAATTTGATATTACTCCGGACGAATTGATGTCCATGGGTGTTGGTTTAAATGAGTTTCTTGACATATCGGAAGATACTCTAGGGCGTTTATTAAAATTGTAATGTTGTTGTTTAAAATTATTATTTAAGGGGTTTGTATTGAATTGTCTATTTTGATTTTGATTTGTATTAAATTGGGATCTATATTGATTTCGTTGGGGATTTTGATAAAATGGATTGAAATTATTCACTGGTGGATAATTATTGAAGTTTCGATTTGGTATCATGGGGCGAGTGTTTGTAGTTGGTAAATTGGGTTTTGGAATTTGATTTCTTAAATTTTGGTAGTAATTTATATTACGTTCTTCGGAAACGAATTGCATTGCTTCAGCTAAGTCTTTGGGTCTCATGCAACGAATTGTATTGCCTAAGGGATCTTTGAGACCTGCTAGAAATGTTCTTAATGTTAATTCTGTATATTGTTTTCTCTTTAATATTTTATTCGTAGCATCTACACCATCCTGGATATTAATTAAATTACAAACAGTGTTTAGTATTTCAAGACATTTTTCATAATATTCTTGTGGACTTTCATTATAATTTTGTCTCATCATAATCAGATCTCTAGTTAAACAAGTTTCGTCACGATGATCTGCGAAATTCCTTATTAAAACATTTTTTAATTCTTTAAAAATTTTTATGTTCTGAATATTTACTACCAATTTAGCTTTTCCTACTAATTTACTGAGAATACTGTGTAGTATATATTTATTGTTAAATGCATCAGGTTGACTTGCATCGATAAATGTATCAACGATCTGTGAACATACTTCAATGAATCTTGAGAGTTCATTAGTATTTCCATCAAAGGTGGGAATACAATTTAAATATTCTGGTTTAAATTGATTAGGAACCATTATTGATTTGTTAATTGAGGGTGGATTTAATTTATTAGGATTATGATTTTGATCACTTTCATTCAATTCAATTGTGTTGGATTTTTTTCTTTTTATATTCTTTCTAATAATGCTACTTGAGGGTGCATAGAAATTTTCTGAGTCACTTTCGGAATTTGTATCTTTAGACATATGTTATGGAGTTGATACTGGTTACTCACGTTATTATTGTTGTAAGGATTGCTATTTGCATCTTTGTTGATTCGAAGATTGAGATGATTGAAGTTGGTTGTGGACTCTTGGAATTTTTTGGTCTACTTTGGTCACGAACAACTTGGATGTTTCGTTTTGAAGTTTCGAATTGTCAATTAATTGTTGAAACAAAAGACTTGTAACGATTTTCGGTTTACGGTCTTTGACAATCCTGCCGACTGCGCCAGTTATATTTTAAGTTTATATTTTACTTAAAAAACTTTATTTGTTATAATTTACATTTATAAATCTTTATTCAATATAATTTACATTTATAAATCTTTATTCAATATAATTTGTAATTATAAGGGAACAAGCGAGTGACAATGCTAGAATCTCTACGCTGAATGTTACATGTTAAATTAGTTCAATTTCTTTTATACATTTTGTATATTCCGTTTTAGGATAATTAGATTAGTAAGTGGATTGAAGCGTGCTTCAATATTAGTTGACAATGTTTCTTTTACGTGTTTAAATGACTATTGTTAGTTTACAATGTAATTCTTATGTTTAGGTATATATTATTAGTATATGAAAGATGTATATGGGATATATATAACTATGCAGAATTTGTACCATAAAGCAATTAATGACTGCATGATTACAATATTCTAATAAACTGCGTGTAGTACACCCGCCCTCTAATACCCAACTAACAGTGCAGTAGAGTAGCGATGTGTAGTTCACTCGCGAACCGTTCAATCAAATGACTGTGACGATGTTTTGCAACGACCTATAGGTCACTAGGACCTAGTTCGTGAACTATGAACTACATGGTGCACGGTGTACGTATTGATGTACTTGTACTAGGTCCTGAACCCGTCGTGTACTACTAAACCATTCTTGAATCACAACGACTCGTAATGCAGTATAGTATACATTACATATACAGTACTAACATTTATTTTGTGATAAAGTGTGTTGGTGAACGGAACGAAATAAGAAACTCGATGCAATATTTATATGTTGGTATCAGATTTCATTAGGAATAATATAATTAATATATTCGCAAGATTAAATATGTTCTTAAGTATGTCATGCCTTAGCAAATTTTTGCAATAATGCAAAAATAAACATCTAAATCTTATAGTTCTTCTATTTCATACTGAGTACAATATCAAATCACTTAATATCAAATCAAAGCTTTGAAGTTTGAGCAGAGAAGATTCGGAATAGAAAATATAAATTATAACGCCAAACAAAACGATTCTATCTAGTTCATTTTATTATAGTTTGTACATTTAATTTTCAAGTGTTAGTAAAGTAGTAAACATTTTCATCAGTAACTACCAATAAGTATTTTAGAACTTCATATAAATAATCGTGAGTACGTAGTACTACCCGGCTACTTCGGTAGCAGGCAAGCCCTCGGATTCTGGGGCGGGCAAGAAATCGATTTCGTCGAGAGTTCTACGAGTTGGAGCGTGGAATGTACGCAGTATGAATAGGATAGGAAAGTTAGAGAATTTGAAATTAGAAATGGAGAGACTTAAACTGGATATTGTAGGGATTAGTGACGTTAGGGAGAAAGATCAAGTAGATACGTGGTCAGGAGAATATAGATTAATAACCACAGCATCAGATAATGGGCATACCGGTGTAGGTTTTATAATGAATAGAAAGTTGGGATGTAGAGTAAAGAGTTATTGCCAAGTTAGTGATAGAATTATAACTATTAGATTAGACACGAAGCCAACGGACACAGTTATAGTGCAAGTATATATGCCAACTTCAAGTCACGATGATGAGGAGGTAAAATCCATTTATGAGGAGATTGAATCTAGGTTAGCAAACGTTAAAGGACAGGATAATCTAATTGTAATCGGAGATTGGAATGCCGTAGTAGGTAAGGGAAAGGAAGTTTCAATAGTAGGAGAATATGGAATAGGAACACGTAATGATAGAGGGGATAGATTGATAGAGTTTTGTATTAGGAATAAGTTAGTGGTAGCAAACACGCTTTTTCAGAATCACAAGCGCAGGATATATACGTGGAAAATGCCAGGAGATATCGGGAGGTATGAGATAGATTACATACTGGTTAAAGAGAGGTTTAGGAACCAGATTAAGAATTGTAAGAGTTACCCTGGAGCAGATATTGATAGTGACCATAATTTAGTAGTCCTGGACTCAGAGGTCAAATTCAAGAAATTACAGAAGTCTAAACAGGTCAGAGTAGATGTCGATAGGTTAAAATTAGCTGATGTATGTGAAAAGTACAAGCAGAAAGTAGAAATCATGGCTAATGGAACATCTAGGAACGACATAGATTGCGAATGGAGGGAAATCAGAAATGGGTTAACTACAGCAGCAAATGAAGTATTAGGCACAAAGAAAAGGGCAGGTAGGAGGGAATGGATCACGGAAGAAATAGTTGAAATGATAGAAGCAACAAGGAAAATTAAAATTGGAAACACAGAAGCAGGACAGAAAAAATATAAGGAACTAAGGAACTTAATTAATAGGAAATGCAAGCTAGCGAAAGAAGAGTGGATAAAAGGAAATTGTGAGGATATTGAGGAGGATATGAGAAGTGGTAAAGTAGATTTGGGCTACAGGAAAATCAAGTCACATTTTTCTAAAGTAAAACCAAAGGGTAACATTATATGTGATAAGCAGGGTAAGGAACTCACAGAAAATAAGGAAAAAGCTAGAAGATGGAAGGAGTATCTTGAAGATTTATATAAAGGTAGGCAGGACATGGAGGAGCTAGAAAATGTGGAACAGATAGATGAGGATGACTTAGGTCCTAGCATACTTAGGTCAGAGTTTCATAGAGCATTAAATGATTTACGGAATAACAAAGCAGCGGGGATTGATATGATACCAGCCGAATTAATAAAACACGCAGGGGAAAAAATGCAGGAGCGATTATACAGGTTAGTTTGTAAAATATATGAGAAGGGAGAAGTACCACAGGATTTTCAGCGTAGTAGAATAGTAACAATGCCGAAGAAAATAGGAGCTAATTTGTGTGAGAACTATAGGACCATTAGTCTACTATCACATGCATCGAAGATATTGTTAAAGATTATTTATAGGAGATTAGAAAATAAAGTAGAGGAAAGGCTAGGAGAAGATCAGTTTGGTTTTAGGAAAAACAGAGGGACGAGGGAGGCGATTCTAGCACTAAGAACGGTAGTAGAAAAAAGAAAGAGGGTAGGAAAGGTAACTTGCATAGCTTTTGTAGATTTGGAAAAGGCATTTGATAATGTAGATTGGGACATAATGTTTAGAATTTTAAAAGAAACGGGTATAGATTATAAGGATAGGAGAATAATTTTTAATTTATATAAACACCAAACTGCCTTAGTTAGAATTGATGGGGAAGAAGAGGTAGCAAAAATAGGGAAGGGAGTTCGGCAGGGATGTACACTCTCACCGTTATTATTTAATCTATATATAGAAGATGCAATAAACAAAGTAAAAGAAGAGTATAGTGTAGGTGTGAATGTACAGGGAGAGAAAATATCTATGTTGAGATTCGCCGACGATATAGCTATATTGGAAGAAAGCGAAAAGAATTTAGAAAGGGTATTGAATGGTATGCAGGCAGTATTGACTAGGGATTTTAACATGAAAATAAATATAGGTAAAACTAAAGTGATGAGGTGTGACAAAAAGGAATGCAGTAGAAAAATGAGGATCACAATAGGAGATAATAGAATCGAAGAAGTGTCAGATTTTTGTTATTTAGGCAGTAGAATCACAAAAGATAGTCGAAGCAAGGTAGATATAAAGTGTAGGATAGCACAGGGTAGGAAGGCATTCGTAGAAAAGGAACAGATTTTAAGATCAAATATTGACTTGGGTATTAGAAAAAGATTACTGAAGGTATATGTTTGGAGTGTAGCACTGTACGGGTGTGAGGCGTGGACTATAGGAAAGGAAGAGAAGCGTAGATTACAAGCATTCGAAATGTGGTGTTATAGGAGGATGATGAGGATTGGTTGGGAAGATAAAGTAACAAATGAAGCTGTACTAGAGTTAGTAGGGGAGAAGAGAAGTATTTGGAGAGTGTTACAGCGTAGGAGAGACAGATTAGTAGGGCATATTCTTAGGCATGGGGGGATTATGCAATTGATCATAGAAGGTAGAGTGGAGGGAAAGAGAGGGGTAGGTAGGCCTAGATTGGAGTATGTGAGTCAGATAGTTGAAGACGTTGAGATGAATAGCTATAGGGAGATGAAGGGATTAGCTCAGGATAGATCGGCATGGCGTGCTGTTTCCAACCAATCTTTAGGATTGCGGACTCTTTAACTAATTAACCTAGAGAAGATTATATTTCCTTATATATATGTTTTGTATAAATTATAAACATTATTGTCTTTTCTTCCTCATTCTTAATTCAAAATAAGTATTGTAATATTTCAATTTACTTATTTTTTACCATTTAATATTTTTATATTGAGAAAAAAAGAGATTATTTTCAGTATTTGCATGTATTTGGTCATATAGGTCGTGAACTAGTTTTATTTTTAAAAGATGTAGTAGTTCACGACCTATAGTTCGTGAACGGTACATTGAAATGAACGACGAACTAGGTCCTCAAAGTGACCTACAGTTTGCCATCGCTACAGTAGAGGAATATTCGAGGTAATGTTGACATGGTGCATGGAAAAGACAATGGCACCCGCAACAAAACCATTTTCCGCGCTGATCGTGGAAATCGCGTGGGATGGCTTATTCTAAGAACCACACCGTGGTATTTGATTATGTACGGCATTATTGGATAGTTGCGAATTGTTGTGCAAGCTCGCTTAATGATGGTTTTTGATTAAATGAACGTGTTAAGGGGATACCCCACATTTTAAAATAGTAATTTTAATCAGGTTAACCTCAAATTCCATGCATATTGGTACAATACTAAATTATGCTATTCTACGTGCAAAAACTTTTTCAAAAATTAATAATTGACTTGTATACATATATACGCGTAAACTGTATATAATCAAATTTACTTGCTTTTTTCAGTAAGTTAAAGATTAAATTTCTTTTGTAGTCATGTATGTCGTATATAGAAAATTGCGTCTTCCAATTGCGTTGGCTCATTTTCTTAAACCTTATATTTGCTTGCAAATTTTACCCTCACAATATATTATTATCGCGCATAATTAATAATAGATTTGGTTAGGCGGTGCAATAAATTTCTGACTAAATTTTAACGTAAAAGCATGACATCCTCTTAAGGATGAGCAGCTATGAAATTCAACCGCGACATATTTTATAATAGTCAATTTACAACGTGAACAGAACTTTATATTAATTTCGTATAGAATGTGGACATGAATATTATAAAGTGCCAATATGTTTGCCATCACATAAAAAAAAAACTAATAATGCATGGGCAAATAAATAAAGTGTCCGCTTTCACAAATTAATTATTTACAATATAAAATCAACCCACATTGTTAAAATTGCAAAAAAAAAATAGATTTTGAGGGCTATTATATTCAACGTGTTTAAAAAAAATATTTTTTTTACTCAACACTAAGAAGGTACCACCAGTAATACAAAAGACATTCCACGAATTTTTTTAAATGAATTTATTACAGTTTTGAGAGTGTATATATATTTTATATTTTACGAATGCGTAGTTTACCTTTTCCCCCGGGGAGTGATCGTTATGTATAAATAAGAAGGTGATTCTACGTGCCGCAGCCAGACACGTGGACGTGTCCCTAAGGACATGTGGGAATCATCACCAACGTAATATGTAGAGTAAATTTTATTATATATCTTGGGAGATATTGGTAGTGGGTGTTGAACGTTAATTATCTTACAACGAAGTGAAACATTTGCTTAGATCGTTGGAGATTAAGGGATGAACTTGAGGGATGATGAATGCAATTGTAATAAAATAGATTCATTTAATAAAATATATGTTTTACTAATGAAATTTTTTGTTAACATAAAAGTGTCATTTATCAACATAATATATCAAGGCGCATCACCCCAGAAATTATTTTGATATAACAGCTGCATTATTTCTTCCTAATGTCGAATACTATAAATCGTACTATAAATCCTCGATCTGTTATTATAATAGCAGTATGTACGCTATACTTCACGACTATGCGTTTTTGCTGTTACTAAATAAATAAAATAACTTTCACCCGATATTTAGAAAGAGTAGAAATTTAAGTAATTTTTTTACTTATTTTTTACAATTTTAAGCGATTCAAACGAAATCGAAAACACGAACTACCGTAATATGAAATGTTATAAACACATTTTATTGCATTTTATTTACTGATATAAACTTATAGGCAACAAAACAGATTCAAAATGATTTAAATATTTAATTATTAATCAATTCAATACCAATTTTTCTCGACTTCTCCCTGTATGATTTTTTTTTATTATGTAAAATCAAGGACAATTTCTAAAATGAAAATGGACTATTCAAGCAAACTTTTTATCGATTCTTCCTCAAAAGACCAAGATGTTACGGAACGAAAATATATTTTTTACGCAACAAAATACTTATTTTATAAATCGGTGACATTTCTATTATCCATAAGCTTGATTTGTGACTTGCAATAAATATTCATCATGCGCTTGTTCATATTCAACCCTATTTTTGTAGGAAGGACAAAGTTTTCACTACTATTCCTGCTAAATATATGTAGAATACAGTCGCCTTGCAGATCCGTCTGTTTGAAAAAATTCTCATTCTTCTACCAGAAAATATTGCTTTAAATTTTATAATTGAAAAAATCGTAAATATATTTTGAACAATGTAGGAAATGCATATCTACGTATGGGTAGGATTTTTTAGTTTGTACCTTTATTTATTTTATTTTTAAAAAGTTTAATATTTGTAGAAAAATATAAAATACTAAAATTTATTTTTATAAAGCTATCGAAGGTATTATAACATAAGAGCCAAACATTTCTCAAATATGAAAAATACCACTTTCTTTCTTTCCGAACTAAAAAAAAACCACTACTAATTTTCATATCAAATAAATTTAGAGCTATCTGTGAATTCTAAAAATATTTTTTTAACTATTCAATTTTTAAGTGCACACTACTAACTTTTTATATAAGTCACTTTTTATATGTTGGCGGACCTAATTCATTCTCTACTGCGCATAAGGGTTGAGCTTCCAGTACCATTGTTGCCATATATGAATAAAAAACTACAGTACAAAGTGCTCAAATTGTAAACTGCCTAGCAAAATTCAGATTGAGAATATTTAATGTATGAATATATACGGCTTCGATTAAAGTCCACTATTTAGTAATTTATTAATTGTTCTGATCAATTATGCTAATATAATACTCTCTGTATTTGTTGGCTGTCGATATGGCAACATTGCAGTAATTTTGACCACACCCTCAAATGACAAAAATGCAGTGGCGAGCATATTTTATTTATATATACTAACTTTTATAGTTACAGGATCTTAAAAATAACTATTCAACAACATATTAGCGCCTTAGTTCAGATTCAAGTTTTCTTGAATTTAAATATAAAAAAAAGGTTAAATTTAAATATAAAAATCGTACCAATTTTTCTTACTTGATATTATATTTATCTTGACGATTTCTTAAGCGGAACCTACCCTGTCTACAACCGGATGTCTATAGACCCTATATATACAACTCCAAACACTAGTCACCCTCCCACCCCATTGCACACCCCTACCTCACTGACATGTCTATGTAAATGCGATGTTGTATTTTGCGGGCGTTTTCGTCAAAACTGCTGGTGATATCACTGAAAATTCGCAACAATTCACATTAAACAACTGGCAGGTCGTAGGCCGCCTGCCTGAAGAACGTCTAAAGCCGCGAAACACAGACACCAGCGTGGTGGTCGCGTTTCCTCAAAGTGATAGTATATCTACGAAGATAATCTTGATACTGAACGCTTCGTAAGCCGCTTCAATTCAATTATAACATCGGTGTTATGAATATATTTTGTTATCGCGTTTATATTGTAAATAACAATTTAATCATTTTAATGCGCAATATCTGATTAAATAAACGTTCATAACTGACGGATAATTTCCTACAAATTGGTTCGTTTATTTTGGCGTTGCAATAGTATTTAATTTAAGTTTTAAAAGAATTTTTTTTGTAAATATTTCTTTCGCTTCGTGTTTATTAATTATTTTGCGCAGATTCTGTCACCCGTACGTCCGTACCAAGCTGGAGAGGCTCATGGGATCGAATTTGGTGAGCTTAACAGATCGGGATTATATGCTCAGACTGCAGGAGCGCATTCTTGAGGACTATGCGAACTGCATGAAGAAGAGGATTAATGCGAGGAAGGTAAATTGATTGAAGGAGTGATTTGTAATGATAAATAAAGAGAATTATGTTTGATTGTGCTTGAAATAATGCATTCATTGATAGTTTGGAATCATATCTTGAGCTTCTATAATAAAGAGATCGTAATAATAGTGGCTTTGAAGAATTATCCACTCTGTATATAATGTGGTATTTGTTCATAAATATTGTTTGATCAACCCTTCGTTTTTTTTTTTAATTTTTACCGCAAAAGTAGCCTCGACTACTTGACAACGATTTTTAACTATCATATTTGCATTTTAACTGGTAAAATAATGAAGGTAACAAACAAATCTGTCATGAAAAAAATTTACGTATATTTCACATGCAATTAAATTTATTCCACATTGATGTATCTCTATCCACGTTACCATAAAGACTGCTCCAAATTTATGTGTAAATTTAAAGAAATTCATTATTTTATAAATTTCGCCAAAAGAAAATATTCGATTTAATTTATAGATTTTTTAACGAGCAAGGGAAAAAAAAATTCTAATAGATGTTATATTTAAACGAATATATATTTGTTGATATGAAAAAAAATTCTTTGAATTTGAAATTTGCATTTGGCACACTTTGTGTGTATAAGCAAAGAAATACATTATTTTTACATATTCATCAATATATGATGCACCGAGTATAATTACTTTTTTATTATTATTGAATGATTCTTCGCAATGTCCGTTATAACGTGAGTTGCTTGGGGCATTATTGCGAAACGCAAATGGGAAATATTAATGGCGCTTTCCGTGACACTTTTTAATTAAATCAAATTTTAATTGATCCATACATAGCTTGAATGGGAGTAAAAACTTTATGGTCGCACATGTTACATAAATATGACATGCCTGAAGTTGTATTGTTTGATTTTGTGGGGGATTTGGGGTGACCGCAATCTATGAATTTTCAGTTTTTATTTCGCTCGGAGTTTTATTATATTTAAAAAATAACTGCTTTATTTTTGCGACTACAATAAATAAAAACGTTAATTTAACTTGAATCGAATTTGACAAAGATGTATTGACAATAAGAAGTGCGTATGCTTTATATTAATTTGTTTCTATCAAAAAAGGACACATTTCGCAAAATATTGGTTGGCAAGCTAAAAAATATATCCAAAGAATACATAAATGTTATATAACATTAAAATATCAATAACACTAATGTGAAAATAATTATTGTACGTTCAATAAATCAATAAAACTATATTTGTTTTCTATTTCATTGTCAATATAAGAAGAAATATAACAAATTCATGTTTGAAACTGTTCTTTGTGTCGCTGTGCGTTTTTGTTTTCATTCCAGTGTTGGCTCAAGTGAAATAAATAAATCAAATTTAATAACTTAAAAATTGGCGTTCCATTTAGATTAAGTGTTAACTTTGGTATTCCTAGGCAACAGGTTCGAATCCTAACTCACATAAGCCGATTAATTAATTAATTAATAAAGCCACTCGTGATTTTTGCAAGTTTCTTTCTCTGCATTTATAACACGTTCATATTGTTTTTTGTGCATTCGCAGAAGGATGAAATGGATCGAATGAAGAATCTCGTGTTGTCTGGCAAGATTCCACTTGACCAGGCACCTCCGGAGATGGCCAACCATCCCGTAATGCTCATCGAATCGTACTGCAATAAGCTGATAGCAGAAAGAAGAGCAAAGGTCTGGCTCTTCTTACATTTTTCTTGCACTATTTTCATTTATGTTCCTGCACTTGATTTAATTCACAGCATAACTATGACATATCAAAATTGGTTTATATAATTCATTATAACAAGAATAAATCAATAACTAATTAATTTGTTCGTGGTCGTTGTTAACTCCTGAATATATATTGCCGGCACTATGATATTTATAAAATCACGAGGGACTACTAATAATTTTATTATTGTATATTAGTTAAAGAGTCCGCAATCCTAAAGATTGGTTGGAAACAGCACGCCATGCCGATCTATCCTGAGCTAATCCCTTCATCTCCCTATAGCTATTCATCTCAACGTCTTCAACTATCTGACTCACATACTCCAATCTAGGCCTACCTACCCCTCTCTTTCCCTCCACTCTACCTTCTATGATCAATTGCATAATCCCCCCATGCCTAAGAATATGCCCTACTAATCTGTCTCTCCTACGCTGTAACACTCTCCAAATACTTCTCTTCTCCCCTACTAACTCTAGTACAGCTTCATTTGTTACTTTATCTTCCCAACCAATCTTCATCATCCTCCTATAACACCACATTTCGAATGCTTGTAATCTACGCTTCTCTTCCTTTCCTATAGTCCACGCCTCACACCCGTACAGTGCTACACTCCAAACATATACCTTCAGTAATCTTTTTCTAATACCCAAGTCAATATTTGATCTTAAAATCTGTTCCTTTTCTACGAATGCCTTCCTACCCTGTGCTATCCTACACTTTATATCTACCTTGCTTCGATTATCTTTTGTGATTCTACTGCCTAAATAACAAAAATCTAACACTTCTTCGATTCTATTATCTCCTATTGTGATCCTCATTTTTCTACTGCATTCCTTTTTGTCACACCTCATCACTTTAGTTTTACCTATATTTATTTTCATGTTAAAATCCCTAGTCAATACTGCCTGCATACCATTCAATACCCTTTCTAAATTCTTTTCGCTTTCTTCCAATATAGCTATATCGTCGGCGAATCTCAACATATATATTTTCTCTCCCTGTACATTCACACCTACACTATACTCTTCTTTTACTTTGTTTATTGCATCTTCTATATATAGATTAAATAATAACGGTGAAAGTGTACATCCCTGCCAAACTCCCTTCCCTATTTTTGCTACCTCTTCTTCCCCCTCAATTCTAACTAAGGCAGTTTGGTGTTTATATAAATTAAAAATTATTCTCCTATCCTTATAATCTATACCCGTTTCTTTTAAAATTCTAAACATTATGTCCCAATCTACATTATCAAATGCCTTTTCTAAATCTACAAAAGCTATGCAAGTTACCTTTCCTATCCTCATTCTTTTTTCTACTACTGTTCTTAGTGCTAAAATCGCCTCCCTCGTCCCTCTGTTTTTCCTAAAACCAAACTGATCTTCTCCTAGCCTTTCTATTTTATATAGAATAGTAAAATGGGAAATTGAACAATACATTTTTTTTTTATCCAAAAATATTGGCTATAGATCAAGGTGCCCCATATTTACATCCCCACCCATCTGTATTGGGACGACACTCCCGATCCGCCCAGTGGCCTCAAGATTGAATCGGGTCATATGTTCCGCAGCGGTAGTGACAGGTTATGTACATCACCGGATCATTTCTTGGACTGCACTGATGAGAGTGACGTGGAGGCCGGCTACATGTTCACGGCCGAAGATTATCAGCGTATGAAGTACGAGAGTCCTTTGATCAAGGAGTTGAGAGAATGCCAGGTAAAATGATTGTGGTTGGAATTTTTTATTTTTTTTTGTGACTGCATTTTTTTAAAGTAATCTTATAGATATTATAAAAGTAATATTAGGGGGGGTGTGTGGAAGCTATCTATAAAATGCCTAATTTCTAATTTGATTAATATAAATATATTAAATCAATAGTTTTGACAATCGCTGAGAATATTTTGAACGTTCAATTTTTGTTTCTGCATATTTTAATATCTCTAAAGTTATTTAGAGATATTAATGAACAATAAATTAACGAGTTGTTGTTAAATACTTGCTTAAATTAACCGATATTAATTATTAATATAATTTGAGCTTTATGAGCTATTTTCTTCTATAAAAATAATTTTGACAATATATTTATTAATATAATTTGAGCCTTATTTAAAACAAAGTTCAATTTTTTTTCTATAAAAATTATTTTGACCATATAAGTCTACGATTTCATTAATTGCAATAAATTTTCAAGCTACATTATTGAAAATATATATTTTTTATAAATCTCGAGGATTCTATGTTATAAAATATCTGTATTCAATAAGATACCACATTTATTATTTCTTTTTTAATTCTTTGACGCGGCTTATTTTCCCAACGCCCACTTTCCACGAATGTCATTTACAAAATGTCAAATGCTGACCGTAAAATTGTTGCTTGTAAAATTGCCCTGGTGTTTTTTTTCGTATCACGCAATTATACAGGATATAGCCTTGCAAGTGAATTTATACTGTATTGCAAATTTAAAACAAGGATCAATAAGGATCTCTCACACCATAATAAATTTGTTATCAAACAAACAACTTGCAACCAACAAGAAATCATTTTTACAATTATTAACGTGTATTGGAAATGAATTGGAAAATCGTAGACGTGTATGTACATTTTTTTTTGTACTTCTCGATGATCGGATTTTTAAGATGTTACGGACTATAATTGGTTGTTACCCAATTCTTTTCTTATTAGACATATATTAAAGAAGCAATTATTCCTCTGTCTTTAACTTTAACTGCTATTTCCAAAACAAATGTAACAGATCGGTTTAAAAATGTGCCTTCAATACTAATTTTAAAACAACACTAATTACTAAAAAACAAATCATTTATCTTATACACATATTAGTTTGAATTGCCTTGAACTAACCACAATAATGATTTTTTTTTTTTGAAAATGTCCTGCAACATTTCATATATGTATCATTTAATGCGCAGCTTTTAATTCTATAATACATTTTTTTTAATCCACATGATTCATTTTCTGAAATTTTCAGACTGTTGAGGAAATGTATGTACTAGCGGATAAAATAATTGGGGTGCTCAAGACTTTAGAGGATCGGCAAAGTACACCTGCAGCTAATAATTTACTTTAATTTTAAATGGTTCAATTTAATAATTGAAGATTTTTTATAAGCGGCTTTAAAATTAAGTAAGTATAACCTTGTGAATTTTATTTTATGTTTGTGTAATATTGTGATTGTTTCTTTATGTAGTTTCGAATATAAATAAATGTAATGGCTAATCAAAATTTTTATAAGCAAAAGAAATGTTCAACAGAATACAAAAAAAAATACAAAAGAATTCCAGCATCATAATTCATTATGACGTTTTGACGCAGCCTTTTTTTATTGACTGTAACACTTTGAAGATAGTTTGAACGTCTAATTTGAACTTTGTACTCTTTCATATCTAATTTGCTGAAATAATGAACACCGGTTTCAAATTGAGGTAATCAAATTTAAATTGTATTTAAACGTAACACGTCAGCGTTTGTGCCGACATATCTTTCGCAGAAAAATGTTATAAGACCTGTCACTTAACACCAAAAGTAATCTGTTAGCTGATACTAGATTATATTATTATTTATTGCTGTGGTTTATCAGAGGTGTATCTACAATATTTCGGAATAGGGATCATTTATAATTTCATCAAATTTACAATAAATAACACTTCTTAAGTAAACTGGAAAAATATATATGAAAAAAGAACGTTTTGATAAAATGCTTCATAACATTACATCTGTACATTTATTTGTCGTCACTTAATTGTTTTCACTTAAGTACTATATATTCAAGAAAATCTGCGCTGTAAGAGTAGTATGGCTAATGAACTCGTTTTAATTAACTTTGTGGCTTGTTTGACGCCATGTTTGTAACACAATGGCGTCTGATATAACTGCCTAAGCAATAAACAACGGCTAGGTAGTAAAGGTCGAAGAAGCAAAGGTGTCTACTACATTTCATCTTAAAATTCTCTTTTTATTAACCTTCTTGTAAAGTTGTGTCTCCTACTTGAACGTTCCAACCGATTTAATGATATGATAGAACTTTTTTGTCGTGTAAAATGACGTTCATTTGATTGAATCTTTAACATATTTAATATGTGCTTATAATAAAAAATGGATTTTAAAAAATAAGAGGAAATATACACAGTTTAGTTAAAGAGTCCGCAATCCTAAAGATTGGTTGGAAACAGCACGCCATGCCGATCTATCCTGAGCTAATCCCTTCATCTCCCTATAGCTATTCATCTCAACGTCTTCAACTATCTGACTCACATACTCCAATCTAGGCCTACCTACCCCTCTCTTTCCCTCCACTCTACCTTCTATGATCAATTGCATAATCCCCCTATGCCTAAGAATATGCCCTACTAATCTGTCTCTCCTACGCTGTAACACTCTCCAAATACTTCTCTTCTCCCCTACTAACTCTAGTACAGCTTCATTTGTTACTTTATCTTCCCAACCAATCCTCATCATCCTCCTATAACACCACATTTCGAATGCTTGTAATCTACGCTTCTCTTCCTTTCCTATAGTCCACGCCTCACACCCGTACAGTGCTACACTCCAAACATATACCTTCAGTAATCTTTTTCTAATACCCAAGTCAATATTTGATCTTAAAATCTGTTCCTTTTCTACGAATGCCTTCCTACCCTGTGCTATCCTACACTTTATATCTACCTTGCTTCGATTATCTTTTGTGATTCTACTGCCTAAATAACAAAAATCTGACACTTCTTCGATTCTATTATCTCCTATTGTGATCCTCATTTTTCTACTGCATTCCTTTTTGTCACACCTCATCACTTTAGTTTTACCTATATTTATTTTCATGTTAAAATCCCTAGTCAATACTGCCTGCATACCATTCAATACCCTTTCTAAATTCTTTTCGCTTTCTTCCAATATAGCTATATCGTCGGCGAATCTCAACATATATATTTTCTCTCCCTGTACATTCACACCTACACTATACTCTTCTTTTATTTGTTTATTGCATCTTCTATATATAGATTAAATAATAACGTTGAAAGTGTACATCCCTGCCGAACTCCCTTCCCTATTTTTGCTACCTCTTCTTCCCCCTCAATTCTAACTAAGGCAGTTTGGTGTTTATATAAATTAAAAATTATTCTCCTATCCTTATAATCTATACCCGTTTCTTTTAAAATTCTAAACATTATGTCCCAATCTACATTATCAAATGCCTTGTCTAAATCTACAAAAGCTATGCAAGTTACCTTTCCTACCCTCTTTCTTTTTTCTACTACCGTTCTTAGTGCTAGAATCGCCTCCCTCGTCCCTCTGTTTTTCCTAAAACCAAACTGATCTTCTCCTAGCCTTTCCTCTACTTTATTTTCTAATCTCCTATAAATAATCTTTAACAATATCTTCGATGCAAGTGATAGTTTATATATAGTATACACAGTTTATTATAAATTTATTTCTTTGCCATGAAAATGCTCAAGTAATATAACTGATCATAAATTAAGCAAATTTTATTTAGAGCTAGTTTAATATATTGTGAATTTAACCATATGACAGGGAAAAGACATAAAGGAAAAACTAACAAAGCATCTCTTAAAACACCATAAAATCCTTTTATAAATTGCGAATTCTTCGTACACGCCACTCAAGGGCCTATGGGACTATACCATCCACATAACCACTTGAAAATGTCAAAATTCATACAACATATTCGTTACTCGTAAAGGACATATATAAATCTTTTTATGCACATATATTTTAAACGAATTCCTTTCCTATAAATTACAGTCTAGCAAATTCTTAACGCCTATTTTCATCTAGCAACTATTTGGAACTTGAGGGATTCGAACTCGCATCGATTTAATGTGGTACAACAATCAATATTTTATGCATATTTATTTACCGCGTTAATAATAAATTTTATAATATTTCTGTATTTCGCTACTTCACCTTAATATAAAATGATTTCTATTACACGAAAAGTCAACAATCCATGAATGATAAAATTATGATTAATTGGACACTAACAATTTGTTATTTTCTATTCTTGTGTAGCTTATTTTAAACTAAGGTGTTGTACAAAAACTCGCTAGTAATTATTTTAATTTTAATTGTTATTTTTCGTTTAGTGGTACTTTTTGTTATTTTTCTACATATGAAAATCTAAAAATAATCAAATAATCTCAACAGTCTGTTAATATTCAACTCGAAGCATAAAAGAAGCATTTTTCGATTTATTAATATTATATATAATCTTTGATTGGATAAATACTTGTGAAAATAGATTTGATAGAAAAAAAATAGAAGTAGATAATCTGAAAAATAGCATAAAATAATTGATAGAACAAAAAAAAAACCTTCGGAAGCTGTCGTTGTTTATAAGGCTCATTTTTTGCTAAGAACGTAAATTTTTTAATACCTACGCCAAAAACGTGATCTAACTTAACATTTATATGCATTAATTGTTTCAATTTTATAAATTCGTCGACTCTACACTAAAATATATAGTCACTTTAATCCTTTTATTCCAGTGCCACCAAATGTGCATATATAATTTTATCTAGTTCAACGGCAATTCTGGTAACAGAAGGTACATAAATATATTTTTTATATCCAGAACTTTGCTACCTTTAAAAATACGATAGTACAACTAAAACTTAAAAAAATAACATTTGTTGAATAGCTCCGCACCAGACACTTGGAACATGAAAAGAGATGAAGGCCAACATCTCAGTAGTGGCTGAAGGTACTCATTCGACGGAATTGGTGATAAAATGATGGTATATATTTTTGTTCGTCGATACAACAACATGCGATCTTTCTTCACCTCTTTTCAAGGTGCAATACGAGGTGTCTCAATATTCTTATACTAAATTCAAATTATTACAAAAAAAAAACACCACCCGGATGAGATGTTGACCGATAATACTAAAATTATAATTTTTTCAAATATTATCTTCTTATAATCGCGAAACTTTGTATGCATTAGCAACATATACACCATCAAAGACAATTTCACTCTGGCAAATCTTCGCGCTCGCACAATATGTAGCTAATTAAACACTGGGAATAAAATTCGTCGTAAAATAAACATATAAATTCCCTAATTGTCTTTATTTGTCGCTCAAAAATACCCTGTAAAACTACCATACAATTTACGCAAGAGTTCCGAGTTGTGACGAGGTGGGTGATTTGCAGCATCCTACACGGAAAGATATCAAGATGATGGCGAGTCTACGATATAAACAAGGAATCCTTCAAGGATACTAACAGGAAATTGTTCAAGTATTTGCAAATGGAAATGCATTCTGTCATAAAACGGTGTGGTCATATGATAAAAGTATATTATATGGAAAGGACGTGTTTGAAGATTCAAGATGTCTTTGAATAATGTCTTTATTTAGTTTGGTTAGTTAGAATGTTCTCAATCCTAGGAATTGGTTTAAAACAGCACGCCAAGCCAATCTCTCCTGAACAAACTCTAACACGGCTTCATTTGTCACTTTTTCTGGGCCAACCAATCCTCATCATCCTCCTGTAAAACTATATTTCTAATACTTCTATTCTACGTTTCACTTCCTTACCTACAGTTCATATTAGCTCCTTTTCTACGAATGTCTTCCTACAATGCGCTATCTTACATTTAAATCTACCTTACTTCGATTATCTGTTGTAATTGTTCTTCCTAAATAACAAATAACAAAATAACAAAATAACAAATAACAAAACTTCTTCTATTCTATTAAATCCTAAGCGAATTATATTCCTTCAGCTGCATTCCTTCTTGTCACATTGGTCTTGATTATATTTATATATATATATATATATTCGTGTTATTTGTGTCCAAAGAAGAAAATTTTGTCATATAAAATATATAGGGATTTTTATTAAATCTTATTTTCCTATTCACGTTTTGGTGTTAAATCAAATTTAATTTCCAATGATAATGTTTGAATTGTTTCCTTTGAGGATTTACGTAAAATTATGGGGTTGAAGGGCGAGGAGCGGATAATTGATCCAATCATTTCGGACATTAATCCTCTCTTCCCCAGGATGAGGTGATGCGAATATAGTTTCAGAAATGAAGCATTTATAGCCTCTCCCTTATCAAGACCGTAGTGCGTGGTTATTGATAAAGAACCACATCCTACTAGAGGTAGCCCTGTTGACGCACAACACTACGGATCTAGACCGGAAATGTCAATAAACTATCTTGAGAAATGGTGGAAAATCTCAATATCCAAATCAATAATTAGAAGAGACCGCGAAGAACGATAAATTTTTAAATGCAAATGATAATGTACAAGAATGTAACGAATAATATATGAACATCATGGCCGATTAATGGCTGCTCAATATGAAAATAATTTGGAAAAAAAACGTTGTCACAGATTGTCACTACGGTTATAAATAATTGTATAGAATATCACCCAAATACCGTAATTTAAAGCATTAAGTAGCTAGATGTACACTTTTAAGTAATTTAAGTGAACTAATTTGAATAGGATGACCCGAGTTAGTCAAAAATATGCTCGGCTAAAGCACTTTTATCTTATCTATTTAATTTGAAATGCTCTTCAAATCTAGTTTCAATTGGTCTACGTGTTTGTCTTCTGTTATATATTTTAGGACAACTAGAACAAGATATTTTATAAATATTTTATAAATTTCTAAAATGTATAACTAAACATCGAATCAATGATATATTCAATAAACGTTTATTCAATAGGAACGCAAGACAATTTTAACAATATTATAGACAACGCTTTATATATATAGGACTCAATCAGTATTGCCAAAAATTGTACAAGAAAATAAATATTTCGGTAGGAAATAAATGCATTTGTATATGTATTTGCTCCTATATTGATAATAGAACGCAAATTGTAAAAGTTAATGGTTCTACTCTGACTCGTCAAGGCTTCCATCTGGGGTCCCACAGGGATCGCACCTGGGTCCATTGCTGTTCCTTATATATATCAACGATATTAAAAACAGTTTTCCGGACTGTAATATACTGTCGTTCGCAGCTGATTTTAAAAATTTCACCGTACAAAATATCACCAAAATACCGTAACTTAAAGCATTAAGTAGCTAGATGCGCATTTCGAAGGCTATGCACCCATCTTCAGTAGCACAAGAAAAAAAAACTAAATAAAATACCTCTGTCACGAATCGTGATTGATATACTATTAAATAAATAAATCAACATGACAGAAGTATTTCAAAATATGGCATAATCTATAAATCTTTTAAAATAATATAAATTAATAATTAACGATATTTGGGTGATATTCTACACTATTTATTTACTATTACTATTTTTTTTTAATTCGCTGCAATGAAGAGATTCTGATAAAATTTGTGCAATAATTTTGAAAATGTACACCGATGTCAATTTCTGATGATATTTCAGGAATGATCCGAAAATAGAATTTTAAATGGTGGGCTAATTATGAACTATTTTCGAGGAAATCATTGACTTGGATAATTTGGACAATAAGTCATTTAACACCCATTTATACGACACCAAATCGTGAGCAAATTGTCGAAAGCTTCGCATAAATTTCTGTGCAACTATAAGCAAATTGTGCTTAATTATATTCAAAAAAAGGTAAAAAAAAATCGAATTTTGAATAAATATGAATTTCATATATCATATACATACATGTATATTTATTCATGCGTACGAAAATTAACAAAAATTTTATCATAAAACAAAACAGTCAATAACTTATTGAAGTGATTTTTTTTTATAAAACTTTTTTATAAAAGTTTACAGCGAACAAAATAATTTAATCGAAAGGAAATACAACGAAAATTTTCTAAAATAAGTAAAAAAAAAACGGATTTTTGACAATCGTTATGTAATCTTTCAATAAAAAGATAAAATCATTTTATTTACCCTCGCCCGTGAAAATGTTTGCCTGCTCCCAGAGTTTTTTTTAAATACCCCCATTATGACACTTCGATTTAGAAGTTCCCTTTAAAATACGCCTACAATTATTCGATTTGGATGCGGCCAGCGTGCTCAGATAATACAGCAAAGTTCGTGGAGCGATCGCATCGACTGGAATGAGTTTACTCAGGCAGCTCCTGTGGGATACACTACAGGGAACGGGAACACCAATGCTATAAAGGCACGCTCACGGTCACATTGCTACGCATACCTTCCTTGGACACTCACCAAACAACGTGTTTGATATCTTATCAAAATCCAAATTACAAGACGCAATTTAGTGCATAAATCAGATTAATAAATAAAATGTCAATCGATCGATCTGATTTAACAAAAAATAACGAATCTCGTTCAGTGCCAGTCTAAACGAAATCAGCTGAAAAGCCACAAATTGTGAATTTCAAAAATAATTCCATTTTACGCAGTGTGATTGTTTTCTGTAGTGCTTTCTTACTGTGGTGGAGCACTTCGCAGAAACTTGTTGCATTTGTGCAATATATCAACTAACTAAACTAAGTTTCGCCCATTTGGAGAATATCGCTTCTTGTGAATGCACTTGCATTGTTCGGCTATTTCTAGAAACGTATCAATTGTTCTTCAACGTTTAGCAATACCAAAGACACGCAAAAAGATCTATAAACGAGGTGAGTGCCAAAACACCAGTCAAAATTCAATAGAATTGTATCGTTTTCGTATATATTGAGTGACCAAAGTATTGGAAAATTGAATTAATATCACGTCCTCATAAAGGAAAAGTTAAGCAATGGCTTTCGCGTTGAATGAAAGTGAACTAGAGAAAATACAGCAATTTATATTTGTAGCAGGATGTCATTTATATACCCCTGCACAAGAGATTTTTATAGATATAATTCTGCAGTATGAAAATTTAATAACATCGCAATTTTTGCGTTTCTGTCAATTTTATAAATAATTTTTTCGTACTTTAGAAAGTTGTGTAGATAATTTAAGCTAGAAAGTTTGTACTTCTTAAATGAGTATGACATTTCGGGGTTGTCTCAGAGTCTATCTTAATTAAATCTTAATTAAATTTAAAGTTAAACCGAGAGATAAATGGTCCAGGCAGAATCTGCTGGAATCTGAAACAACACGTGTTGATATTTGCGGGGGAATTTATTACTTTACTCGTGTATCAAGACTTATCGCGTTACAAGGATTATTTTAATAATATGAGCCTTTATGCCAAGAATTGAAGCCGTAAAAAGCTCTAGTGAATACTTTATATTCGTTTAAATTTAGTTATAACGTAAACCCGATGCGAAAAATGTTTCATCGCTTATAAACTATTAAAATCGTTCATTCGTGTATAAATTATTTTTCCAAAATTTCTTAAATTCTATCTTATCGCAACAATTCGATTTCTTAAAAGAATGGGCTGACTAGATGTTGTTTTAAAATAAGCTTCAAGCAATCAATCTACTGATTTTATGAAAACAATTCTCTTCTTCTTGCAAGTTTTGAGGTGGATTTAAATCTCTATATCTTCCATAAAATATCAGCGATACAAAACAAGAATTATATAACGTAGGTTATAAAATATATTATAAAATATGGAGTGGAAGAACAACTATTTTCAGTATAATTCTGTTAAAGTTACAAAGCAGCTTCTACAAAGTCTGAAGAAAGGGTCGAAGTTCAACCCAATTTATCCTAAATAATTAAATTATAAACACGCTGTATTTGATGTAAGACTACAAGAGTTAATATCAATTCTACTACATTTGGTAATATAAAATATTCAATGTGGAAAGAAAGCGGATAAAATGATAAATGGTCAAAAAGCCTACACCTAAATTTAAATTTAGTTATTTTAGTTACCTTCGATTTTTTATGGCAATATTGAATATAGAGAAATTTAAATAAATCAAATAATATTTTCGTAAATATTTTAGAACAAAATATTTGGATTGAAAATACTTCTACCGATTTAACAGTCACTTCTTGCATATTTCTGGGAATTATTTTAAATTGCAATAAATTAATAAATTCACTCCCACATATATGTAAACTAATGCTATTTGCGAAGATAATACACCTACCAGTTACATTATAAATTGTAAATGGGTATCTCTTCTTGTTTGACACCTGTGAAGAGATCTTCCGGAGCAAAACGGACATGTCTCCCTTCAATCTGCATCCAATATTCGAAACAGTTCAATATACTTACTAAACGAATTCGTATCAGCAAAAGCTATCAAACAAAACTTCATTATTAGATAATAACAAAATACAACTAAAATATATATTTTTTTTTTTTAAGTTTCATAAAATCGTTACATGAAACTTGGCACAAATGAAGGTGTAAAAAATACATTGGATTCTAAATTACGTTCGTATAATGTCGGGTTTTATTAAATTAGTTCTTTGCTTCCTGAAGGAAGCATAAAATATTTGAAAATACTAATAATGAATTGGTAACTTTGTGATCAATTATTTGCATATTTTATAATTATTTGTGCAGAATACGAACAATATCAAGATATTAATCGTAAATAATTTCTTTTGCTAATGAAAAATTGGCAAAAATGTTTTCCCGGGTGTTATTTTTGCACAATATTCTCCTAAGAGAAATAAGAAACATTGACATTTTAAAGGGATTCTCTCCAGTTCATGTAATTGTATCTCGATAGAAAAGTGAACGTGTGTTATACAACACGAAGAGAGGATCGGCTAACCTATAGACAATTTATAAATTGACGTCAGCAAACAACCTAATAATAAAAGAAATTTCCACAAACACATTTCTCTTGCAACCATCATTTCAATAATTTATCAGTGAACGTTTGTTTCATGCGCATTTTTGATATCTATTTTTATACAATTCGATAGACAAAAACACGTTGGTTAAATTTTTATATCACTATAATACATTCAGAAGAACGTTTTAAATTAGATCTAATACTTTGCCAAAGCTGACAATAAAAATAAACATTCTGATTGTAAAACGAGAATGAATTTTATGATTTATAAAGCAAATATTTCTACCCCGAATATGCGTTAATATTACCGTAATGGATATAAAGGACAGGTATATAAATGGCAATATTATAAATCCAGACATGGAATTATTTCCATCGATCAATTGTCAATCGTCAATCTTCCGTCTGAAGCACAAGTTGACATAAGTGGGGTTTTTCAAAATTAGACTGTTTGCGGAATATTTTTAATTCCATTAGTGATTTGCAATTAAACTTGAATAAATGAAGGTACAGCTGATCAATTTTATTTAAGATATTTAAAAAAAATACTATTTTACATACTATATTTTAAATATTTCTTGTACCAATATTTCTAGAAATGCATAACTTAAAATTTTGTTATAATATTTAATATTAGGGAATTTTCCAAGAATGACTTTCAGATTATATGTATATGTATATATATATATATGTGTGTGTGTATGTGTGGGTGTGTGTGTGTGTGTGTGTTATAAGAATAATTTTCAGGCAAAATATTTTTATTTACTCTGCAAACGCAAAATAACTAGATTCGATTTCTGCGAATTTAGTACAAAATTTAATAAAAAAAAATCTACGATACATTGAGAAGTTTTATATATTTCTGTAAGAAACTGCAATAACTTCTAAAAATGTTTTTCCTGCTTCATATTTCGTGAGGTCCTTATAAAAGGCATTAAATTTGTTAAGAAAAATTGCTTCTTCTAATCCGAGCTAACAAAGCGACCAATATATTTTTTATGTTTATTTTTAGCTACATAATTTTATTATTTATCTTCACGTTGCAATCAATTCATTTCTCTTTGACGAATTATTTGAAATAATCTAATCATTATTGGCAGAAACTAATTAATTATTTATTCTTGATATTCTAATCAAATGCCAAACATTTTTCTATCAAAAAATTTAGTATTCTTTATACAGTCTCGAAGGATGTAATTTTGTAAAATTTTGAATCGCACTTTTTATCTTACAAATACAAATTGTTTTATTTTTTACAATTATCCTGACGCTAATATTATTATAAACATTAAAGTACAACGTAGGTTAACGAAGTTACGTTAATTGTCCATTAAATGGGTAGAGGAGAAAGACGTTTATATAAGACGTTGACTGTAATACTTTCTTTGGCAAATTGCATAAATTTGCAAGGGATAATAATTTTATACGGATTCACGTCCTTAGAAAATTTCTTGGAAATTTATTACGAAATAAAATGGCAATAAATAGATTATTCGCGACTTATTATTCTTTGAATAATGGAATGACAAAAATAGTTATAGATTTTTTACCGATCTAAAAATAGGAAGAAATATTACGCGAAAGTCGACAAAATTTATAATAATAAAATTTTATCGAAATGATTTTCATAGACATGGACAAAAACTATTTTCGTTGATATTTTCTTATGTCCTGTTTCAATTTAGAAAAATCAAAAAATCGTTTCCAATTCAACAGTAAGTAAATTCAAATGTATTTTTGTAGAATATCGTGGATTATGGGAAGATGGTGTTATTTTGGGGTGGCGACACTTGTTGCCTTAATACTACCAACCCTCAATACTGCCATAGAGTTCCTCACCACCCCTTATTATCAACATCGGCATCGGGGGATGATCCAGGATAGTTATGATGACCCAGATAAAAATGGTGACTAATAGTTTGGTTTGTCCTAATACAAATTTCTCATTAATTTTATTAATATTTCCTCCAGATGTACGTCTGAAGAATTTATTTATTTAAAAAAAAACACTAAACAAAATTAATTATTTCTCTCTGTAATAATTTTGTGATTAAAGCAAAAAATTAATGCGAGAACGCAATAAAAGTCCCGAATAGAAAAATATACGATTTCTTATAATATAATACACTTTGTTCTAATATAGAATATTTCAAATAACACACTTTGTTCTAATTGAATATAAAATAAAATTTAATAATGCCAATAAAGAGAAATATTCCTTATTAAAGCTCAAATCAAATTATCTAATTTTTTGTAGGACATTTTCGATGCTGTATATTATTCTCAATTAAATATATTATAAGAAATAAATCCCGGTATCTTAAAAAAAAAGAAATTATATCACATTCATATTTTTAATGTATCAATTAAATCGATGAGATATTGCAACCTTAATAAGGAGAAAAATTAAATGTAAGCGATTTAAAAATTGAACCTTCGAATTTATTAATTTATTGCGAATTAATTGAGGAATCCTCGCCAAGAAGATGATTTCTTAATATATTGCCGTATCCCGTAGATTAATATACGGCATAAATAATACCTCACCAAATTCTGCATAAGTATTATAAATTGGAAGAATATTATTTGAAAATTGGTGTTTTTTCAGAGACATTTAGCTACAATTGTTTGCTAATAAAAGTACCATATAAAGCGTGCTTAAGAAAAAAAACATAACCCTCTCAAACGCTCATTTAACAGACCCTAAAATTACTAACGATCAACTGAGCGTCATGAGTCGCTACCTAGCCCGAATCCTAGTCCAGCCCTGGCCAGATAACGCATTACCGCTGGTATATATTGAGGACAACGAATCCGATCTTGATGATTATCCAACGTCCTCTCTAAACGCGGTACAGAACATTGAACCCGACAATAACAGCCAACGATTCGATGACCTGGAGGACAGTTTGGACAATGGGCAGGCAAAGGACGAGGATGCCCTTACGATGAATAACAACAAACGTAACCGTTACTACCGGAAGTATCCCTGGAAAAGACAAAACGCGCGACAGACGTAGGTGGTAAAATATTTGTGGTTAAAACTGAATTCAAACTTAAGAATGGTCTTGTAATTAGTAAAATAAGGACATAGTTATTAAAACAAATATGTATATTGTATATCCTGCCATCAACCAAATCTTCTGCTTGCTATAGGCAACCACCAGCATAGTTATTCTAGTTGTAATCAAAGCATTCTTGGTGTGATCCTTCTGGACAGCCAACAAATATTATAACTGATGGCGATTAGTTTTTTTATCAACAGCTATGACGCAGATAATCGGTACCTGTGCCAGCCGAGTAAGGACGATGTTTTCCGACTTCTTGTGGCCCTTCATGATTCTAAAGGTGGTAACCGCGGACGTCCGATTCATTTCTGCAACCGGAAGAGGCCAGCTCACACGATTTTCACAAACATTCGATTCTTGGGCAAATGAAATCGCGCGTATTATGTTAAAATCACTGCTTGCCAAAGAGATTCTGGAATACTAAATGGTAAGTTAGGGATCTTATGAATTTTTGTTGATGGAAAAAAATATTTCTCTTTTTTATTTTTCAATTAGACAGGAATTAAAGTTTTTTTAAAATTATTTTTATTACAATATTCTGAAAAATCATATGATGGAACAAACTTTAAACTCTTTTGATAGGTTTAAAATACAATAAATAATACATAATTTATTAAAATGAACTAAAAAAAATATAATATCATATAGTGTAAAAATATAGGCCAAATTGTATATTATATCTTCTAATAATACAAATAATCCACTATATTAGTATATGAAATAATAGTTAAATATTTAGAAAATATTTACTTCTGAATTACAATCACGTTTTCATTTTCCCTATAAATCTAATTTATAAATATTTCAATTTCCGCTTAAAATTATATTGTTTAGTATTTGGTATCAATTTTGTTATTTGTATTCTTGTAATATATAATTATGATCCTTTCTAACTTTTCTACATTTAATTAAAAACAAATAATTCTCACTTTTCCTTAACAAAAAACAAAGAAATTAATATGATATCGAAATATTCTATAAAATTATTAACAATATAAAACTAATCTGTGTAATATATTCCAGCTATATATGTAAAAGTTAAGACTGCTAGGTTTTAAAATGAATCTTTACAGAAAGAAATTAGTTTTTCTAAAACTGTGTGTATTAATACCGTGTGATAACTAATGCATGTCTTCTTTGTGTAATTAATATACTAACCTCTTTATTAACAATTAATATACATTAGAAAATACTAATCGTGTATATAATATTAATTAATCGATAAATAAAGGACTGCATGCTTTGGACTAGAATATTTTAAATTTTAATATTGAACGATTTTTTTACTAATTCTTAAAGAACAACGTTTCAGATAAATCTGCGTATGAAACTCGTGGATTCGAACCCATGGCCATGCCAATGACTTACATGTACAGAACAACCGTAAAAACCGGAAGTACAAATCACAAATTAAATTCCATTTAAAAAGTTTTTTTTCCAATTTAAATTCACATCAAATTCAAAAAAAATTCAAAAAACATGTGAACTTGCAATATGAAAAACGGACGGATATGTGGACAATAAAAAACCATATTTAATCAAATATATTTATATTAGCACCTGTTTGCTATTACAGGATATTTCCATAAATTCTACATTCATGACTTCCTCTACATTCTTAAAATTAAGTTCTAGTTGTTGTGATTTCTTGTATGGCACATCTGAAATAGAAAAAAAAATACTACCTGGAATAAATTCATTTTGTCTGTTTATATGTATGCTTACAGATCGTATTATTAGTCAATGGCGTACACTCAATATTTTTCCTGTTATTAACTAAAAGATCACAAAGGGCATCTTTAAATTTCACCTTTTGAATGTTCATTAAAACTCCGCATATTTCTAAAAAAAAAAACATCAAATTTGTGAACAATTAGAATAAATGATTAATGAACAAATTTAAATTTAGAATATTTACTATCATGGGGATAAATATTTTAATTTATTGAAATTTCATAATATACGTATACCTTTATATTGCTTTTTTAATATTAAATGGATATCGCTTTCAGTTTGATTTTTGGGGACTGTAACAAAATTCTGCTTATTCGAAGTGACGGTATTCATTCTTTGATTATTCATGATTCTTTGAGCTGGTGGCAAATCAAAATCTGTATCATCAGCTAGAAATTGTTTGGTCAATTATTCTTCATGCAATTAATGAAAATGTTTATCTTCCAGATGGACTTGACGTTATTCATCTAACAAATCAATCAAAAAATATTCTTACGATTATTTCCATTTCTACAGTTAGACTTAATCTGTTTCCCTACGATATGCAATTTGAGATTCTTAAACTGAGCATTTCTACCATAATATATAAGGACAATATCATCTCTTCGGTAATCCAATAATACTAAAAAATATTTCAGGCAATTGTAAATTAATAATTTTATTAAATTGGTACTTACACGATTGTCCAGTTAGTTGTCCACAGTATTTCATGTTATTAATCAATAAATATTCTTGCCCACAAATTAAATCAAACGTAATGAAGACCAGGTGAAGTCGACAAACATCCTAAAAGATAATTTGATGATAAGATGATAAATTAGGTGATAATTTGAAGACAATTTTAGGAATAATTCAAGTCACTAATCAAAATTCTGAAAAATCTATTCTAAATAACGTGCAGAAAGGTCAAACATTAGTTAGTTAGTTAGTTAAAGAGTCCGCAATCCTAAAGATTGGTTGGAAACAGCACGCCATGCCGATCTATCCTGAGCTAATCCCTTCATCTCCCTATAGCTATTCATCTCAACGTCTTCAACTATCTGACTCACATACTCCAATCTAGGCCTACCTACCCCTCTCTTTCCCTCCACTCTACCTTCTATGATCAATTGCATAATCCCCCCATGCCTAAGAATATGCCCTACTAATCTGTCTCTCCTACGCTGTAACACTCTCCAGATACTTCTCTTCTCCCCTACTAACTCTAGTACAGCTTCATTTGTTACTTTATCTTCCCAACCAATCCTCATCATCCTCCTATAACACCACATTTCGAATGCTTGTAATCTACGCTTCTCTTCCTTTCCTATAGTCCACGCCTCACACCCGTACAGTGCTACACTCCAAACATATACCTTCAGTAATCTTTTTCTAATACCCAAGTCAATATTTGATCTTAAAATCTGTTCTTTTTCTACGAATGCCTTCCTACCCTGTGCTATCCTACACTTTATATCTACCTTGCTTCGATTATCTTTTGTGATTCTACTGTCTAAATAACAAAAATCTGACACTTCTTCGATTCTATTATCTCCTATTGAAATCCTCATTTTTCTACTGCATTCCTTTTTGTCACACCTCATCACTTTAGTTTTACCTATATTTATTTTCATGTTAAAATCCCTAGTCAATACTGCCTGCATACCATTCAATACCCTTTCTAAATTCTTTTCGCTTTCTTCCAATATAGCTATATCGTCGGCGAATCTCAACATATATATTTTCTCTCCCTGTACATTCACACCTACACTATACTCTTCTTTTACTTTGTTTATTGCATCTTCTATATATAGATTAAATAATAACGGTGAGAGTGTACATCCCTGCCGAACTCCCTTCCCTATTTTTGCTACCTCTTCTTCCCCCTCAATTCTAACTAAGGCAGTTTGGTGTTTATATAAATTAAAAATTATTCTCCTATCCTTATAATCTATACCCGTTTCTTTTAAAATTCTAAACATTATGTCCCAATCTACATTATCAAATGCCTTTTCTAAGTCTACAAAAGCTATGCAAGTTACCTTTCCTACCCTATTTCTTTTTTCTACTACCGTTCTTAGTGCTAGAATCGCCTCTCTCGTCCCTCTGTTTTTCCTAAAACCAAACTGATCTTCTCCTAGCCTTTCCTCTACTTTATTTTCTAATCTCCTATAAATAATCTTTAACAATATCTTCGATGCATGTGATAGTAGGCTAATGGTCCTATAGTTCTCACACAAATTAGCTCCTATTTTCTTCGGCATTGTTACTATTCTACTACGCTGAAAATCCTGTGGTACTTCTCCCTTCTCATATATTTTACAAACTAACCTGTATAATCGCTCCTGTATTTTTTTCCCCTGCGTGTTTTATTAATTCGGCTGGTATCATATCAACCCCCGCTGCTTTGTTATTCCGTAAATCATTTAATGCTCTATGAAACTCTGACCTAAGTATGCTAGGACCTAAGTCATCCTCATCTATCTGTTTCACACTTTCTAGCTCCTCCATGTCCTGCCTACCTTTATATAAATCTTCAAGATACTCCTTCCATCTTCTAGCTTTTTCCTTATTTTCTGTGAGTTCCTTACCCTGCTTATCACATATAATGTTACCCTTTGGTTTTACTTTAGAAAAATGTGACTTAATTTTCCTGTAGCCCAAATCTACTTTACCTCTTCTCATATCCTCCTCAATATCCTCACAGTTTCCTTTTATCCACTCTTCTTTCGCTAGCTTGCATTTCCTATTAATTAAGTTCCTTAGTTCCTTATATTTTTTCTGTCCTGCTTCTGTGTTTCCAATTTTAATTTTCCTTCTTGCTTCTATCATTTCAACTATTTCTTCCGTGATCCATTCCCTCCTACCTGCCCTTTTCTTTGTGCCTAATACTTCATTTGCTGCTGTAGTTAACCCATTTCTGATTTCCCTCCATTCGCAATCTATGTCGCTCCTTGATGTTCCATTAGCCATGATTTCTACTTTCTGCCTGTACTTTTCACATATATCAGCTAATTTTAACCTACCGACATCTACTCTGACCTGTTTAGACTTCTGTAATTTCTTGAATTTGACCTCTGAGTCCAGGACTACTAAATTATGGTCACTATCAATATCTGCTCCAGGGTAACTCTTACAATTCTTAATCTGGTTCCTAAACCTCTCTTTAACCAGTATGTAATCTATCTGATACCTCCCTATATCTCCTGGCATTTTCCACGTATATATCCTGCGCTTGTGATTCTGAAAAAGCGTGTTTGCTACCACTAGCTTATTCCTAATACAAAACTCTACCAATCTATCCCCTCTATCATTACGTGTTCCTATTCCATATTCTCCTACTATTGAAACTTCCTTTCCCTTACCTACTACGGCATTCCAATCTCCGATTACAATTAGATTATCCTGTCCTTTAACGTTTGCTAACCTATTTAAAAAATTAGTGGTAAACATATTTTTTAAAAGAATACCGTTAATACTGCAAAAATCCCGTCCAATGGGCTCTGTGATTTTTCTTTGCTAAATAAAATTACAAACTTTTCTAATTAGCTTAAATCGAAACAAATCATAACTCTTCGATGAACATTTTTTATTGTAATAGTTATAAATATTCGTTTTTATAATGAAGTAATCAATCCACAATCTCAATCATCAACCGCTACATAATCATAATGACGTTCTTTGCATCAAGAAATCATTTCTCCTCAACTCATCTAATCGACAATGGTTTTGGTCAATTTCTTTGGTAATACTAACCGGGGTGCTTTTGTGCACGACAAATGTGCAGTGCCTAGTGCCATACTCGTATACCCCAATATTAAAAGTGCCGTCTTGAATATCTCGGTGACAATTGGGGACGGGGGGTGTACTGGGGGTAGTTGTAGGATATATCGTAGTTTGAGGAGGAGGAAGATAAGTGGCTGGCCAGTTTGTGGGTGGTGGTGATGGAGATGGAATTACGCATGGTATTTGCTCGTAGATTCCTTTAAAACCACGTCCTGAAAACATGTTGTCAGCTATGAAGCGGATCTGCTCGTGGTGTTTGTTGGAAATGTCAAAATGCGCTGAAAATTGTTATAATTTCAGTCCAGTAATCTAAAAATCAAATTGCCTAAAAGTGAAACCTCGAGCGTTAAATATAATTTAATTTTCGAATTGATGTTGACCATCGCGTTTAAATAGATCAAAAGTGAAACCATTTCGATTTTTATTTGTAAAAACATCTACAGAGAAATATACGTGAAAAGTTTATATGGAAATAAATTCTAACTACATTGTAAATTCAAATGACAATGTCGCAAATTAGGGACCAATAGACTTTTTTATTTCGTTCTCTAAAAAAACACATACATTGTCCATATGAGTGTAATAAAGTCGGTTTTAACATCATACTTACAAATTGTATTAAAAAGTTTGCCACCGCAATATCTGTAGTTCTCATACAATAGATAGTCTTTCTTGCATTCAACACTGTCTTCCAGGTGAAAATCCACGAAATACAATTTCAATTTGCAGAAGCCTTGCTGTTTAATGAACCTATTAAATAACCATTTGATCAATATTAACGTATAATGAATTAAATTTTGGGGGTTTAAGATGCGGTTGTAACGCTGCAAGAGTTTTTAATTAAAACTCTTGAATATTCAGATAAAGATGACTTTATCGAAAAACCAACAAAAAGGATGATACTATGCACCTTATTACTTCAAAAAATATCTTGTTCTAGTTGTCCTAAAGTATATATAGAAGACAAACACGTAGACCAATTGAAACTAGATTTAAGGAGCATTTCAAATTAAATAGAAAAGATAAAAGTGCTGTATCCGAGCGTATTTTTGACTAACTCAGGTCATCCCAACATCAAATTAGTTCACTTAAATTACGTAAAAGTGTTTCGAATTATTCCGAGTTAATAAATGCTTATGAAAGTATATACATATATGTATAAATGTAAATCAAATTTAATGAATTTTGATTCAGGCCCAATTTCATCTTATTTAATGTTTATTGTTGTTAGTTTCGTTAATTATTAATTTATATTAATACTTTGAGTTACGGTTTTTGGACTATTATTACCTGTAGCATAAATTCATGTTGGCTGGATAGGAGAAGGGATATCCAGGTGTCTGGAAGAATCCTTTAGCGAAATTGAATTCTTTGCAAGGCTGCTGCGTGGCAACATCCGGCGTTGTTACACTGTTGCACCTTTGCATACGCTGCCATAAAAGATCCTTCGTAAGTAATGTCCACTGCAAAACGCCCCACATACGACATTTATGTCCGTCATCCACCCCCCATCCCGTAAACGAGGTGGCTATGTCCTGCGTGTCCACGTACGTGTTCTCCTCCACATCACGTGGCTTATTGAATTTCGGTGTATGATCGTCGTAATCGAAGAAGTATACGCTTCTTATATACTTTTCTGTTGATCCATGAGCTGGCCCAGTCGCATCATCTACCCTCTCATTCTTCGTATCAATTATTTCAGTATTCTCACCCACCAAAACTGCTCGTTTAATTGCATCAGCCATCCTAGTTATATTAGGCCATGCCACCCGATCATTGTAAAATACGATCGAACTATCCGCTGTTGCGTTAACATTCGGTGCATACCTCTTTGGGCATTCATCTTGCGCCACCTCAATCGCAAATCCGCTGAATATCGTCATTGGCAGGCCGACGTTCCTGAAACGAATCAGCTTCCGATCACTGAAGCGGCCATCGAATGGCGAAATCAATTTCATGCCGGAATGACAGCCGCAAATACGCTTCCCATCCACTTCGAAGAATCCGCTATTGCACTGCCCATTATTTGGCTGCATGTCCCCGACCCAGAAGAAATGGAAGTTTATTCGAAGGCGGCAGATTTTCGCATTGGCACGGACTATGTTGTATACGCAATCTGTCGGGTGGTTATTGCTATATGGAAAGCCAGGACTGGCAAGGTAGAATCGCTTTTCATTATAGGAAGTTGCGCAACAGTGGTAGTTTGTGTTGGTTGTGGGTGTGACTTCAGTTGAAGGAACATTTGGATAAACTGGTGCAGTGGGATAAGTGGGAAACATGGGTGGTAAGTAAGGGTAAACTGTACTAGGTGTAAAATCTTCTAGAGGATTGTAATTGTAGCCAGGTTCTTCATGTGGAGGTGCCTGCGGATGATCGCATGGTATTTGAGGGGCTCCAGGTTGAATGGGTGGAAATGGACTGTTTCCATTACGGTTATTATTACCATCTGTAGAAATAGTTTATATGTGGTAATATTACCAAAATTTATATAGGTACGATTTATTTAGAATTAATGTGAAAATTTTAATTACTGATGAAAATCTTTGATTTTTATTAGTGCTGTCACGTAACCCGGTGTACCGGTGCACCGGTCCAACTTTTATTGGGGACCGGTTACTTTTACTTTCGTGGTACACCGGTACGTATCGCCGCACCGCTGTGTACTACCGTACCGTTGTGTACCGCTATACCGGTGTGTACCACAACGCGCTAATGCAGCGGTACGCACTGCGCACCGGTACAGCGGTTTACAAAAAATGGGCCGTTACGAAATATCAGTACAAAATTTGAAAGTACAAGAAATGAAGCAGCGCCCAAATCTAAATTTTAATACTATGAAACAAAAACAGATTAGTCATCAAGAGACATATATCAATTATAAATTATAAATATCATTTATTGATTTATTATATCAATTATTAACATCATTTATTTTTTTATGTCAATTATCCACAAAAATATAATAAACTGCTAATAACTGAGCACATAGATTCCACAGTTGCTTTATCTTTCTGAGGAGGGCGAATTCATTCTATTCGTTCCATTCCACTATTTTCTTTCTCTTACCCGCGTCTTTTTCGTTAAGTTTATCGGAGACCACTATCAGATACTAGGGAAAACCGGTACGTATGGTACGGACCGTACTATACGTACCGGTCCGCACCATGCGTACCGATGCACCGGTCCGTACCGTACGTATCAATGCACCGGTTCGTACTATACCGGTGCATCAACGGATTCGGAGCACCAATTTATTTTTACGTACCGGTCCGTGCCATACGTACCGGTACGTATGGTACAGACCGTACTATACGTACCGGTCCGCACCATGCATACCCATGCACCGGTCCGTACGATACGTATCAACGCACCGGTTCGTACCATACCGGTGCATCAACGGATTCGGTGCACCAATTTTTTTTACGTACCGGTCCATACCATACGTACCGGTACGTATGGTACAGACCGTACTATACGTACCGGTCCGCACCATGCGTACCGATGCACCGGTCCGTACCGTACGTATCAATGCACCGGTTCGTACCATACCGGTGCATCAATGGATTCGGTGCACCGATTTATTTTTACGTACTGGTACGTATGGTACGGACCAGTGCACCGGTGACAATGGACTGTACCGGGTTACCGGTTCATGAGAGGAAATTTGACAGCACTAATTTTTATAAATCGTCAATTATGTAAAAACTGATTTTGAACTCCCCCAAAAATACATTATCAGTTTTCGAATCTCAAAAACGTCTAAATACAAATACTCTCTATTCAAATATTCAATTTCTGAAGTCCATCCAAAAAAAAAACGAAACATCATAGCATACCTTTGGAAGATGTTTTGTTGTACGTCGATATTAATAACTAACCTTCTGCATTGACCGATGGATTAATCACCGTGGGTACACAAATATTCCTAGAAACTAAGATCCTAAAGCCTCGTCCACTATTATCACCATCCGTTATCAACTTTAGCTCCAATATCCCATTCTTTGAAACATAATTCTTCGTACCTTGGTGCGAACCGCAAATAGCATCAAGATTCTGCACCTCTAACCTGTCGTTCGCGCAACCTAAAGACTTCTCCAAGTAGAAATCGAGAAATTGAAACTGAAAGGTTGTGTCGCAGTAGGACCCTTTCAAAATGTACGAACATTGCATGTTCGGAGGGTAATTACTGGGGTAATTTGGAGATTCGATAAGAAATAGTGGTTGAGAGTAGATTTTACCACATTGTTCGTCGTTATTGACAGTTGATTTACTTGTGTTTAACACGCGCTCTTGTACTTCTTTAATTATCGCTGTATCGTTTGTAGATGAATATTGTCTTGACTCACGCAAACTATGCACTTCGAAAATATTATTTATGAAACAATAAATTAGTATCGCCAAAAAATACAATTTTTTAAACATAATTGCAAGCTACATGTAGACGACTAGTTGCGTTCGTAGTTCGGCACTAACAAAAGTATTTCACCGACTAAGTAATATTCTATACTAATAGAATTTTAAACAACCAATCTTCGGATATGTCATAATCCCATGTCTATATATGTGTATTAAGAATTTAAACAAAGGCAACGCATCCTCAGGAAACGATGTGCGAAGATATGATTAAAGAAACTGATTAACGCTTCGAGTTGTGTATGAATAAAAACTGCAGAGTTTAAAAAATGGTTTGGTGTATTCCTAACCGTGACCCATAATATATTTTTTTATTAAATCATATTGTGTACAATATTCTTCTTGTTAGAAGAGTATTCCACTGTCTGTTATCTCCAGGAATTTATTTCAAGCGACCAAATTGTCAATTTTATTCTAAAAAATATTTCCTTCGTGATTATCATCGCCGTTACTACAATTTATTTAGTGTAAATGAATTTCAGAAATCTACTTCACCATCCTTCAGGTAAAAAAAAACGTTTTTTGATAAAAATCCAATTATCCGATCAAATTAATTGAATTGAAAATTGAAAAAATTTCTTTTCAAAAAAAATCCTTCTTTTACAAGGAACAAAATATATAAAAAGCGAATATCTTAAGATATATCGTATACACTATGAAAATGAAACAGTTTCTAAAGTAAATAATTTCTTCGAGAAATATGAATCTATAGATAAAAACACTTGTGCTTTTTGTAAAGCAAATAATGTGTTTAAATAACAATATCCTGGCCAATTTTTTTTAATATTTCGCTTTTTAAATATGCACAATATAAAGTAAATATTAGATAATGTACCATCTGTTCGATGCGGTTATATTGTCAATAACTTAAACTAAAATAAAACTCGAGTTGAAATTTTTAAGAATATACTCTCATCTATTTTCGTTACAAATAGTTTTCGCATGTTCAGAATAATTACAAAGTCAATTGAATTTTATTTGAATATACAAATTTATGTTGCACAATTATATATCACTCAATAAAGTGATTTCGTCCATTTTAAAACATCTATTTTTAGCAATAAAAAAAAAAAAAAATTATAACTTGAGCTCGTGTTATTTACACGACTTGTCCACGAAATATAAGTCAGATTTTTGAATTGATATCTCGCCTATATAGCTCTGCGTAAATGATGCCAGAAGGTTTGTCCACGGGTAAATAGACTTCCTGGTTGTCGTTATCTTCTAAGACGGATGATGGGAACTTTGACATGTCGACCGTGAAATAATGTTTGTTTGGCATGTGCATTTCAATGCGGTTTATCTAAAAGAAGACATTTTTCTATCTTGTCTAAGAATAGTAGACTTCAATATTCATCATTACGTCAAATATATTAATTATAATATCTAGTAAACAATCAAAATTAAACCGAAGAAAAAATTAAATTTAAATTATTCGCATTATCACTGTAAATTATTCACTTTCTGATTTTTTTTTGTATAATCTTTTGCGTAATGAATTAATTTTAGTACTATCATGGCTAAAATAAAAAATATAAATGTTAAATTTGTCTATACTACATTCCTTATGAATACATAAGTTACATAAAAAAAAAGAGAATTTTATTGAAGGTTTTAATTAATATATACGTCGAATATTTCGCGACATAATTCCTAGAATGAATTATTATAGGTCGGTGTTAAATAAAACAATAACATATCAAGTTGATCGTTGGTATTTTGAACTTAGTACACTAAAAATATTGTTAGTTTTCAATACACTTTGTATTGGTGATAACTAATACATTGTATATGTTAATTTAATCATTCTACGCAACAATGTTGACCTTCGTTCATTTAATTACCAAAGAATTTCTATAGATTTACGCCTGATTAAAAATGGATCAACTTAAACATCAGATTTTCCACAAAACAGTTCTTTAAGAGCAGAAAATCGAAAATTACCTGCGGCATTTTGTCCAGGATCAACCTCTCCGTTCGATACAAAGTATTTTGTACAGATGGTGAATATATTCCATGTTCAGGATCACCAGCGAACGTTTCTAAAATGCAGTCTTTAACAGACAACCAAGCAGCATCGTAGTCGATCTTTCCCGAACCTGTAAGATTGTAATCCCAATTCGATCGCACAACGGTACTAAAGATCCTGTCTTGAGCATCCTGTAGGGTCCTATAGCCATCTTGAATAAAGTCGGTGAATGATGACTTCGTTGTTTTTAACACCCGAAGATCGCGAAGACCGCTGGTGATCCGTGGAGATTCTAAAATTTAATAGAAATCATTTATTATTGCAAAGGCTCAAGTTTAATGCGAACAGGCACTTCAAAACGACAATAGCTGTTAAATCTATTCATCGAATTTTCCTCTTCTTTAGTTGACAAAATCAAATCATAGTCTCACCATGTCGTTTTTGGACGACTGTTGATATCCGAACAGCATTTGGAGCCATCACGAAAGCGTGATTGTGTTTCTGACCATCGGATCGAAGCCTTTGCCATGGGTACTGTTCAATGATAGCTTCTACTTCCTCCACGTGTTTATATGTGTATAAAAAATGACCGCAGAGCAACAGCCCAAATTCTTCTGGAGTCCACAAACCATGCTTCTTAGCTAGAACGTACACCGTGTTCTTCTGGGAATCTGTTGCTATTATATCCTTGTAAATTAAAAAGAAATCTTTTTAAAAAATATTCTTTAAACCAAACATATAAGCCATCAAAGTGAAAGAATCGTTCGAGGCGAACTCGTTAAGTTTATTACCTACCTTTAATTTATAGTAGCTATTTTTTATAAAGCTCTAATGTCAAAACTACCCTAATATTCGTTTTTAAATCACTCTTCACGCGTAACTATTTTCTACCTTGTTAACACCCTCCAAATAATCCTGTTGGCTTCCCAAGCGAAGGTGCGTGGCCACTTCATATTCCCTTATCTTATGGTAAGTTCCTTTGCGTTCGACGTGTAGTAATTTAACAAAGTCTTTACCATACCCATAATTTCCAAATTCGTAGATCGATTGTGAACCATTACCATTCGATTTTCTTCCGTTCGACGGTTCCTTGAAGAATCTAGCCTCAACAGGTCGAGTGGTAACTATTCGTTCGATACGAGGGTTTCCATTCACTCTAGAGGACAAGAAATAAAAATATCAAACATTTAATTTGTAACATTTTTCGTCAAAAAATATATAAATGCTTGAAAATTGAGAAAATAAGTACTCCATTCGTTAATTATTTTTAATGATAATTTTTTCAATAACTTTTAATAAATCTACTTACATATCCTTGTATGTCCATTTTGAAATTGTCGCAGACATTTCGTAAAAATAATTTTCTGGCTGCACGTATTTTATTACTTTTGAGTTAAGACGAAACTCGTTTATTCAACTGCTTTTCTTTTATTTTATGAAAATTTTTGATCGACACAGTTTATATATTATCAAAGATCATTAAACATGTGACCAATAATATTGTTATCAGTAATGTAGACAATTTTGAGGAAAAGTTCGCATTGATTCTTTCCTTTCTAATGCTCTACAGCCGTCCAAAAATGTTTTTCTATACAGCTCAATAACTTGAAGAAATTTAAAAAAATATTTTTGAATTTGTGTAGACCTGACTTTAGGTTTATTCGTGTAAAAGTTCTGCGCTTGAAGCTTTTTACACGAAATCATTTAAGCTATCATAATGGAGATTCGATTGAGACAGAAACTCATCAAGTGCTTTAGTTCTTCATCTGCATCTCATCTGCAAATACTAGTAAAAAAATTGTACAAAAAAATTACAAATTTAACAAATTTAGTAATAAAATTAAATTGGGAAAGAAATCATAATAGCACCCCAAAAAATATCAAAAAATTAACAAAAAATCCAGACTACGCCATTGGATTTTATTTTAATACAAAAATTCTATTATATCAATCAATAGTCTCAAAAAAGTTTATGGTGCAATTTATAAGTTATCAAACAAATTGAAAAAAAGTCCTTATAAACGGATTTAAACAATTCTTAGTAATATCGTAATGAAATTTTTATAATAATAACAGATATCAATTTTATTTTTGTTTATATTCATAAAATTATTATGAATTGATTATCAATTATTATACAGTACAAATATTTACATTATTTATGAAAAAAACTGCAGAATTTTTTTGTAAACCTGCAAGAAAATTCGTAGTGCTTTGTCTGAAATTTTTTCTTCAATCATCTATCAAAGAGTGATTTCTCTTTAGTAGGTTTCAATATATAATAATAAATATATTAATTTTATACATATTAAATGAATTTTAATATCGAGAGCCATCTCGTAATTTTCATATACGAATATATAAAGAAATTTCACTGAAATATTATACATTGCATCTTTAGACCAATAGAGGCCACCCGCATCCTCGAAATGTAATAAGATGAATCGACAATGAATCGAAAATCTTTCAAATGAAAAAATAATAAATTAAAATAAAATTATTCATTACCACGATATTAATCTTTGTAGAAATAGAACAACATTTTAGATGAGGACCGGTCTTTCAACCTATAACTTTTTAAATATATATTTTTTTAATTAATTATTTCTTTTTTAATTTAATATTATTAATAATACAACATTATATTTGTTTCACAAATAATTATAAATCAATATCCATTTATAAACAAAGAAAACGTAATTTGCATTTTTTGTCCATTTTTTGGAAATGGTTTTCTAAATAATGTTTAATCGTAAAAATATAGATAAATAAAAATCTAAAAATATTGATTCTTTATAATATTTTAGTGTATATTTCTAGTCGAAATATATTTTAGTTTTTTCAATATGTTTTATTATTTTGGAGAGGAATAGAAGCAATAATGATATTTTTTCAGTATTTTCTCGAAAATTTTATTAGTTCGGAACTTAATAATATATAAGTAGATAAAAACTTATACTAATCGTAAAATTCTGTGAAAACTAACTAACTAATAGCACGACCTATTTATTATTTTTGAAATTTGAAATGTTTAACTTAGAATGGAACTGAATCTTAAAAAACAACCGTCAACAACAAATCAAAACAATTCTGCGAATAATACTTTGTTGTTGTTTTCTTTTCTTATGCGACGCGCAAATTTGGGTAAATGGCTTTTTGATTTAAAATAAATTGAAAACTCTAACACCTACTGTTTTATAAAATACACGCTTCTAAAAGATAACATATCTCAACCCATCATTACTTCGAATAATAATATGAAATTAATCGTTCTTTTGGATGGACAACGGCTGTTAAAAACTGATGTTTTTTAAGATTAAAAAATTCCAGAGGCTACATAATGAAAGATTCTAAAATATTTCCATTTTTATTGTAGTAGAAAAATCTTTTTTTCAAATAGTTCTACATAAATTTAATTCGAGTAAAAATATGCTTTATGGAACAAATAAAATAACGCTTTCAGGAAATAAGTTGTGAAATCTAAATACAACTGAATTTTTAACCATTGCTTTATTGAACGGTTATTGACACACATTTAATTAAAATTCCATATTTGAAGATTTTATCCTACGTCTCTTACAACATCATTTTACAATGTGAGGAAATTATCGAGCATGGACCCTCGGACTATAGACCTCACATATCGAATTGCGGCTCTTTTAATTAATGCAAATTACATTTTTACTTGGTAATTAGCTTCTTGGGTCATTAGCCATTAGGCAAATGTGTGGTATAATTGTAATTTTATCTAGTTTTGTCTTGTATTTAATATATGTGACGCGATGTGAGAAAAATACCGACATTCAATGTTTAATATTTTTAAAACGCAATAATAATATTTTTACTAAAATTGGCATATACAAACATTAAATAATAAATCCAGCAATCCAAAGATAAAGAACTAATTTTTCGACGATAATTTCAACTTTTTCCATTTGAACCGGAAATCATTAAAATATAGTTTTAAGACGATTTATAGCCATTTTGCATTGTTTTGGGCAGCATTTCTTAAACTTTGACCAAAATCGTCAAAAAAATCGGAATATTTCAAAGGTATATATACACGACTTTTTCACATTTTTCGACGATAATTTCAACTTTTTCCATTTGAACCGCAAATCATTAAAATATAGTTTTAAGACGATTTATAGCCATTTTGCATTGTTTTGGGCAGCATTTCTTAAACTTTGACCAAAATCGTCAAAAAAATCGGAATATTTCAAAGGTATATATACACGACTTTTTCACATTTTTCGACGATAATTTCAACTTTTTCCATTTGAACCGCAAATCATTAAAATATAGTTTTAAGACGATTTATAGCCATTTTGCATTGTTTTGGGCAGCATTTCTTAAACTTTGACCAAAATCGTCAAAAAAATCGGAATATTTCAAAGGTATATATACACGACTTTTTCACATTTTTCGACGATAATTTCAACTTTTTCCATTTGAACCGCAAATCATTAAAATATAGTTTTAAGACGATTTATAGCCATTTTGCATTGTTTTGGGCAGCATTTCTTAAACTTTGACCAAAATCGTCAAAAAAATCGGAATATTTCAAAGGTATATATACACGACCTTTTCACTTTTTTCGACGATAATTTCAAATTTTTCCATTTGAACCGGAAATCATTAAAATATAGTTTTAAGACGATTTATAGCCATTTTGCATTGTTTTGGGCAGCATTTCTTAAACTTTGACCAAAATCGTCAAAAAAATCGGAATATTTCAAAGGTATATATACACGACTTTTTCACATTTTTCGACGATAATTTCAACTTTTTCCATTTGAACCGGAAATCATTAAAATATAGTTTTAAGACGATTTATAGCCATTTTGCATTGTTTTGGGCAGCATTTCTTAAACTTTGACCAAAATCGTCAAAAAAATCGGAATATTTCAAAGGTATATATACACGACTTTTTCACTTTTTTCGACGATAATTTCAACTTTTTCCATTTGAACCGGAAATCATTAAAATATAGTTTTAAGACGATTTATAGCCATTTTGCATTGTTTTGGGCAGCATTTCTTAAACTTTGACCAAAATCGTCAAAAAAATCGGAATATTTCAAAGGTATATATACACGACTTTTTCATATTTTTCGACGATAATTTCAACTTTTTCCATTTGAACCGGAAATCATTAAAATATAGTTTTAAGACGATTTATAGCCATTTTGCATTGTTTTGGGCAGCATTTCTTAAACTTTGACCAAAATCGTCAAAAAAATCGGAATATTTCAAAGGTATATATACACGACTTTTTCACATTTTTCGACGATAATTTCAACTTTTTCCATTTGAACCGGAAATCATTAAAATATAGTTTTAAGACGATTTATAGCCATTTTGCATTGTTTTGGGCAGCATTTCTTAAACTTTGACCAAAATCGTCAAAAAAATCGGAATATTTCAAAGGTATATATACACGACTTTTTCACATTTTTCGACGATAATTTCAACTTTTTCCATTTGAACCGCAAATCAGTAAAATATTGTTTTAAGACGATTTATAGCCATTTTGCATTGTTTGAGCACTTAACAAGTTTAACAAACTTTGACGAAAATCGTCGAAAAATCGAAATATTTCAAAGTAACTGGTGAAGAATTGCAATAATTATAATTAGAAAAAAAGGTTTTCTACAAACAAATTTGAAATATTAAAATATTAATTGCTGATCTGATTGTAATTATTGCGTTATTATTTATTAATTTTCATTTGGCTTGAATATTCCAATATATGTATTTCTCGTCTTTACGAGATATGTGACCAGTCCAGCACGAACATGTAGTTACAATGACAAGAGATAATTCATGTCAATACAATTAGTTCACTTAGTCGTTGTTATGACGTGCGCGCTGTTTTAAGGTTACGACAACTACGATTCTTCGCAACTACTTCGCAACACTATTTTAAGTGTTATTCATTTCCGACAAAAAAGCAATTCTTTTCTTTGTTCTTAAATTAACCAGTTTTATAATTTTTATCAATTTACATTTTTTTTCTTGAGTGGAAAGCCTTTACTTATCAATATATCAATGAGTTACTGCAAATATTAAATTATTATTTTTTTAATATGTCATTTTGTTACGCACTGCATTTTTCTATTTTCAATAATATTCACTAGAATTCCACCTACGTTGTTTTTAACGTATTTAAATTTGATGATTGCTACACTTTTGCTTGCTCCATTGTTTGAGCTGAACTTCCAATGACTTCCAAGTCGGTGTTAATGACATTGGATACATTTACCTCAATATGTAATTGTCAGTGTGATATTCACTGTTTAACATTCGTAACTATATCGACCCAATTTTTTAATTACACGCTCTCATTTGTCTATTTTTAATAATCTTCGATTAGTCTTGTATTATTTTTAGATAGCCAAAGACTTTGTATTCTTTATCACTTGAAGAAACAATTTTAAATGCTAATACAGTTCACAAATTTTATGAAGAATATCAATCAAATAAATATTTGTTTTGTTCAATCGTTCGATTTATAAATTGTTTTTCGCGTCCAATTCTATAGTTAAATTTAAAAAATTACACAAAGTATTTAAAGTATAGAAGGAACAAGTAGTAGATAAATGGACGTGCTGACATGGAATTCTTTTTTCAATGGATCTCTTTAATTCAAACAAACCTACTTCAATTATCTTCAGACGAATATTAACTTTTCTTCATTGCAGACTTCCTCTTACTTATAAATGAACAAATCCTGGAGGCTTTGTATATAATTTTCACAGCCTATAATATTATCGAATTAACAATGCAGGGACCCTTCCAAGGAGTAATAAGCGAAGATGCTGGCGAGCCCCTTAACCGTTCTTCATTTAATCTTGTTTGTGTCTTACCTCTTTCAGAACGACAATTATTTTAATAATACCCTTTGCGCACATGTTCTAAGTATCTTCTCTTGGCACGATGGCGTGTCATCGATGTTTGGTCTGAAACAGAAAGCAGAAAGGAACAACGAACCGTCACCACCTCAATCTGTCTGCCAAGATCATCCTCGAGACTTTTGACCGTCCTTTGTGAAAATGAACAGGCCATAAGGAGTCTGCGGAATAATTACAGTAGCGCTCCACTAAGAATTTCCTCCTATTAAAATGAGTACTGTAATTTAAATAGTCGCGTATAATTTACTTATTTTCCATTTTTACATTTTAAGGACCTTTTTTTCTTGGTCGCTGCACCTTTTTTTCATTTTTTTCGAAATGGAAGCTTCTACATCCAATTATGTTGGAATATATATAAAATTTCTTCGTTGGGAATCCTTCCATTCTCAATACCACTTCCGATACTTGCGCAAACAAAATTCCAACATCAATTCCTCCTTTTAAATAATCAAAACACAATGTAAATACAAAAATTTCGATGGCATTGACTATACACAATACAATTACAAAATCTTCGGCTTAGGATGCACCCATCAAGTTCTTGAGTAACATAATTATTCATTGTTTAAAACGTTTACGCAACACATTCGTGATATCCGTAGGAGTGTACATCAAAAGAAAGTGCGCAAAGTGCGCGACAATTTGCGAAATTTGAAGAAGCGCGTGTCTTCAATTTTGCTCCAACAATTCGTAGAATTAATTAAAATGTATAAGAAATCTAGTTTGGTGCGGCTATGGGCAACGTTCAATGAGAGAAATGTGATTATAAACTGCAATTTTAGATACTTTACAATGCATTTTTTTTCAAAAATATATATTTGTTTATATGTTTAATTTCTTAGTCTACAAAAATTTCGTATTATTTTAAACACCGCGATGTTGTGAGTATATAAAAAAAACAAAAATTAAAAATTATCTACACTACAATGAAGATCTATAGTAAAAGGTGGCATCAAACTCTGATGCACCCACGCGCAGAATTTTAATATCTTTGAATTTTCTGTGAGACATCGCTCGGACTTTACCATTGCTTCATATAATACTGGCTGGTCGAAACAGCACTAAAGACATCCTACTGCCAACTCATAAATCTTGTGTAAAACAAGCAAAAATCTTGCAATTTTACATTGCAATTTCTAAAAGATAATTCAAAGCTACTGTTACTTCAATCAACTCATAATGTGTGAAATCTAAGTCATCGTGACACTTTTTTACTGATGGAACGTGTCACGAAATAAAAATAAAAAATTGCATTAAATATAAAACAAAACCTGACGTTAACTGTAAAAAAAATGAACTTATATATATTTTTTAAACAATTTTAAACCATTTTGCACAATATAATAAAAACCATGACTCATTTTCCCCCAAATATTTTATTAATTGTCTACTGAAGAGGTGTCATCTTGTCGCAAAAGTCAAACAATGACATGAATTTTCCGCTACTATTTGCTCAAGAGTCGTGTTAAAAGGCAAGTGAGTCATTATTGCCAAATTAAAAAGCGGTTTTTTATACAACGCAAAAAAAAAACATATTCCACATTAAAACTTGCCTAGATTGTTGTAAACTATTTCAACTAAAATAAATTAGGTTATCTAAAAGAGGTTTTATGCGATCGTTTAGTTCTCGATTTATTTATTACAAAAAAAAATTGTTTGGCCATAGAATGATCTAGAATGCACATAGATTGCCAAATATTTGAATAAACCAGATTTTTACATTGATAGAATTATCTAATCTGAATCTACGTTCAAATATTTCATTTCTTGGATGATTTACCAACTATTATTTCACTACAATGATTGTCAGCTAGATAAAACAATATAACACGTTTATATCAATCGTTTAATTATTTATAGTGAAATACATTTCTTTTTAATTGAGTACTGAAATTGGTACGAGCATGTTGTAATTTTTATAACAGACAAATGGAATGTGTTTCAAATCGAATCGTGTTTAGATAACTAGGCGAAAATAATCTGTTTAATCTTCTAATAACTGAATTATGCTCTCAAGTTGTTAATTAAACGGTTAAACGAGGGGCAAGTACCCCCTGTAGAAATTAAATTATATTTGATCCCATAAAATGTTGTTTCATCAAATTCAATTCTTTTAGCAGTTGTGTAGGTGCTGCTTAAGAATTCATCTACTGGTTTGAGTCCTCACCATTCAGGTGAAGTCCAAATCCACAATTAACTCATTCTGCACCTATAAACGTAACAATCCAAGAAGCTTTTTGTAAGGATCTGTCCATTTTTAAATCATAAAGAATAAATACATTAATTGATACAATGATAATAAAAAAAACCAAGTGTCAGAAGAACTGCATTTTTGCGTATTGTGAGATTTTTTTTAATATTTTTCTATTTTTTTATAGACTATTAGATTATGCCCGTACTTTTAATGAAATATTTTTATTTATTTGATGAAATGTTTATAAAATACAATCGTTTCAATTTTGAAGTCAATAATTTTTTTAAGTCACAAAATTCAAATTATAATTTTGAAATTAATCAGAAAATTGAACTAAAATACAAATATATATAATAATTTTGCACTTATATTCTACAATGTAAATTACATTGAAAAATTCAGATTTTTCGGCTGATTATTGAATAGAAAATGTTTTGTGGTATTTAAATGGGTCATCTTTTTATTTGAAGATACCTTGAAAATATTTATCAATCCAAATTTATTATTTTTTACATGTCTTCATTCGTGTTAAAATTTTCACATTTTCGAAAGTGAGTTTATGATATGTTTTTAATAGATCTTGATCTCAGAATTTAGAATCTGCATGCGATTTTGTTGCGAAATGAATAGATTGCGAAAAAATGTTAGAAATATTAATTCGCTGTTTTGATGGATGGCACATTTTCTAATAGAAAATCATCTCAGGATTCTAAATCCGCAATCCGTTTTATTCTAGGCCTAACGGTTTCAGAGATATCGTCAAAAAACTGAAAAATTAAAAATGAGACGAAAAAATTCAATTTTTTGAAGAAATTTTCATATTTTCGAAAGTGAGTTTTCTGATATTTCTTAATACTATTTCATCCTAAAACGTTGAAGCTGCAAGTGATTTTGTTGAGAACTGAAATAGTTCAAATAGCAAAGATTTTCGAAATGAGGAGTAAAAAATATTTTCAAATGGACGTCCAATGTTAAAATTTACAATTTTTATTCTATGTGAAAAAATGATTAATTAAGACATCTTCTAATAAGTTAATGAAAGAATTTTCTTTAATAATATGATTACAGAAATTAATTAATCCTCATAATTTTTTTTTAAACAATCTACACCTTTCAAATGATATTTAATAGTTAGTTAAAGAGTCCGCAATCCTAAAGATTGGTTGGAAACAGCACGCCATGCCGATCTATCCTGAGCTAATCCCTTCATCTCCCTATAGCTATTCATCTCAACGTCTTCAACTATCTGACTCACATACTCCAATCTAGGCCTACCTACCCCTCTCTTTCCCTCCACACTACCTTCTATGATCAATTGCATAATCCCCCCATGCCTAAGAATATGCCCTACTAATCTGTCTCTCCTACGCTGTAACACTCTCCAGATACTTCTCTTCTCCCCTACTAACTCTAGTACAGCTTCATTTGTTACTTTATCTTCCCAACCAATCCTCATCATCCTCCTATAACACCACATTTCAAGTGCTTCTAATCTACGCTTCTCTTCCTTTCCTATAGTCCACGCCTCACACCCGTACAGTGCTACACTTCAAACATATACCTTCAGTAATCTTTTTCTAATACCCAAGTCAATATTTGATCTTAAAATCTGTTCTTTTTCTACGAATGCCTTCCTACCCTGTGCTATCCTACACTTTATATCTACCTTGCTTCGATTATCTTTTGTGATTCTACTGCCTAAATAACAAAAATCTGACACTTCTTCGATTCTATTATCTCCTATTGTGATCCTCATTTTTCTACTGCATTCCTTTTTGTCACACCTCATCACTTTAGTTTTACCTATATTTATTTTCATGTTAAAATCCCTAGTCAATACTGCCTGCATACCATTCAATACCCTTTCTAAATTCTTTTCGCTTTCTTCCAATATAGCTATATCGTCGGCGAATCTCAGCATATATATTTTCTCTCCCTGTACATTCACACCTACACTATACTCTTCTTTTACTTTGTTTATTGCATCTTCTATATATAGATTAAATAATAACGGTGAAAGTGTACATCCCTGCCGAACTCCCTTCCCTATTTTTGCTACCTCTTCTTCCCCCTCAATTCTAACTAAGGCAGTTTGGTGTTTATATAAATTAAAAATTATTCTCCTATCCTTATAATCTATACCCGTTTCTTTCAAAATTCTAAACATTATGTCCCAATCTACATTATCAAATGCCTTTTCTAAGTCTACAAAAGCTATGCAAGTTAACTTTCCTACCCTCTTTCTTTTTTCTACTACCGTTCTTAGTGCTAGAATCGCCTCTCTCGTCCCTCTGTTTTTCCTAAAACCAAACTGATCTTCTCCTAGCCTTTCCTCTACTTTATTTTCTAATCTCCTATAAATAATCTTTAACAATATCTTCGATGCATGTGATAGTAGGCTAATGGTCCTATAGTTCTCACACAGATTAGCTCCTATTTTCTTCGGCATTGTTACTATTCTACTACGCTGAAAATCCTGTGGTACTTCTCCCTTCTCATATATTTTACAAACTAACCTGTATAATCGCTCCTGCATTTTTTCCCCTGCGTGTTTTATTAATTCGGCTGGTATCATATCAATCCCCGCTGCTTTGTTATTCCGTAAATCATTTAATGCTCTATGAAACTCTGACCTAAGTATGCTAGGACCTAAGTCATCCTCATCTATCTGTTCCACACTTTCTAGCTCCTCCATGTCCTGCCTACCTTTATATAAATCTTCAAGATACTCCTTCCATCTTCTAGCTTTTTCCTTATTTTCTGTGAGTTCCTTACCCTGCTTATCACATATAATGTTACCCTTTGGTTTTACTTTAGAAAAATGTGACTTAATTTTCCTGATATTTAATATAATACATTTATTCGAACTACTCGAACATTCAGATTTTGATGATTCAGTGAATACTTATCGCGTACATTTTAATTAATTCTTCATTATTTAAATAATGCTGAAAAAAAGTCTGTTGCAAACTATATTAGGCATGCTATTTGCGTAGCAAATCCACAATAATAATCCAAATATGGACAAAACTAGTATCGCAAGAACAAATTTGAATATCCTATAATTTTTATCGTACAATAACATTTTCGGACCAAAGTACGACCTACAGTAGTTCCTGTTTCCTCATAAATGTGATGTATGTTGTAAATGATCATAAATTTATGTTATTCTCGCTTTTGCTGTAGCTGTACAGATTTATCTTAATATTTATACGCACAAAGTGACTTCGCGAATCTTCGTCATTCCATTTTGTGCGCACAACAGACCATATAATATATTTTTTATACGATCTTTGATTATATGAATATAACGTTGCAAATCTTTCAATTACTCACCAGGCATTTGCAGACGATTTACAGTTTTACCATTTTCTTGTAAAGTCTCTCATTAGCAGACCCGCTAACGGCATTATATTTTTTAGTCCCAAAACTCAACGAAATTAATTCGCTTTTGCTATATAAAAAAAAAATGTATTAACTTAACAGCAAATTCTAAAAAACGATTTTTTTACATAACAATGCATGATTCAATTTTTCGAAGATATGCTTTGGACGTGTCCTTTGAATATATAATTACAAAAAAATTCAAATTTTATATGAAAGTTAACAATTTCCTGTAATTCCATATAAGCATTTTATTTATAACAATAGACCATTGAAACCAATATAATTTTCTTGTTTTATACAATTGTGCAGTAATAATATAATATTGTATACGCTTTCCATTGCAAAATAGTATAGTACATTAAGTTATCTCAACCAGAAAATTAATCTGCTGGCCAATTGAATTTTAGTAGCCTGAAATTATCTCTCAAATCAAAAAATATGTTTTTGCTGCAATTATCATTAGAGAAATCAAATATGAATTAAAGACCAATTAGAAAATAATTTACAAGACCATCAGCATTTTAAAACTTTTAGTTAAATATTTTTAATATTTAGATACTTAACATTTTTTTTGTTATTGCAATTTGCATAGATATTAATAACAATAATAATTCTCTTTATTGGTGACAATAACGTACAAAAAAATACATAATAATAGACTTTTTAAGAAATAAATCGCCAAAAGGATTGTGGTCAAATTAATGAAATATGCAGAACATGTTTCGCATTAGCGATGTGTAGTTCACTCGCGAACCGTTCACTCTGAACGGTTCAATCAAATGACTGTGACGATGTTTTGCAACGACCTATAGGTCAATATGACCTTATACTAGGTCCTGACCCGTCGTCTACTAAACCGTCCATGAATCACAACGGCTCGTAAACGATGCAGTATAATATACATTACATATACAGTACTAACATTTAATTGGTGATAAAATGTGTTGGTGAACGGAACGAAATAGGAAACTCGATGCGATATTGCAACAGCAGCATTGCCGAGCGAGTCACAATTTATATGTTGGTATCAGATTTCATTTGGAATTATATATTTAATATATTCGCAAGATTAAATATGTCATGCCATAGCAAATTTGTGCAATAATGCAAAAATAAACATCTAAATCTTATAGTTCTTCTATTTCATACTCAGTGCAATGCAATCATTTAATATCAAGTCAAAACTTTGAAGTTTGAACAGAAAAGATTCGGAATAGAAAATATAAATTATAACGCCAAACAAAACGATTCTATCTAGTTCATTTTATTATAGTTTGTACATTTAATTTTCAAGTGTTAGTAAAGTAGTAAATATTTTCATCAGTAACTACAAATAAGTATTTTAGAACTTCATATAAATAATCGTGAGTGCCTAGAAAAGATTATATTTCCTTATATATACGTTTTGTATAAATTATAAACATTGTTCTCTTTTCCTCGTCATTCTTAATTCAAAATAAGTATTGTAATATTTCAATTGTGTCAATAGTGTGCCAATGCACTGCATATGCCTCCTAGGGGCAAGACATGGGCAACGACGCTCTGGCCTATAGAGCGGTCCCTATACAGGGATCCCGGTCTATAGGAAAGATTCAGGCTAACCCACGGTATTAGGGGGATTAGGCTGAATCGGTGGGGCGACGGCTAAAATATGCACTCATTGGTCGGTGCAAGGCAAGGAGAAACCAGCACTGTACCCTTCTCCAGATTACAGTGTGAAAATGTCGATTATCTCAAATATAATACCCCAGATAAGTAGAGCCAATGGCTCAGAATCTCATCCTGCTACTTGGGTAGCAGGCAAGCCCTCGGATTCTGGGGCGGGCAAGAGATCGATTGCGTCGAGAATTCTACGAGTCGGAGCGTGGAATATACGCAGTATGAATAGGATAGGAAAGTTAGAGAATTTGAAATTAGAAATGGAAAGACTTAAACTGGATATTGTAGGGATTAGTGAAGTTAGGAGGAAAGATCAAGTAGATACGTGGTCAGGAGAATACAGATTAATAACCACAGCATCAGATAATGGGCATACCGGTGTAGGTTTTATAATGAATAGAAAGTTGGGATGTAGAATAAAGAGTTATTGCCAAGTTAGTGATAGAATTATAACTATTAGATTAGACACGAAGCCAACGGACACAGTTATAGTGCAAGTATATATGCCAACTTCAAGTCACGATGATGAGGAGGTAGAATCCATTTATGAGGAGATTGAATCTAGGTTAGCAAACGTTAAAGGACAGGATAATCTAATTGTAACCGGAGATTGGAATGCCGTAGTAGGTAAGGGAAAGGAAGTTTCAATAGTAGGAGAATATGGAATAGGAACACGTAATGATAGAGGGGATAGATTGGTAGAGTTTTGTATTAGGAATAAGCTAGTGGTAGCAAACACGCTTTTTCAGAATCACAAGCGCAGGATATATACGTGGAAAATGCCAGGAGATATAGGGAGGTATCAGATAGATTACATACTGGTTAAAGAGAGGTTTAGGAACCAGATTAAGAATTGTAAGAGTTACCCTGGAGCAGATATTGATAGTGACCATAATTTAGTAGTCCTGGACTCAGAGGTCAAATTCAAGAAATTACAGAAGTCTAAACAGGTCAGAGTAGATGTCGATAGGTTAAAATTAGCTGATGTATGTGAAAAGTACAAGCAGAAAGTAGAAATCATGGCTAATGGAACATCTAGGAGCGACATAGATTGCGAATGGAGGGAAATCAGAAATGGGTTAACTACAGCAGCAAATGAAGTATTAGGCACAAAGAAAAGGGCAGGTAGGAGGGAATGGATCACGGAAGAAATAGTTAAAATGATAGAAGCAAGAAGGAAAATTAAAATTGGAAACACAGAAGCAGGACAGAAAAAATATAAGGAACTAAGGAACTTAATTAATAGGAAATGCAAGCTAGCGAAAGAAGAGTGGATAAAAGGAAATTGTGAGGATATTGAGGAGGATATGAGAAGAGGTAAAGTAGATTTGGGCTACAGGAAAATTAAGTCACATTTTTCTAAAGTAAAACCAAAGGGTAACATTATATGTGATAAGCAGGGTAAGGAACTCACAGAAAATAAGGAAAAAGCTAGAAGATGGAAGGAGTATCTTGAAGATTTATATAAAGGTAGGCAGGACATGGAGGAGCTAGAAAATGTGGAACAGATAGATGAGGATGACTTAGGTCCTAGCATACTTAGGTCAGAGTTTCATAGAGCATTAAATGATTTACGGAATAACAAAGCAGCGGGGATTGATATGATACCAGCCGAATTAATAAAACACGCAGGGGAAAAAATGCAGGAGCGATTATACAGGTTAGTTTGTAAAATATATGAGAAGGGAGAAGTACCACAGGATTTTCAGCGTAGTAGAATAGTAACAATGCCGAAGAAAATAGGAGCTAATTTGTGTGAGAACTATAGGACCATTAGCCTACTATCACATGCATCGAAGATATTGTTAAAGATTATTTATAGGAGATTAGAAAATAAAGTAGAGGAAAGGCTAGGAGAAGATCAGTTTGGTTTTAGGAAAAACAGAGGGACGAGAGAGGCGATTCTAGCACTAAGAACGGTAGTAGAAAAAAGAAAGAGGGTAGGAAAGGTAACTTGCATAGCTTTTGTAGACTTAGAAAAGGCATTTGACAATGTAGATTGGGACATAATGTTTAGAATTTTAAAAGAAACGGGTATAGATTATAAGGATAGGAGAATAATTTTTAATTTATATAAACACCAAACTGCCTTAGTTAGAATTGAGGGGGAAGAAGAGGTAGCAAAAATAGGGAAGGGAGTTCGGCAGGGATGTACACTCTCACCGTTATTATTTAATCTATATATAGAAGATGCAATAAACAAAGTAAAAGAAGAGTATAGTGTAGGTGTGAATGTACAGGGAGAGAAAATATATATGCTGAGATTCGCCGACGATATAGCTATATTGGAAGAAAGCGAAAAGAATTTAGAAAGGGTATTGAATGGTATGCAGGCAGTATTGACTAGGGATTTTAACATGAAAATAAATATAGGTAAAACTAAAGTGATGAGGTGTGACAAAAAGGAATGCAGCAGAAAAATGAGGATCACAATAGGAGATAATAGAATCGAAGAAGTGTCAGATTTTTGTTATTTAGGCAGTAGAATCACAAAAGATAATCGAAGCAAGGTAGATATAAAGTGTAGGATAGCACAGGGTAGGAAGGCATTCGTAGAAAAAGAACAGATTTTAAGATCAAATATTGACTTGGGTATTAGAAAAAGATTACTGAAGGTATATGTTTGGAGTGTAGCACTGTACGGGTGTGAGGCGTGGACTATAGGAAAGTAAGAGAAGCGTAGATTAGAAGCACTTGAAATGTGGTGTTATAGGAGGATGATGAGGATTGGTTGGGAAGATAAAGTAACAAATGAAGCTGTACTAGAGTTAGTAGGGGAGAAGAGAAGTATCTGGAGAGTGTTACAGCGTAGGAGAGACAGATTAGTAGGGCATATTCTTAGGCATGGGGGGATTATGCAATTGATCATAGAAGGTAGAGTGGAGGGAAAGAGAGGGGTAGGTAGGCCTAGATTGGAGTATGTGAGTCAGATAGTTGAAGACGTTGAGATGAATAGCTATAGGGAGATGAAGGGATTAGCTCAGGATAGATCGGCATGGCGTGCTGTTTCCAACCAATCTTTAGGATTGCGGACTCTTTAACTAACTAATATTTCAATTATTTATTTTTTAACATTTAATATTTTTATATTGGGAAAAAAAGAGATTATTTTCAGTATTTCATATAGGTCGTGAACTAGTTCATTTTTAAAAGATGTAGTAGTTCACGACCTATAGTTCATGAACGGTGCATTGAAATGAACTACGATCTGGGTCCTCAAAGTGACCTACAGTTTGCCATCGCTACTTCACACGCTTTGGTCTTCCTCACAACCCATGATTTATGTTAAAATTGTCATTTAAAAGAAATTATTTTTTGGAACAGTAACCCACATTAGTAGCAATGATATTCTGCAAAACTTGACCCATCATATCGAATTATTTTCATATGTTTTTTTTTCGAAATTTTTCGACATGAACCATAAAATTGGGGTTTTTATTTTTATATATTTTTATAAATTGGAACTATTTTATTTTTTGACAAGTTAGTGTTAAAATGCAAACCAAATATAACCCAGATTAATTAGCAAACGTACAATTTAAATAATATTTATTCTTCTTGAGCACTTTCTTCGTGTCTACCTCATTCTAACTCGTAAATATATTATTTGCTTCCGCAATATTTGGCAATTTCATTCTTTTGTAACCGATTTCTATTTTGCTACACATCACGCAATATTGCGTTTTATTTCAACCGTACCGATGTGCAATTAAACAAATATTTTTTGGAAAGTTCCCGATGTTAGATTTGGTCAGATTAAACTCAATTTCTAAATAAAGCAATTATATTAACTATGCCAATTTATGGTTAAAAAAGAATTTGAAATATAAAAACCGTCCAAATTTAAAGCAATCTATTCGTTTGAAAATTTCATCTTAGCATTAAGCATTTTCATACCTGAGAATTAATTAAAAAAGTGGTTGGTCAATTATACAATTGAAATTTTGGAAAAAGAAAAACCTTGCTCAGTATTCACCAATTAATTTCTTAATTAATCGACGATGGAGGCAATATAGTCTCATCGAGACATGGGTAATAATAATTCAAAAATAATGAATTGATGAAGAAGCTCCTCCACATCACTGATTGACATAAATTGATATTCGCATCAAGTTCGTTGATGTTGATTGACATATCATGCAGAGCCGAGACGAAGACTATCAACCGTTGAGCATTGTTCATCCGATTAGGCCTTAACCCAGAGTAACCCCGATCCGATGTTCGCCTGCCTGGTGCTGCCCAACTAACATCATGTTCATGGGGAAACAGAAAACAATATCATATCGTGATGAACTGACAGCCTTCCACGTTATACTACACCAATTCCACTAGCCGGAGGAATAACATATACACGGGAAAAAAATTCTTGTCGCTAAGAACGCAATTGTTGCTTTTTCAAGGGTGGTAGAAATTTTCTTACCCGGGGGGGCGGAATTTAAGGAATCTAATCACCAATTTTTACCTAAATAATTTTTACTGTGATTCAAAATAACTTCAGAATTGGAAATATACTCAAGAGATACATTTTTGTTTGTGCAATTCATTTTTTAATTTTTCAAACAATTATATGTATTTTTGAATGAAACAAAATTACGAATTCTTCTGTATGTAATTTACTAAATTCTTGGATTGTTAGTATATTTCCGATAAAATTATTGATTACAACATTACAGTAGCTTTCTTTGAAATTAATATCAACGTACAAACTTTTGGAGGATTTACAACAATTTACAAGCAACTAATTGTTGCTTAATTAAGCATTTAAATTAAATTACGCGAAATATTATATTGTGTAATTTTTATCAGCTATACAAAAAACTCCAGTCTCTAATTTTGTGATAACAACAAAAATGCATTGATAAAGATTTATAACAAGGAAGAAAAACTGGTCAAATTAATTTTAAAAAACTGCAAGAAATTGAAATTTTTACCAAAAAAAAATTAATTGGTTGCATTGCTAAAGATGCAATATATGCAAACGAATTTTGTTAATTTTTTCAGTGCCATATTTTCCATTACAATAAATTTCGACCTTAAAATGCACGCTGTATATATAAAAATAATTTCTAAAATATTTTTACAGGAATTCTTCCAATCTCTAACATTTTAAATATAAAAAGAATATTTATCAAAACAAGAAAAACTATCGCTTTTAGAACGAGTCAAATTTATTTAAAAAAAACTGCAATAAATTGAAATTTTTACAAAAAATAAATGAATTGGTTCCACTTCTAAAGCTATAAAATTTACAAACGAATTTTGTTAATTTTTTCAGTGCCATTTTTTTCATTACAATAAATTTAGACCTTAAAATACACGCTGTATATCTAAAAATAATTTCTGGAATATTTTTACAGAATTTTTTCCAATCTTTAATATTTTTCATATAAAAATAATATTATCAAAACAAGTAAAACTATCACTTTTAGAATAAGCAAAAATTTATTAAAAAAAACTACACGAAATTGAAATTTTTACAAAAAAATAATTAATTGGTTGCATTTCTAAAGCTATAATATCTACAAACGAATTTTGTTAATTTTTTCAGTGTCATATTTTTCATTACGATAAATTTAGATATTAGAATACACGCACGCTGTATATCTAAAAATAATTTATGGAATATTGTTACAGGAATTCTTCCATTCTAAATATTGTTCATATAAAAATAATATTAAAAGACATTTTAAAAAATTCTAAAATTCGTACTATCCTGTATAACTGTTAAAAAATAGCTCGCAAGTCAAAACACTCAATAATATGTGACAAAAAGTCACAAAAACTGTTAAAAAAACAGTTTTTTTAACAGTTTTAGTGACTTTTTGTCATTACAATTTTTCATTACAATAAATTTAGATCTTAGAATACATTCGAAAATATCTAAAAAATACCTAAAAATAATTTTTGGAATATTTTTACAGAAATTCTTCCAACCTTAAATATTGTTCATATAAAAATAATATTAAAAGACAAAGAAAAAAATTCTAAAATTCGTATTATCCTGTATAACTGTTAAAAAATACCTCGCAAATCAAAACACTCAATAATGGTGTGACAAAAAGTGACAAAAACTGTTAAAAAAAATAGTTTTTGTGACTTTTTGTCATTACAATAAATTTAGATCTTAGAATACATTCTAAAATATCAAAAAAAAATATCTAAAAATATTTCAAAATAATATTTGGAATATTTTTACAAAAATTCTTCCAATTTTAAATATTGTTCATATAAAAATAATATTAAAAGGCAATGAAAAAAATTCTAAAATTCGTACTATACTGTATAGCTGTTAAAAAAATAGCTCGCAAGTCAAAACACTCAATAATGTGTGATAAAAAAATCACAAAAAAAGCTATTCAAAAAAAATTTGTTTCTTCGTGTACATCGCTGCTCCGGTTCTGTATCGTAGTACATATTTATCCAATAAAGGAAAGATAGGAAAACTGACTAGGGACAGATTAGATATATCTATTTATTAATCTTATCGGGGCACCGCGGAATTGAAAAAAATATATTAACCAAAAAAAACATTTTTTCAGTAACGAAAAAATTCTTTCGGACCATAGATTGCTTATAGAATTAAGATAAACAGTAATAAGTTGGATTTACAACGAAAAATTGGTAAAACAGCTAAAAGCAAAAAACCATTAATAGAAAAACATATATATCTATCTTATCAATTCCACCACAGCTGGAGTGTAGGAGTGCTTGGTTGATGATTGATACCAGTAGCGTCTACCAGTCGGTTCAATCAACATCAGTTGTTGTTTGAGCGCGCTAGCGTGAGGTCTTCGCGTTCAATTTTCGCGAGCTCCTGCACGCGACTAAATCGCGCACAACGTGCAAACACTGTTCACTTGTTTTTTGGCAATTTTGACAACTATTCAGTGAAACTCGCTTCCGCTATTACCGCTACCAATTGCCAGGTAGCTATAGAAACGGAACGGATTTGTTGTCACATATGTTTTCCATCAATCCATGTTTCCAACATATGATTGTTTGCCATAGTAAAGTACAGTAGACTGATTGGCACTAGTTAGCGTCGCGTCGACAATTCGCGTTTATGTCCATTCTGCAGTCCTTTGAAAGGTCACGAACTAGTCGCACGCTAAATATATTCATAACAATCGTGTGTGTGGTTAACAATACGTGAATAATTCGTGTTCCTGGTTCAGTGTTCCCAGTTCATAACCGCGCATTCATTAATCCTGGATCAAGACTGATAAACAGGCAGCGAAAATGCTCGTAATCGAGGTGAGTTTTTCTCCGCAACAGTCGAATGATATTTTCTAATTGGATTCGGTCTTAGAATGTTGAAGCTTCAAGTGATTTTGTTTGGGAAATTAATAGTTCGGTAGATTCAGTGGAATTGGAAATATTTTTATGTGGAAGTCCCATGTAAAAAAATTTAATTTTTAATTCGCGCGTTATTTCAGACGCGCGCGCGTTATTATATTTTCTATTGTAGTTTTCTAATAGGAAATTATCTCAGGATCTTAAATACGCAATCGGTTTTATTTTAGGGCTAAGGGTTTGATAGATATCTTCAAAAAACTAAAAAACGAAAATTTCACATTTTCGAAAGTGATGTTTTTTTATAGGGCTTGATCTCAGAATTTAGATTCAAAAATGCAAGCGATTTTGTTGCGAAACGAATAGATGCGAAAAAAATGGAATTTCTGTTTGAAATATTTTTATATGGACGTCACGTGAAAAAAAAACAATTTTTAATTCGCGAGATGCTTCGATGGAACATTTTGTAATAGAAATTTATCTCAGATTCTAAATCCGCAATCAGTTTTATTCTAGGCCTAATGGTTTGATAGATATTGTCAAAAAACTGAAAACATTAAAAATGAGAAGAAAAAATTTAATTTTTTGATGAAATTTTCACATTTTCGAACGTGAGTTTTCTGATATTTTCTAATACTAGAATGTTTTCAACTTAGAATGTTGAAGCTGCAAGTGATTTTGTTGAGAAATGAATAGATGCGAAAAAAATGGAATTTCTATTGGAAATATTTTTATATGGACGTCACGTGAAAAAAAAACAATTTTTAATTCGCGAGATGCTTCGATGGAACATTTTGTAATAGAAATTTATCTCAGATTCTAAATCCGCAATCAGTTTTATTCTAGGCCTAATGGTTTGATAGATATTGTCAAAAAACTGAAAACATTAAAAATGAGAAGAAAAAATTTAATTTTTTGATGAAATTTTCACATTTTCGAACGTGAGTTTTCTGATATTTTCTAATACTAGAATGTTTTCAACTTAGAATGTTGAAGCTGCAAGTGATTTTGTTGAGAAATGAATAGATGCGAAAAAAATGGAATTTCTATTGGAAATATTTTTATATGGACGTCACGTGAAAAAAAAACAATTTTTAATTCGCGAGATGCTTCGATGGAACATTTTGTAATTGAAAATTATCTCAGATTCTAAATCCGCAATCAGTTTTATTCTAGGCCTAATGGTTTGATAGATATTGTCAAAAAACTGAAAACATTAAAAATGAGAAGAAAAAATTTAATTTTTTGATGAAATTTTCACATTTTCGAACGTGAGTTTTCTGATATTTTCTAATACTAGAATGTTTTCAACTTAGAATGTTGAAGCTGCAAGTGATTTTGTTGAGAAATGAAATAGTTCAAATAGCAAAGATTTTCGAAATGAGGAGTAAAAAATATTTTTAAATGGAAGGTCCAATGTTAAAATTTACAATTTTTATTCTATGTGAAAAAATGATTAAATGAGACATCTTCTAATGGGTTAATGAAAGAACATTCTTTAATAATATGATTACAGAAATTAATTAATCATCATCATTTTTTTTTAACAATCTGCATGTTTCAAAAAATATTTAATAAAATATATTTATTAGAACTACTCGAACATTCAGATTTTGATGATTCAGTGAATACTTATTGCGTACATTTTAATTAATTCTTTATTATTTAAATAATGCTGAAAAAAAGTCTATGCTATTTGCGTATCAAATCCGCAAAAATAATCCAAATATGCACATATTTATATGTAAAAAATATTTTTTTTAATTCACGTGTTATTTTGATGGACGCCACATTTTCTAATAGAAAATCATCTCAGGATTTAGTAATCAGTTTTATTCTAAATGTAACGGTTCAAAAGATATCGTCAAAAAACTGAAAAATGAGAAGCGTACCCCCTTTGAAATTTTTTGATGATATTTTCACATTTTAAACAGTGAGTTTATGATATTTTCTAATATGATTTGATTCCATAATGTTGAATCTGCAAGTGATTTTCTTGGGATGGTAAATAGTTCAAATAGCAACGATTTTCAAAATGAGGAGTAAAAATATTTTCAAATGGACGTCCAATGTTAAAATTGTAAATTTTTATTCTATGTGGCAAAAATGAATGAAGAAATGATTGAATGGGACATTTCATTTTTGAAAAATCTCTATTTCCCACTTCTCGAAATGCATCGACGATTATTAAATAAAAATTCCAAAAGTTCCAAACATTTAAAGTTACTTCGAACTAGACCTGAGCGTTATGTTTAGATTTCGCAGAAATTGATGTACGGAAATTTCGTATATGAAAATAATTAAATGCGCTAAATGAGTCACGGGCTGAATATTTTCGATTGATTTGATAAATGTCTAGAATCCCTGATAACGATAAAATATTATGGATTATTCCATTGTATATTTTGTAGGTATTCATTTTTTATTTTGCTACCTACAACATAGATAAATTAATTATTGTGACCTAATAGTGTCACAAAATGAATAATATTGATCAATTTTTGCGATTATATTCGCAACAATCATTTCTAGATTTTACGTAAAACATTCCGGTGATTGATTTTTTTTTTTTGCAAAAATGTACTGTTTACATAGTACTCAAAATATCAGATAATAGTTGGCTTCAATTTAAGTTTGCGCATTTTGATTAATAATTCATTGTATTTGTTATTAATGTACATTCTTTTCGTTTTATTCGCAAAATTTTATTATAAATACATATTTTTGACAAAAAATCATATCTGAAGACATGTTAACTTATGATCATATGACAAAAATTGTGTCTATTTGATCAAATAAAAAGAAATATTTATTATATTTAATTATATTTAATATTTAGAAAATTGCATCAGTGCAATAATTTTTATTCCAATTCTACATTACAAAAGTAGCTGTATATTATTTTCGTAATTACGATAAAAGGTTTAAAAAGTAAATTAGGAAACTAGTGTTCATGGGCGACACGTGTCGATGTGATATTATTATCAATTATATTCCAAGCGATTTGTTTTATTTCGACTTGACGCCATAAAAAGTGAATTAAATGAAAGTGCATTGCGTACCTCAACACGTCTATTTTAGACAAATTCATCAAATCAAAGTGAAAATAAATGAACATACACCTGATCTGTCCAGGAGCTCTGCTATAAAAACACATTTTGACATGTATTTCCTGGGTTCTGTGCTTCTTCTAATTCTAAACAGTTCGAAATTAGGCCGATAAAGATTAAATATAAACAATTACGTTAAACCAAAATGAAACCACATCTCATTTCAGAGAAAGTAAGTGGAAGATTTTGTATTTGCACCTGCTCCTATACGAACAGTAACCAGATTTCCATACAAACATTATTTTCGATACGATTTAGGCGACTGGTTTATGTAAACGGTGCCGCTCCAGAATTGAATTTTGGTTTATATTTCTAGTTAAAGATAGCCAATGTATTTTATTTACGCCACACGCTAAAGTTAAAGTTGATTGTCCTTCGTTTCGTCATATAATTTGGCATGTGAAAATATTTCCGTGCCAAAATGATCGAACAAATTAGACAGCTGCAGCTCCTCAAAGCCGTAGCTGAGGTTTTTTGTTTTTAATATGCCAGAGTCAAATTATTTTTATGTCGCAAAATTTTTTTAACTGCATTTTTGTTTTGGTACAACTTGTGATATAATATGTACTTTTTCACCAGTAAAAAAAACGTAATAAAGTTTATATAAAATTAAATAAAGTTAAATTGGCGGATCAAACAGATTTCTATATAAATCCACCTGTCATTTTGACAACGTCACGACAAATCATCATGAAACACTTAATTCTATTTGTCATTTTGACAACGTCACATCAAATCATCATCAAACATATCATTATATCTGTCATTTTGACAACGTCACGTCAAATCATCATGAAACACGTAATTCCATCTGTCATTTTGACAACGTCACGTCAAATCATCATCAAACATATCACTCTATCTGTCATTTTGACAACGTCACGTCAAATCATCATGAAACACGTAATTAAATCTGTCATTTTGACAGGGTCACGTCGAATCATCATCAAACATATAATTCTATGTGTCATTTTGACAACGTCACGTCAAATCATCATGAAACATGTAATTCTATGTGTCATTTTGACAACGTCACGTCAAATCATCATCAAACATATCATTCTCTCTGTCATTTTGACAACGTCACGTCAAATCATCATGAAACACGTAATTATATCTGTCATTTTGACAGGGTCACGTCGAATCATCATCAAACATATAATTCTATGTGTCATTTTGACAACGTCACGTCAAATCATCATGAAACATGTAATTCTATGTGTCATTTTGACAACGTCACGTCAAATCATCATCAAACATATCATTCTCTCTGTCATTTTGACAACGTTACGTCAGATCATCATGAAACACATAATTCTATGTGTCATTTTGACAGGGTCACGTCAAATCACCATCAAACATATAATTCTATGTGTCATTTTTATAACGTCACGTCAAATCATCATGAAACACGTAATCCTATCTGTCATTTTGACAGGGTCACGTGAAATCATCATCAAACATATAATTCTATCTGTCATTTTGACAACGTCACGTCAAATCATCATGATACATGTAATTCTATGTGTCATTTTGACAGGGTCACGTCAAATGATCATGAAACATATAATTCTATGTGTCATTTTGACAACGTTACGTCAAATCATCAATAAATATATAATATTTTCTGTTATTTTGATATGGTCACGTGAAATCACCAACAAACTTAAAATTCTATGTGTCATTTTGACAGGGTCACGGTGACATCTGTGACAAATATAGTTTTGGTGATTTATAATGTACTAAAAGTGTAAAAAAAATTGGCGAAACGAATCAATATCCATATAATATTAGATAAATGATTTTTATTCATAAAACCTTGTATTTTAGCTTGGATGAGAGATAAAGCGATGGTTTTATTCCATTAAGTGCTTGTTTAATCTACATTTTGCAATGATTCGAAAATACGTTCAATGCCGTTTCTAATTCTCGCCGTACATTGATGTATATACAAATTTGGTACTTTGCCATTAAGCATACAATTTCTAATAAATACAATTAGGCAAGTAGTTGTCTATAATAACACAATAAGTGTCTAACCTTAATGCCAAATCCTACAATTTTATGTTTTCGACTGTTCGGTGTACAACAACAACAACCTTGCTGTTGTTACTTGTTATAGCTGAACAATAACAACAATTCCTAATGATTCTATCTTGCGATGGGTGCATTTGCAAGAAGTAACTATCGTAGAGGATTATAATGATGGCGAAAGCCTTGACTTGGCGTTTAACGTAGATATGCCTTTAGGGGCTACACTTTCGTATCTATAATTATGTATAATATAAAGAATAGATAATTCAAATGCACAATGAATCGATTTTATTGTAATTTGCAACTGATTTAAAAAAAATCGCAAGTTGAATGTTATCAATATACCGGGCGTTACGTTGCTTGAACAGGATATTTGAGAATTTTCAAGAAAAATTCCACTTCTTCTTAAAAATATTTACACAGACTATTTATTTGGAAAAGTTATCAGTTCTTAATAATTTGTCATTTGTGTTTAATTAATTTTTCATCGCTTTTTTGTTGCAAGGAACAGTTAAATCGAAACAATACCAAGATTAAGTAGCCAAAATCTTTGTAAATATTTTTCAAACAATTTAAATATACAATTGAATTGAATTTTGATTTAAAAAATATTTTTTATTTGCAATTTTGATGTAAAAATCATCATGTGATCCAATATTTATAATTTAACACAATTTCTTTACCCTGATAGATTAAGAGAAACGAAAATATCTCATCAATTTATAATTAAATCTCAATACCATCATTTCTACATTATATGATTAAATTACTTTAACAAAATTTGCGAAAGTCAAAATATTGGTTGTTTCGCTTTGTTGCATCATTTGATTGTTTTTCATCAATTCGATAGTAATTTGTTTATGAAGTGTGAAATTATTGATTAGAAAGCTTCCTGTACTAAAGTAACTACTAGAAAATATATACAATTTAAAGAAAAATTCCGTTATATAGCTAGAGTTTCTCAAAAGGAAATATTGCAAATACAATCAAATTTAAGCGACTGTTATAATATTTAAACAACGATTAGTAGTTATATAACAGGAAGCGGTACTCCACTATTTATCTAGTGGAACATAAAAATAAAAAATAAATCTACATGAATAATTCCAGGCATATATTCACGAGCCAAACATTTTCAGTTAGTCGCATTAAGATAGCCAAGTAATGTCGTTGTAATAATCATATATTCATGCCTATCACGCCATCACGGTGCTTTACCATTTACCATTTACCATCGAACAAACCCACCACAAAGAAACGGTTGTACATGAGTTCGTAACCAACTCGCTTCGATCCCGCCAAAAAATACGCTAAAATCAACATGTTTTTCATCAACTTGAATTATTTTTATTTTGCGTAAGCTTAAGATGAATTCGTGGCAACGCCGGATCGCAGAACCAGCAAAAGAATGTTTCGCTGTTGTGAATCAATGAATGCACCTCGATATACAAGAGGTGGTAATGTGCGTGACAACAAGAACTGACAACAAGTGTTGGAATGCGAGAATATAATAAGTCCGATAATGAAAAGTACAATCATTAGCTTCTACGAACCTTGGCAGCTAAATGGAAGAAGAAATGTTTTTGTCAGTTAAATAATTACAAGAAAGTCTTAGGAAAATTGTAGACTAATTTTGAAGTACTGCACGATTCCATACTTTGTTTTTTATTATTCAAATACGAAATTAAATTTTAACAATTAAAAATTAAAATTAAACAAAGAAACAATGTATAGAGACGATTAGAAAATATTTATTAATAACCATCGATGTAATAATATTTCAATTCCAAAGTTGGCTGATAATTAGTTCAACATTGCAAATGAACACGAACTAAATGAAAAATTGATTAACATTTTTCAATAATTGCACGTTCAATAACAACAATACAATAGTTTAATAAAAACTCGAAAAGCAATAACCATTGTGGCTAAACTTGCAAGTCAATTCGTTTTTCGATGGATGTAGATCGATTACAAATATTAATATAAAGATGCGGCACTGAAAAAAGAATGTTAAACTGAAGGGCACATTCAATGAAATAAAATCACTCGCAGCGTATATTGAAATTAATTACATATTAGATAATTATTACAATAGACTTGGAGAATAAATCAGTAGTTATTGTTAATTAAATTTAAAAAATTAAATAATATATTACCATTACTTCTTTGTTCGGTCATTTTGTTGACTCACAATGAATAATGAAAGGTTAAATAAAGTAAATTCTACGAAATTTGTTATTAAGAATAGAAACTTCTTATACGAGTTGTTATTAATACCAGTCTAGACGCGTTGATTAAATGTGCCAATAATTTCGCGGCACATCTGAGAAATCTTTAGTCATTTACGGTACTGCTTATTAACCATTGAGCAAATTGCCAAGTTTAGCGGAAAATACAAAAATGAGCAATAATAATTCCTCGTATTTAAATGAACAGCGTATCCTCATTTGATAATTGGATTGTTATCAATTTATTCATACACGTTCAAAAAATGTAATGAATCAAATGTGCGTGAAGAAATGCATTGTTGTGCTGTAGCAATGTGTAGTTCACTCGCGAACCGTTCACTCTGAACGGTTCAATCAAATACTGTAACGATGTTTTGCAACGACCTATAGGTCACTAGGACCTAGTTCGTGAACTATGACCACATGGTGAACGATGGACGTGTACTAGGTCCTGCACCCGTCGTCTACTAAACCGTTCATGAATCACAACGACTCGTAAACGATGCAGTATAGTATACATTACATATACAGTACTAACATTCATTTAGTGATAGTGTGTTGGTGAACGGAACGAAATAGGAAATTCGATGCAATATTGCAACAGCAGCTTAGTCGCAATCTATATGTTGGTATCAGATTTCATTTGGAATAATATAATTAATATATTCGCAAGATTAAATATGTCATGCCATAGCAAATTTTTGCAATAATGCAAAAACAAGCATCTAAATCTTATAGTTCTTCTATTTCATACTGAGTGCAATGTTATCACTTAATATCAAATCAAATCTTTGAAGTTTTAAAACAGAAGATTCGGAATAGAAAATATAAATTATAACGCCAAACAAAACGATTTTATCTAGTTCATTTTATTATAGTTTGTACATTTAATTTTCAAGTGTTAGAAAAGTAGTAAACATTTTCATCAGTAACTACCAATAAGTATTTTACAACTTCATATAAATAATCGTGAGTACCTAGAGAAGATTATATTTCCTTATATATACATTTTGTATAAATTATAAACATTGTTGTCTTTTCTTCCTCATTCCTAATTCAAAATAAATATTGTAATATTTCAATTTATTTATTTTGTACCATTTAATATTTTTATATTGAGAAAAAAAGAGTTATTTTCAGTATTTGCATGTAATTTCATATAGGTCGTGAACTAGTTCTTTTTAAAAGATGTAGTAGTTACATGAACGGTACATTGAAATGAACTACGAACTAGGTCCTCAAAGTGACCTACAGTTTACCATCGCTATTGTGCTGGCTTCGGTCACGTGATTATTGTAGTAAAAACAAATCTAACTGAAACCAACAAAATATTAACTATTAATCTTATGGTTTGTAAATAATGTTATGTTAGCTTTCGAATATATGAATTATTAATATAGTTTGTATTGTCGATAGTTGGAACTCGGGCTATTTAAAATGTTTGTTGATTTAGATTATTTACAAATTTTGGAAAGTATTTGTTGTTTTATTGAAGAAATATGCTTTTGTTTTCGTTTTTTTTTTGTAGTATATAAACTTATATATCACCAGAATTTTGTTTCAAAACAACAAAAAGCAATTTTTATCGAATATTTCTATTTTAGCCTTTTTACATATACATTTTTTAGAAGTTATGCTTTCAATTTCTTCAGCAAGTACTCATTTTTCCATGCACTATTGAAGAAAAGCCCAAAAATATCGACAATTATACAAATAACGCCGATATTTTTAAGAATTAATTACTTTTTAATGATAAATCGGTTTCATTAAAGTACAGTGATTATTTAACAAAAAAAAAATTAATAGTATATAGAAAACTATACCAATTAACATATTCTTTAATTTAATACAACTTTCTTTACTTTGTAGCAAGTTTGTTATTGTATTTGTTAGCATATTCAAAAAGCATCTCACTTTCTGACTTGGTATATTCAAAATATCTAATTAATGTATCTTCAGATTTGACGCTTCCAGGCAAATTTTCAACACAAAATTAAACGTATTAAGTCTCTATTAGCCTTCACTAATTATAAATAGATTTCACGAGTTCAAACATACATTAAAATCGTAAGTAAATATTCATTAGCAAAAGTAAACTAACCGAGAACGATTTGTTAGTATATCTTCACTTTATATTAACCAGAAGGAAAATTTACAGAATTGTTAACTTATTTTTGACTCACTCTTTGCTACAATTAAAATCATTAAATAAATCTGCTGATTTTTAATCAATTCAACCAATAAGAGCATCCTTAGATAAATAAATAAATACTCTTTGTAGGGGCAAACTGTTTGTTATAAAAAAATTATTTTTTTATACAAATATCCTGATCAAGAAATTTGCATAATTAATATTTTACTTTGAGTAATTGCTCCAGAGTTATTCCTTAGATACATCCAGTGAAATGAGTGATTTTGTCATGTCAATTTAATGAGACATCTAACCTTTTGTAACGAATACAAATTTTCTTAAAAATTAAATTCTCTTGTTATATTATTACGAAAAAATCGCTGCTCATTTGAAGATAAAATAAGTATTAAAAGAAGTCGTAAAGTTTGCTTTAATGTGTCTTTCTTAAGTAAGCTGCAGCTCATCTTAAGCCTAGTTATTTGCTAAACGCCTGGTCAAACGACCAAACCCAAAAACCGTGAAGTTTGTTCACCATTTCACTTTCTCCGCAAAGATATAATGTATGTATTTTATGTTAATGTTAACGTTTAATGTTAACATACAACTTAAAATATTTAGTTTGGAATATACTATAATATACGTATATCAAAATTTTTACTGTTTTTTAAATAAATAAAAAAGTGCGGCGAACTTCCTTTTTGTCTCAAATATTGTGTTGCAATATTAAGAATTTTTTGTCGTTAACAATCTGAAGAATTTTGAAACAATTATAAAAATTTGAAGCATCTATTATAAGAATTTGAAGTATATATTTTGAGTCCCAAGTTAAAATATTAACACACCTTTTTTTAAAAAATATCGTATAAAATTATACGATTTATGGTTTCTCCTAGAACACGCTGTATAATATTTACAATTGTTATAAAAGCGAAATTTAATAGATTGATTTAACATGAGAAGATTTCAGAGTACATGCGTCTTTTTTATGCAAGGTAATTTAGAGATATCATGGGTCATTATACAATTCATTAATTTTCAATTTCACGTTTGGAAAGTGGTTTTTATCATGCACTTTTTTGCGTCGATAAAAATTTAGAATGATCGTCGAATTAGTGGCTATTAATAATATAAATATGAATTTTTTTCTAATTACCGAAAGACCAATTTTGAATTTTTTAGTTTGGTGTTAATTTAACATGGTGCCTTATAAAATTGATTTTCTAATAAATGTATGCGCGAATGAAATAAAATTTAACACTTTTGTACCGTGCATTGTATTATAACAGTGTTAATCAAAACTAAATTAAATCTTTGAAAAGTATGTCAGTTCTAAAGCTCTAAAGAGGTAGCTCGCTGTTTACGTACAATCCACGGTCTGCCTACCTATTAAAATTAGCCGATTCTAAAATATTCATACTGACGGAACAGATGGGTAATAAGTTGATGTAACATTTATTAATAATAAATTGAGTTTACTACAACGCTACAAGAAAGATGAATGAATATTAAAACTGCATTTTACCGAGGCAATATACAATAGAGTGTCGGAAAGCATTTATTAATTTAGAACTGAGTACCGTAAAATTGCACGTGACTTATTAGCAAATCTAGTTATATATAAATTAGAAATCATTAATCGAAATATCAATTCGAACGCGAATTTAATTTAGTGCATAACCGCTCTTAATTCATACTTAAATTAAACCAAATCAACTGCTGTAATCTTTTGATTACGACATGTCTTTGCAGTTCAACAATATTTATTCTGAAAGTAAAATTTCTTTTTTACATCATTTAGCTTTAGAATTAACATGAGCTAATCTATAAACATAATGTGAACGCTATATATTGCATATGTCAACAATTTACAGTAACTCAAAAATGTTATTCTATATATTTTGTAACTGCTAATTTTATATTTCACTAGTGGCGGTTCCTTATGCAGGCCACAGGGCCCCTTCTGAACATTGAGCGCATCACCGTAGATATATAATTGTATTGTGATATTTTATCTCGGCATTATTTTTCCTAAAAAAGATAAAGCTTGCGCCGCGAACATACCTAACACTCAAACGATATGGCAGCTAGCAAGTACGAGTCAAATCTCATCCTATCTGTTGGAAGCGCTAGAGTGAAAGCGACCGTATGCAGTATAGCATCTGTTTCTATCATTCGCGTGTCATATATCGACTAATGTAACACACATTCAAACGGCAGCCAGGCCACCCTTACGGGTTATATGCATATGCACTCATCTCACTCTATTGTAAGCGCTAGAGTGAGAGCGACCGTATGCAGTATATCTTCTGTTTCTTCGGTTCGATTGTCGTAAATATCGACTAATGTAACACACATTCCAGCGGCTTGGGATGAGTCATAGCAACGTGATGTCACGCTGCTTCAAAGCTAAGAATATATAGTTGTTTTAAAATATTGATGCCACGATACTTTAGCACCGAACAGCCATAAAACCACAGCCACAGTTCAGAGAACAGAGTAGTCTAGTATATATGAATATAAATTGATATAGAATAGGCCAGATAAGACAGTAGCATTTGTTCTGTAGTTACGTATGTACGATTTTGCCTTGAATTGAAAGAAATTATTGAATTTAATTATTTTCCATCCATATTAGGTAAGATTTCTCAGTATTATGTTAAAGAAATGCGCCCCCCGCACCCCCGATTGAAATGTCACGAGCCGCTACTGCCAATATAGTTTTCTCATGTATATCGTTTACGTTTACCATATACAGAATGAATCGTACAACAATTGATTGCTCTATTTGCTCATCCACATTAATTAACTAAATACATCACCTTCCAAACATTTTCTTGTTTTTCTTACTAATTTAATAGGTGGATGTGATTGAACTATATTCTTTGTACAATTTCCTCTTGATTCACCCTGTATATTGCCGAACGTGAAGAATAACGACTGTTACGATACTTTTGCATCGTTGATCAGAAACAATAAATTATTTGTAGAAATGCAAACGGAGTGAACAAATACAGAATTCCTGCTGACAAATAGTTTCTATTGTCCCATAGAAAACATGATATGACACAAAGATATTTATATATATACCTTCCTGCTAGAATTAAATTTATTTAGATGTCAATGCGCTCTTTACTTCGCTTGAAAACTTAAAAAATAAAATGCCTCGCTTTCTCATTTAATGATTTAAACTACAATAGTATAGAATATCACCCAAATACCGTAACAATAAGTAGATAAATGCGCATTTCGAAGGCTATGCTCCCATCTTCAGTAGCACAAGATAAAAACTAAATAAAATACCTCTGTCACGAATCGCGATTGATATACTATTAAATAAATAAGTCAACATGACGGAAGTATTTCAAAAATGGCATATAATACGACCTATAAATTTTTTTAAACAATACAATTAACGAAACTAACAAGTAACAACAATAAACATTTGTTTGTCAAACCAAAAATAAATAAAATAAAAATAAATTAAAAAATAGTTCTTATTAAATTAATTAATTAGACAAGATGAAATTGGGCTCAGCATCTAAATTTATTAAATTTGATTTAGATTTATGCATGTACAGTGGCGTACCTAGAGCTTTTGCCACCTGGGGCGGTCCCCAATTTGCCGCCCTTTCTAAGTCAATAAAAATCAATAACAATTACTGAACATAAATTTAAAAAAATATTTCTTTTGTTTAAACAGATTGTAGACATAATGATAAAATGTAAGCGTATTTATATATTTGTTTTTCTTGCTTTTTTATTAGAAAAGTCTTGAATGACATTGTCAAAATTTATATCATCTGTTAGTTGTTTTTTATATGTAAAGTATCGCTAGATTTCGCAATCTTAAATCACTCATTGTGGACGAAGATAATTTTTAATTCGTTTTAATTTGGAAAAGTTCCGTTCACAACTGATGGCTATTGTTAAAAAAAATTATAAAAATTTGTTTATACACGCGTTTAGACTGACATTTGTGCTTAGTGTAAAAACGAGTTTTCTAAAGTTGTAAATGATAAAAGTTATTAAAAATCTACCTACTTTTGAATGGCATTTCGACATTGCAATAATTCTCTTGAAACAAGCGGCCCTTTAAAAAGTACTTTCTTTAGTACTTCTAATTTTTACCACCGTATCTTTATGTGGCTATCGCCAATTCCAAATTTACGGCGTACGTGCTTTCTTTTTTCACTGATTAACCTTAAGAATATTCATTAATACCAAATTTTTTATTAAAATCAATCAAATCTTTTTTTATATTAATATATATGGTAATAATATAACAATGTAGTCTTAATGAACTAAAAAATTAGTAGAAACCTTTAAAATTGCATTTACTTTTTTTATGGCAATATAATTTAAAACAGCAGCATAAATATACATGGCCTATAATATTTTCTGTTATTCAATGTTAAGCAGAAAATTAAGAAATTAAATTAAGCAGAAAGTAGAAATCATGGCTAATGGAACATCTAGGAGCGACATAGATTGCGAATGGAGGGAAATCAGAAATGGGTTAACTACAGCAGCAAATGAAGTATTAGGCACAAAGAAAAGGGCAGGTAGGAGGGAATGGATCACGGAAGAAATAGTTGAAATGATAGAAGCAAGAAGGAAAATTAAAATAGGAAACACAGAAGCAGGACAGAAAAAATATAAGGAGCTAAGGAACTTAATTAATAGGAAATGCAAGCTAGCGAAAGAAGAGTGGATAAAAGGAAACTGTGAGGATATTGAGGAGGATATGAGAAGAGGTAAAGTAGATTTGGGCTACAGGAAAATTAAGTCACATTTTTTTAAAGTAAAACCAAAGGGTAACATAATATGTGATAAGCAGGGTAAGGAACTCACGGAAAATAAGGAAAAAGCTAGAAGATGGAAGGAGTATCTTGAAGATTTATATAAAGGTAGGCAGGACATGGAGGAGCTAGAAAGTGTAGAACAGATAGATGAGGATGACTTAGGTCCTAGCATACCTAGGTCAGAGTTTCATAGAGCATTAAATGATTTACGGAATAACAAAGCAGCGGGGATTGATATGATACCAGCCGAATTAATAAAACACGCAGGGGAAAAAATGCAGGAGCGATTATACAGGTTAGTTTGTAAAATATATGAGAAGGGAGAAGTACCACAGGATTTTCAGCGTAGTAGAATAGTAACAATGCCGAAGAAAATAGGAGCTAATTTGTGTGAGAACTATAGGACCATTAGCCTACTATCACATGCATCGAAGATATTGTTAAAGATTATTTATAGGAGATTAGAAAATAAAGTAGAGGAAAGGCTAGGAGAAGATCAGTTTGGTTTTAGGAAAAACAGAGGGACGAGAGAGGCGATTCTAGCACTAAGAACGGTAGTAGAAAAAAGAAAGAGGGTAGGAAAGGTAACTTGCATAGCTTTTGTAGATTTAGAAAAGGCATTTGATAATGTAGATTGGGACATAATGTTTAGAATTTTAAAAGAAACGGGTATAGATTATAAGGATAGGAGAATAATTTTTAATTTATATAAACACCAAACTGCCTTAGTTAGAATTGAGGGGGAAGAAGAGGTAGCAAAAATAGGGAAGGGAGTCCGGCAAGGATGTACACTCTCACCGTTATTATTTAATCTATATATAGAAGATGCAATAAACAAAGTAAAAGAAGAGTATAGTGTAGGTGTGAATGTACAGGGAGAGAAAATATATATGCTGAGATTCGCCGACGATATAGCTATATTGGAAGAAAGCGAAAAGAATTTAGAAAGGGTAATGAATGGTATGCAGGCAGTATTGACTAGGGATTTTAACATGAAAATAAATATAGGTAAAACTAAAGTGATGAGGTGTGACAAAAAGGAATGCAGTAGAAAAATGAGGATCACAATAGGAGATAATAGAATCGAAGAAGTGTCAGATTTTTGTTATTTAGGCAGTAGAATCACAAAAGATAATCGAAGCAAGGTAGATATAAAGTGTAGGATAGAACAGGGTAGGAAGGCATTCGTAGAAAAAGAACAGATTTTAAGATCAAATATTGACTTGGGTATTAGAAAAAGATTACTGAAGGTATATGTTTGGAGTGTAGCACTGTACGGGTGTGAGGCGTGGACTATAGGAAAGGAAGAGAAGCGTAGATTAGAAGCATTCGAAATGTGGTGTTATAGGAGGATGATGAGGATTGGTTGGGAAGATAAAGTAACAAATGAAGCTGTACTAGAGTTAGTAGGGGAGAAGAGAAGTATCTGGAGAGTGTTACAGCGTAGGAGAGACAGATTAGTAGGGCATATTCTTAGGCATGGGGGGATTATGCAATTGATCATAGAAGGTAGAGTGGAGGGAAAGAGAGGGGTAGGTAGGCCTAGATTGGAGTATGTGAGTCAGATAGTTGAAGACGTTGAGATGAATAGCTATAGGGAGATGAAGGGATTAGCTCAGGATAGATCGGCATGGCGTGCTGTTTCCAACCAATCTTTAGGATTGCGGACTCTTTAACTAATTCAATGTTATATTTATTATTAGATAAAGCAAAAATTTAATAAGCGGTTAATTAAAAAATTAAAAGCAGCATATTTATGTTGACTAATATAACATCAAATACTAATATTTCTATTATATATTTTTTAATTTAAACAATAAATTATTTTGATGACACGTAACTTCTTATGCTTCTCTTAAATGAATATTTTTCAACCTTACACCACTGACTGAAAACTATGATCATACCAACAACTGAAAAATTGAGCTTTAGCGCGACGAAAGATCAACATCTATACACCATTATATATCTCACGCACCTCCAATACATACCAAACGCAATATAAATGTGGGTTCACGAGACAACGAGCGATATCTATCACGACATCGGGTATTGATCCGCTCATCTGCCATATATCTGTATAGTACGTAATATACCCCAACGAAGGACGACGAACCGTGTTGGTCCGCTTCTGCTCCTGTACTGGATGCTGGCAGGTCGTAACATGTTCCCCAGCAAGGAATACGTTAGTCCGCGTCCTTCGTCCTTGCCCAACACACGCACGTTCCCGTAACATTTAAAAGTACCCTAGTCGCTTGTACCCGGTTATGTTGTTGCCCAATAATCCTTGCATTGGTTGTGTCATTTTACCTCACCCGATAATAACGTTTCGTCCTGTTGTTGTGGTGTGTTATTAACCATGAGTATATATCATACGTACCCCAGTCGAAGGGGTGATCGTAAAATGGGGTGGACACGCACCTCGGCCGCCCCATGTGACGACACAGACGACGAAGACCCTCTGTATGCCACGTTGCAGGCCGCTGGAGCCGCGGGCAGTACCTACCTAGTACGAATATTATAGTTGCCCCTTTGCATTTTCATCGTTGCTTTAATTTTTTTTTATTATTCTTCATGCTATTTTGCTATTAGTCAGCTAAAGATTTGTCTTAACTCTGCCGTGCTTTTAAATATTTATTACTCTATTGTCTATCCACATTTATCCTGCAATATTTTGGTATGGGGTCGCGGTACTCAACTCAAACATATATTCACTAGACAGAAAATAATTCTTAAGTTATTTTTTAATGTTAAGCGAAGGCGAAACAAGCAGACCGCTATTTGTTCACTGACGCTTAAAGGAATTTACATATTCCAATCTATAAATTATGTAAGGAAAAATATTAATAATTTTACTCAGGGATCATCTGTTTCAACACTAGGCACAAGAATCTTTTAAAACTAAGCAAGCCTAACCATACATATGATAAAAAATCTCCTATTTACTCGTCAATTGTTATAATAGCAAATTGAAAATATATATTATAGTTTAGCATATAAACTGATTATTTTTTCAAATTCTGTTTATGTCTTTAAACTGTTTTATTTGCATTTACGATATATGTTTCTGTATAACTATATCTGACGACTGTATGTACATTTATATATATTTAGCAAAAAAAAAATCATAACATTCTCATTTTTTAATTTAAAATTGATTTTTTATTGCAGTTTTCATACAATTTTGAACCTGGTATAATTTCAACCAATCATTATATTGTTACAAAAGTTGATATTACAAAATTAATGCAAGTTAACAATACTTAGCGAATTGAATCAAAGTAGATTTTTAATAAAAGTGCGGAAGAAGTTTCATGACCAAACTATTGCATCAGATCTAAAAATTGTATACAGATCGACATTATATTAGCGATGGCAAACTGTACGTTACTTTGAGGACCTAGTTCGTAGTTCATTTCAATGTTCAGGAACTATAGGTCGTGAACTACTACATCTTTTAAAAATGAACTAGTTCACGACCTACATGACCAAATACATGCACATACTGAAAATAATCTCTTTTTCTCAATATAAAAATATTAAATGGTAAAAAATAAATAAGTTGAAATATTACAATACGTATTTTGAATTAGGAACGAGGAAGAAAAGACAATAATGTTTATAAATTATACAAAACATATATATAAGGAAATATAATCTTCTCTGAGATAGAATAGATAAGATAAGATAAGATAAAATAGAATCGTTTTGTTTGGCGTTATATAATTTATATTTTCTATTCCGAATCTTCTCTGTTCAAACTTCAAAGCTTTGATTCGCTATTAATTGCACTCAGTATAAACTATAGAAGAACTATAAGATTTAGATGTTTATTTTTGCATTATTGCAAAAATTTGCTATGGCATGACATATTTAATCTTGCGAATATATTATTCCAAATAAAATCTGATACCAACATATAAATATTGCATCGAGTTTCCTATTTCGTTCCGTTCACCAACACACTTTATCACTAAATAAATGTTAGCACTGTATATGTAATGTATACTATACTGCATCGTTTACGAGTCGTGATTCATGAAAGGTTTAGTAGACCTACTACAAGTACACCGTGCACAACATGTAGTTTATAGTTCACGAACTAGGTCCTAGTGACCTATAGGTCGTTGCAAAACATCGTCACAAGTCATTCGATTGAACCGTTCAGAGTGAACGGTTCGCGAGTGAACTACATATCGCTACATTATATTTAACTTTGGACTTTTTTTGTTCTCTAAATGCTCAGATTTTTTAATTGTATATGTTAAGTGTCCAAAAAATATTCTTCGCCTTCAAAATTACATACGATCAATTTGGATTACCATTCTTCATGGTGTAGACCACCATAACAAAAAATATATGTAACGTTACATTGGCATTGCTTTTATTAAACCGCAGATCATTTTACGAATGCACATAATAAAGTGAATCTTCCTTTTCACGCTGTTTTGTATTTGTTGACTCGGCCTATAAACACGCTTCTGCACCTACGTATCAGTTTATAACAATATTTTCACTTTTAGCTCATTATAAATATTATTACGCATGTGCGCACTGAACGTGTAAAGCGCTCTAGATGTGTATCACTTTTTTCGCATTTGTGTTTCTCAATCAAATATTCAGTTGTTTTTTTATGCTAGTCACCTAGATTTTTTTTTCTAATTTCCTAAAAATCTTAGCCACAAATTATATATTTTAATTTGTTGTTGTTTATTGCAAAATATATTTGTTATTTTCAAATGGCCCAAATTTTGTACACACAAAACCCCACAAAAATATTTTTTCTAAATATCTTTTACATTCGACTAAGTTTTACCACTACAAATTAAACACTCTTCAAGTGTTGTGTTCGCACAAGAAAAGAAACTAAACTAGTCTAATATTTTTTATGCCTTGAAATGTCCTTGTGCCAAAATACGTATTTCTAAACACATCGTTATAAATGTACATAAAAAGTCCATAACAATATATTAAATATTTTAACAGTAGGTTATTATCATAATAAAATTGAAATAGAAATTATTTGCAAATTTTAATTAACTGCAAAGTTATTGCAATCTTATAAAAATCTGCAAACGTCTCTACAATAAAAGACTCAAAACGAAGAAGATTGAAGTGAATGATTCTTGTACTGCAACGTATTTAACATATACGTCCAATTAGATGTATACATGTCCAATTAGATGTTCTTTGAACATAATTAAATTTAACAGCGTTCGTGATGATTTTACCAATTTATTTTCGTAATGATTTAATCGCACCAGACAAAATGAATAAATATTTATATCAGCGTAACAAAATTATAATAATTACATTTTTAAACGTGACATTTCCATTTCTAGTCATCAATTTTCTCCTCGTTAATTTATTTCATTCCAATGCAAATATATACACAAAACTTTAGAGATCCTCAGGCTATTGGAACTTTCTTCTAAAATTGTAATCGTTTTTTACTTTCTTCATTAGGCACAGACTGTGTATGTTTTTATGACTCTGGTTATCATAATTTGCTATAATAAGCAATTAATACAGTTGAAAGACTTTAATTTCTTCTCCTCATGATGAAGTGTTAATAAAATCGAGTGCCTTAAGCAGGTTCTTAAATAGAATTAATTTCATCAAATTAGATTTATAGAAATGTCCAGTTAAATGTCCAATTTCAACGTTTTAGTTAAGCTATTTCGAATTCTGTCTTAAATTAGTTCATACATTCATTTATACTTTTTTTTGACGAAGAAGAATGTTACTAAAATGTGTTTCTGCACTTGGTCCGAAGCTTGATTCAAAAAAAGCTTCAATTTTTTGAACGAACAAAAGGAATATTTTTATCTATATATTTTCATGCGTGTTTTCTGGAAAAGCGATTTAGTTATAAATTTTCAATAAAAAATAATTTGATAAAATCAAAAATTAATGGTTTCTGTAAAATATCCATCATTATAAATTATGCACCATTACGTGGAAATTTCTATTTTCCAACTTAAAAAATTCAAAAAATTCCGACAAAAAAATGCCATCGGAAAGGTATTTACTCAAATGAAATAAATTTTTAGAATTTATGGTAAATGTAGTATTTAAACGGTATAATAGCCATTTGGGACATTATCCTTATAAAAGGACAACGTGGAGAAGTAAAAAGCAATTTTGAAGTTAATCCCTACAAATTTCCAATTCAAAAAATACACAAAGAAATTGAGCAATCCATAAAGAAAACACAAAATTATAAATAATTTAAAATGAAATAAATCTCCATTGATACTAATACTGCCTGTGTACCAGGTGAAGATGTTTTTTAGTACTCTGGCATTTTTATGCAAAATTTAGTGAATTGTCATATTTATTTTAGAGAAAATCGCATAAGGAAAAATGCCAGAATTTATTACTACATCTGATAATAAAAATGCATTGGTAAAAAATCTACACCCGGTATATTATAGAGCTGTCTTAAGTCTTAATAAACTTTTTACTTTACCCAGTTATAACATTTAATTTAAACTTATATCGCGAATGAAAGTAAGATTCAATTTTATTTAAGTAAACAAAAAAATTGTCATTAGTTACTGACATTCATTTTGGGCATATGTCATTTGGTGGGCGATGACAGCCACTTCATTTAAATTCATCTAAAATATCTTATCTTTAACAAAACAAAACGATTATATAATATTATAGCGAGGATATAATAACTAGGAGAGTATCAGGCAGGGTTTAGGAAAGGAAGGTCGTGCACAGAACAAATATTAAATTTAAAGAACATATTAGAAATGAGGAAAATCAGGAACTTGAAATATGTGGTTACTTTTGTAGATTTTAAAAAGGCCTATGACTCCATTGACAGAAATGCACTAATCGACATTATAAAGGAATTAGGACTCGATAATAAAACAAGTGAAATAATTAAAGCAACTTTAGCAAACACAACATCCAAAGTAAAATTTATGGGAGAAATTTCAAAACCTTTTGAAATAAAGACAGGTGTAAGACAAGGAGACGGTTTGTCACCTCTACTTTTCAATTGCGCATTAGAGAAGGTTGTTCGTGAATGGAGGAAAGCCATAGATACTAAAGGTGTTCAACTAGGAAGAAATCCAAATAAAATCACCATAGACTGTCTAGCTTTTGCGGATGACATGGCGTTGATTACTGACTCACTGGATAATGCCCAAGAACAAATCAGAGAATTGCAGAAACAAGCAGCCAAAGTAGGATTACAAATATCATTTAAAAAAACACAGTTCATAACTAACATCAGTGATGCCCCTCAAAAGCTTAAATTTCATGACAACACAATATCTCAAACAAATTGCTTTAAATATCTAGGAGAGTTGATAACGAGCAACACAAAAGAAAAGGCAGCAATAGAAACTAGAGTACACAAAATGGAAGGGGTGTTTCATATGACAAAAAACACATATAACAAGAAATCTTTATCCTGGAACACAAAACTAAGACACTATCAAACAGTGGTTAGACCTGAAACATTATATGCGGCAGAAACACTTAAACTAACAAGAACTGGAGATCTTGAAAAACTAGAAAAGGTAGAAAGAAGAATTTTGAGAAAAATATTGGGACCTAAAAGTAATAGTAATGCAGAATACAAATTAAGATCAAACAGAGAGCTATATTTGAAAGTTGAAAAACTAACTGATGTAATGAGGAAAAAAAGACTGCAGTTTTACGGACACATATACCGAATGGATAATAACAGACTAACCAAGCAGATCTTCAACTTACTAAACAGTTACAAATCCAAACCCACATGGTTCATTGAAATTGATAAAGATATGAAAAGTGCTGGAATTAAAAGAGACACAATAAATAACAGAAAACGTTTTAGAGAAGTAACTCAAAAGGCAGGATTTCAGGAAAGAAAGAAATCAACGAATGGAAGAAAGTGGACCAAAGAAGAAAAGGAACGACATTCTCGAAGGATGAAGGAAGTGTGGGAGCAAAGAAAATTGAATACAAAGAAGTATAGCCAAAGTTGATTTATCGTACCCTCCAAAAGGGTTATTCGAAAGAAGAAGAAGAATTATAGCGGGACAGGGATTTAATTTGAATCAACTCAATCTGTTAAAAAAAAACCGATTTTGTTTATCTACTGAATTAATACATGAGTTTTTTGTATTTTTTTTATATATATATTTATTAGTGTAAATTTAGGTAGCAGAAATATTTCCAATTTCATTTTGTGATTTTAATTGAAACAAAATGACTAAATGGTTAATAGAAAAAAATTTCATGAGTTTTAAAGAATTATGTGAAAAACTTTCTAAATAAATGGAAAAATTTGTAAAAATTAGTTTTGTTGAATAAAAATATTTGTTCATCATATAATATAATCAAAAACAAAAAGGTGCTCATGGCAATTGGCTCAGCCTGTAAAAAAACATGTGTCCGATACTTCAATTCAACCTAATACAAAAGAAATTCAATTTCCAAGGCACTTTTCCCCGCTGTTAAGCTAAATAAACACAATAATATAAAGGCCAATTGCTTTCTTTATTATATGACCGTACTAATGCATGATAATAGAAAATATAGAATATATAGAAAATAAACTAATTAAATCTTCAATCAGGGCACGTTAAGTGTGAAATTAAAAATTATATTGTTCACATTCATCTATAATATATAATAGGCTCGATACCTGACTATATCTCAAGAACAATGCAAAATTAAATGTTTATGATAATTTGTTCAAAATCGATTATATTGTAATAATTCCCGCAGTAACAATAAAGTGCGCAATCAAATACAATAAGAATGCGTCAGAGTAGAAATTCTGTACAAAACTCAAAAAGTGGATTTATTCGAATTTTTGTATGATACTGGTTCTTTCTTATTCTCTTGAGATTTGATTGTATTAGAAATATCAATTATACATCAATATTACCTTGTATGTAGCGATGTGTAGTTCACTCGCGAACCGTTCACTCTGAACGGTTCAATCAAATCAAATATGACGATGTTTTGCAACGACCTATAGGTCACTATGACCTAGTTCGTGAACTATGAACTACATGTGTACTTATAGATGTACTTGTACTAGGTCCTGAACCCGTCGTCTACTAAACCGTTCATGAATCACAACGACTCGTAAACGATGCAGTATAGTATACATTACATATACAGTACTAACATTTATTTAGTGATAAAGTGTATTGGTGAACGGAACGAAATAGGAAACTCGATGCAATATTGCAACAGCAGCATTGCCGAGTTGAGTCACAATTTATATGTTGGTATCAGATTTCATTTGGAATAAAATAATTAATATATTCGCAAGATTAAATATGTCATGCAATAGCAAATTTTTGCAATAATGCAAAAATAAACATCTAAATTTTATAGTTCTTCTATTTCATACTGAGTGCAATGCAATCATTGCTTTCACAATAAGAAAACGACGAGTATTTATTAAACTCGTATTTCATACACTATATTTCAATTTTGGAAATATTTTGCCTTATTTTCTGGTTTATATCCGATATTTCTTGCATTTATTAATATTTCCAGTATTTCTTCGATCTGCTAATATTTCTAATAGCTACTTTATTTCGTATTTCGCGTAGAATTCCTGATATTTCTTTTATTTATTTATACTCAAAATTTGATCACATTTTTCAGTATTTAAAATTTCTTCCAATTAGTGCAGATATTTTCTACTATTTACACCCTTTTGTACAAATCACGCATTCTTCCACAATATTTCAGGTATTTCCTTATATTTTCTGATATTTTCCTTATTAATTACGTTAATGAAATTTTTTCTTTTAGTCACTCTTGTTTCCTTTACGTCTATTTCCTAGATTTCCTCAAATTTATAATATTTCATTAGCATTGCTATTTAACAAATTTACAAAGATCTCCCGCTATTTATTTCGCTTATTTTTCCACAATATTTCGGTATTTCCTTATATTTAACTCACTTTGTCGTATTTTCCGATATTTATTTTATAAATAATCCCGTATTTTTTTATATTTATAAATTTTCACGAGATATTTCTTGTATTTATTAATATTGCCAGTATATTTCATATGAATATTTCCTCCTATCTGGTAATATTTCTAATATCTACTTTATTTCGTATTTCGCGTAGATGTTCTGATATTTCTTTTATTCGCTATATTTACTTTACTCAAAATTTGCTCACATTTTTCAGTATTTAAAATTTCTTCCAATTAGTGCAGATATTTTCTACTATTTACACCCTTTTCTACAAATCACGCATTCTTCCACAATATTTCAGGTATTTCCTTATATATACTGATATTTTCAGTATTTCTTTATATTTTCTGATATTTTCCTTATTAATTACGTTAACGAAATTTTTTCTTTTAGTCACTCGTGTTTCCTTTACTTCTATTTCCTAGATTTCCTCAAATCTCCACCACAGAGATCTCCCGCTTTTTAATTCGCTTATTTTTCCACAATATTTCGGTATTTCCTTATATTTAACTCACTTTGACGTATTTTTCGATATTTATTTTATAAATAATCCCGTATTTTTTAATATTTATAAGTTTTCACGAGATATTTCTTGATATTTATTAATTTTTATCATATTTCCAATAATAACTTCAATTTCCGATAATATACTAATATTTCTCGATATTTACAACCTCTTCTACACGATTTTTCCTATTTTCTACCTTTCTTAGGAAAACTGCTATCATATCCTCAGTTTTATATAATCTTTGTGTATTTATAAATTTATCTTCTGCTTATAACTCTACTTCGTACTCCCACTTCTATTTTAATTTTTATTATTGCCCAAAAAAAAAATTACACATAAATATTTCCTTATTCCTAGTCTTTAGACTAGACGAACCATTTGGCATATTTTTGCTTCCTCTAGACTCGTCAACGTGCCAATTTTTCCTTACAAAATACAACAGCCTTTGATCACATTTCAACACTTAAGCCTACTAATAGATACCGACTCTTCTATCGTCATTCTAACCGATAATACTCTTAGTTACTCTTGGACACCACCACAGACCAATTCCTAGTTGAAGATGATCAAAATCGCGTGCTAGCCGACACTGTTCGTAATCGTAACACCTTGCCTAATTAATAAATATCTAATCTAGTTCTTACTGAAGATTACTGAATAAAAACCAGTATTTTTGTATTATAGTAACGGTATTGTTGTGTTTGAAAATGTAAACATAATGTGATTTGTATTAAAAAAATGTACATCAGTTTTCCAGCATTTCTGAAAGAGATATTTAACATTTTATTTGTAAGTTAATTTTTTGAACTTTTGATAAAATTGGAAATTACAAAAAAATTCTTTGCTATATGTTGCTTTGCTCAGTCCTTGAATTTAGTAGAACGTGAACATTTATTGAGTATTTTACAATTTCTGGGTTATTTAAAATGTTAATCGAATATATAAATTCGCACACAGCTTCCATTAAATGTCCATTTGAAATCTGCTATAGTAAAATTCTCAAAAAATTGTTCGGTAAAAATAATTCTTGACAAATAATTCTTGTGGCGAAAATTTTATAGATTCCAGCGAATTCCTCGCAAATACGGATGTACAATTGAATTTACGAAATGGAATGTAAATTAATGTTTGTACAGTGTTTTTTTATGGTATTTTGGTTCATTCATTATGTGGCAATCGTTGCATTTGGTATTTTTAGTGCTTTAGCTCATCTGGCGACCTATTCCGTATAATAACCGTTGGCCTAGTAGGCTAATAATAACGCTAGTTGTAGTAAATTATGCTCTACTAGTAAGTAGTGCTCTATTAGTAGTAGTAAGTAATAGTAATAGCTGTTGTAAAGCTAGTGGTTAACTATATTATTATTGCAAAGTAATATAGTCATAAATTTAATAATAATTACGGTCCTGTTTGATTTTATACCATTTAAAAAATGATTAATACAACTCACTTCTTGTTAAGTCTCAGAAACTAAAATATATCAACAAATAATCCATTGTACCGATAAAAATCAATGGAATATCTAGAACTCGAGAAAAATCCTTGGATCTTCTGCTATATTTGCAAAAAAAATATTCTGATTAAGGATTCACATAATTTTGTGTTACTTCTGAATTTTGCACTTAATTTTCAACAAATTAACATATTGAAATTTGTATCCTTAAGTTATTTCCTTCGCACATTTGATATAAAAACTAAAAGTGTTTAATTTTATACCATTTAAAAAATGATTAATACAACTCACTTTTTGTAAGGTCTCAGAAACTAAAATATATCAACAAATAATCCATTGTACCGATAAAAATCAATGGCATATATAGAACTCGAGGAAAATCCTTGTAACGTTTGCTATATCTGCAAAAAAAAAATTCTGATTAAGGATTCACATAATTTTGTGTTACTTCTGAATTTTGCACTTAATTTTCAACAAATTAACAAATTGAAATTTGTATCTTTAAGTTATTCCCTTCGTACATTTGATATAAAAATTAAAAGTGTTTGATTTTATTCCATTTATAAAATGATTAATACAACTCACTTCTTGTAAAGTATCATAAATTAAAATATATCAACAAATAATCCATTGTACCGATAAAAATCAATGGAATATCTACAACTCGAGAAAAATCCTTGTAACTTTTGCTAAATCTACAAAAAAAAAATTCTGATTAAGGATTCACGTAATTTTCTGTTACTTTTGAATTTTGAACTTAATTTTCAACAAATTAACATATTGAAATTTGTATCTTTAAGTTATTTCCTTCGCACATTTGATATAAAAACTAAAAGTGTTTAATTTTATACCATTTAAAAAATGATTAATACAACTCACTTTTTGTAAGGTCTCAGAAACTAAAATATATCAACAAATAATCCATTGTACCGATAAAAATCAATGGAATATCTAGAACTCGAGGAAAATCCTTGTAACTTTTGCTATATCTGCAAAAAATATATTCTGATTAAGGATTCAGATAATTTTGTGTTACTTCTGAATTTTGCACTTAATTTTCAACAAATTAACAAATTGAAATTTGTATCTTTAAGTTATTCACTTCGTACATTTGATATAAAAATTAAAAGTGTTTAATTTTATACCATTTAAAAAATGATTAATACAACTCACTTTTTGTAAGGTCTCAGAAACTAAAATATATCAACAAATAATCCATTGTACCGATAAAAATCAATGGCATATATAGAACTCGAGGAAAATCCTTGTAACGTTTGCTATATCTGCAAAAAAAAAATTCTGATTAAGGATTCACATAATTTTGTGTTACTTCTGAATTTTGCACTTAATTTTCAACAAATTAACAAATTGAAATTTGTATCTTTAAGTTATTCCCTTCGTACATTTGATATAAAAATTAAAAGTGTTTGATTTTATTCCATTTAAAAAATGATTAATACAACTCACTTCTTGTAAGGTCTCATAAACTAAAATATATCAACAAATAATCCATTGTACCGATAAAAATCAATGGCATATATAGAACTCGAGGAAAATCCTTGTAACTTTTGCTATATCTGCAAAAAAAAAATTCTGATTAAGGATTCACATAATTTTGTGTTACTTCTGAATTTTGCACTTAATTTTCAACAAATTAACAAATTGAAATTTGTATCTTTAAGTTATTCCCTTCGTACATTTGATATAAAAATTAAAACTGTTTGATTTTATACCATTTAAAAAATGATTAATACAACTCACTTCTTGTAAGGTCTCATAAACTAAAATATATCAACAAATAATCCATTGTACCGATAAAAATCAATGGAATATCTTGAACTCGAGGAAAATCCTTGTAACTTTTGCTAAATCTGCAAAAAAAATATTCTAATTAAGGATTCACATAATTTTGTGTTACTTCTGAATTTTGCACTTAATTTTCAACAAATTAACAAATTGACATTTGTATCCTTAAGTTATTCCCTTCGTACATTTGATATAAAAACTAAATGTCTTATTATTACAAAATTTTTGTTAGTGTACAATTTATATATTTGCGAAAAAAAAATTAATTAATCTCTCAATTGACTGTGAAAATTGTTATAAAGAGATTTTGAGGAATTAAAAAAATGTTATCCCAGGAAAACGAAATAATTCAATTTTAATATATACGATTTCAAATGTGTCCCTAAAATATATAAAAAATCATAATTTAATATTTGATATAAAAATAGTATTATTGTAGATGATTTAAATGGGAATGCGAAATTCCTTGCGCTAAATAACTTTTTGTTAAACTCGAGACAATTTCAGATAGCTGGGGAAAACCTCGCGGTAATCTTTAAAAACGAAACCTTCATTGAAGCGTACAATAGCAAAAGTGTTCTTCTAGTATGCGTTTCTATATATTTCATGGGACGTCCTGTATAAAATTTATGATTGCTCAAACGCAAATCTGTTCATATATACAGTGCACAATCATTCAAACTACAAATATATCACAGTTCCACCTACTGATGCCAAGCAACAACTATCCTACAAAGTAATTACTACGATAAATAATATTACCATAGGTACTGTGCAAATAGGTCACCAAAAACTATTTCTAATCGCTCTGCATTGCTATTGTTCATTTATTGCGTATAGTTCAAATTCGATGCAATGATTAAACGATAAAATCTTGTGCTTGTCTTCCGCTCCTTGGTTTCAATTGTTTATACTTAATCTGACTGTCGATTTTACTAGATAAAATGTAAAAAAAAACACACATTTCTTCTTGATTAATAATTTATTTAAAAAAAAAACGTTATTTAGATGAAGAAACACAAAGAACAAATGGATATATTGAGGTTCGTTGACGATATAGTTATTTTAGTTAGGGGGCAAAATTTAGTTCTGGTATTAAATGACTAGAATAGTGACCAGGTATTATAATTTACGTTAAACCAAATAAATGTGAATAGAAAAGAATGCAAGCGACAACTAAAAATTAGAATAAAAGATGCCAAAATGGAATAAATGTTAAATTGTTGCTATTTAATAAGAACAATTCAATTCAGTTAAATTGGATATAGCGCGACACATAAAAAGAAGCAAATTTTGATATGTGTTTTAAAATATGTGAAGTGGTACAATAAAAAACGCGTTTGAAAAAAATCGAATATTCAAACATTAATTGTACGCTATCCATTTTTTAACTATCTGTATTAAATAATTAAATAATTTACAATAAGCAGTAAAAATTTACACATCTATAAAGTCTTCTAAATTTATTTTTCCTACGCCTTTTATTGTACTATACAAATATTCTTACTTAAGGTAATTGCTCTGCGCAAAAATGGTTTTTTTGCACAATACATTTTTTATAAAGCATAATAGTACCAAAACCAATCTTCTAAATGCTAACCTAATCGTATGTCCATAACTATAACAGCTTTAGTCCATTCTTGACGTCGTTCTAGCTTATAATGTCTTCATTTCCAATAAATTATAGACAATGTAAATTTTTGTTTCGTTTATCCAACATGTACGCCAATCTTACATACGCTGTATATTATTATTAATTTATTTAATGAATATTACCTTCATTCTAGCCTAATAACTGACTTAATATTGTCATATTAATTTTAATCGATGTTTATTTTTTATTACTGCAATTTTGCATGAAACTTGCAAAATATTATACCAGATGTTTCACCCAACATATATAGGCTATTTTTTTTTAAGTGGCGCGCCCGCCCCTTCTACTGCGCGTTACAAATTAAGACTAGTTTATGCATAAGACCAATGATAACAAAAAAAAATGTAAATATACTGGCCGCTTCAACAACCCGAAACCGTATGCTCGTGAAGAGATGCTTGCCACTGCATTTTTGTCATTTGAGGGTGTGGTCAAAATTACTACAATGTTGTCATATCGACAGCCAACAAATACAGAGAGTATAATATTAGCATAATTGATCAAAACAAATGATAAATAACTGGAAACTTTTTACTAAATAGTGGACTTTAATCTAAGCCGTATATATTCATACTCAATCTGAATTTTGCTATGCAGTTTACAATTTGAGCACTTTGTACTGAAGTTTTTCATTCATATATGGCAACAATGGTACTTGAAGCTCAACCCTTATGCGCAGTAGAGGATGAATTAGGTGCGCCAAGATTTAAAAAATGACTTGTAGTAATAATAAACGTAGAATATAAGTTGTAAAATCGTTAAATAATTGTATTAATTAAATAAAAATCAAATAATTGTTTAAAACATCACCCAAAATTGAGTTATGGTTTTTGGGTGATGTTTTATATAAGTAGAATAGAAGCATTCGAAATGTGGTGCTATAGGAAGATGATGAGGATTGGTTGGGTAGATAGAGTAACAAATGAAGCCTTGTTAGAGTTAGTAGAGGAGAAGAGAAATATTTATTAGAAGATATTATAGCGTAGGAGAGCAGATCATATTCTCAGACATGGAGGTGTTATGCAATTAATTAAAGAAAGTATAGATGGCGTGCTGTTACCAATCCCTAGGATTTTTTTAAAATAAATTTCATCAAATTTGATATATACTTTTTAACTTACATTTATATTACGAATCGTTGCGAAAATTTTATCATTTTAAATCTTCCATCAATATTTTTTAACTAATGGTTTTAAAATTAAATAAAAACCATCGAAATTCGTCCAGTGGTTTCCTCAAAATAGCATCCTAAAGAAATAGGATTGTGCCTTAATTAAATTTTGTTGCAATTTGAATCTTTGGCTATTCATATGTCTATATACAATTCGATTTCGACCGATGTTGGTCGGAGAGACGCGAGAGTTTCAAAAAGAGAACTGAATTGTGAAAAAAAAGTGAAACCCCGAAACCTTACGCTCGTGAAGAGATGCTCGCCACTGCATTTTTGTCATTTGAGGGTGTGGTCGAAATTACTACAATGTTGTCATATCGACAGCCAACAAATACAGAAAGTATTATATTGGCATAATTGATAAAACAAATAATAAATAACTGGAAACTTTTTACTAAATAGTGGACTTTAATCGAAGCCGTATATATTCATACATTAAATATTCTCAATCTGAATTTTGCTATGCAGTTTACAATTTGAGCACTTTGTACTGAAGTTTTTTATTCATATATGGCAACAATGGTACTGGAAGCTCAACCCTTATGCGCAGTAGACGATGAATTAGGTCCGCCAGTATATAAATAAATGACATAATAATTGCAATATTTAAATAATAAATTCTTACTTTAGTGGATATACTTTCAAAGAATTATTGTATATTTGCTTAATTAATACAGAATATTTGATAAAAATGCTTTCAAAAAAATATATTGCCTATATTAAGTATATCGAATGATATAATTACGAAACATTAAAAAAAATTGAACGATATAAATATATGGAAATCGCGATATTTGAACTGAGTTAAATCAATTTTTTGTGCCTAGGTTAAGAATAGATTATAGATTGGATACAATAACGTAATAATTATATGCATAAGTAAACTAGTTTGAATCCTACGCTAAATAGCATGACAAAATGTTAGTGAATGTATGTGGAAATTTATATTGGGAAATATAATATAGCGTGATTCTCACGACTTTTGCTTATTAGCGCAATAATATTATTGTACGTTTTTTTTTTTTTTTTGATATTTACATTTCTGTAGAAATATAAAATTCAATTTAGTCTACTCCTGCTTGATCTTGCCTTCATTTCTCATCAAATTCCATTATATTTCTTGTAATAAATTGTCGGAAGCACTCCAAAAAAATTCTCTACCATGTTTTGAATATTGCAATATCCTTTAGTGAGAGTTTACCATCAAAGTTCAATAGCGATAACTTTTTATGCCGCTGTCAATAAGATCATAATTCTTCATTCTTCTTCATAAATTTAAATCATAATCACATCACATGGTAGAAGCAACATATTACAAGTCAATTTTCTATAGGTTATGCCGAGACATGCAATATAAATGTAAAATATAGTATTTGATACAAAGACGTGGGCTTTACTGGAAACTGGCTCCACATAATGAGATGCTAAAATAATTCCTAATTAATTATGTATATATCTATATGGATGAAAAGGTGTTTGTATTTATAATCAATTATCCAGCGATTAACGCAACAAATCATAGCGCTTTTTATATATTCGCTCAAGTGACTCATACAACTGTCACGTTAAAAAGTGATTTTAAAAAAAAACGTAGTGTTTATTTATTGCAATTAATAATTAATGTAACAACATTTTTATCTGGACCTGATATAACTGCATAATGATTCAATTTTAATCCGCACGATTTTATTAAAAGTCCTGTAAAAGTCAATTTTCTTTTCTTCAATCGTTATCAAACTATTAGTTAAAGAGTCCGCAATCCTAAAGATTGGTTGGAAACAGCACGCCATGCCGATCTATCCTGAGCTAATCCCTTCATCTCCCTATAGCTATTCATCTCAACGTCTTCAACTATCTGACTCACATACTCCAATCTAGGCCTACCCACCCCTCTCTTTCCCTCCACTCTACCTTCTATGATCAATTGCATAATCCCCCCATGCCTAAGGATATGCCCTACTAATCTGTCTCTCCTACGCTGTACCACTCTCCAAATACTTCTCTTCTCCCCTACTAACTCTAGTACAGCTTCATTTGTTACTTTATCTTCCCAACCAATCCTCATCATCCTCCTATAACACCACATTTCGAATGCTTGTAATCTACGCTTCTCTTCCTTTCCTATAGTCCACGCCTCACACCCGTACAGTGCTACACTCCAAACATATACCTTCAGTAATCTTTTTCTAATACCCAAGTCAATATTTGATCTTAAAATCTGTTCCTTTTCTACGAATGCCTTCCTACCCTGTGCTATCCTACACTTTATATCTACCTTGCTTCGATTATCTTTTTTGATTCTACTGCCTAAATAACAAAAATCTGACACTTCTTCGATTCTATTATCTCCTATTGTGATCCTCATTTTTCTACTGCATTCCTTTTTGTCACACCTCATCACTTTAGTTTTACCTATATTTATTTTCATGTTAAAATCCCTAGTCAATACTGCCTGCATACCATTCAATACCCTTTCTAAATTCTTTTCGCTTTCTTCCAATATAGCTATATCGTCGGCGAATCTCAACATATATATTTTCTCTCCCTGTACATTCACACCTACACTATACTCTTCTTTTACTTTGTTTATTGCATCTTCTATATATAGATTAAATAATAACGGTGAAAGTGTACATCCCTGCCGAACTCCCTTCCCTATTTTTGCTACCTCTTCTTCCCCCTCAATTCTAACTAAGGCAGTTTGGTGTTTATATAAATTAAAAATTATTCTCCTATCCTTATAATCTATACCCGTTTCTTTTAAAATTCTAAACATTATGTCCCAATCTACATTATCAAATGCCTTTTCTAAATCTACAAAAGCTATGCAAGTTACCTTTCCTACCCTCTTTCTTTTTTCTACTACTGTTCTTAGTGCTAGAATCGCCTCCCTCGTCCCTCTGTTTTTCCTAAAACCAAACTGATCTTCTCCTAGCCTTTCCTCTACTTTATTTTCTAATCTCCTATAAATAATCTTTAACAATATCTTCGATGCATGTGATAGTAGACTAATGGTCCTATAGTTCTCACACAAATTAGCTCCTATTTTCTTCGGCATTGTTACTATTCTACTACGCTGAAAATCCTGTGGTACTTCTCCCTTCTCATATATTTTACAAACTAACCTGTATAATCGCTCCTGCATTTTTTCCCCTGCGTGTTTTATTAATTCGGCTGGTATCATATCAATCCCCGCTGCTTTGTTATTCCGTAAATCATTTAATGCTCTATGAAACTCTGACCTAAGTATGCTAGGACCTAAGTCATCCTCATCTATGTAAAAGGAAAAATGCTACTACTATCAAAATTCTGGATAATACGCCCCTTTAACTGACACTCAAAAATGTCTACTCAACTTTTTCTATTTACGCCTTATTTAAATTTAAATTGACAATTATTAAAATAATGTTGGGACAGTAAAAAATGGGATTATTTTTCGACAACATCGTAATTTCTTCCTTGTTAACATTAACATATTATATTCTATTTGTTAACCTTATATATGTTCTTTGTAAATGCAGAATAATCTATAAAATAAATTTTCATGTATTTACGATGATATTTGTGACAAAAGAGCAACCAGAAATATTAAAATGGGCTCGCTCGTTCTGTTTTTAGTTCACATTTGAAGGATACATTATCCTTTGCGGAACTAGATGTGTATGGCTCCAATAAATACAAACAAATTTGTAGGTTAAAATTTCGCCTTTTGTCTATGGCCGGTGTTAATTTTATAATGCATCCAGCAAAATGCAAAAGCTCTGCATTCGAATGTTAAAACATCTAGTCCGGTTTAGTATATAAACGCATGCTAGTGGAGGTTTTGCGAAAAGATTTGAAAGTTGCATGTTAACGGCTGAGGGTTGATTATCCATAATAGCAAAAATAATAATATGGACAACTTTTGGCATACTGCAGTATAAAATTGTACGTAATAAATTGTTGCAGACCTTATTTATAATGCCATTATTTATCATGCTATAAATTGTTGCAGACATTATTTATAATGCCACAACCTGTATGAACATTATGCTGTCAAATAGATATTTTTAAATATATTTCGCACGAATTCAAATCAAACAAGACAAGTCATTTGTCTATCATAAGAAATCCATAATTGTGTGTGTATAAAAAAATATATTTATGTACCGTCTACAATTTTTTTAAATTATAATATTATAATCCATGCTTTTGGTGTACAATATAAACTCTTTTAAATAGCTTTAATGAACTATTACATTACATTATGCGTACTTATTTTTAATCAAATACTCTTGGATTGACATACATTTTTATATCCATCTCCAAGTGATATTTTTTCGAAATTCTGCTCTAAAATATATTACAGAAACAGAAACAGTTGCGTACATATAAATTTACACATTCCAAATATAACCATTTTTTTTTTCAACTGAAATAAATTTCGTAACCTTTTAAGCAAACTTGAAAAATAATTAAAAATCCGACGAATTAAGTTTGTTGCAATTGTTAACTCTTTGTTATTTTTGGTAAAGAAATCGTTAATTTAGTTTAAACAGAAAATCTAAATTGGGCATTATTTATTTTACCCTGAACTCATTTTTCCTACTCCCGATGAAGAAATTTCTTTTTTTACCTTCCAAACCATGCGACCTGGAAATATTATTCCTATATATCTGTACCTTGGTACACAAATGGCCAATGTCCAATATTAAAATGGAGTTTTTAAATTTTCGCATTTTCATAAAATTGTTTTTCAAAGTTTTTTGTTTTAATTATTCGTGTTATTTGGTGAATTAACAATGTAAAATTTTTTTTTTTATTTTCATGCACATTGGCTCCATATTTTGGACCTTTTGTTCCAAGGTACAGAATCTGTATAGCAAATTTTTAATTCGTATATAAAAAAATGATTTCGTACGAATAAATTCATGATTAAGACCAACCAAAACTTTAATTTTTTACCATTTAAAAATACGAAAATTCTACGTACAGAACTTTATTTTCTATGTAATGAAAGATTGACTTATGAAAATTTCAACTTATTGTAAAAATTATTTTAGAAGCCAAATTGTAGTTATTAAAAATAATTTCTTTTCGTTAATATACATAGTGTTTTCGCATTTTTTTTTCATGCGAAATAAAAAATCCAAAGAAATGTTTCGATTTGATAAATATCACGCATTTTAGTTATCAGACACTACAATACAAAGACTGTTATATATGCGATGATCTAAATACGGAATTGGGTCATGCAATATTATTCCGCTGGATTGTTTTTCGAAAGGTATCCTCATTATATGGTCTATTTCTTCTTCCCTCATTATCTTCATGTTCGCATACGGAGGATATTCAGCTTATATTTCAATTCAATAAAAATGATCTCTAAACAGTAAAGTACTTCAATATAAAATCGCTGTGGGGATGAAAGCTTGAAAATAGCTCTAGATGCATTCGTTAAAATCAGTTATCGTATTTGTAAAATAAATACAAAAATAAGGCATGTCTTGTAGTATTTTTTTCACTTCTACTAAAGCAATGAATTTCTGTTTATTATTCAAATTTCATTAAAAATTAAATTCTTCATTAAATATAGTCTTAAGAATTTTTTTATACAACAAATTTAATTCTAAAAACTAAATTTCTTCGACTATTTATAAATGTTACAAAAAATATATAAATTTTTATTATTACACTAGCAATACGTCAAAAAATAATTGTTAGAAATTGTTTTATTAAAACGATTTGTTAATATATAATTACACGGTGGTATTTTTCCTGATCCTGTATTACAAAATTACAAAATTAAATAATTGAACATCATTGTAGAAAATAAACAAATTATTATTGCACATAATTACAATAGTTTCCAATAAATACTAATTATTCGAGCTAGCCGTAACAAGCGATAATATTTGATTTAGTATGTAGTTTAAGTTGCTGCATCTATCTAGATAAAGCTAGATAGGTGTAAGATAGATTGATGAGTAGCATGACACTCATCTGACAACTGACGTATATCAGAGGCGTAACAAGGGGTACATTTAACCCAACAAAATTCACATTTCAATGTTTTGACAAACATTATGAATTGGCATTTTTTTTAAGTGTTAGATGTGCGGCTAAAAAAATCTTGACCACCAATAAATCTTCTTTTAATATGCGAAAACATTAATCGTATTTTATCACATCCATTCTTCACTTTTACAACAATATCCTAGATGTTACAAAATTTTACAAGATTTTTATACGTCCCCTTTCAAAATGTATGATTTTTTTTATGTAAAAGAACAACGAAATAAAATTGTACACCCTTACTACTCGGGGGATGAATAAAGCGTTCTTTCTCATACCGTAACGGCCCTGAGCCATTATGCATTTAGTTAGTGCACTTATCATCTAGTACACTAGAAGCAAGTATAATATGGACATTAATCTTATTCGGCCGTTGAACTAAACTTTTTCGCACTCAGATTCGCTCATTATATATTCATATATCATCTTTAATAAATTGCCGTTCGATTTGTTAAAAAATGCTTTACAACGACCCCTTTGGTTAATAGTAGCGATGTGTAGTTCACTCGCGAACCGTTCACTCTGAACGGTTCAATCAAATGACGGGCGTACTGTGCCGATGTTTTGCAACGACCTATAGGTCACTATGACCTAGTTCGTGAACTATGAACTACATGTGTACGTATTTGATGTACTTGTACTAGGTCCTGAACCCGTCGTGTACTAAACCGTTCATGAATCACAACGACTCGTAAACGATGCAGTATAATATACATTACATATACAGTACTTACATTTATTTAGTGATCAAGTATGTTGGTGAACGGAACGAAATATGTAGTAGTTCACGACCTATAGTTCGTGAACGGTACATTGAAATGAACTACGAACTAGGTCCTCAACGTGACCTACAGTTTGCCATCGCTAGTTAATAGTATAAATTATGAATGTTTGAGATTTATTTCAAATTTCTTGCTAACTAGAATTTTTTTATATAATATTATTTAAATGGCGATTTAAAAAGAAGTTTGTTGAAAACTCGAATCTGGCTAAAATTATACAAAACAAAGCTAAAGAAGCTTTTTTAAGAAGACGAATACAAATTTATTCAAACAACTTTTTTGGGGATTTAATAGTTTTCGATGTTTTTGTTGTAGAGTCCAGCCTCACACCATAAGGACGTTCTGAGTAAATATGGGATTAAGTCTTCGCACCATCAGGAGCAGACCGGAGCCACGCCATCTAGCGGGGGCAACAATAAACACCTGCCCGCCCTGCGAAGATCCACCTCAAAATCGTCGATCATACATTCGGAAGTAAGCAATTTCTTCAGATACATTCGCAGTTGTGCGAGATTTCGTTTGTCATATAGCTATTACAAATACAAGTTAGAAATCGTTTTTTTTTCGGTTAAACTATTAAATTTTCAGCAAAATATCAGCGAAATAATGATTTTTTTCTACCTTTTTCATATTAATTGTTTCTTAAGAAAACTGTTACATTTTTGGGACCCTAAAAAGGTTAATATTTTTAATACCCTGTATATAGTAAGCATAAATTCATAAAGGCTTCCTTATAATGGCCTCAGCCATGCGTATATAACTTACATCTTGAGTTGGGTTCGGATATTTCATATAAAATATATATCGCTGTTCGTGACAAACATTTTTCCTGGCACGGCAAAAATGTCCATATTTTCAGTTATGAAATATCCTTGGAAATCTTACAAAGGCTTGGTACATATAAGCAATTCCTTTTTCATAAAACGTATCTGTTGCTGCCTAACACATATTCTTATATTTTGAATTAAGAAATATTTTTGAAAAAAAAATGTTGTCTGAATCACACTAAATTTTAATCCATAATACCATATGTAAATAAATGTTTTGTTATTTTAACGATCGTTAAACTTGATAGTAAACTTTGCAAATGGATGCGAAATGAAATGTAAACATGAAATTTAATATAATTAGCGATAGTTGAACTATACGATTATATTTCGAGTTGCATTTGGCAATACGAACTTATCGCGAAAAACAATCTTTTAAATTACAGACAACAAATCTGAAACTATTAACAATATGTTATTTCATAACTATTACCATATATCAGTAATTAAATTAACTATAGTAGCGATGTGTAGTTCACTCGCGAACCGTTCACTCTGAACGGTTCAATTAAATGACGGGCGTACTGTGACGATGTTTTGCAACAACCTATAGGTCACTAGGACCTAGTTCGTGAATTATGAAGTACATGTGGTGCACGGTGTACTTGTACTAGATCCTGAACACGTCGTGTTCATCACAACGGCTCGTAAACGATGCAGTATAGTATACATTACATATACAGTGCTAACATTTATTTAGTGATAAAGTGTGTTGGTGAACGGAGCGAAATAGTAAACTCGATGCGATATTGCAACAGCAGCATTGCCGAGCTGAGTCACAATTTATATGTTGGTATCAGATTTCATTTGCAATAATATAATTAATATATTTGCAAGATTAAATATGTTCTTATATATTAAATTAAAATAGGAAACACAGAAGCAGGACAGAAAAAATATAAGGAGCTAAGGAACTTAATTAATAGGAAATGCAAGCTAGCGAAAGAAGAGTGGATAAAAGGAAACTGTGAGGATATTGAGGAGGATATGAGAAGAGGTAAAGTAGATTTGGGCTACAGGAAAATTAAGTCACATTTTTCTAAAGTAAAACCAAAGGGTAACATAATATGTGATAAGCAGGGTAATGAACTCACGGAAAATAAGGAAAAAGCTAGAAGATGGAAGGAGTATCTTGAAGATTTATATAAAGGTAGGCAGGACATGGAGGAGCTAGAAAGTGTGGAACAGATAGATGACGATGACTTAGGTCCTAGCATACTTAGGTCAGAGTTTCATAGAGCATTAAATGACTTACGGAATAACAAAGCAGCGGGGATTGATATGATACCAGCCGAATTAATAAAACACGCAGGGGAAAAAATGCAGGAGCGATTATACAGGTTAGTTTGTAAAATATATGAGAAGGGAGAAGTACCACAGGATTTTCAGCGTAGTAGAATAGTAACAATGCCGAAGAAAATAGGAGCTAATTTGTGTGAGAACTATAGGACCATTAGCCTACTATCACATGCATCGAAGATATTGTTAAAGATTATTTATAGGAGATTAGAAAATAAAGTAGAGGAAAGGCTAGGAGAAGATCAGTTTGGTTTTAGGAAAAACAGAGGGACGAGAGAGGCGATTCTAGCACTAAGAACGGTAGTAGAAAAAAGAAATAGGGTAGGAAAGGTAACTTGCATAGCTTTTGTAGATTTAGAAAAGGCATTTGATAATGTAGATTGGGACATAATGTTTAGAATTTTAAAAGAAACGGGTATAGATTATAAGGATAGGAGAATAATTTTTAATTTATATAAACACCAAACTGCCTTAGTTCGAATTGAGGGGGAAGAAGAGGTAGCAAAAATAGGGAAGGGAGTCCGGCAAGGATGTACACTCTCACCGTTATTATTTAATCTATATATAGAAGATGCAATAAACAAAGTAAAAGAAGAGTATAGTGTAGGTGTGAATGTACAGGGAGAGAAAATATATATGTTGAGATTCGCCGACGATATAGCTATATTGGAAGAAAGCGAAAAGAATTTAGAAAGGGTATTGAATGGTATGCAGGCAGTATTGACTAGGGATTTTAACATGAAAATAAATATAGGTAAAACTAAAGTGATGAGGTGTGACAAAAAGGAATGCAGTAGAAAAATGAGGATCACAATAGGAGATAATAGAATCGAAGAAGTGTCAGATTTTTGTTATTTAGGCAGTAGAATCACAAAAGATAATCGAAGCAAGGTAGATATAAAGTGTAGGATAGCACAGGGTAGGAAGGCATTCGTAGAAAAAGAACAGATTTTAAGATCAAATATTGACTTGGGTATTAGAAAAAGATTACTGAAGGTATATATTTGGAGTGTAGCACTGTACGGGTGTGAGGCGTGGACTATAGGAAAGGAAGAGAAGCGTAGATTAGAAGCACTTGAAATGTGGTGTTATAGGAGGATGATGAGGATTGGTTGGGAAGATAAAGTAACAAATGAAGCTGTACTAGAGTTAGTAGGGGAGAAGAGAAGTATCTGGAGAGTGTTACAGCGTAGGAGAGACAGATTAGTAGGGCATATTCTTAGGCATGGGGGGATTATGCAATTGATCATAGAAGGTAGAGTGGAGGGAAAGAGAGGGGTAGGTAGGCCTAGATTGGAGTATGTGAGTCAGATAGTTGAAGACGTTGAGATGAATAGCTATAGGGAGATGAAGGGATTAGCTCAGGATAGATCGGCATGGCGTGCTGTTTCCAACCAATCTCTAGGATTGCGGACTCTTTAACTAATGTCGTGCCATAGCAAATTTTTGCAATAATGCAAAATAAACATCTAAATCTTATAGTTCTTTTATTTCATACTGAGTGCAATGCAATCACTTAATATCAAATCAAAGCTTGAAGTTTGAACAGAGAAGATTCGGAATAGAAAATATAAATTATATAACGCCAAACAAAACGATTCTATCTAGTTCATTTTATTATAGTTTGTACATTTAATTTTCAAGTGTTAGTAAAGTAGTAAACATTTTCATCAGTAACTACCAATAAGTATTTTAGAACTTCATATAAATAATCGTGAGTACCTAGAGAAGATTATATTTCCTTATATATATGTTTTGTTTATATCAATGAAGTTTATAATATATAAATATAAACAATTATATTATATAAACAAAGTTTATATCAATGAAAGATAGAAGATAGAAAGGTAGAAGATAGAATAGTTATATCACTTTCAAAGAAATGATTGAATTTAATCATTTTGCATCCATTTTAGGTAAGATGTCTCACTATTATGTTATTTTTTAAGAAATGCGCCCCCCCCCCCCTGATTGAAATGGCACGAGTCGCCACTGTTAATGAAGTACTTGTATTAGGTCCTGAACCCGTCGTGTACTAAACCGTTTATGAATCACAACGGCTAGTAAACGATGCAGTATAGTATACATTACATATACAGTACCAATAGCAGTACTAACATTTATGTGATAACGTGTGTTGGTGAACGGAACGAAATTATATTTCCTTATATATATGCTTTGTATAAATTATAAACATTGTTGTGTTTTCTTCCTCATTCCTAATTCAAAATAAGTATTGTAATATTTCAATTTATTTATTTTTTACCATTTAATATTTTTATATTGAGAAAAAAAGAGATTATTTTCAGTATTTCATATAGGTCGTGAACTAGTTCATTTTTAAAAGATGTAGTAGTTCACGACCTATAGTTCATGAACGGTACATTGAAATGAACTACGAACTACGAACTAGGTCCTCAAAGTGACCTACAGTTTGCCATCACTAAACTATAGCATTGGTCAAGGAAATTATTGATTACTCAGTCCCATGCAAAATTGCATAATTAAATAATGATATAAAATTAAAGAATTCGAAGTCTGTACTAATGTTTGCTATTTTCGGTTTTTTGTGTTTAGAAAATATAAAGAAACTACAATCACTAACATAAGATATCCTTCCTTTAGAAAAAAAATCAAAAACATTAGAAAAATATACTGTTTTTTGTTTAATTTCAGTTACCACAGTTAGAGCACACAAAGTTCCTTTCAAAAATTCAAGACAAGCCTTTGTCTAATTGTAGTCCGATGTCCCCGTTCGATAAATTCTTCCCGCCAATCAACAATAACTCGCGCAGTAGCAACTTGAATAATCAAACAAACAACAACCCGTTGGAGGAGTCTTCGGGGAATTTACCACTAACCCCAGATGGTAAGTAAATCGATATACATAAAAAAATTATATTCGAAAAAGATTCTTTATCGATTATTGCATGCGTTATATAGATGAGGGGTGGCCAACAAGTCGATTTTTGGTCAATCGCAAACAGTTGGACACAATAAAAGTAAAGCGACACAAAAAAAACACGAAATAAGAGGAAGATAAGTTGGCTCAGTGATTTAGCGTTTATGGCAGATCAAATTAAGCGATTTGAATTTAAAGTTACAAGGAAAAAAGAAGGCAATAAGTCACATAACTAGTTCTCCAACCACAAAATTTTGATCAATTTCCAAATATGAAAGACCATTTACAAAAACATCCCAATTTTAATTATAACTTTGAAAAATACGTTGTAGAAATTAAAAACGTTATTGAGGATTTTTGGGGATTTAAAAATTTTATATGTGGACATTTTTTTTATAACAAAACAATTTTCTGGGCATCAAGTAAATATCGTTTTGCTTTTCTACTGTTTTGGCTACTTTCAAAGTGTGAAAATTAAAATGTAACGCTTTCATGACATTTAACTTTTCATTTAGCTATTACTGCGTTGCATCTTTTATTATAGAAGTTGGGGGGGGGGTATCGATAAAGCTACCCAGAACAGAACAGCGCTTAATTTACAGCCTGTCTATATGTATATATCACAATGGCCTAACGTCATCCAAATTGTAAACCGAACGGAGATTATAAGAAGAATGTTCCGATTTAAAACCCCACGTGAAAATATTACGAGAGAATTCGCTAATTGCATATCATCGGGAATTTTTTTGATGAATGAGATTTATTAGTATAGAATATCACCAAAATACCTTAAAGTAGCTATATGTACATTTCGAAGGCTATGCCCCCATCTTCAGTAGCATAAGTAAAACTAAATAAAATACCTCAGTGATTGATATACTATTAAATAAATAAGTCAATATGACAGAAGTTTTTAAGAAATGGTATATAATATGACCTATAAATCTTTTAAAATAATATAAATTAATAATTAACGAAACTAAAAATAATTAATCGAAATGTCATGATGGGGGTATTTTAAAAAAACTCTCTGATCAGGCAAACATTTTCACGGGCGAAGGTAAATAAAATTATTTTATCTTTTTATTGAAAGATTAAATAACGATTGTCAAAAATCGGATTTTTTTTACTTATTTTAGTAATTTTTCGTTGTATTTCTTTCAATAATTGCATTGATTAAATCATTTTGTTCGCTGTAAACTTTTAGAAAAGTTTTATAAAAAATTTCACTTCAATAAGTTGTTGACTGTTTTAGTTTTATGATAAAATTTTTGTTAATTTTCGTACGCGTGAATAAATATACGTATGATATATGAAATTCATATTTATTCAAAATTCGAAAAAAAAATTGTCCTAATGGCATGTGCTTATAATTTCCGATTTTATTTCAAAGCGAATATAGTTTATTTGTTCACCATTTGGTGTCGTAAATGGATGTTAAATGACTTTATTGTCCAAATTATTCAAGTCAATGATTTCGTTGAAAATAGTTCATATTTAGCCCACCATTTAAAATTCTATTTTCGGATAATTCCTGAAATATCATCAGAAATTAACATCGGTGTACATTTTCAAGATTATTGCACAAATTTGATTAAAATCTCTTGATTGCATTACGTTGCTAGATACGCATTTCGAAGACTATGACCCCATCTTCAGTAGCACAGGATAAAAACTAAATACAATACCTCTGATTGATATACTATTAAATAAATAAATCAACACGACAGAAGTATTTCAAAATATGGCAAATAATATGACCTATAAATCTTTTAAAATAATATAAATTAATAATTAACGAAACTGACAATTAACATAAGCATTAATGTATTTAACAGCGGATTACAAATATAGAAAAATTGCCATGCGAAATTTATTTTATTAATAAACCGTATATCTTCATTTTGTATTGGAATCCTCGGCCACGTCAAATTAGTTATTCGTTAATTTGGAAGTATCCAAACTAGTTCAAATCTTTTGATATATGAAAAATATTAACTACTGATATTGCTTATGTAAACTTATAAATACAATCACAATACACACATTGAAATACTTTGTAAATATAAAAACTAACTTAAACTAATTTGGAGGCATATTTTGAATCTATGCCGTGCTCAAATAAGTTATATATCAATGGATTTAGAAGTCGTGGTTGTTTTTTTTTATTTGGACTACTAATTTCAGTTGTCAATAAATTTATATTTATGTTATTCAAAACGAAACATATTAATGTGTTATTAAGTACATACGCATGGGAATCGTAAATTGAAATCAGATTAGACGAAGATAATATTATCACGTTATTATTGACAAGCACGCACGAGTACTCACGTCACGTGACCCACATTCTGTCGATACTCCATGGTCTATATACGTTTTTTCTATTACTAGCCTTTTTTTTATGTAAAACCACTTTAACAACTACTTTATTCTTTGCGTCAACACATTAGCAGCTTTCGTACTTCACTGGACAACAAAAAATTTTTTTTTCTGTATATCTTTCCTCTTTATCATAGCTTTATATTTCCTCTTTACCATAATTTTTTTTAAGAAACATTCGACACAAAGCGAATTTATTTTTATTTTAAAATATGCGTCCAAGCATACCTGCATCGTAAATTTGTTGTCCAGTGTAACTTGTTAGAAAATAATGAATTTGCAGACTCTAGCAAAGTGCTCTTGGAATGATTGATTCGAGTTTCTATTGCACCCACGATGTCACTGTGTCTGTTTTTTAACAGATAGATAGATCGTACTCCAATGACTGGTACAGCTGGCTGTTCTTAGAACAAGAATAAATAGAAGAAGTAAAAAAAAGTACGGCACTTTTATATTAACTTATACTAGATTGTAGCTGGAGATGGAGAAATCACAAGTGCATAATGAATAAATGAGCAAATAATGGGTTAGTTCGAAGTTGTCAGCGTAAAAACACATCAAGAATTATAAAGTACTGTCTGTCCCATTTAATTTGGCTGGCCATGAAATGAGCACTTGTCCAAAAATAGTGGGGGTGCAATTGTTATTGCTTAAGACGCGCTCAAGACAATCATTCATTCTTTGGTGCTACCTTCAGTCTGTGTACTATCAGTGGCGTAACAACTTACTACGGAAATGAGTTCGCTTTTAAATGGTAAATTAATCCATAGCCAATCAAGGGAATTGATTTTCAATGTGTATAAATACTTTAAATCTGATGGCAATTTGTCATCGAAGGAAGTAAAGGAAAGGATGTCTGCAGCAAGCAAAGTGGCCATAAGAACGGTAGCTACAATTATAAAGGAAGGTGAAGTTCCAGGTAACGAAAGTGAACCGACATTTTCTACACCAGGAAAGAAGGCGAATTCGAAAGGCGACTATAGGACATTTAGGAGATTTTGAAAAGTGTGACTTTCGAAATGTAATATATAATTTTCACAAAACCGAAAATACGCTTAAAACATTACGTGAAAAACTATACAGTGACTTAGGATGGGAAGGACATAAAACTTCCTTAAATCATATTGTACATGATTTAAGTTTAGAAGCACAGAAAATAATCGTAAAGTTTTAATTGAAAGGCACGATATTCGAGTTTTACGAATTAATTGTTTACAATTAATTAAATATTATCGACAATTGGGAAAATCAATCATTTATATCGGCGAGACATATATTCACGCAGGACATACTCAGTCGAAATCATGGAGTGGTAATTCCAATGAAGGACTGCATACGAATATCTCAAAGGGTCAACGTTTAATAATAATTCATGCCGGTGGTGAAAGTGGCTTTGTACCAAATTGCTTGACAATATTTCAGTCGGGTATCAAAAGTGGAGACTATCACCGTGAAATGAATGGTGAAAATTACGGAAAATGGACAACAGATAAATTGTTACCTAAATTTACCGTAATTATCATCAAACATAACGTGCAAATTAATCGTGCGCCAAGCAGCAATTCTTCTAAGCAGGTAAATGGTAAAATGGTTGTCCGAAAAAACAATTCCATTCACGCATCTAATGTTAAAGCCCCACCGGTACGATATTATAAAATCTCATAAAAAGAACCACATTACATATAAATTTGACACACTTTTCACAGACCACGGACACAAAGTTTTACGTTTATCCCTTTATCATCCGGATTTGAATCCTATAGAACTAATATGGGCACAAGTGAAAAACAGTATTGCTAAAAGAAATGTGATATTTTCTTTAAAAGATGTGAAAGTATGAAAGTAGAAGAGGAATTCAACAATGTCACACAGGAGCTTTGGAAAAAGTGTTTTGAAAACGTTATTAAACAAGAAGATTTTAATTTAGAAAATGAAACTATATCGTGTATACACAAACTGAACAATTAATTATAAATCTGAACGAAAGATCCGATGAAGAGGACAGTAATTTATTTTTAAATAGTGACAGTGAAGAAGAATTGTAAATTTCTTTTTAAATATCCATTAAATGAACATTACCTAGAATATCTCACTGAAGATATATTATTTATGTATGTAATAATAGCATATGACGACGGCATTTTATAGGCCATTAATTTATGTTAATTTACTATTTTGTATTTGACTTGTTGTGTCTTTGTTACTTAGTTTGTTACATGTAATAAAGTAGGTACTTTCGCCCAAAAAAATTTCTTATTTTACGAACATGGTAAGAACGACAAATGTATTGGGAACGCCACTGGTCGACATAGTTGAAGAGAAGAACCGCCTTCTCTTCACGAAGAATCCCGAATATCCCTTCGCTATCTGCGCTACCCGAAGCAAACTTATAGCGAACAAACTGTACCGATTTCAGAATGCAATAAATTATTTGCGATTTGAGCAATATCTCTTTTGAATTTACTTAGTCCACGCAAAAGTGGATAGTTTTTTAATCAGTAACATCAAAAAACGATCTTTGTATCAAACAGTAAATAAATTGGCAGTTAGTTAAAGAGTCCGCAATCCTAAAGATTGGTTGGAAACAGCACGCCATGCCGATCTATCCTGAGCTAATCCCTTCATCTCCCTATAGCTATTCATCTCAACGTCTTCAACTATCTGACTCACATACTCCAATCTAGGCCTACCCACCCCTCTCTTTCCCTCCACTCTACCTTCTATGATCAATTGCATAATCCCCCCATGCCTAAGAATATGCACTAATCTGTCTCTCCTACGCTGTAATACTCTCCAGATACTTCTCTTCTCCCCTACTAACTCTAGTACATCTTCATTTGTTACTTTATCTTCCCAACCAATCCTCATCATCCTCCTATAACACCACATTTCGAATGCTTCTAATCTACGCTTCTCTTCCTTTCCTATAGTCCACGCCTCACACCCGTACAGTGCTACACTCCAAACATATACCTTCAGTAATCTTTTTCTAATACCCAAGTCAATATTTGATCTTAAAATCTGTTCCTTTTCTACGAATGCCTTCCTACCCAGTGCTATCCTACACTTTATATCTACCTTGCTTCGATTATCTTTTGTGATTCTACTGCCTAAATAACAAAAATCTGACACTTCTTCGATTCTATTATCTCCTATTGTGATCCTCATTTTTCTACTGCATTCCTTTTTGTCACACCTCATCACTTTAGTTTTACCTATATTTATTTTCATGTTAAAATCCCTAGTCAATACTGCCTGCATACCATTCAATACCCTTTCTAAATTCTTTTCGCTTTCTTCCAATATAGCTATATCGTCCGCGAATCTCAACATATATATTTTCTCTCCCTGTACATTCACACCTACACTATACTCTTCTTTTACTTTGTTTATTGCATCTTCTATATATAGATTAAATAATAACGGTGAAAGTGTACATCCCTGCCGAACTCCCTTCCCTATTTTTGCTACCTCTTCTTCCCCCTCAATTCTAACTAAGGCAGTTTGGTGTTTATATAAATTAAAAATTATTCTCCTATCCTTATAATCTATACCCGTTTCTTTTAAAATTCTAAACATTATGTCCCAATCTACATTATCAAATGCCTTTTCTAAGTCTACAAAAGCTATGCAAGTTACCTTTCCTACCCTCTTTCTTTTTTCTACTACCGTTCTTAGTGCTAGAATCGCCTCTCTCGAATTGGCAAACTGTGAAATATTCTTTTAAAAAAGTAATATGTGGCCTGATAAATATATTTACTATTTTCTGTAGATATTGATTTTATGAACTTGTATTTGCTCGAATATTAAATATTATAATACGGTTTTTATAAAATATCAGTCATAAATCGCTTGTACAAACATAATGGCGTGTAAACGATGTTTTTCCCTATTTTTTTACAAGAACGGTGCGGTTACACCAAACGCAGAATGTTGTGGAAAACCAACAGTCATTCTTCAAAAATACTATCACCACCGAAATAATAAATCCCTGACATGGCAAATATATTTGCGTTAGACTAATACAATTTGGTGCAGTTGAATTCCACTAATGTACCGAAGAAAAAGAAAAAATACCGAGCCAAATTATAGTCCAATAAAAATAACCTAGGCACAATTGTCGCCGCCATTTCATCGCCTATAATTTCTTCATTCTTCATTTCTTCAATTATTTTATTTTATCGAATAAACCTTCAAGTTTTACTTCACGTATAATTTTGTATTTCAATAAATGTTTTTGACGAATTACCCTGGACCCTCGCAAATGTGGCTTTAGATTATAAACCACATTATGCGGTTTTCCGGGTTCTTTCCACACGCGACGATACGTACAGATGAAGAACGATTGCGCCATTACATGAAATTATATATTTCGTGTAATTGACGATATTAATGACAATTCAACTTGAATAAAATCAAATAATAGTTCAGTAGAGACGAACTGCAGTTGCTTTAAGAGTACGTGGTGCAAAAGTGGCTCAATAAATGTGGTAATTTGAAACTGCCAATATCTCACTTTTCACGTATAATGAATAAACGGAAAAAAGTTTTGAATGAAAATTTTTGTTGGTACTCCTCTTGATGGTCAATGACTGCTTACAAGATGGATTTGAGGTTTTTTTTATTACAGAAAGGTTCTTTAAAACTAATGAATGTCCAAGAGCAATATGTAATATGGAATTCTTTTTTAGAAACCTTCAAGCTTTTTTTTTCAACACTCGAAAATACATTACTTTAATCACAAGTGAAGAGTTTTTTAAATGACCGCATTTTTTAGCCCCCACTCCCCTGTATGTCTTGGTGGAAAGTATGCGATTAATTAATTCTCCAAATTAATTAATATATTAAATGAATTCGTTGTGAAATTGACCTGTTGAATGCCGAAACGTGTTAACTCGATTTTTAATAAAAATATCTTCATGAAAAATTGTATATTTTAACTCCTGCGACAATTTTTTGCTTTATTTTCATGTAATCTCAACTCACAAAGGAACGACGTAGAAAATTGTTATTTGCCCCCTCGAAAATATTCTTTAAAAATCGAAATGTCGAAAAACTATCTTCTTGTCGTTAAAAATAAGGTTTAGATGAAAATTGTTTTGTTTCGTTTTAATTGCAGAAGCTTTGCGGCTATATGAGAAGAAATTAACGGCCTACGAGCGAACGGAGATCAAATGGTACGAGCAGATCTGGTACTTAGGTCTGGACGCCTGCAAAATCCATGGTGAAAAGGGCCGGACCCAAAACAGTGGTTATGACGACAGCAGTGGTAACTACAACAAAGTAAGCAACAGTAAAAATATTGGAATATATTTTGTTCTCACCAAAAAGTAACTTTTACTTATATTCCAAGATAAAAATGCGAATTATATATATTTTTTGGAAACTTATTTTTGTCTCTTTCTTTATTTCCTTAATGTCTCCGCCTCACAACCGTCTAATACTATACTCTTCATATATTAATTGATAATGAATTTTTCTTTATTTAGCAATTTTCTATAACGTTGTTGGATTTTATAAAAAAAAATATGTTTTATTCTTAATAATTCTGCTATCCTTTAAATATTAAGGATTGATTTGGCAAATCGAGGCAAAATACAAATGGGTAATTTATCTGCCAATTTATCCACAAAATTACCCTTTAAACTCGTTGAATAAATAAAACGATTAAATAATCCCGTATTTCAATTAAATTTAAATTGCTAATTAAGTTGTCACTTTTAAAAGGACACGCGTTCAAATGAAAATATACTACCCGTTTTTCGTTAATACGATAATCCAGTTCATCCACGAGTTGGCTGCGAATATGCAGGGAATATTAAAACAGGATCGGGATTCCTAAATTTAATCTCCCGAAAATTGTTTTTCATTTTATTTCGTTTTACATGAGAGGATTTTAAAAGGCCATGGATTGGCAAATTTTCTTAAATATTTAAAAAGGCCCTTTTAAGGCCTTGTTTGGAAATTTTTTTTTTTCTGTTTATATTTTTCAACTAAACGAGAACAAATTTAAGGCAAATATAATATATATGAAAAGAACGTTTAGTATTTTTTTTTAATAATATTGAACTTCACGACTTCGCAACTAATTTAAAAAAAACACACAAAAATTATTAGATTATCTAAAATATATACTTTAATTATGTCATTTACCTTCGATAGTTAATAAAATTATAATTTATGCTTTGAAATATATTATTAGTACATTTGTTGTTCATGTTAAGTAGATGCTATCAAAATTTGACCTGCTCAATTTCGAATCGGAAATATTTTAATGGTTTATTAAAAAAAAAACACATTTGATTGATATTTTACTTCAAAAAAAAATAAAGTATTTACTATCAGGGTCGGTTTACGACTTATTTAATATATACGACTTCAAACAACTACGATAAATATAAAATATTATTGTACGCAAAAAATAATAATGGTTTTATAAAAAGTTAAATTACGCAACATATATCGTTTTTTTTTAAATATAATGCTAAAAAAATTATTCTTATAATTAAATAGAAGTAGATTATTTCCAATTATTAATTTTCGGCATTTTTATTCATTTATACTTACTGCATATTGAAGGACTTTTATAATATATACTAAATTAAAACGCTGCTTAAGTTAATTGAGTTTAATAATTTTAAAAAACTTCACCTTTACCAAATTTTTTAAATAATAAATTAATTATTTACAAATATAATTTCTAACGAATAGTTAATGAACTAATATTTTTATTTATTTTGTTCATGTCAAATTTGGTTAACTTTAGTAAATCGTTTCGTCTTCATACCTTTATATTTCTTCTTTATCAAAACAATTAATCTGTCAATCAAATTTAATATTCATATAATCTTTAAACCACATAACGATGTCTGGTTACTTTTCTTATTAAGGACTTTGCTGGCAATCTTTTATCATTTAATATACGACGATATTTCTTGCTGTTGCATATATTTTGAATAATAAGAAAATTTGTAACCATTTAAGTTATTTTATAAGCGGAAAACTCCTTTCTTCATTCAATCATACGTCAGTAGTCACGACATGATATTTAATTTCGTGGCTCGTGTCTTCGGGTTGCACTTTCCTCCATTGGCGTGCTCGTATAAAATATTTACAGGAAGCATGGTTCGTCCATAATAATCCTTTAAAATCTGTTAAAATCTCAATTGGATAGAATTTACAGTTAAAGAGAAATCTTCATTTAAAAATTTCATGCAAATTTTTAAATATATTTACGCTATTGGTCGATTAAAAGTTAAACGACACTATTCTATGTTTACCTGATAATTTTTTTATAGAAAAAATTTACAATTTCATTTATTAACACGCTTGATAAAAAAATTTCTACCACATGGAAGCATATGGAACCCTTAATATTAGTGCAATAATCAGTTTTGGAATTAATTTGTCTGCTGCAAGGGCAATTAGTAATAAATTATTAATCTTTCTATTTAATTTAAACATTTGCATCATCAATCGATGAAAAATACATAACAAATTCATTTTTCGATTTAATAATCATTTTGATCAACGTCAAGACTCATTCATGTTTTTTAATGTTAGCGCAGAATTGTCTCTTTCGTTTCATCCATGCGGGTAATATTGAAGAGCTCTGTAAATTATAGTGACTGATTAATAATGCAATGAACCTGCCAAAGTATATATATTAAGTGCCAAGAAATTTGAATCCATACGTGGATAGAAAACAATACATTTGTAATAAGCGAAACCTTTCCGATAAACCAAGTTTCAAATCATCAGTATTTCAATTGTAAATGCAGAACGAATAATGGAACTTGAATCGACGTACTTTGCCAGAAATGTGTAAAAATCGATATTATAGTCGTCAGTTTCTGTAAATTCATTTTTTAATTTGTAAAACTTCAAAATTGCAGCTGATGGAGTAATGTAAGAAATTCTACAAAAGGAAATATTTTGAAAAATCTAATTTTTGCACATATGTGCTTTATTAATAAAATTGATTAATATATAGTCTAATGATATAATAAATCCATTATTATTGTAAATTTACATTTAACTTCGTAAATCATAAATCCACAATTACAACAAGTCTATTTTTAAATGTCTATAAATGAAATTAATTAAAGCGAACTTTAAATCGAAACGGCAGGGGTTCGGCTGTATATTTTACATTTCCCCAATTTTAATTATTTTTGCACAATATTTTGAGAGAATGTTCCTAAAAGATGGGGCTTTTGAACGGTATATTTCTTATATTTTTAAATTTCTTAATCGTATTTATTTTCGTTTTTTTATTCTACACACAAAGCAGCAAGAAAGGCTCAGCTCTAATCTACATACATCATTCTTATACAATTTATTGGATAAAACACGATTTATTGTGAACACAACCGATTAATAATTCATGTATTCGAAAGCAATAGCTAATTGTCTGCAGTGAAGTGGCCAGTTTATGTCGAGTTGTTTACATTTGCTTCGTGATCCAAGATAAATGCCGTAAATAATAGATGGGTTTTTAATATATGTCCAAACACGATTTTCTAGGGTGGTTAGATAAATATTTATCTCGTCTGCCATTTTTAGAACAAAAAAAACTAGAGAAAATACTGATTCTACGAATTTACATTTTTTCTCCAAACAAAATTGAATTGATAGTACAAATATATATTTTAAATAAAGCGACTGATGTTTTTTATGCGTAATGCAATATTCTCAACTTGCAAGGACCTTTTCCTGAAAAATATTTCACCTTGAATTTGATCTAATACCAAAGGGTAAAGCCGGTTGAAATGATCACAAAAGCAACACGAAACTAAAACTTGATGCCTATAAATAGTGTTCAAAATCGTTTATTTGATGGGCCTATTTATAGATTTGATAACAACTACCTTGCCGCATTTTACGACAAATAAGGCAACTAAATTAGCATTTGTCTTTCCGTAATTTTGACGACATAATATGCCCGCTGTAATTTACAAATGCCTCAGTTAAAAACGTATTTGTAGAAGAAATAAGGAAATCGATACGAACTGAAAACGTTAGTTGGTTAAAGAGTCCGCAATCCTAAAGATTGGTTGGAAACAGCACGCCATGCCGATCTATCCTGAGCTAATCCCTTCATCTCCCTATAGCTATTCATCTCAACGTCTTCAACTATCTGACTCACATACTCCAATCTAGGCCTACCTACCCCTCTCTTTCCCTCCACTCTACCTTCTATGATCAATTGCATAATCCCCCCATGCCTAAGAATATGCCCTACTAATCTGTCTCTCCTACGCTGTAACACTCTCCAGATACTTCTCTTCTCCCCTACTAACTCTAGTACAGCTTCATTTGTTACTTTATCTTCCCAACCAATCCTCATCATCCTCCTATAACACCACATTTCAAGTGCTTCTAATCTACGCTTCTCTTCCTTTCCTATAGTCCACGCCTCACACCCGTACAGTGCTACACTCCAAACATATACCTTCAGTAATCTTTTTCTAATACCCAAGTCAATATTTGATCTTAAAATCTGTTCTTTTTCTACGAATGCCTTCCTACCCTGTGCTATCCTACACTTTATATCTACCTTGCTTCGATTATCTTTTGTGATTCTACTGCCTAAATAACAAAAATCTGACACTTCTTCGATTCTATTATCTCCTATTGTGATCCTCATTTTTCTACTGCATTCCTTTTTGTCACACCTCATCACTTTAGTTTTACCTATATTTATTTTCATGTTAAAATCCCTAGTCAATACTGGCTGCATACCATTCAATACCCTTTCTAAATTCTTTTCGCTTTCTTCCAATATAGCTATATCGTCGGCGAATCTCAACATATATATTTTCTCTCCCTGTACATTCACACCTACACTATACTCTTCTTTTACTTTGTTTATTGCATCTTCTATATATAGATTAAATAATAACGGTGAGAGTGTACATCCCTGCCGAACTCCCTTCCCTATTTTTGCTACCTCTTCTTCCCCCTCAATTCTAACTAAGGCAGTTTGGTGTTTATATAAATTAAAAATTATTCTCCTATCCTTATAATCTATACCCGTTTCTTTTAAAATTCTAAACATTATGTCCCAATCTACATTATCAAATGCCTTTTCTAAATCTACAAAAGCTATGCAAGTTACCTTTCCTACCCTCTTTCTTTTTTCTACTACCGTTCTTAGTGCTAGAATCGCCTCTCTCGTCCCTCTGTTTTTCCTAAAACCAAACTGATCTTCTCCTAGCCTTTCCTCTACTTTATTTTCTAATCTCCTATAAATAATCTTTAGCAATACCTTCGATGCATGTGATAGTAGACTAATGGTCCTATAGTTCTCACACAAATTAGCTCCTATTTTCTTCGGCATTGTTACTATTCTACTACGCTGAAAATCCTGTGGTACTTCTCCCTTCTCATATATTTCTGATGTATGTCAATAAATTTCTAGATAATAATATATCGTGGTAAAGGATATGAGAAAACAATTCTGTAAATTGTATTATAATTACATTAGGGTATTTATATTAGATTTTGATTTTTATCGCAAATAAATTAACAACCACCATTAAATTTACAACGTAAGATTTTCTAAACTTTGTCAAAAAAATTCGAACAAACTCGCGATTATTTGGATTTTCTGTTTTAACACTGTCGACGACGATTTTTCTTTCAGGTTCTGCACGACCACATCGAATACCGATACGAGATCCTGGAGGTGATTGGTAAAGGTAGCTTCGGCCAGGTGATCCGTGCCCTAGACCACAAGACCAAGCAACAAGTGGCCATCAAGATCATCCGGAATAAGAAGCGGTTCCACCATCAGGCCCTCGTCGAGGTAGACATCCTCGGCTACTTGAAAAGAGACGACGACAAAGATACTTATAATGTGATACAAATGCTGGACCACTTCTACTTTAGAAACCATTTGTGCATCTCATTCGAACTCATGAGGTAAGATTACCTATACATTGTGTGGCAAGCTTCAGAATACGGTTTTCATTATTTTATTATTAATTTGTGAATATATCACAGAGTAATTTAGAGTTTTTCTAAAACAATTTTTTTTTCAAAACATATTCTATTATTTCATAATTGTATAAGTTAGTAAACCTCAAGATCTATACGGCATTTCTTCCAATAGGATTTTGATCAAATAAGATCAAGTACTTTTATTTAGTAGCCTTTATTTATTTTATTCCCTTATAAACTAGCCAAGTTATGTCTTCTTCAATCACTGTTAACTAAGAACTCATTTACACCATTTACATCTCCTACATATACATGGCTCTTCTCGAAGATTAATCAAAACCCTTATTAAGCCATTATAATTATATAAGTTTCATTTCATGTATAAGTTAAATGGCATAATTTAATTTAATTCTGCTTCGTATCTTATCAAATAAATGCATAATTATAGTACATTTGCATTTTTTAATTAAAAGAATTTTGTATGTCACATTTGTAAGTCCAAGCTGTGGAAAAAAAAACGCAACAACTGTTAAAATAAAGCCGTATAAATGAATGTACGTTTGTTTGGCTTTTGTTTCGTGTATTAAGCTTAGTGCGCGAAGAGTATGAGAAATGAAGCAATGCAGAGTGCGGGATGAAGAGAAGCGCGTGTCCCTATTAGCCTCGTGTATTATGCAAAAACATCCCTGTGAATGTACGAACCCTTATTCCATTAAAGCTAGATTCATCAGACCCGAGCACATTCTCCATTATTCAGTGGTTCTTTGCGTAACTTGAAATACAAATACAAATACCGTAACTTGAAATAATCACCCAAATACCATAGACAGAGGTATTTTATCTTGTTTGTAACTTGTGGTACTGAAGATGGAGGCATAGCCTTCGAAATGTACATCTAGCTACTGAATGCTTTAACTTATGGTATTTAGGCGATATTTTATACTATTATTTAACACCGTAGTGATGATTTTAAAATGAAATAGAATAATAACAAATTTGATGTGAAAATTCTTCACAAGTCTCACATAATTTAATCAAACTCCAATTTTTTTTACGCAACGTCCAAAAAATTGATGAATACGTTTGGCTTTTTATCCCTATCTAAATTTTCCCAAATCTTTTTTTTCTACCACTTATGGTGTACCATATGACCCAACATAACTTGATCTAACATTGATTTTATCATTTTACCATTACACATTTTTTTACAAAATACTGTACGAAATTCCTTTTAAAATAACATCTGCAATTCCATTACCCATTTGTGTTCTACTATAACTTTTTAATTAACTTTAGAGAAGTACCATAAGACATCTATCTTACGATACGATGTGTATATATTACAGCCTCAACTTGTACGAGCTTATAAAGAAGAACAACTACCAAGGCTTCAGCCTCAACCTGATACGGCGCTTCGCAAACTCCCTGCTCAAATGCTTGCGGTATCTCAAGAGACTGGAGATTATACATTGCGATCTTAAGCCGGTAAGTCATCATTCCCAATATCCACAAAACAATCGCAGCTTTCCCTACACTCATTTGGTTGTTTATACAAAGTCTAAGAGATGTTTCATCGTTTAGAGTAAGTGTATCTTCGCTACTTGATTCGTCGTTCGTAATGCCGCTGCTGTTATATTTATATTAAGCCATTCGTGATGTTTGACTTTGGTTCACTGCACGGCTATCTCTAATCCGATCGTAATCCTTTAATCTTGATGTTTCGAAGAAGAAATGTACGTTCTGTGTATTGACATTTAACATGATATCGTTCGTGATTAAAATTTGCTTTTGTGTAGGAGGCATAAATTTGCAATTAGGTAATTCTGAAATAACCTCTGTCAATATTTTATAAAATCAGGATATATATTTTCAGAAGAATACTACAAGAAATGATAAGTATCAAAAATCGCTACATTTTTTAGGCTTTGCAGTCATTTTTTTAAATTATTTCCAAAGTTTTTTTGTATGTTACTTGATTTTTTATGTAGTATACCTTTTGATTTAAATCCTTACCATTTAGCCTAACTCACTCAAGACCTTCCCTCCTTCCATAAAAACTATCAACTACAGTTCTGATAATGTCCGAAACTACTACTTCGATAAATCTAACATTTACTAAAGAGGCTATCAGCAGTTTTTCAAAATAAATGAGCGTTTGCTTGATTTGACAAAATTTAAATAACACTAATTTCTAACTTAGTAGGGTGAGGGAGAAATAGTACTTCCTTATTTGTTTTTGATATATATATCGGTGACCGGTTTCGGGTTTTAAACCATCTTCAGGACCAAAATTTCAAACTTGTTCAACCTGAAATTATTATCTATAAATATGACAACAATTTGTAAATTAGCGCTTAAACATAAATACTCTTCATCAGACTTGAGTATAGCTCTTGAGGTACAGTTCTTCGACTTCTACGAGACAATGGCTTTTAGCAAATATGCTGGATTAAGTCTTTATTCCTGTATTATTATATCTATCGATATAAACAGCCCGTCAAACCAGAACATCCACTAATCCGATTATTACTCCGACACTAACACAATATCCTCTGCGATCTGCACATAAATTGAGATTACGCTAATTTTAGGATCAAATTATTCAATTACAATCCCTTTATCTGCTCGTCATTACAAATTAATGAATTTTATAGCTTAAGAAACTATTACAGTGTATGAAGAACAGTGGCGGCTCGTGCCATTTTAATCGGGGCGGGGGGGGCACATTTCTTAAGAAATAACATAATAGTGAGAAATCTTACCTAAAATGGATGCAAAATGATTAAATTCAATCATTTCTTGAAAGTGAATTCCACTCTTCTATCTTTCATTGATATAAACTTTTCCAAAACTTTTTCGTTAAAATTGTAAATATCTCGCACCACATTTTTATTAATACACATCTACGCCAACGCGTTTAAACGATCATTACCCATATAGCATTTCGCAAAAAAGTCTTGATTCTTTTAAGTGTTGAAAAACAACGCTCTGATTCAGCAGTGGTCATCGGGGTTGTTAAAATAATTTTAAGTATTTTTATAGTTTCCGGGAAAGTTTCACTGAGATTTTGTAGCAATAATAAAAGAAAATTTGTAGCTCCAATTATTTGATAAAAATCCAGACGCGAGTAAATGACTTCTAATTCTGTTTTTAATCTGGTTTTATTCAAAAATGGATATGCATGACACACGGTTTCCAAAAGGTCCACTGGAAATTGTTTAGAAAATGTTGGCATCGATTTCGTGTTAAATAACTCAGCGGCTTGTAGATGGCCACGATACAAGAATCTGTCCTTCATCTGTGTTACAATTTTTTTTTGTAAATGTCTCTTGTAAAACGCCGCGTAAATGTTCGGTTTTAAGCACTCCTTGCACAAGTTTGCGATCAATTTAAATCAGGCAATGGCCTACCTAATCTTTAATTTTTGCTTTGTCCACAAGAGAAAGTCTACAAAACTCTATTTTCAATAAAGAACTAACACTATTCATTTTTATTAAATTATTTCTATTAAATATATTCTTGGAGAAACACGTGGCAAAATCGTACGTACGTAACTACAGAACAAATGCTACTGTCTTATCTGGCCTATTCTATATTAATTTATATATATATATACTCTATCATACACTCATCTCATTGCCTGCACCCATTGCATATGCATTTAACTTGTACTGGCCTTGGATAGCCGCTGGAATGTGTGAAACATATTAGACGATGTATGCGACAAGCGAACCGAAGGAGCAGAAGAACGGCATACGGTCGCTCTCACCTATTGCTTGCAATAGAGTGAGATGAGTGCATATGCATTTAACACGTATTGTGTGGTCGGGCTTGGCGCTGGAATGTTGGCACCATATTAGCGATATAGGTATTACACCACGCGAACGATAGATACAGATGACATACTGCATACTCTCGCTCTCACTCTAGCGCTTCCAACAGATAGGATGAGATTTGACTCGTACTTGCTAGCTACCATATCGTGTTGAGTGTTATGTATGTTCGCGGCGCAAGCAGGAAAAATAATGCCGAGATAGAATACCGCAATACAATTATATATCTACGGTGATGTGCTCAATGTTCAGGAGGGGCCGTGGCCCTGCGACCTGCATAAGGAACCGCCACTGATGAAGAGGCTTGTTGAATCTGCGTGTTCGCTTTTGTGCTTCTCTTGGTGGTTTTGGATGTGTAAAGAAATTACATAATTACAATTTGATAATACGTTTATTATTTCTTTAAACATCTAAAACGACCAAGAGAAGTGCAAAAAGCGAATTCCCAGATTCAACAAGCCTCTTCATAAAACAACGTGCTTCTAGAAGGATGCAAAAACTTCATATTACAGTGTAGGTACATTTTTTTTTGTATTTCAAAATCAATGAACATTCTTAAAAAAGATTTTCTCATCGAAGAAGATTTTGATAGCCCATTGAACGCTTTCCAGCCTAAATTAAGCTGCACTTGCATATAAAAGTAATCATCAGAGAAAGTATCGCTAAGAAGTACAATTTTTAAGCTACATTTACGAGTATCAAAAAATATCACCTGCAAGTCCATTTTCAAGCCTTTGTCCTTTCCTCCCATTTTTTCAATAAGCAATAATTTATTAACCCAAGTATTATTATAATTAACCGTAAGATAACATCTACTTTCATATAACATAATTTAATATAAAATATGCAGGCAACAATCCAATCTAATGACAATGTGCCATGAGTTACTTGTTCCTTCTCATCGATGATATTAGCTTGATTATTCGAGATTTCAATTTCACATATCAGGTACCAATTTGTTCGCTTATTAGGGACAACTGTACCTGGATAATGCAGGTATATAAATCTCCCAACACAACTGTAATAATCATAATTAAATCTACTTCATTCGTGCACGCAAAATGTTTGATATTCTAGTACGTAGGAATAAATAGAAATGTAATACTCTAGCTAATTGCTTTTGTAATGTATTGTTGCTATAGTATATCCTAGATCTTTTGGCTATGATTTTTAGAAACTAACAATAGGCAGATAGACAAATTTGTTGAGGAAGAGAAGAATTTAGAAAGCGTTGCTAAATAGAAGTACGTATTCTTAATCACCAGGTATTATACGATTAGTTATAGAAGGTAGGGTAGGAACAAAAGATATGTTTTTACTACTATTTAGTTTTCATTGTGAACTCAGTCTTTCAGGGTATTATAATATGTGTTTACGTTTAATTTAGTTTACTCATATAAATTAATTGCCGTTGCAATTTCACTTTTCCTCCGATGTAGTATTACTAATAGTTCTTCTAGTATAGCTGGTGCTCGTGCAGTTAATCATCAACAGTGTGCTTTTATTTATATATGTATTTCGCAGAACACAACGCAGGAAACACGTAATTAGGTAATAATGCATTATTTCTATTATTCTCTTTGCTCAGGTAAACCGAGAAAGTGCAATTAATCTTCATATGTGTGTCAAAATCATAAAACCGCCATTGATTTGATATATATTTAATTTATACTCAAGATAAAGATTAATTACAAACGCAAACTGCAAATTAACGTCTCCTTACTTACGGATAGTCCCATTATAGGAGCTAAGTTTCGTTTTCCTTCTTCCGAAGGCTCTAATAAGTATTGTTTAACTTGTGGAAGCATTGTTTTTTTTTGTTTTGATATTCTGTGGCGATTTCATGAAAGAATATTGTCTAATATGCAGTGGCGGCTCGTGCAATTTCAATCGGGGGGGGGGGGGGGGGGGGGGGGTCATTTCTTAAAAAATAACATAATAGTAAGAAATCTAACCTGAAATGAATGCAAAATGATTAAATTCAATAATTTCTTGAAAGTGAATTCCACTGTTCTATCTTTCATTGATATAAACTTTTCCAAAACTTTTTCGTTAAAATTGTAAATATCTCGCACCACATTTTTATTAATACCCATCCATCGCCAACGCGTTTAAACGATCATTACCGATAGCATTTCGCAAAAAAGTCTTGATTCTTTTAAGTGTTGAAAAACAACGCTCTGAATCAGCAGTGGTCATCGGGGTTGTTAAAATAATATTAAGTATTTTTATAGTTTCCGCGAAAGTTTCACTCAGATTATTTTGTAGCAATAATGAAAGAAAATTTGTGGCTCCAATTATTTGATAAAAATCCGGACGCGAGTAAATGACTTCTAATTCTGTTTTTAATCTGGTTTTATTCAAAAATGACACACGGTTTCCAAAAGGTCCACTGGAAATTGTTTAGAAAATGTTTGCATCGTTTTCGTGTTAAATAACTCAGCGGCTTGTAGATGGCCACGATATGAGAATCTGTCCTTCATCTGTGTTATAATTTTTTTTGTAATTGTCTCTTGTAAAACTCCGAGTAAATGTTCGGTTTTGACATTCCTTGCACAAGTTTGCGATCAATTTAAATCAGGCAATGGCCTACCTAATTCTTTAATTTTTACTTTGTCCACAAGAGAAAGTCTACAAAACTCTATTTTCAATAAAGAACTAACACTATTCATTTTTATTAAATTATTTCTATTAAATATATTCTTGGAGAAACATGTGGCAAAATCGTACATACGTAATTACATAACAAATGCTACTGTCTTATCTATATCAATTTGTATATATATATATATACTCTATGATACACTCATCTCATTGCATATGCATTTAACTCGTACTGGCCTTGGATAGCCGCTGGAATGTGTGAAACATATTAGACGATGTATGCGACAAGCGAACCGAAGAAACAGAAGACATACTGCATACGGTCGCTCTAACTCTAGCGCTTCCAACAGATAGGATGAGATTTGACTGGTACTTGCTAGCTGCCATATCGTGTTGAGTGTTAGGTATTTTCGCGGCGCAAGCTTTATCTTTTAGGAAGAATAATGCCGAGATAAAATATCGCAATACAATTATATATCTACGTAATATAATGCGCTCGATGTTCAGGAGGGGCGCGCGACCCCGCGGCCTGCAGAAGGAACCGCCACTGCTAATATGATCACGCAATAAAAGATAACATAAATAACGCTGCGTTATATAAATCGTATTCAATTTAGATGATTGCTCCGTACAATGACCCATTGTTAACTTATATTTGACATGTCAAATTATTCGTCTCAATTAAACTAACAGCATATCTTAATTTAAAACAGAGTATTGTTGCATTGTGATGCAATTTGTAGCACCAGTGATTATTCGTTTCTTTAATATAGGGACTTTAAAAAGCGCGTTTTATGCTGTAATATTAAAAAAATAATTACGTCAAAATCATCTAGACAACATTTTTTGAGTACATTTTTATTTTAGCGTATTTATTATTATATTTGTAGTATAGAACATCACCCAAAGAAAAAAATATATATTTTATATTTGAGTAATTTTGCAATGTTTAGAATGTTTGCAATTTTTAATATCAAACTATTTAAATATATGTTTGACGGTGTATTTTTATAAGTTAATCTTTTGATTAAGATCAGTTTGATTTTAGGAAAAACAGAGGGACGAGAGAGGCGATTCTAGCACTAAGAACGGTAGTAGAAAAAAGAAAGAGGGTAGGAAAGGTAACTTGCATAGCTTTTGTAGACTTAGAGAAGGCATTTGATAATGTAGATTGGGACATAATGTTTAGAATTTTAAAAGAAACGGGTATAGATTATAAGGATAGGAGAATAATTTTTAATTTATATAAACACCAAACTGCCTTAGTTAGAATTGAGGGGGAAGAAGAGGTAGCAAAAATAGGGAAGGGAGTTCGGCAGGGATGTACACTTTCACCGTTATTATTTAATCTATATATAGAAGATGCAATAAACAAAGTAAAAGAAGAGTATAGTGTAGGTGTGAATGTACAGGGAGAGAAAATATATATGTTGAGATTCGCCGACGATATAGCTATATTGGAAGAAAGCGAAAAGAATTTAGAAAGGGTATTGAATGGTATGCAGGCAGTATTGACTAGGGATTTTAACATGAAAATAAATATAGGTAAAACTAAAGTGATGAGGTGTGACAAAAAGGAATGCAGTAGAAAAATGAGGATCACAATAGGAGATAATAGAATCGAAGAAGTGTCAGATTTTTGTTATTTAGGCAGTAGAATCACAAAAGATAATCGAAGCAAGGTAGATATAAAGTGTAGGATAGCACAGGGTAGGAAGGCATTCGTAGAAAAGGAACAGATTTTAAGATAAAATATTGACTTGGGTATTAGAAAAAGATTACTGAAGGTATATGTTTGGAGTGTAGCACTGTACGGGTGTGAGGCGTGGACTATAGGAAAGGAAGAGAAGCGTAGATTACAAGCATTCGAAATGTGGTGTTATAGGAGGACGATGAGGATTGGTTGGGAAAGATAAAGTAACAAATGAAGCTGTACTAGAGTTAGTAGGGGGGAAGAGAAGTATTTGGAGAGTGTTACAGCGTAGGAGAGACAGATTAGTAGGGCATATTCTTAGGCATGGGGGGATTATGCAATTGATCATAGAAGGTAGAGTGGAGGGAAAGAGAGGGGTAGGTAGGCCTAGATTGGAGTATGTGAGTCAGATAGTTGAAGACGTTGAGATGAATAGCTATAGGGAGATGAAGGGATTAGCTCAGGATAGATCGGCATGGCGTGCTGTTTCCAACCAATCTTTAGGATTGCGGACTCTTTAAAAAAAAATCTTTTACATTCATGTATGCGTATCGATGTAAATAGACAGATATTTATAAACGAGCGCCAAAAATTCAATATGTCTAGGAACCATAAATAATCCATTCCGGAAGCATTATTCCTGCTGACTACATTGTCCGATGTTCTATATACATGCAAAGATCGATAAACTGTTGCAAATTTACATTTCCAAATATACTACAAACCATATAGTCACACAACGAGTGCGAAATACTAACCTTTCAAATCTGCCTGTGATAGATAAACTTTTAAAACATCTCTTCTCGGAATTCATTCGCTTATTGAATGAAACGTGCAAACTGAAGCTATAGAATTTAACACAATTCTCTGTTTGTTTTAGCAATTTTTTTTTAACAAATTTATTAGTACCGTCAAGAAGGAACAGGTTCTTCAGTCCAATTATAACAAGCTGATTTTTTATTAAATTTACTTTATTATATAAAATTAAAATCGGTTGGAATTTTCATTGAAAATTCCAAAGAAAATCGTTGTCCCCAAATACCAGAAAATATACCGCAAATGCAAAAGAACTAGTTTACTAAATAATACTATTTTATTGTATTTCTTTGTTTATAATTGCTTTCTATATCAAATAGTGCGCTAAACAATCGTTAGTATAAGTAACCTTGATTGCATTATAGGATCTAGTTCTTGTGTTATATTAATCAAACAATTTCCTGGTTTCTTTAATATGCTCTTTTATATTCGACTGTAATTGTACGTATTATTTTTTAGTAACAGTAAAATGTGTGATTTATAATCGATTTTACCAATTTTGGATAAGTGCAAAAACGATTTACAACTCAAGGGAGCAATTATTACAAAACAAGTGGCATAAAATGCAGAAATGTTGAAACAAACGACTGCAAATGTCACTTCGTATTTTTATAATTGCGTGAATATCGCTTTTGTATAACCCATGACTTCTACTAAAACTACTTTTTGCTTCTCTATTTATTCGATTGGATTGAACTTTATTAAAATTGAGAAAATTTGTTGTTTACTTCTTTGGCTTTAATTTTCTATTAAATTCTAAAACTTGTCGAAATTTTCATATGTTAAGTTTCGTTTTAAAAGATATCATTTTGTATATTGTTATTTAACAAATGCTACGGAGATAACGAAAAACTTTCTATTTTTATAATATCTTGGCTTTGTGGTAAAACTTAACAAGTCCAAGGTTTGTGCATATTCAATTAAATATTTCGAACTCGATTCATTTTTATACTCGTTGGCAGCTTCACTAAGGGAATTTACCATTCGGTTAAACAAGAAAATTGCAACTGTTTTAATAAATAACAAGGTTTGATCAAAATGTTCCGTTTTCCGTTCTTAGCTGACTGTTACTGTTTACTTTTCCAACGGAAACACGTCGGAAAAGCTAATTTCCTAAAGTGAACAGGGAACTAACGTACAATTGAATGACATAATAATTTTCTCTTTTTAGAATGCTGCAGTGCCAAAGGTTTAGTAACACGCAATTAAAATGTCCTGATCAATTTGAGTGTGTCCTGATAAACTAAACGAACTAAAAGATGAAATAAAATTTCACACGCCTTTTTAAAATGCAATTCTTTAGTTGTTGCCAAATAAATTGCAAAAAAAATTATCGTAAAATATCTGCAACTCTAATTAAGATATCGACGTACTAATTTAAACAAATTCTAAATAATCTTTAAAAAAAAATCGCAACGTATAACTTTAAATACAAACGCAATCATCTTCAATAAACTTGTCTAAAAAAAACTGCCTCGTTATTACCATTTGAGACTTTATTATTTGCGCATGCAATAACTTAAATAATTTATATTATTTTCCAGACTGTACCTACGCAACTTTTTCTCATATATTCATTGCAATAAATATAATAAGCAATCTGTTAGGTTTATAAATAATTGCAACATATTTCTACTACCGGTGCAAGCTACCTACAAAATAAATATTACGTAACTCGTGCGAGATATTTATTGCTTAATAACGGAGAAATTCACTCAACTAAAGTGTTTTCTTGTAACTGGATATCAATACATATTTTATATAGCCTGTCGTGATGAGCCTCATCAGTCTTGTTCAATGGTGAGTTATTCCATGATTCATTTTTTTCTGCTTCAATTGTTTGATTTTTTTCTTTGACGTCGATTGTAATTCTGTCGCTATGTTTTCAAAAAATGTGATTTATCTAAGACGGGTTAATCATTTGAAGCTCAACTCGTAAATGCTCTTAATAAATCAACTTAACTTTCTGCTGGAAAGCAAAAACTCTTAAATTTGAATCAATACGAAACGATTTTTTCATATTTTTGGTACTGTTTATATCATAGCTACTGTTTTAAAAATCTATTAAAATTTATTTTCGGAATTTAATTTTAGTTAGTTAAAGAGTCCGCAATCCTAAAGATTGGTTGGAAACAGCACGCCATGCCGATCTATCCTGAGCTAATCCCTTCATCTCCCTATAGCTATTCATCTCAACGTCTTCAACTATCTGACTCACATACTCCAATCTAGGCCTACCTACCCCTCTCTTTCCCTCCACTCTACCTTCTATGATTAATTGCATAATCCCCCCATGCCTAAGAATATGCCCTACTAATCTGTCTCTCCTACGCTGTAACACTCTCCAAATACTTCTCTTCCCCCCTACTAACTCTAGTACAGCTTCATTTGTTACTTTATCTTCCCAACCAATCGTCATCATCCTCCTATAACACCACATTTCGAATGCTTGTAATCTACGCTTCTCTTCCTTTCCTATAGTCCACGCCTCACACCCGTACAGTGCTACACTCCAAACATATACCTTCAGTAATCTTTTTCTAATACCCAAGTCAATATTTTATCTTAAAATCTGTTCCTTTTCTACGAATGCCTTCCTACCCAGTGCTATCCTACACTTTATATCTACCTTGCTTCAATTATCTTTTGTGATTCTACTGCCTAAATAACAAAAATCTGACACTTCTTCGATTCTATTATCTCCTATTGTGATCCTCATTTTTCTACTGCATTCCTTTTTGTCACACCTCATCACTTTAGTTTTACCTATATTTATTTTCATGTTAAAATCCCTAGTCAATACTGCCTGCATACCATTCAATACCCTTTCTAAATTCTTTTCGCTTTCTTCCAATATAGCTATATCGTCGGCGAATCTCAACATATATATTTTCTCTACCTGTACATTCACACCTACACTATACTCTTCTTTTACTTTGTTTATTGCATCTTCTATATATAGATTAAATAATAACGGTGAAAGTGTACATCCCTGCCGAACTCCCTTCCCTATTTTTGCTACCTCTTCTTCCCCCTCAATTCTAACTAAGGCAGTTTGGTGTTTATATAAATTAAAAATTATTCTCCTATCCTTATAATCTATACCCGTTTCTTTTAAAATTCTAAACATTATGTCCCAATCTACATTATCAAATGCCTTTTCTAAATCTACAAAAGCTATGCAAGTTACCTTTCCTACCCTCTTTCTTTTTTCTACTACCGTTCTTAGTGCTAGAATCGCCTCCCTCGTCCCTCTGTTTTTCCTAAAACCAAACTGATCTTCTCCTAGCCTTTCCTCTACTTTATTTTCTAATCTCCTATTTAACAATATCTTCGATGCATGTGATAGTAGACTAATGGTCCTATAGTTCTCACACAAATTAGCTCCTATTTTCTTCGGCATCGTTACTATTCTACTACGCTGAAAATCCTGTGGTACTTCTCCCTTCTCATATATTTTACAAACTAACCTATTTTATAGTTATAGTTCCCAAATTGAAATTGAAAATTTATTTTCTTTATAGAATTGTAGCGTAAAATATTTATTGCTATATCGCTAATTCTAAGATCAGTTTCATCCACAAAATGATAGGACACTTCTCTACAATTGCTTTTGATTGATATCTCACTTAATGTAGGCATTTATCTTACTTTTTCCAGTACCACATCTTCTATTTATAGTTCGAAACAATCCAAAACTAAAATAAATCGCCTTAACTATCTATATACAAGGCGGCCTAATAAATTAGCAATTTAGTTTACAAACATTAAAAATATGATCATTAATATACCAATAACTTCGACTGTCCTGTGTCTGGACAAAGTTCTAATTGAAAATTGCGACACTTTTGTTGAAGATGAAAAATAAATAATGATCCATCTTAAATTTTGGGTAAACTTTAAATGGTCACTAAATTAAGAAATAAATCCTTTTCAAGCAACACATCAGAAAAATGTATCTAACAAAAATTAATATATTTAAAAAAGTCTACCTTGATGAATGTTAAAATTTCCGTTTCCATGTAAGTAAATATATTTCAAGTTAATAATAAGAGGACATCCTCTAAAAAAATAGCTCCAGCTTGCTTGCGATAAAATTTACAACATTCCCAATCATAAAATGTGTCTCGTTATTAAAAATGTTGCATTAAATATTGGCCATTGTAAGAAAGACGATGGGAAAGGAATCATCATTCCCTGCCAAAGACTTATGTATGTGATATGGATCATTTTTATTAACTCCTTTGTTGCATAGCGAGTTATTAAAATCGTAAATTTATTTTATTTTTTAAGGGCGTTTTAATAAAAGTCACGCGCGAAAAACGATTGTTAAAATACATTTAAAAAAAATACTGCCCAGTTTTTATTATCGCATTGGCCTCAATGTAGGCTTGATGGTTTATTAACAGTAATTAAGGTTACGTTGATTATATAGACAACATTCAGACAAAGTTAAATAGTCAAAGGATAATTTATTCTAGACTTCCGACTGTGTGGGAGTCCTTACTATATGTAATTGTTTCTTAAATGCGCTTTGTCATTCTGATGTACCATTTACAAATTATCTTGCATTAATTTTATGATATGATATAGTTACAATCAGAACAGATTTATTATTTCTATATCTTCTATATCTTAGTATATATTTCCGTATTCATGAAATTCATTGGTCTCAAGTGTTTGTGTTCAGAATAATTCAAACGCCGTTGCGGAAACTTTTGATAATACCACAAATTGCTATACAGAGTGTTCTAGAACATTTTGCTGCCGATTATTATAAATATGAATATCCAAATGAATATCCAAAAAAAAACATCATACATATGCGTAATTTGGATATTTAATTTGACCTATAATCGATCAATCAAATTTGATCCAACACCAATTTTCATCAAAATTGATACATCCTGTATATCAACAAACAATAAACTCTTGTATAAAGCGGTGCATGCTATTTTGGTTGTCTAGATCTCCAACGTGTTATTTATTGATGCGGTTTTTGTTCCAGGAGAACGTTTTATTGCAACAGAGAGGATCCAGCTCGATCAAAGTCATCGATTTTGGCAGCTCCTGCCTCACGAACCAGAAGGTGTATACCTACATCCAGAGCAGGTTCTATCGATCACCAGAAGTCATCTTAGGGCTCAGCTACGATACTGCCATCGATATGTGGAGTCTGGGTACATTAATTAATTAGCAGTTGTGCTATGAAAGTTTTCGATTTTTTTCTAATCATTCTTCAGAAACGTATGCATATGCTTTCATGTTTCGTTCGATTTTTTTTTTTTTTAGAATTTCATTTATCGTGGCTTTTAGCTGGATTTTCTCGAGCTTTAAAAAGATTTGCAACGAAAGATGCGAATTTATTAAATTCGTGTTGTAGAATCCTAAGAAGTAGCATAATATAAGAAAATATCAAACGATATGAAGCAAATAAAGCTCTGTAGCAAATATAATCTCATATTACATATTCGTTTCATGTAATATGAGTTTGGCAAGTAGTCAAATCTGTTCTTAAAATAGCCTCCACTAGACTTTAAAATCTATGAAATCCTTGAACTAATTTTGTTTCTGTAATCTACTTTTAAAAAAACTTATAATTTATTGTTGACTTGTGAATTGTCGTGGATAAAATCTATATCGTCCAATTTTCAGGTTGTATATTAGCCGAACTATACACCGGGTGTCCCCTTTTCCCTGGAGAAAATGAAGTGGAGCAATTAGCCTGCCTCATGGAAGTGCTCGGGGCTCCATCAGAGAAGCTGTTACGATTCGCCAAACGACGAGGTTTATTTTTCGGTACATATTTCTTTGTTTGACATTTTATGTGCGCTCGACGTGTATTATAAAATCGATACAATCTCTGCGAACGTGGCTGCAAAATATGACACCGAACCTTTCGCGGATTTTTAGCAAGTAACGACTCGAATCCATTCTTGTAAACCCACACGAAACAGTCGCACAATTAGAATTGAGATATTACACTGTGATATTTAATACAAATCGATATATATTTAATAATTGACCTTTTATTCGCCGATGCTCGAATATCCGTTTCGGCATTGGACCTATATTTAACATCGGATTGTAAATTATTCTCCTGACAATAGAGCGTGTCCCAAATCATCGTGTATCACGCTTGAATTTTATATCTTTATTTTACGACAGAATTATATAATTTCTGTCGGGACTAAGTTTATAATTAATTTATAATCTCGTTGGTTTTACATTGATTACACGGTATTTTAACTTCCAAATAATGCCCTTTTGTGTGTGTATTGTGTGGCAAGCTTTAGAACATGGTCTTTATTATTTCACACCTCAACATCTTGCAAGTGCAGATTTTTCAAAGCACACAATGCATGCACAATTGGCAATTTATACACTTCAAAAGAATACAAACCATTATCCGTTTTTCTATTTTATTTTCCTAGTTATTTCTGCGAAAAATATGCTCAGGACAGGAATACTTCTTGCGCCCTGCGATATTCGATATGAGAGTACAAGACCGTAGATTCTCTATTTATAGGTCATTCTTTTTCAATAATCAAAAAAATAATCGCTGCTTGAATGCATTTTATGTAATTTGCTAAAATTCGATTTAGTTTTCGCCACTCAGATAAGCAATGTTTTTATTTATTTATTCCACGCGGACGATATAATATGCCTCTCATTTCGCCCATGTTTTCTCCAGATTCAAAAGGGAATCCTCGTTGTATCACCAATAGTAAAGGCAGGAAACGAATCCCCGGTTCGAAGACACTAGCTATGGTGCTGCGTTGCAACGATCCGCTCTTCATTGATTTTATATCCAGATGTCTAGAGTAAGTTTTGATTAGTGTCTATTAGCGTGCAATAATAGCTACCTTTACCATTCTCTAATATCATTTATATACTGTTTAACAACTAAAATCCCAGATGTGCAAAATTGAAAAAATGTCATTGGAACTTTGATTTTTTTATTTGGTAAAATCTTCATATTTTTAAAAGCGAGTTTATAATATCTTATAATAAAATTTGAACTCAGAATTTAGAATGTGTAACTGGTTTTGTTATTTCACGTGAAAACGACTGAATGCGAAATGATCTTAGAATTCTAAATCTGTATGTAGTTTTGCTGTGAGATTAACAGTTTGAAAAATATCGTAAGAATACTAAAAATGGAAAAAGTCACTGTATATCACATCGACATCAAATCGAAATTATTTTGTTTAATTTTCTTGGATTTTTTAAATTATTTTCTCTCTTTTCCATCTCCAGATGGAACCCCCGAAGACGCATGACCCCCGAGCGAGCACAGCGCCACGAATGGATGCTCATCAATAGCCAGCAACAACAACAACGCTCCATCTCCTTCATCAACAACTCTTCTTCTGCCATAACCACAGCCAGCTCCACATTACACCACCACATGACCACCACCACCACGCAAGACGAAACCACGTCCACATCATCATCGGGCACGCAGAAACATCACAACCTGCCACATCACCATCATCACCAGCACCACGTGGAGAGCAGCGGCAGCAGCAGTGGCGCTTCCAGCGGCGGCTACAGCAGCGGCGGTAGACAACAGACGCAGCATATACTCAGCTGTAGTCTGGTGAAGACTGGCGATAAGATGGTCAAGGCGAAGATCATCGACAGTAGCCAATTGGTGTCGGTCATGAAGATGAAGCAGCATCATCATCACCACCATCATGGCGAGACCGGAGTTAACGGTAAAGATGATAATCTTAACGATTCTGGTACATTTGTGTCTGATGTCTTCTAAAAGCGATAAGGGTTCAGAGAGAGGGTGGCTAAGATATGGTAGCAAATGTTTATTCAGACGTCGGAGAAAGATTAATTTAATTATTCAAAATAATAGTATTGAAATTGAGAGAAGAAATTAAAATTAATTAACTTTTCACAGCCAATTGTTAGTTAGTTAGTTAGATAAACGTATAATTACTATAATTTTAAGTCTTAAGTCGAAATATTAATAGTATACTTAAATTTGCGTTTATGAATATTAATTACATAATAATTTAACCGACCATACTAATACAAAATTCATTTTTATTCCAAGAATTAACATTAACGGATATATTTAGATTAACAATAACTTTTTAAATAAATATGATATTTATATGCTTGCAAATTGGAATTTTTAAAATAAAATGCACGTAATTAAAAGTAGGTATGACAGAATAAACACACAACGTTTCGAACATAACGTTATTAATTGATAATTTAATGTAATATATATAGATTCATAATCAATGCATTGTTATTAAATTAAAATGAGTTTAAGTTTCTAAAACAGTTTGATAAGAACATAAATTCGTTAGACGTGATAGAGTCGAAACGTTAGAAATCGACTTTGACTTACATTTCCATTAAGTGGTCCAAAAATTGGTAAAATTCCTCAGTAGAGTCTTATATGTGCAATATAAATTAAACACTTCTAATCAAAAATATTTTTAAAAAATATCACGCACTGGCCGATATTTTTTGTCTCGCAATGATTTATGAACATGACCTGACTTACAAAAAAATACTGTAGTTATATATCTACGCATAATTAAGATTGGCGAATACCCACTGAGTATCTCAAAAAACATTGTTATTTTTTCAACCCTGCCTATAGTATATATCGTTTATATAAACTCTACTGTAAAATCGTACCGCAAACTAAAATTTAACTACCTACCATCTGAAGCTGACCAAACATTAGGAGTATTTAGGCAAATTATAGAACCTTAGATGCATTAATTTGCTTTTGATTTCTGTATAAAATTTTCTTTAGTTTCAATTTTGTCACTTAAATATATTTTATATAAAAAGTGCCATATCACTAATTTTTTTTTGGTAATGTTATAAAGAATGTATAATTCTATTAGTGAATAAAATTACAATTCTTATTCTAACAGCAAAATTCTATATGTAATAAATTAAATGTTGCTTCAATATAAAGAACTGCACGATTTAAATCTTCGATTTCAACAGCGTCCTCCAAACATTGAATATTTAACGTATTTAGCATTAAATGCTTAATCGATGTGTGTTTAATATTTTTAAATAATCAAAATGACGGTAAAGTGATATAAATATTATCACAAAGTAAAGTAGTGATATTAAAGAATATCACTTTATTTGAGATCAAACAATATCAATAAATTAAACACACTTATTAGTTGTATCGTTCGTTTAATATCCATAGCATATTTCAGGAAGTCAAAATATAAATTTATGTATAAATGTGAGTCCTACAACTGCAACTTAACTTCACCGCTTTTTGTGGAAAATAAGTTGATTTGCATGTAAATATTAACTACCTTTAAATATAATATAACATAGTTTATTAAGTTTATACTCCTCTGTTAACGATAAATTTTATATTGATGATAATTGTTATTTTATGGCAAATTTTTAGTCTTTATGCGCTTCCAATTTATAATTATTATAATGGTAAACAAATAATTACATGAGTATTAATTAAACGTTCAAGGTTTATCTGCGGATACCATCCGAAGAAAATTATTTATTTGCGAACCAATTTATAAAGTAAAAATCAATTTTAATGTAAATCTCCTCATAATCAAAACGACTATATCAAAAATAGCTATGTGGTCACCACACGACTCTCATCTACTAGCAAGATATTCTGTCACTTTTACCGTCTCTATCATCTGAAACATTTATTGTTACATTGAAAGTGATTTCCGGTTTCCGAATGCTGACCAAAAATTAATTAGTCCTTTTGGGTGACACTATAAGCTTAAGTTCCAAGTGCGATTGGGAATTATTAAACTATCTAGGTTCTAGAATAGTAACAGACAGACATTTTTATAATCATTTTTTAATGATCATTTTTAATCAAGAACGTGCATTTAAAATTTAAAAAATCAGTATTCGATTGTTGGGTTCATGCCAATACTTCCAAAAAATTAAAGCGTAAATAAAACTAAAAATAAACTGAAATAGTGCCAAATTTTCGATAGGTTTGTAATTGTAAACGTTCCCTTGTTAAGTTAATTAAAGCTTTTGATTAAAGCTTCATATTTTTTCCTTGTAACTGGTTTATAATCTTAGTAAATGTATATGCTGTCGTCCCATTTATTTATCATTATAATAATTATTCGTATGTACAACTTACACACGTTCGCTTCTATTAGATTCTAAAGAAATGTAAAACAATATAAAATTTAAAATCTCTAGATCTATTAAAAGATACGTGGCCTATATTACGCCAAATTATTTAAAATGTTCTATAATCCCCAATTGTGATACAAACTGATAATATTATATATTATATACACCTAAATGTAATGATATATTATTAACAATATTATTTATATAGAGCATAGGCCTAGATTTCTTTAATTGTAATTTAAATATTATTCAGAATATTTTGAAATCAGTTTTAAATATTCTAACCATGTCTATAATATAAATTCACAACTGTTCAAAAGGATTAATTATGATTTGAAAACTCATTAATCAAATAATTATATAATTGTATTAATTTGGATTCTTGGCAACAAATTGTATTACAAAAATCTATTCTACAGGTTCAAAAACATAATCAAAAACTGTGTATTAAAGAGAAACACGTATTATTTCCCATATCTCTGTTTTCTGTAAAGAAATATTATATGAAAAATCAAAATATAACGTATTATATAAATATAAATATATTGGAAAAACAAAATTATAAGCAGCACTAACTTCTTTAAAAAAAAACTTATAAGCAAAAATTCAGGTTTATCAGTTACAGAACTTAACATATTATAAATGAACTTGTAAATCATATATTTGCTTGGAAATGTTGTAAGATAAAATATATATATATATATATATATATTGTTGTACGATAAATAAGACTGATGACAACAGTATGAAAAATAATCGTTTTTCTCGTGATATTTATAAAGGTATATTTCCATGCTTCTTTTTAGGATTACGAATTCTTTTTGTAGCTAAAACTTCCAAATCTTGACACAATCGTCTCCTTGTAGTTCGAGGTTCAATTATATCGTCCACGAAGCCTATAAAAAATATCGTAAATGGTTCAAACTACTCCCAAATTCATTACATTTAAGTCATGTTAACTCAGACCACAGTACCTTTTCTAGCAGCAACGAACGGATTTTGAAACGTTTCAATGTATTCCTTTTCGTACTTCAACGAATCTTCTTGGTCCCTGTATAAAATAGACACAGCGCCTTTAGGGCCCATTACAGCGACCTCAGCACTGGGCCACGCGTAATTAACATCCCCTCTTAAATGCTTTGAAGACATTACATCATATGCTCCACCATATGCCTAGAAATAAACCCTAAAAGTTTTACACAACTACGATTCCCCATAATTCATCGAATATTATATGAAGCTTCAATACGATGCACAATCTTGTGAAGAACTAAATGATGTAAATTGCTACGCGTAATTAACATCCTTTCTTAAATGGTTTGAAGACATATCATATGCTACACGATATGTCTAGAAATATATCCTAAAAGTTTTACACAACTACGAATCCCCATAATTCATCGAATATTATCTAAAACATCAAAACGATGCTGAGTTTTGTAAAGAACTAAATGATGTGAATTGCTGTTTAAAAATAATTGATTAAACAACTAACTTTTCTAGTTATAACAGTAAGTTTTGGAACAGTAGCTTCAGCGTAGGCATATAATAACTTGGCACCATGTCTAATAATGCCACCATATTCCTGATGAACTCCTGGCAAAAATCCGGGAACATCAACCAACGTAACTATTGGGATGTTAAAAGCATCGCAGAAACGAACGAACCTCGCTGCCTTAACAGAAGCGTTAATATCGAGGCAACCTTCAAATTGAAATTATAAGCAAGAGCTAAACTATTTATACGAAGATTGTACACCTGCAGCAACTTTTGGCTGATTTGCCACAACTCCTACCGTGTTGCCATTCATCCTTCCAAAACCAATGATAATATTTTTAGCATACGCTGGCATAATTTCAAAGAACTCCCTTTCGTCTAATAAACAATATATAACGTCCAACATATCGTAAGGAGTAGAAGAATCTGGAGGAAGAAGTGTTTCTAAACCACAAACATCCGCATCCCTACAAAAAATGTTTGATTGTAAGTAGATTTAGTCGGAATTTTTGATTTTTTTTTCATACCATGGATCATGGCATTTTATTGCTGGTGGTTTGTCTCTATTCGATTGTGGTAAGTAACTCAAAAAGTGTCTTAATTGTAAAAGAGCGTCGATATCATTTGCAAATGATTTATGAGCCACACCGGATATTGTCGTATGCGTGTGCGCCCCTCCCAGCTCTTCCTTCGTTACATCTTCATTCGTCACTGACTAAATTAATTCAAAATCATTAACAGTCTTTATTAAATCTGTCAATTCTCTATGCACCTTTACAACATCAGGTCCAGTAGTGAATAGAAAAGAAGTATTTTTGACCATAAATATAAAATCGGTAATCGCTGGAGAATAAACCGTTCCACCTGCACAAGGGCCCATAATTAAAGATATCTAAAAGGTTATTCCTTTACACAACTAAACCCATCTATCAAAACGAACATTACTTGAGGTATAAGTCCAGAAGCCATAACGTTTCTTTGGAAAATATCCGCGTATCCACCCAAAGATTCAACACCCTCTTGAATTCGAGCTCCTCCCGAATCATTCAAACCCACAATGGGAGCGCCCACTGCAATTGCCTTATCCATAATTTTGCATATTTTCTTGGCATGTGTACTAGATAAGCTGCCTCCAAATACCGTAAAATCTTGGCTGAAGACATACACTGGACGACCGTTTACCAAACCATAACCAGTCACTACAGAATCTCCTGGTACCTATGCATTTATATAATACTTTTAAAACTCTTTGTTTTGAGTAATAATTCATTATCAATTTTTTAAATAAATTGGGAGGACAATGCTAAAATGTTGATTTAAAATAAATAAAAGCGTCGTTTTCGGCCATATTAAAAAATGTTAACTAGACACAATGAAATCCTAATTAAGTAAGTTTTTAAATCCTAATTAAATCCTAAGATAGGTAACAAAAGACGCTACTGCCACAGCTTCTTAAAAATTTAAGAATTACCTTCTTGGATTCCATTCCAAAATCAGTACATGTATGTTCCATAAATGTATCATACTCCACAAATGTATTTTCATCACAGAATACTTTCAATCTTTCACGTGCTGTAAGCTTCCCCTAGAATTTTTATAAAATAATTTGTAAAATAACTACTTATATATATATATATTTCATCTCTGCGGAAATAGTTGCTAGAATTACTTTTTTATGCTGTGCCTCGATTTTTTTTAAACCGCCACCAATTAAAGCTACTTTTCTTTGTTCTTGTATTTTTTGCTTTACTTGCCATGTTAATGGGATACTATCAATACTGTAGCAGTTATGTTGTGCCCAAGCAACTAATTGCTTGGATAAGTTAATGAAAATCTTCATTTTAATAGATTTTATGAAGCGCAACATTAATAAATCAAGAAAAATTAAATGTTCATAACTATATTTTCTGTAAAATCTGGACGAAGCAAATTATTTAACAAGACAAAATAAAAATATGGACTATCATCCAAGTAATTAATTTAAGTCTATAAGCAATATTTGTTAATTTATCAATAGATTCTTTCATAATGTTTTCTTTTTTTTATTTAATTTATTGGCAAGCGATAAAGATTTATCATCCAGCGTCATTAAATTATTCATACTGGATGCGTTTTCAGTGACATTGTACTTTGAATATTATTAATTAAAATTTAATAATCATGTTTCTTAGTTAGATATATGATTACAATATATATTGTTTCACATGCAAAATATGATACAACTGTTAAAATTTTAATTAATTTAATATATATTAATTAAATATATTAATTTAAAAAGTTCAGCTCCGCTGGTGCACATAAAATCCGCTGTAGCAAGTATTTAAATTATACTAGAAATACAGTTACAAGTAATATATTTTATAAGGCATTTAGCTAAAATTAAACATTATTTTCCATAGTTATTTCCGAAATTTTGGGCAATTTGCGCGCATTTATAACGTATTTGTTTGAATCCTGATATTTGAGTTGCCTATATTTTCATAAATTATTAAAGATAAAGTAGGTCAATATCACGTCAATAAATGTACAACCAACCCTTCAATACGACTAATTGATGTAACCATTCTATAATCAATTCGGGACGTGTGAAGCAGAGCAGTTGAAGTCATTTTATTATTTAAATCAAGAATTTTATACGTTTAAGTGATGATTTTCAAATATATTTAGTTCGGCTGTATCTTCGCTACTGATTGCACTGAAGTTTTCATTTCGCCCACAGTGAGGTGATTCTATATTAACAATGGAGGCTCTCATCCCCGTAATAAATAAGTTGCAAGATGTATTCAACACCGTTGGTTCCGATGCTATACATTTGCCACAGATTGTGGTTCTTGGTTCACAGGTATATATTAATTGTTCTCCGGTAAAGAATTTATTAAATACCCGCTTTTTAGAGCTCTGGAAAAAGCTCTGTTATCGAAAGTCTCGTTGGAAAATCGTTTCTACCGCGAGGTGTGGGGATCGTAACAAGAAGACCCCTAATTCTACAATTAGTATACTGTCCCATGGAAGATCGGGAACATAGATCACCTACGGATGGTATGTATTAAAACTATATACTAATTATGTAATTGTTAATAAATTGAAACTAATACTATTGAATGCAAATTTGTTTTTAACAAATTATTGTTGAACGGTCTTATTTTAAAGTTAAATTGTACGTTACTTCGATGTAGGTATATTGAAAGTGCAATTAACTGTTTGGTAATTTGCCAAATTCTAAATTTTCCCATTACGTTCTACATTTTAAATACATTGATGGCTCAATTTTTACGCATTTGAATTATTTCTAATTTTCCAATTATGCCGATAAGATTGTACACATTATTTGCTTGTGAATTACTGAATTGCTGATGTCATATATATAGGCACATTAGACGCCGAAGATTGGGGCATTTTCCTCCACAATCCAAAGGGTATATTCAAACAATTCGATGAAATTCGTCGAGAGATCGATAATGAAACGGATAGAAAGGCCGGCGATAACAAGGGCATTTGTAACGAGCCGATAAACTTGAAAATATTCTCCACGAAAGTCGTAAACTTAACTCTGGTTGATCTACCTGGAATCACCAAGGTTCCCGTGGGAGACCAACCAGAGAACATCGAGGATCAAATCAAGGAGTTAGTCCTGAAGTACATTGCTAATCCAAATTCGATAATATTAGCTGTTGTAACAGCTAACACTGATATGGCCACAAGTGAAAGCTTAAAAATTGCTAAAGATTGCGATCCAGATGGCAGACGAACACTTGCCGTTGTCACCAAATTGGATCTCATGGACGCTGGTACGATATCGATTCATACTTTAAATGTTTTTTCAAACATATTCTTTAGGCACGGATGCAATTGATATTCTATGCGGTCGCGTAATACCAGTCAAACTCGGCATTATTGGTGTTGTAAATAGATCGCAACAAGATATAATGAACAATAAAACTATCAAAGATTCCCTAAGAGATGAAGCTACATTCTTGCAAAGTAAATATCCTACTTTAGCTCCAAGAAATGGTACCCCATATTTAGCCAAAACGTTGAATAGGCTCTTAATGCACCACATTCGAGATTGTCTACCAAATTTAAAGGTAAACTTGAGGGCATTTGATGACGTCTAATTTACACATATGTCATTTGATTGTTATGAAATTATTACAGACTCGCGTGAACTTAATGATGTCGCAATTTCAATCGCTCCTAAGCTCATATGGCGAAGACATCTCAGATAAGAGTAAAACTCTTTTACAAATCATCACGAAATTTGCATCAGCCTATTGTTCTACTATTGAGGGAACTTCTCGAAATATTGAAACCACTGAATTATGTGGAGGTGCAAGAATATGCTATATTTTTCATGAAACCTTCGGTAGAACTTTAGATTCAATACATCCATTGGCTGGCTTAACTAAAATGGACATTCTCACAGCCATAAGGTGAGTTCTCTTATTTTGTTTTGCATTTCTAGTTACATTATAGCGATAATCATTTGATAGAAATGCGAATGGACCACGTCCAGCTTTATTCGTACCAGAAGTTTCCTTTGAACTTCTTGTTAAAAGGCAAATCAGACGATTGGAAGAACCTTCTTTAAGGTGTGTCGAATTGATACATGAAGAAATGCAACGGATTATTCAGGTAATTTTTACTTTCTGCTGATTGAGACACTGTTTGTGTTTAGAATCATGAATACAAAATATTTCTACGCCATATAATATTTTTAAATGATTTAATATATTATAACGTTCTCATTTGGGCACTCATTGTAATTTATACTGGAATACAGAACAACACAACCTTTAAGATTACATTTTAAAATGTTTTAATAAAGAATACAAACAAAAGAATTTTGTTCTGCTTTTGGTCTCAATTTTTGTCTTTCCTAGAATAAGCCCCAATTTTAATAAACATCACTAACTAAAAATCTTAAAAAATCTTAGACATCAATTTAGAAACTGAAATCGATTACTCTATAAACTTTCTTGATTTAACCTTAAATAGACAGAATTCCCAATTAAATTTTAACATTTGTAGAAAAGATAAAGGTAAGATAACCATAAAGATAAATAAGATAAATTTAACCGTAGTGGAGTATTTAAGATTAATTGTCTAGATTGCAATGCAATTTGCTCCCCATTATTCGATATTATATGTAGGTAGATTGTTTATATATAAGTAAGTTTTCTGTAATTCGTTGTCCATTTCTTGATAATGCTTAATAAGCGAAACTATAGTCGAATAAATCCTCGTTTTTAACCTTAGTATAAAACATTGTAATTTTATTTCTCTTCCCTAATATGGAATATCACAACATAACGGCAAAATCTATAACCCACTTTTTAAAAAATCTTTATTTAAATACATGAATTTACATTAATTTCTTTTAAATTTGGTAGTTCTCGATTATTTTCCGTTATTTTCTCACTACCAACAGCACTGCGGTAGTGAGGTACAGCAAGAAATGCTGCGCTTCCCTAAACTATACGAACGCATCGTGGACGTCGTGACGCAACTACTGCGCCGTCGTTTGCCAACCACTAACGTAATGGTAGAGAATCTGGTAGCTATAGAATTGGCTTATATCAACACCAAACACCCCGACTTTTATAAGGACATTACGGCGGTCCCTATAACGAACAAACAGCGCGATCAGAGCAGGAATAGCCAGCGACCAAAGAGTTTGTATGGAAAAGGAACGCAAGCTGTTATGGACGGTACCGTCGGGGAACCATCGGTGAGTAAACGTTGATTTTGCTATTGTATGTGCCGATTTTATGGTAAATCATGGGCAGTTGATTTCGCAAAAAAAAAAAATTAGGGGAGAATATTTGGACAGTGCCAAAGCAAGTAGTAAGAGCAACTTTTTCTACCATATTTGGAGCAATCGAATTCCTTTGCTTTTAACGAACATTCATGTTTCATTTTGCCAAATGAAAATTAATCGCGCAATTGTTAGCGTTTTATTTAAATTACATTGAATTTAAAAGTAACTTTTCGTGTCTCCTTTTAAAATAAAATACTCCTTGTATTAAATATTTATTCAACTTTACCCGATGTTTATCAAAATACTGAAAATGTTCATGCGTTGCCAAAAAATTGTTTTATTTTGTTTTATTCGTTTTAATTATTAATTCGTATATATTGAATTAGATAAATGAATCATCTTATGTTCCTGTTGGGCCCCCACCCGATTCTAACCAGGATCAAGATTTTTTCAATTATCTCTTTCACATCTTGCCTGTCACTAGCTATAATGATTTCACTTCTCTCTTACAGGTCAGGTTTTAATTTATTCTTCGTTTTTTTTTTGCTTGCTATTTATTAGGACATCTAATAATGTTTTTTTAAGAATAGGATAAAATAGACTCATTTGTTAGTATTTATTTTTATTCTAGAAAATAATACACTAATTGTATGCTGTATAAACTAATCTGGTGAAAGATTGGATTTTTTTTATAAATATGGAAATATTAAACCAAATACCTGACCTTATGATTTATTTTTTTGCGATTTTGCATGTTAGAAAATTGTAATTGTAATATGTATTTTCATTTTTTACTAAATTGCAATTTTATAATACAATTTTTATTTAATCAACGAATAATTACATAAAATTTATAATATTCCATTCGAATCCATATAATGGGCACAAACTTAATCTTGAAATAGGCAAAATCTTCTTCCGATCGCCGGGAGAATGATGTAAATTGGGTAGCGAATTTGGTCTCTTCAGATCCATCGAAAGAGTCCATTGTTCCAAATCATGTAAGGGTGTCACCGCCGGATAATGAGGGCATCCGGTCTATACTTAGTCCGATTAAACCAGTAAATTTATTACCGCAAGTTCCGATAAACAGTAATTGTTACAGAAAGTTGTCTGATAATGAGGAGCACGATTGCGAAATTATTGGTAAGCGATTTTAATGAACCAAAACAATTTGTTTTTTTATGTTCAACTCGTGATTTCTAAATCTTCTTGGAGTATAATACTTTTTACAAGCTTTATTTCACTCAATTTATCCGGATTTTATTGTTGTTTTAGAACGTTTGATTAAATGTTACTTTTACATTGTGCGTAAATCAATACAAGACACGGTTCCGAAAGCTGTAATGCATTTCTTAGTGAATTACGTTAAAGATAACTTACAATCCGAATTGGTGACGCATCTGTACAAAGCCGATAATGCGGACAAACTGCTCGATGAGTCGGAACATATTGCAATTAGGCGCAAAGAGGCCGGCGATATGTTGAAGGTAACTACTGGCAACAGTTCAGCTCAAATGAAATTTATTAATTCTGAATTGTTTATTGTCTTTTAGGCTTTACAACGAGCTGCGCATATTATAAGCGAAATTCGTGAAACTCACATGTGGTAAATCGATCCTTAAGAAATGTCTAAATAAGTCGCATTCTTCAAGCCATATGACAGTATGTAAGTAGATATTTGTTGGTTGACATGTAATTTTTATATTATCACGGTTATATTTGTGTAAAAAGATACTAACTTTAGCGCTAAGTTTGTCTAAAAAAATCGAAGTGATGAGTAAGTTTGATTCCGTTGACGCTAGTATTAATTACGATTGTTTTTCCAATTTCATAGTACTTATGTAACTCAAATGATAGATGTTATGCGGGCGATTTTTTTAAACGCATTAAACAAGCACGTCCTATTATAGAAACTATTTTCAAATCGTCGTTAATTGTAATTTTTATTATCGTGAACTTTTATCGAGAGTTCCAGATAACAGATTTTAAATCGATTAAAATAGTTTTTATAATTGAATATCGATATTATTTGCTCTCAAGATTGTGTAATTCTTTATTCATTAGTATTCATTGACCAAATTTAATAGAAAAGATTCGGTAACTCGGAAGTAATAGCTATTTTGGTTATAATTCATATTTTAAAAATTCTACAACTTTTGATTAAGTTTACTATTAAATTTAAAAGATATTATAAATGAGCAATAATCGATTTATACCAACGCTGATATTACTTTTATTACAATTACTTGCATCTGTTAATTTAAATAAAACACGATAAATGCCAATATACAAAGATATTTATTCCCATTATACTTGAAATATGTAACAAAAATTCATATATTATAAAAAAAAAATATGTATTCATATGTTCCAACTAATATTAAATCAAATCATTAGTTATATTTATATCTTTTAAAGCCTCATATTTCGATTAACGTTTCATTTGCCATAGAATTTTCTATTACAGTGTTATTTGTCGCATTATCTTCCCATTTCATATCTTCATCGTCTCCCAGGGATGAAACAGAATCTTTTTTATTGCCATTGTTGGCGAACAAATCCATAATTGGATGAATTTTAGACATGTTATGTATTATGGCATTTGCTTTTCCATTATTTTGCCCGGTTAAGTTTTCAATTTGAAAACCTGCAATTCTATAAAATACATAAAATGAGTATATTAATTTATAAATAACTTCAATTATCGATTTCATTGTAATCCATAGTATATATTATAATTGCGTGCTAAGAACCTTTACGAACGTACTCTGTCAAAATGTCAAAATTACCGGCCCCTGTTTTAAGTCCTTTATCATTTCTCTCCATCTCCACGCATATTCCGAATTTAACACAATTGCTAAATTCGCAATCTTTAATTTCAATGGAGCAATTATCGTACGTCTTTACGGCAGTGGCTACAGTATGTATATGGCAACCGTGCAGCTTTATATTCGCTCCAGAGTTGCCGATAATCGCCTCACTAAATCCAAATATTTCGCAATTCAGCAATTCCAAAGAACTTCCATTTAATACGATTATACCCTGATGCGTGGAAGAGGAAAAATCTCCCGTAATCTTACAGTTCTTCAAGGTTGTTTTTCCACGACGTATCTATTGAAATTGATAAAATACATATCGTATAAACTTATTTTACTTTATCCTCCTTACCAATATGGCACAATGAGCGAAACTGGCATCAATAGTTACATTCTCCACTAGTATATTATTCCCAGCGAATCCAAATAGAATGGTTTCATTCAGCGATTTTAGAATTGTATCATCCCTACTATAAATTCCTCTCAAAATACTTCCATCGCCGTTTTCCAAACCGCCGGTTGTTCGAACTAAATGTATGCCCTTGTTCAGCAAAATAATATCGTTCACATTTAATTGTTCTAGTGTGCTACCCAAACAAGAAGCGAACTTCACCACATCCGTATTATTCGGAAATAACTCTTTTACTTTGTGTAAGAACGACAAATAATCATCAACTTTGCCTTCGTTAAAAATAAGCCAATGTGACGCGTTTTCAACCGTTTCCGAAGACATTGTTTTATTTTGTCGACGAGTTAACGTTTCGCGTAATAGCGGACTTTCTAGTATATCCACCTCAGATTTTATTTGTAATATACTTAGATTGATATCCATTAATTGGAAGATCTACCGAAAAGTAATAATTATTGAGGTGTATAAAAAAATCTAATAGGTAAGGTGGGTTACGATACCGAAATAATTGTTTTTGAAAAGGTTTCTGTTCTCTCACCCTCGTATTATCTTTTCCATCATTTTCGACATTCAAGTCATCGCTATCGGTTCCACATCGTTCCAATTCCTTCTCGTAGTACTCTTTCTTAGCCTGCAATCTTCGTGATTCGGTGAGCAGTGCCCGCAGATGTTCCGCAGTTCCTCGAGCAATAACGCCATTCTTCATGTCATAAAACAATCGCAACCGGGATTCCAAATGTTTTTCTATCCAGTCCTCTCTATCATCCTCCTCAAAGTCCCACGGCATGAACAAATTCATATAAAAGAATCGTACCATATCCAAAGCATTGGCGGTGGTCTTTAAGTTCAACATTACTGTAGGATCTTGCGTTTTTGTGGGCCAAACTTGTATTAATGGTACATTCACAACCTCGGGAAGAGATATATCGTCCTGTACAGCAATCACTTTTGTCGTAGCGGTTAGTTCATCGAAATCAATATCCTGGATGTACACGAGGATAACGGCTGGGTATGGTATGGTAAGAAGTTCACATGTTAGTCGTGGTACCTTCCAAACGGCCTGCCAACCGCTCGGATCCATAGATAGCTCAAGAAAGTTTGTCCACTCTTTCTTAATTCGCGATGCCGATAAGAGTTCATTGCTTCGACCTAATACATCGGAATACTCCTGAAGCCGAACTTGGAGGCTCTTATCTAGTATTAATACTTGATCCATATTATAAATCTGTTATACCTAAGCAATCTGTAAGCAATTAAATTTAGATTTATTAATATTTGACAATTTGTCAGTTACCAACACTTTGTTGTTATAAATATTTCTTGAACTACGATTTTCAATAAACTAACCTCACTGTCAATACTGACGGTTGATATCGTTGAAAACTAATTTGACAGTGACTTCAAACAATTTTGATGACATTTCTAAAACATATTTACAGGAGCAATAATATATAAACGAATGAATTATCTATTTCGACATATTATAATGTTTCGTGTATTAAATATTATTTCAGAATACTACATAGTATATCTAAAACTTCTTAGAATACTATGAATACAAGAAGTACATTATATTATTCCATATACATTTTTAAAACATTTTCCTATCACTTCTTCAGTAGTTCCTTTTGTGGGAGGTCTTTATGTTTGACATATGACGTTCTGTATGTGTCATTTTGCATTTACGTACAGTGGATTTAACGTGGCGACATTTTGCAAATTGTTACAAGCGGTGTTTATTTGTATGTAGCTGGTAAGTATTTATTTTAATACATTAGGTTAATACAGTAGTAAAATCGAAAGCGATAGAACATATTATAAGATATATTTGATTAACGATCAACATACATCAAGCAACATACCTGATATAATAATGTAATACATCACAACTTATTAACCTAAAACACTCCTTTTAATCGGCTTCAGTGTGCTAATTGTAATTTATTCCTACAGAAATGCGTCGTAGAAGCAACAGATCGAAACCTGTTGAAGAACCAGTTGATGTTGTATCACCAAGAAAATCAAAACGGCAGTCTAGACGACGGAAACAATCTACTTCGGAATCTGATGATGAACCAATTAGTACCTTAATTGAAAAAACCGCAGAGAGCGATGTTGCCGGTAACGACGCAGAAAATGACGCAGAATCCGAGGAACAAATCTGGAAGGTAGCTCCTAGTCCGCAATCGACAACGGATGGAGAAATACAAAAATTGAAAATCTGCTTAACTAAGCCGTCTACTTCCCCGGAAAAGTCAAATAAAATGCCTAAGAAATCGTCGAGTCATCATGAGGATGAACAATCCGATGAAAAGATAATTCGAAGATCATCGCGACGAAGCAGATCACATGTTGAAGATAATCGTTCGGAAGACGAAGTACAAGAAGATGTAGATGATAAAGGTAAGTTAAAAGGTAAATCTAAATCAAAAACTGAGAAACTAAGCGATTGTGATCCCTGCAATGATGAGAAGTCTCAAAATATTAAAAGTGATGACAACATTTCTGACAATGTACAGATTGATCATCAAACTGTGCAATCTGATAATATAAATACACTTGCTGGAAAGGAAAGTGCAGACATTGAGATTCAACAGGAAGAGCATTTGCAACAGGAAAGTTCTCTTGCCAGTATTGATATTCAAAACTCTGTAACTATCATTGAAGTATCGGACGATAGTATAACAGTGGAATCTAACGATGTAATAATTGTCGAAGATACTATTCAACCAGAAATTGATGCAAAATCTATAAATATCGGTGATAATTCTGATGAAAGTGCTTCGCTTATAACACCTGCAATACCAACACAAATTCTACAAATGCTGGATAATGGTGATGAACCGCGAAAACATCAGAATGAAGATGAAGTAATTTTTGTTGGAATAGAAGAAGTAGAGCCGAAGGAAGAGGCATTGGATAAAGTGGAAAAGGTTGATGTAGAGAAAAATGGCAATTATGATGGAAGTGAGGAAGAAAAACGAACAGTTGATACAGCGGAGGGGCAAGAAACTAATATTGCGCGTTCTAGTAAGGAAGACAATCAAATAGACAATTCTGGGTCCGTTATTTCTGATAAAGACGAAGGGGATGACAAATCAGATTCCTTAAATGGTAAGTGTATATTAATTTTGAAGCTATAACAACATTTGTAAAAGTACTCCTCTGTAACATTTTGTGTGGATTTTTTTTCCATAAACGATAACATATTTTTTTCATATAATCATACATTACTTAATAAAACATCTTGGGAATTCATTGTTATAATACACATGAGTTTTTTATTTATAATATTCACAACATACCGTATACATTTTATAACAACGGTTTCTAATGACTTGTTTTGAGAAATATTTATTATCCATATTTATTGTTGTCAGTCCAATACAGTCCAATTCTAAAATATAATTAACAAGTGCCCATTCTTTGCAACATTATTTATATATTCCAGTAACTAACGACGAAATAATTACCATGGATGACAAAGAGCCGACTATACAAATGCTTGTTACACCTCCGTCGCGTGTTTGTGTCTATCCAAAAAGTATGTTGGCGAAAAACACAGATAAGACCGAGATCAAATCTAAGTCAGAATTGCCGCGTCTGGCTCTAATTAAACTACCAAAATTAACCACTGAACGAAAGCGAAAATGGGGTCCATTTGCAAATGCTCAAGAAAAATCACCGGAGCTTAATCTTGTAACCAGCAATCTGATTGCGGAAATTTACCCCAACTGTAAACTACTCGATGAGAACGAAGTGAATTTGGATATATCTGATATTAGCTCCCCCTCGCCAGCCAAGGTAAAGCGCAAAATATCCATCGAAATGCCGAGAGACCCCCAACCGGAACCAAAGATCGATACTAAACCATCCAATGTGAATGGAACTGGAAAGGATGGGATTTTCGATCATGTTCACGATAAAGAGAGAACGGATCAAGCCAGCATTATTGCCTTGAATCGGAAGATTTCCATTGTTGAAGACACAGCGGCTAAGTTGAAACCGCCTCCGAGTCCATCCAAGAATCCAGTTGCCGCTGTTTTATATATCAGCAACTTGGTACGGCCGTTCACTTTGAAACAACTGAAAGAGTTGCTGGAAAGGACTGGGAAGATTGTCGACGATGGCTTCTGGACGGATCGAATCAAGAGCAAATGTTACGCCCAATATGAGACGGCTGAGTATGTATTACAATTTGCTTTCGTACATCTATAAGATTGTTAGAATGCATATTTCTCTGTTGCAGAGATGCGGAGACCACGCGGAATGCCTTACATGGTGTTCATTGGCCGATTGGAAACGGGAAAAAGTTGGAAATTGAATTTAGCACTCCAGAAGCAATGGAAATTGCAAGGAATCCTCCACCAATACCTCCATTGATACCAGCGAATAATAACACCAGGGTTCCTGAACCGAACGAAAAGGAAAATAAGGTGCGTGTAGTCACGTAAGGACAATCCTTAGGATTGACGACTGTTTAACTAAATTAACGTAACGAATTTAGGAACCTGCAAGACGAAGTGGTGGTGGGACGGACGATCATCGTGAGCATCAACAACATCATCGGGATCATGCGAAGGAAGAGGAGCACCAAGAACGTCGAGAACGCAAAGACAGTGGCGGAGACGGGTCAAGACGCCACGTGAGGGAGTGGGACGTGGGCAAGGGAGAGAAGAGACGGTCACGCAGTCGCAGCAGAGAACGACGCAACACGCAACATTCTCATTCGCGTTCCAGACATTCTCCATCTCCAAGAGGTACGAACATCTTCAATAGTATATATTGGTTTATTATATATATATTTGTGTAATCGCAGATTACGACAGATATAAACCTCATCCAAAGGAGGAAGAACCTCCACCTCAGAAGCTGATGGACGATTTGTTCTTAAAAACGAAAGCAACGCCCTGTATATATTGGCAGGCTCTCACTCCCGAAGAGGTAAGTTGTTCACAGCTTTCGTTTATTCATATTTACCACGATTTTGTATTTTACTATTATGATATTGTGTATAATATCACCCAAATACCGTACCACAAAGCATTTACTAGCTAGATTTATATTTGGAAAGCTATGCCCCCATCTTCAGTAGCACAAGATAAAAAACTAAATAAAATACCGCTGTCACTAACCGTGATTGCTATAAAATTGAACAAAAAGTCTGCAGAAGTTTTTCAATCTCAGATATATAGAATATGACTCGGATAGATGGTAGGTCATATTCTTAGACATGGAGGTATAATGCAAGTAGTTATAGAAGGTAGAGGCAAGGTGCGCAGAGGATGGTACATATAGGATTGCTTGCCATGTCGTGTATTATTTCAAACCAGTATCTGTATTTGGTGACTACCATCAACGTTCTTGTTATATTGCACGTTGACAGATAGCGCTGAAGCAACAACAGCGCTTGGAACGTATGGCGGAACACCAGCGCCGTCTGCAGCAAAGTACGAACAGCGGTGGTTTGGGATCAGGTGGAGGGTACGCACCTCCAGCTCAACTGTCTCGCGGCGGAGGCTACGGCGGCTCCTATAGCGGCCCAAGGCGTCGCTATTGATACACACTACTACGGCCGATGAAGATCGCTCGGACTTCCCTTTTTCTCCCTTAGGCAACGCAGACTCTGGCTCTGGCTCAGTTCAGGTTATACGTTCCGTACATTCTTCTATTCTATGCGCGCGTTCTCTAAATTTGTAAGTTGTTCTTCAGTTAATCTTTTCGCTAGATATCAGTTTTAATAAGCTACGCTCATTTGATCGAACTTCAAGAGATTTTCGATTGTTTTCAATCGAAATCAGATGCCAAGTTTTGTTGAATGATTCATAGCTTTAACGAGTATTAGCATAGATTTTATATTCGCGAATTATTCATTTTCGTACGGATTTTTATTTCTAATGATTAGGGGTCTGCTTTATCTACTAAATAATGATATTTATTAATCATTTAAATTAGATATTTTATGAAATATGATTTTTATCATTATTTATTATGAAATATGATTGAAATCAAATTGTATAGCGATTGAATCGTTCGAAACGTAAATTTCATCGTAGATATTTGTAGGAAGTCGCGAAATCTTACTAATTTCCGGTTTATCAGTTAGTGTTCACTTTAATTACAGTTAATCCTCTTTTAGGTACTGACAGTGTGCTTTTCGAGGAACGTTTTGGTGTGAATGCGATAACAATTTTTCTTATAGGATATTTCAGCTGTTATAGGTATCCCGGAAGATGCTTTCTGGTTCCCATCTTCACCGTTTCAAATTCTTCGACGAGTTTTCCTCCTTATACAATAATCATGTTTCACACCAATAATTATTTAAAAATTTGAGCGTTTTAACCAATTTCTATTTATCCATGCCACCATTAATCCAATTTATTGAAATTGATATAACTAATATATTAATGACTATGACTTTTGTGTATATCTTTGTGTGCAGAATTTATTGGTAATACAGGCAATAAAGATTTCTTTCCTTCATCAGAACAGCTTTCATGCGTACATCGTTCTTTCTTTTATAATGAATAGTACTTTAATAAAAAGACGAACAAATTTTCAGGGATTAATTATTACTCATGAAATGGAAATAGTTACCGTTTGAAGTAGTTGTATGGCACTAAAAAAAAACATAATTACGAATACTTAATCCCTTATTTATTAATAATAATTCTTAATCGAAATACAATATAAATCTATTTAGTTTTGTTTAAAATATAAACAATTTATTAAAGGAAATAGAAACTTGTCATATATGCAAATTTTGAAATAATTTTATTGCTACACTTCTCCAAAGGAATTCACTAAACAATAGTATAAAAACATAAACATGGCACAAATTTCATACTTTCCCAAAATGTTATGATCTTAAAGTAACGTACATTACATTTTTGGTATTTTTATAAAATAAAATCGGCGAAATATTACATGCACTATAAATTTTTCTATAAATGTAAACATGATGCATACTATCTAAGATAAAACAAAGCTCTTATTGCTATTCTACATGTAAAATATATTTGTGTGTTGAGGTAATCATGTTAAAAATAGTTGCGAACAAGTAAATAATATTAATATAATTGACACTAACTTGCGCTTTGTGAAGGTTTAAATTATCTTCCAGATTTATTTTTTAATACAGGATTTGTTGTATGAGTATATTAATTTTTTTATCTCAATTATATCATTATCGCTCTAAGAGAAGGAGACATTTACATCGTCTCTGACGGAATGAGATTTCGATGGCGTGTAGTATAGAGACTAGAGAAATTGTTTGTATATTACATGGTGTTCATTTGGAATGTTTAGTATGGATTGCGAATATGTCAAGTTGTATAGAAGTGTATTTATTAGCTATCCTAAATTTATTACAATTTATTACTTTGATACAAATCTCTTCTACGCTGGACTACTGCCTCATAAGCGTGTCGTTCTATTGTAGCAGCTAATGGAAGAGAAACATTTACGATAGAGCACATGTTTAAAATGATTTCTTGTTACTATTAGCTCAGAATCTATCTATAACTATTACTAAGTAATTTCTTTTATATTTTCTTAGTTTAACGAGTTAATATGGATTCTTGCGTGGACCTCGATATAGCACACTACTTCTACTATACGCTCTATAACTATAATATTGGTATACGTACCTCTCCAGTAGGCGGCGCTTCAGGTCTGGGGGGTATGTGACGTAGATGTACTCATTATCCTTATCAGCAGCCACTAGGGCGTTGTAATAATCCGCATCTGCGCCGTACGTATCTCCCCTACCATCTCTGTCTCTCTGTGCAGCCGCTAAATGGTGCTGCGCTGGCGACGGTGACGGTGACGAACGATCCGTCACACTGGTGCTCGTTGTAACACTGACGTCATCCGTGCTGCAACGCGTGACGGGTTTAGTTCTCACAAAGTGCACAGTTGTGCTTTGCTTTCAGATTCCGTACAAAGTTTATTCTTCATATTTTTGGTGTAACGAAAAAAAAATGTATTTCAATCTTGTCGCTTCATTTGCATCCGCTTTAGTCAATCGAATAAATTAACTATTTCAGTGGTTCCTTTTCGATATCACAAAAATATATTGTTTGCATTTGAACTAGTTTGGTGGCACGTAGACATAACCGATGATTCTTTAAAAACCCGCTCATATAAATAACACGAAATAATGACCAGGCCAACACTTATATCTTCAAATGGACAAATAAATTATATTGACATTTTTTTTAATATATAAAGGTATTATTAAAAGCTGCAAAGATTAGGAAATGAAACACGCTGCATGTCTTGACGATTGCATTGCATACTCACTCATATAACACCCATATTATGTAATAGCAAAGACAGATCCCCAGGGATAACACCATTATTATCATACAGAGCAGTCCCCAGGGGAACGACCGAATCTCGGTCGCTGAATCCTCCCAATACCTATCACATGTTAAATACCAACACACCGCTCTGTTTAGTTCGTCTGGAAATAGAACAAATCGATATAACAAACTCAGACTATTTTAAAAATTATCACTACGGTGTTAATTTATAATATAGAATATCACCCAAATACCGTAACAAGCATTAAGTAGGTAGGTATACATTTCAAGCGCTATGCGCCCATCTTCAGTTGCACAAGTTAAAACTAAATAAAATGTCTAAAATAAAAATGATGGGCGCATAGCGCTTGAAATGTATACCTACCTACTTAATGCTTGTTACGGTATTTGGGTGATATTCTATATTATAAAACTCGGACTAGATGTTCGCTTAATTTTTTTTTAATATGAAGTCGCAGTCTATTATACAGTGGTGAATTTTTCAGAGCCAGCCATGGCCTCGGAAACTTTAAAAGTTACATGGTCTTTTAAAAATGATATAAATCGATTGAAGTTGTATTCGTGAAACGTTTCGTAAAATAATCAAAATCTACATAAACAATAGCTATAATTCAACACGCTTTAAATAAAATTTTAAAGTGTTTTAATTAATATCAATCTTTAATAGTTTCCGACATTATACTAGTGAGGTACCAAACATTCTATTTTTTTTTTCCTCAAATATTAATGAATTTATTATTCAATATACCTTCGACTTCTTTGAAGTCTTTAATTGATAATTTTATCAGTAAACTAGCGATGCAGTCTCGGACTAATATCTCACACTTCGTCTTAATTTTTTGCAAGTCTTCCGGTTTGCAGTTTGCTTTGAGCTTCTGCAATTCGGCGATTCGTTGTTGTTTGTTGTCCGGCGAAGGAAGCGCCGAGTCTACCAAATCTTTCTCACATCCCGCCTCACTTTTATTATTACCATTCGCATTATCTACGATAATACGGTAATAGAATTACTTTTTTAAATGCTTCTAAAATTTATAACTTCAAAACAACTCAAATGTGTGTCAAAGGACTATTATTTTCATTATTAAAAAATAAAATATATTTAACTACCAGAAAAAATATGGGCGATGTTTTAAATTACGTCCGTATATATGAGACACGCGGTATGTATTTTTCATTTACTATTAGCGCAGATGAAATTCTCCAAAATTTAATTGATGATGAAGAATGTAGCGTAAATAGTAATCGTTCTATTTTTATACACTTGATTTCTTATTGATTATAGATAATGGGGAAATATAATGACTGTTTTATTAAATACTATTCACGATTTAACAAAAAGAATTCGTGAATTCTATGCTATCTTTACTTAGGATTGAAAATCTTTAAATCTCGTTTTGAAAAGTAAGCTGTAGAATTTTATTATTAACGATTATTGAATAGAAAACCACCAAAAAAACATTTATTGCCTTCATCTTCAATAGCAAAACAATATTGCAATTATTAACCATTAACCAACGATTTTTATTTAATACGTACCATCATTCGGCGCTTCACTCTTTTGGCAATGTTTTATTTTTCCCTCTGACTTTCGGTCCCCATCCACATCACCCCCCGTTCCTTTTTGAGCCGCCCGTGTGAACGCAACATAGCGCAGCGTATAACGAGCTACGTCTCGTGGGCCCGCCGTAGTTAGGGCCTTCGTATACGCACTGGCCTCCCGCCAGATCTCAATATCCGTGTTTATTGTATTGTCATCTAAACTAGAAAATTTCGGATCTTGGGCGATGAGCACGTCGCATCGCATTATATCGCAGTAATCGGCTAAACAAACCGCATCCTCCGCCTTGAAATAATAAGGGACAAATACTGATAGAAGGACTCAATGCTCGATCCTGATTTATATGCAAAGTATTTTTCAATATTATACATTTTTTTCACATTTTTAGAAGACTCGCAATTGCACATACCACATTTATGTTGTTCTTGTGTCGATTATCGAAGTGCATGTCCAGGTACTTCTCCTCAAAGAAGGACTTGCCGCAGAGGCCGCAGGTCCACTGCGAGTGACGGTGTTGGTGTTTGGCAGCCTGCTGCGGGCCGAAGATATCACGGTCCGGATGGAAGGGACATTCTAACGGTACCGAGACGCGGTACTTGTTCAGTACCGGCGCCCATTTGGTTTGCACGATGCGTCTTACGATCCGCGCACTGTCGCGCGGACACGAAATACGGAACACCGTCGGTCCCGGCCATGGTATCAGGGATAGCATAAACAGCCCTATTATCTGCAAACATATTTTTACACGAAATTACAAAGTAATTACAATTAAATAGGTCGCTCTTCATTGGACTCCATAAGTTACACATTGTTACACATTTTTAAATATATTAATATAACGGGCTTGTGGAATTTTCAATATATATTTTTTAATAATAAAATTACTACTTAGAAGAGACATAATAAAAATTAAAAGATTTTGGCAGTTTTCGACAATTGAATAGAAAGGGTATAAGTAACATTTTTTATAGTTTTGAGATAATTAACATGAAAGTTGACTGGACTTTATTAATTATTGAATTAGGCAATAAAAAATATTTTTACACATATAGCGTCTGAAAAGGCTAATATTTATATGTAATAAGTATAAAACTTATACAAACATCATAAATGATTATGTACAAATTAAAAAAATAATAATTGCACTTATACCTTTACTATTCTAAATCAATGCAACATACATTGAAAATAAATAGAACCAATATCAGAAACAGTTTTATTTAGAAAAAAAAAATGTAATTTTACAAGCTAAATTTCATAATCCGAATCTATTAATATATCCTCTTCAACAACCGAGCCTGATCAGAGTCTTGAGTTTCAGTGTTAGATGTAGAAGCCGTAGGAATGATGTTTACGTCTTCTGTAATTTTCTTCTTTTTGCAAGCCTTGGATCCGTGCTCCATGTGTTTATAAAATTTGTGAAATTTCGGTGGCACAATAATGTTTGCAGATTACTCCTTTTTCTTGAGAAATTCTTGAGAAAAAAACATATTCAATTTTGTTGGCGGTCGACCAGCAGTAGGAGCAATAATATATTTGGAAAATGGAAAATCATTATCTAATGTGCTTTTAAATTCAAAAGAATAAACTTCTGATTTTTTCGTATATTTAAAGTGGACAATGCTGTTCAATTTTAAGCTCTTTTTATCAGAGTATTTTTTGGATCGTGAATCAAACTGTTCAGATGTAGAAAAGAAAAAAAAACATTCTTTTGTCATGTCGTGAATAATAATAAAATAAAAACTTACCTTCGTCACTTTCCATATTAATGATAAGAGTTCTTTATTTAACACGAATAACACGAACTTTTGGTTTTACCGGTTTTATACGAGAATTACATGCAACTAGTTCTCAATAAAAACAATATATTTTTTGGAATAGAAAGGGTATAAGCTCGTACCCTTGTACCCTTTCTATTCTTAGTTCATTAGTGATGTAAGTTACTTCATATTTCTACTCGACGATAAATTGCACTCGTAGTATGAAAAATCACTTGAACCTTGTCTCCACTAAAAAAATGGGTATATTAATGTTCAGAAACTACACTTATCTCAAAATTTTTTAAAAAGTACTTATACCCTTTCTGTTCTAATCCGTTCAATTTATGTTATTTGCAAACGTCTATTTATGGGTGTATATAAATTAATGTAATCCGCTTTATTTCGTAAAATAATGATTCAAATACTGTGATTTTTTGATAGTCCTGAACGAAAACTAACGTAAAAATATATAAAAAATTGTCCCGTAAACCATAAACGAAAAATGACGATTCTATGCATACAAATAATATTATTGATTAACTATTTGAACTAGCAAACCGCTGCAGTATTGAACAGTTTGTGCAAAAAATAATATCTCGGACTTACTTGTATATTGAATAAATTAGACTTCATTCATATTCTTAAAAATAGCACTTATATACGGAAAAATATATCACCGTAACATCGTATTATATATTGGATATTGGTCCAGTGTTAATTTTACATTGGCGAAGAGGTATTCCATTTATGGTGTACATAGAAATGTGTACTGCATTGGAGTGAGAATATAGGGCATATTAGCAACGTATATGGAAGTATGGGGGCGCCGACGCCGAGCGTCTAAAGCAGACATTTTATAGTTTCCATAGAGATTGATATAAAACGCTTGATATAAAAAGGTTTTGTTGCTGGGAATTGTAACGTGACTTAGTTTCAAATCGTTTATTTATGAATACGGTTTATTAAGAATTAATTTATATGCAAATGTTCAATATAGTTTCGTCTTTCCAGATAGATTTAAATAATTAAAGGTAATAGCTAACTATTTCTAATATTTATTGTGGAAAGTATGTTTCTTACTCAACTTCATGAGTAAAACACGACTCAGTAATTATGGCGAAATGGTATTGCTAATATTTTAAATTATTACTGTTATTCCTTAAAGTTCCTGCACCGGAAGCGCATTATCTATATTTAAAAATCCACTTATTATGCGCTAATTTTATTTGAACTACTTACTTCCGATATGTCATTGACCAATTACTTTTGACAAAGATTCGAATTATTGATAATTTTTTTATAAAACTTGGCATTAATTTGTTCAATATTATTCATCAAACATTTTGCAGATCATTCAAATTAGAAAATGTCCCATTCGATCATTTTTTTATGAGCAGTTTCAATGTCACCTTGGACTATAAGTTGAAGCGATGAATATTAATTCTAAAAAGTTAGTTGAGCGAGACTTGTACATTTTCTGCGACAATTCTCACTCTAGTCTAGTTTCGTTATCAACAAATTTTATATGCGTATTTATTATCAGAATTTTATGTAAACACTAGTACACTTGTTGTAAAAATATGGCAAATCATACAAAAATGTATAGTTTTAAAAGTAATAAAAAAAAACATTTGTTTGACTCGATTGTTTATGAGAAATGGTCGCTGTCTTTGATAATTTGTAATTTATGAACCTATGTATTTTGCTATAACATATGTGTAAAAATGAAAATAATAGTATATTAAAGAACGAGTTTCATAAGGCAGGTTTTATTGCACGAGTTCAAGTTTAGAAAACGAGGTGCGTAGCATCGAGTTTTCTAAAGAACGAGTGTTATAAATGACTTATGAAATGAGTTTTTTATATATTTATTATATATTTTTTAATAGCTCTATAGAAAAAATATTTTAACTAACAAAATATAAGGAATTTATGTAAATATAAATATATAAATAAATAATATATATAGCATCGCCAGATCTCGCCTAGTTCATATTGATTACTTTAATCATAGTCTATGTTGCTACTCTAAATTTTGAACTACTATATAATTAATCACGTATTAATTCATATAATTAGCAAAAATAAGGTACGATTTTGTTCCTCAATTAACTCTAGCTCGGCTTCACTTGTCACTATCTGCCCACTCAATCCTCATCATCTTTCTATAGCTCCAAATTACAAAAATATAACTCCGTTTCCTTTCGTTCCTGCTACCCATCCATTTCCTCACAGCCGTACAATGCATATTTCCTATAATATTTCTCCAATACAGAGTCGTATCTTATTATCTTAGTCTTATCTCAAATAGTTCTAATGCTTCGAACAATTTCTCACAGACAGCTGAAGAAATAAACAAAATCAATGGACGTGCAAGCTGTTAAAATTGACAGTTGAATCACCGGCATTAATATTAGCCAAGTGTTGTAAAATTATTGAATATTGGCTTACCAATTTTCCATGTGAATTTGTTAAGTAAGTACGTTTCCATTCTAAGGTTTTTATGAAGAATATTTCGTATGCAACGTTCAAGAATTTGTTACTGAGATAGTGAACATATACCCTGCATTAAATTTCATTTTTAGAAATACCGTGACCTCTCGTAAAATTCGACATGTCTTCCGATTTTACCGATTTGCTTTTCGAAGCTGAGAAACTAACGACAAGTGTCGATGGAACTAACGACTTGCCCAAGGTAGACCGATCGCTTCGCCAAGTGCTTGAAGCTTCCAATGAACTTTATTCCAGGGTAGCCCAAACGGGAAGCAAAGATATTCAAGCGTGAGAAAAACATTGTTCAGCCAGTACGTTTATATTCACTGATGCTCCCATTTTTAGAAACCTGTTACTGGGCTCGAAAGGAATTGATTTGCCAAAGATCGCTCAAAAATTGGATATCATTAGTGCAAGACGGACTTTCGAAACCGTCCAAGCTCAGGAAGAAGTGGACATAAATACGTACGTGGAGAATGAGATACGTAATGTTATCCTAAAAACGATCGAAGACCAACATAAGAAGAGTTTCGATATCATCCGGAATGCTTCTTGGCAGCATCAAATGGCTCAATGGAAACAGGAAAAGCGGAAGATATTGAACGCTATGACTGCCCCATCGGGTGCATTCATTCAGTTCGTAAAACCAAACCCTATATTTCCTGACCATGTCGATACTGTTACCACTAACATTATGGGAAAAGCGGAAGCAATTTATGCAACGAAAATCGACGAGTACATCGTAACGCTTCAAGCGGGAAAGCCCAAACCAAATTTGGTTAAGGTATTTGCACACGCTGCTGAAGATTTGAAAGACAAGGTATTATTAGAGATCATGGTTAATTAGCTCCCAAAAAATCTGTCGTTTTCTTGTTGTTTTATAATAATTCGATGCAGAAAGTAAATGAAATGTGGGAAATTATGAAGTACATGACCGACTTGCCAGTAGTTCCCTTAAAGGAAGATGCTATTAAATCTCGCACTAGTAAACCGGTTGAGACTAAATTGGTGTCTCAGTCCAAACGCTATTTGGAAGATAGGTATGGCTATTAATCGCCTGGAGAAAATCGTTCAAATTGTTTATTTTCAGATATAAGACATATATGAACAATATTGTTGATGAAAATCGATCCCAGGCTGAGAGAGGCGGTATTCCTGGAACTCTTCCCTTGGTGAGAGCTTTCGTCGGTATACGCTTTTTTGGGGAATACTCTGGTTTAGAAGACGGCCTAATAGATGGAAAACCGTTCTGGCCGACAGTCTATTATTGCATTCGCAGCGGAGATTTTAATGCAGCTTATTATTGCTTGCAGAAATCCAAGTTAGTAAATTATTCCATATTTATTGGTCCTCAAGATTCCACACAAGATAAAACTGAATAAAATACCTCTGTCACGAATCGTGATTGATATACTATTAAATAAATAAGTCAACATGACAGAAGTATTTCAAAAATGACATATAATATGACCTATAAATCTTCTAAAATCTTTAGATTTATGTTAAATTAAATTAAAATTAGATTAAATTAAATTTTGCTAAACTTTGACCAACATCGACCAAAAATCAGAATATTTCAAAGGTATATATACACGACTTTTTCACTTTTTTCGACGATAATTTCAACTTTTTCCGTTTGAACCGGAAATCAGTAAAATATAGTTTTAAGACGATTTATAGCCATTTTGCATTGTTTTGGGCAGCACTTGTTAAACTTTGACCAAAATCACCAAAAAAAATCGGAATATTTCAAAGGTATATATACACGACTTTTTCACTTTTTTCGACGATAATTTTAACTTTTTCCATTTGAACCGGTAATCAGTAAAATATAGTTTTAAGACGATTTTAGCCATTTTGCATTGTTTTGGGCAGCATTTGTTAAACTTTGACCAAAATCGCCAAAAAATCGGAATATTTCAAAGGTATATATACACGACTTTTTCACTTTTTTCGACGATAATTTCAACTTTTTCTGTTTGAACCGGAAATCAGTAAAATATAGTTTTAAGACGATTTATAGCCATTTTGCATTGTTTTGGGCACCATTTCTTAAACTTTGACCAAAATCGCCAAAAAATCGGAATATTTCAAAGGTATATATACACGACTTTTTCACATTTTTCGACGATAATTTCAACTTTTTCCATTTGAACTGCAAATCATTAAAATATAGTTTTAAGACGATTTATAGCCATTTTGCATTGTTTTGGGCAGCATTTGTTAAACTTTGACCAAAATCGCCAAAAAATCGGAATATTTCAAAGGTATATATACACGACTTTTTCACTTTTTTCGACGATAATTTCAACTTTTCTGTTTGAACCGGAAATCAGTAAAATATAGTTTTAAGACGATTTATAGCTATTTTGCATTGTTTTGGGCACCATTTCTTAAACTTTGACCAAATTCGCCAAAAAAATCGGAATATTTCAAAGGTATATATATACACGACTTTTTCACCTTTTTCGACGATAATTTCAACTTTTTCCATTTGAACCGGAAATCAGTAAAATATAGTTTTAAGACGATTTATAGCCATTTTGCATTGTTTTGGGCACCATTTCTTAAACTTTGACCAAATTCGCCAAAAAAATCGGAATATTTCAAAGGTATATATATACACGACTTTTTCACTTTTTTCGACGATAATTTCAACTTTTTCTGTTTGAACCGGAAATCAGTAAAATATAGTTTTAAGACGATTTATAGCCATTTTGCATTGTTTTGGGCAGCACTTGTTAAACTTTGACCAAATGATAATTAATAAAATCCTCGTTTTTCTGTATGAATTTATTGTACCCATAAAATCCGAGCCATAATGATTCGCCAAAATACTACAAAAATTACAAAGACATTTACGATCTTGCATCAGTTCTGTACGCGAGGAATTGACCGCTTTGCTTGAGCTTCGTCTGCGTCCTCGCGGGCCCTCAGACCCTCCTAATAACGAAGCGGTAAAGTTAGCCGAGACGGTCGAGTATTTGTACCGGTGCACGGTGCGCAATAGCACCGATCCGTTCAAGCGTATTGTGTGGGCGGTGCTCGGCGGCTGCACGGGCGGCGACACGAACGTCAGCGACGTGCACTCGGAAGTGGCGCAGAGCGTCGACGATTACCTATGGCTGAAGCTGTCGCTGTTGAGTGGTGGTAGCGGTGACAGAACGTTGCTGAGCGATAAGGGCCAAGAGTTGTACGGTGAATTACAACGCGTCGTGCTTGAGGATTGCGGCGAGACGTATTATGATGCCGCAAAGTCCCCGTGCACTTACTTTCAGGTTTGTGCTTTTAGAAATTAATTTTATATACACATTCCATCTTTAAAACTTTTAATAAACAAACTACAAAGAGAATTTTTATAATCGATTACAGAAATTGATGTTTACAGGCAACCCGTTTCAAATAACTATTAATCATCATCAGGCGATGTCAATGAATTAATTTGATAGCAACAGTAAATAGTAAATATTTGGCACGAACTTTGCTTTCTCTTTATTGGCGAATATCGTATAATAATAAGAATGAAAAAGAAATGCACGTCTTTGTTAGAGATGTGTCTGCTTATATGAATTTATATCTGAGAATATTTTCTATGTAGGTATTGGCCTTAACTGGCCAATTCGAAGCGGCGATTGACTTCTTATCGCGAGTGGAGCGTTACAAGGCCCATGCCATCCACATGGCGATCGCTATTAATGAAATGTACTTATTAGCTGGGCCGGGTGATTACTCTTCACCACTTGGTAAGTGTTGAGACTACTTTATAGTATTCGCTATGGTTTCTAACATTTTGTGCTAATAAAATACACTCATTGAAATTATGAGACTGTATAAATTGCGCCCATTAATTCGAAGCATCACTATTCAAGTAAATGTATTATTGTAGTTCAAACACTATAACCACTATTTCCATGTTTCCGTGTTAAATTTGCATAAGAAACATGGTATATTTTGAGCCAAGAATTTTTTTGCAGGAAGGTCGTAAGGACAATATTTTTTACATACATTAACTAAGTTTAGATTAGGTAATGAAAGATTCCAGCGGTTAGCTACGTTAGTTACTTTTTCAAATTCTTAAAATTGGGCTTCTTTTTTCTTCATTTTAAAAAAATATTAAAACATAGAAAAAATGTAGAATATTTGTCTTAATCCGTAAATTAGAACATTTGGATCGATCAAATCAAACTTTCATTACAAAAAAAACACTTTTCAAAGTTGAAATGAAATATTTGACCAACAGTTATTAGAAATCGTATTTTTCTGATTAGCTGCATTGCGTTAGATGCGCACAAAATAAATTTGTTAACAAGTGCAACCTACCTTCAAACAATCAGTTCTAATTGTTAGATAGCTCCCACCTACCCAATTATGCATTGAGCGAATACCATTAATAAATTTAAAAAATATGATTTTGTGTAAAGCGAAGTCGATATCATAATTTTCATTCTAATAGTCTTATATTTCATAGTCATCCTTACACGCGCCGCTTTCCTTTTACAGTAATTATAGATCCATGCGATCGTCGGCCAGCTCGTCGTCTTAACATCGTACGCCTCGTCTTAATGTACGTCCGCTCATTCGAAACAACGTGCATCGCGGAGGCTGTCGATTACTTTTATCTATTGCACAATATCTACACGTTTGATAGTCGTAACTGGTACGTTGACAGTGTTGCCGATTTGGCGATCGAAACGGCCCAGTACGAACTGTTCTTTGGCCAGACGCTGCCTACAGCGCCACCTACCGCTGCTGATCAACCATCTACATCCGGAACTAAGCGTACTAAAGTACGATACTTCTAATTATTCATCAATTTGAAAAACGTTTTCGGTCAGAGAAAACTTTCTTTAGGCCTGTTTTAACAAAATATAAAAATATTTTAAATAATATAAAAACACTATTAACACGCTGGGATTAATTTTTAGTTGTTTTAGGATAACAGCTTTAAATAGAGTCAAAGTTTTGGATAAAAGAAAATTTTATTTCAAAAAGTTAAGAGTGAATTATGATATTACCTCCCATGTAAGATTAATATATCTTTATAGGGTATTTTGGATAAATATACGCATCCAGTTTTGACAACGCAAAGAATTGCACTAATAGTGGCAAGCATGTTGTCAAATAAGGGCTTATTTGAGGATGCGATTAGACTGTACGATGTGGCACGCGTAAGTGAAGCGATAATTATCTTTGTTTTTTTCGTTAACGTGAGCTACATATTACTGTTAACAAATAACTTCCGTTAATTTAGAATCAAGAAGAAGCTTTGAAACTCTTGTGCACATTATTAGCGCAAGTCGTTCATCTGCAGAAGGAATATGGCTCGCTTAGAGATCGTTTAGAATATCTCTCTGAAGCGATGTATAATCGATATACAGGTGAAGGGTTCCGATGCACACAGAACATTGTGGACTCCTTCCAATATTTGAAAAAGTTGTTACTTTTCTTTAATAACTATCACTGCAAAGAATATAACGTCGCTTTGAAGGTACGCTACTTTTTTACACGCTTATAATAAACGATTTGTATTGAAATATATAATTTTATGTAGATTTTAAGTGACATGGATTTAATTCCATTCCAAAGTGAGCAGATTGAAGATCGATTAGGTAAATTCGATCATTTACTGCCAGATGTGCGCAAAGTATTTCCAGACGTTCTATTGGCTTCGATGAACATGTTGTACTCCCAATATCAATCTATAAAGGGTAACGAGCTGATTCCCAGTTTGTTAGATAATACTGTGGAAAAGGTAATATTATATATATGATCAAATAAAATTCGAATTACTAGTAAAGTCGTATGGGGAGGCGTAGCATGTGTGGGGCGTAGCATTATACGGCTATGAGGTGTGAACAACAGAAAAGGAAGATACATGAAATATGGTGCGGTGGATAGAAAAAATAACAAATAAATACATTAAAGTTAGTTGCGAGAAAACGAGAATTTTTTGGAACCTATTACAGAAGTAGGACTTATTCTTAGACACGGGGTGTTATGCAAATAATTGTAGAATTTAGAGCATAGGGAAAGATAAATTATGTAGGACTTTAGAATGAATGAGTATAGAGAAATGGTTAAGTGATTCAATCCATCGAATTGGTGATTCTTCTGTATTTGATTAATAATAAAAGTGGGATGTTTTGTAAAAAAATATATATATTATTTTGTAGCAATTGGATGATATCCGGGAAAGAGCGAAAATCCTAACGAATTTCACGGGAATGCTTCCGTATAGAATGCCTGGAGACACAAGTAGTAGATTGGTTCAAATGGAGATTCTAATGCACTAGGTGAAAACCTAACTCAATTTTGCATATTTATTCAGATTTGATTAAAATATAATTTAATATAATTCTAGCAATCGCTTTTAAGAGTTACATTTAAGTTTCGAAGGTAATTTTATTGATACTTACAGTTTTTGTATTATTGAAGTTTAGTTTAAAATACAAAAAGAAATTTAGCACGTTTCTTCATTTACATTATATTTTCTTACGCAAAGATCTTGGGAATAATCCACAAAGTTTCCTTCTTTCATCTACGAAAATCATTTTTCAAACATTTAAATTGAATAAAATATAATACACCTACTGATTTGTAATCCAAAATCATATTTTTGAAAGATGGAAAATCACTAAATGTTTCTAAAATCTCGAAAATTTCTCCTTCTAGTTCATCTTGACGCTTTCTAAAAATAATAAAAATCGTCAATGCACATCAATATTTTATCACGTGCATTTTATAAGTACTCTAGTTCCAATTCAAAGTGAGACATGTTGAAATGCGGAATTAGTTTTACGAGTTCTTCTTCGATGTGCTTTTCAACCGTGTCATTATATTCTTTGAATATATCGGTGTAGCACAATTTATTCTCTTCGGCATCGCTGAACTCGTGCCAGTATTTCTCCAGGAAGTCCTTGTGCTTGTTTAGAAAGCTCTCTTCCAGAAGGATATCTTCAATATGCCCGATAATCGTATGAAATGCTTTGTCTGAATCATCGATGCTGAGATTGAGGAAATTTATGTCCTCTCCATTGCTAATATACTCGGCTATGTATTGATGGAGCAAATAAAGTCAAAGAATCATATATACAATTTGTATTTATACTTACTCATTGTTTTTGAAATTGGAAGATTTTAACTTCAAATCACATTTAATTTAGTATTCTATATTTTTCTGTTTCTATCAATAAGATTTATATTACTAACGTCATTTATTGATTGGATTGTTTACTTCTGTTGTCATGGTTACATGATTGCCAAACAAATATTGTCACATAAAAAAATCGAAAATTTTTTAATTAAGGAAAATTAAGTCACATTTTTCTAAAGTAAAACCAAAGGGTAACATTATATGTGATAAGCAGGGTAAGGAACTCACAGAAAATAAGGAAAAAGCTAGAAGATGGAAGGAGTATCTTGAAGATTTATATAAAGGTAGGCAGGACATGGAGGAGCTAGAAAATGTGGAACAGATAGATGAGGATGACTTAGGTCCTAGCATACTTAGGTCAGAGTTTCATAGAGCATTAAATGATTTACGGAATAACAAAGCAGCGGGGATTGATATGATACCAGCCGAATTAATAAAACACGCAGGGGAAAAAATGCAGGAGCGATTATACAGGTTAGTTTGTAAAATATATGAGAAGGGAGAAGTACCACAGGATTTTCAGCGTAGTAGAATAGTAACAATGCCGAAGGAAATAGGAGCTAAATTGTGTGAGAACTATAGGACCATTAGCCTACTATCACATGCATCGAAGATATTGTTAAAGATTATTTATAGGAGATTAGAAAATAAAGTAGAGGAAAGGCTAGGAGAAGATCAGTTTGGTTTTAGGAAAAACAGAGGGACGAGAGAGGCGATTCTAGCACTAAGAACGGTAGTAGAAAAAAGAAATAGGGTAGGAAAGGTAACTTGCATAGCTTTTGTAGATTTAGAAAAGGCATTTGATAATGTAGATTGGGACATAATGTTTAGAATTTTAAAAGAAACGGGTATAGATTATAAGGATAGGAGAATAATTTTTAATTTATATAAACACCAAACTGCCTTAGTTAGAATTGAGGGGGAAGAAGAGGTAGCAAAAATAGGGAAGGGAGTTCGGCAGGGATGTACACTCTCACCGTTATTATTTAATCTATATATAGAAGATGCAATAAACAAAGTAAAAGAAGAGTATAGTGTAGGTGTGAATGTACAGGGAGAGAAAATATATATGTTGAGATTCGCCGACGATATAGCTATATTAGAAGAAAACGAAAAGAATTTAGAAAGGGTATTGAATGGTATGCAGGCAGTATTGACTAGGGATTTTAACATGAAAATAAATATAGGTAAAACTAAAGTGATGAGGTGTGACAAAAAGGAATGCAGTAGAAAAATGAAGATCTCAATAGGAGATAATAGAATCGAAGAAGTGTCAGATTTTTGTTATTTAGGCAGTAGAATCACAAAAGATAATCGAAGCAAAGTAGATATAAAGTGTAGGATAGCACAGGGTAGGAAGGCATTCGTAGAAAAAGAACAGATTTTAAGATCAAATATTGACTTGGGTATTAGAAAAAGATTACTGAAGGTATATGTTTGGAGTGTAGCACTGTACGGGTGTGAGGCGTGGACTATAGGAAAGGAAGAGAAGCGTAGATTACAAGCATTAGAAATGTGGTGTTATAGGAGGATGATGAGGATTGGTTGGGAAGATAAAGTAACAAATGAAGCTGTACTAGAGTTAGTAGGGGAGAAGAGAAGTATCTGGAGAGTGTTACAGCGTAGGAGAGACAGATTAGTAGGGCATATTCTTAGGCATGGGGGGATTATGCAATTGATCATAGAAGGTAGAGTGGAGGGAAAGAGAGGGGTAGGTAGGCCTAGATTGGAGTATGTGAGTCAGATAGCTGAAGACGTTGAGATGAATAGCTATAGAGAGATGAAGGGATTAGCTCAGGATAGATCGGCATGGCGTGCTGTTTCCAACCAATCTTTAGGATTGCGGACTGTCTAACTAAACTAAAAAAATCGAGTCAATTCATTTAGTTTCGTATTTCGTCAAACTGAAATGAAATTTTAAATGTTTAACAAAATCTAAATCTCCAACTGACAACATATATTGCTATGATATTGAATGTTTTCTCCATAATTGTTCTTGTAAAAATTACGCAAACGAAAGTATTTTAGTATCGCAGAAATAGTTAAAATTGTCACAGATAATATTGGACGAAATAGCAATTACGTTACAAAAAGCAAAAAACCATTAGGAGATAGGGCTTCGAATTTCATTATTCTCTCATGAATATTGGGGCTGTGTGGGAATGGTGAGGATCGAGGCGAACTGCCCCTCAATAATCTAATCGCCCTCAATGTAAGATAGAGGCCTTTAGGTTATTCAGAAAATGTTAACGAGTCAGCGTGGTACCTCCTGGGTGACATGGAAACCCACGCAACTTTATCAGACAATTGCGATTTCGTATAGTTTACTTAATTTGTAAGATTTAAAAAATTTTGAGGAAGGTCGTTTTTTTTCTTTTTTTTCACGTTTTCGTCAATTTTCTTCAAACATTTCTTCATTAAGAAATCCTTCAAATGACGTAAACGGTCTAAAAATAGCCTAAAAAGCATTTTCAGCAAGTTTCGGTTCAAATAACAAAATTAATAAAAAAAATCGAAAAAGTGCAAAGCCCTTTGAAAATTTCACTTTCGTCAACTTTCTTCAAAATTTAAGTGAGAAATGCTCCAAATGGCGTAAACGGTCTATAGATAGCCTAAAAACAATTTTTAGCGAGTTTCGGTTCAAATAGAAAAAATTGAGAAAATTCTTCAAAAAAGTGCAAAGGCGGTACCCGTACTGAAAAATCACACTTTTTCGTCAAATTTCTTCAAAATTTAGAAATGCTCCAAATGACGTAAAAAGTCTAAAAATAGCCTAAAAGCGACTTTTTAGCGAGTTTCCGTTCAAATAGCAAAAATTGAGAAAATTCTTCAAAAAAGTGCAAAGGGGGTAGAACGACTATAAATGGTCCTAGCTAACGTTTTCACAGAGTTCCGGTTCAATCGGAAAAAGTCGCGGAAATCGTCGTAAAAAAGTTGAAGGCTATATATACTATGAAAAATCGTCGATTTTCGCGATGAATTAAAAAATTTCGAAAATAGGCTAGAACGACTATAAAATTATAATTTTTATAAGTGTACTTTGCACTTTTTTGAACATTTTTCTCATTTTTTTCGTATTTGTACATATTGAGAAAATTGAGAAAAATATTTAAAAATGTGCAAGGGGTACCCTTTGAATTTTTTCACTTTTTCGTCATTTTCTTCAATATTTCTTCAAATGACGTAAAGTCTAAAAATAGCCAAAAAAAAACATTTTCAGCAAGTTTCGGTTCAAATAGCAAAATTAAGAAAAATCTTCGAAAAAGTGCAAAGCCCTATGTAAATTGAACTTTTTCGTCAATTTTCTTCAAAATTTAGAAATGCTCCAAATGACGTAAAGTCTAAAAATAGCCTAAAAACCATTTTTAGCGAGTTTCCGTTCAAATAGTAAAAATTGAGAAATTTCTTCAAAAAAGTGCAAAGGCGGTAGTGTACTGAAAAATCACACTTTTTCGTCAATTTTCTTCAAAATTTAAGAAATGCTCCAAATGACGTAAACGGTCTATAAATAGTCTAAAAACAATTTTTAGCGGGTTTCGGTTCAAATAGAAAAAATTGAGAAAATTCTTCAAAAAAGTGCAAAGGCGGTACCCGTACTGAAAAATCACACTTTTTCGTCAATTTTCTTCAAAATTTAGAAATGCTCCAAATGACGTAAAGTCTAAAAATAGCCTAAAAATCATTTTTAGCGAGTTTCGGTTCAAATAGAAAAAATTGAGAAAATTCTTCAAAAAAGTGCAAAGGCGGTACCCGTACTGAAAAAATCACACTTTTCGTAAATTTTCTTCAAAATTTAGAAATGCTCCAAATGACGTAAAAAGTCTGAAAATAGCCTAAAAACAATTTTTAGCGGGTTTCGGTTCAAATAGAAAAAATTGAGAAAATTCGTCAAAAAAGGGCAAGGGGATAACCCGTATGAAAAAAATCATTTTTGGCCGATTTTGTCAAAATTTAGAAAGTGCTCAAAACAACGTAAAAGGACTAAATCGTCCTAGAAACCAATTTCAGTGATTCAATCGGTAAAATTTGAAAAAATCATCGAAAAAAAAGTAAAAATAAATGGGTTGGGTATGGTTTATGAAAATTTTCATGAGAGAATAATGAAATTCAAAGCCCTATCTCCCAATTTCTTAAGGTATTTAAACAATCTATCCATAATTTCACTACAAACAAAATTTGTGAATCACATTTTGCGCTAATTGATTGCTCCAAGAACTCTGGTGATAATTTTTTTATTATACTAATAATAAAAATGTAAGTGATTTAACGTATAGAGTGGTGCATCTAGCGGAATCCCGTCCTATGGGAAGACTTTATTCATGACAGACAGATTTAATCATTTGGATTTGGAACGTATTCGTATATTTCATTATCAATTTTATGTTTCATGTATAAAATAAAACTTGGAATAAGCACGCAGAATCAAAAAAACAAAAAATCCAGTCAATCTTTACAATTTAAAAAATAGACATTTTAATTGGACAAATATACTGCGCACCAACCAAGCCTGAATCTAGTTGCGGAAGTTGTGAACATCCACCATATGCCTTTTATAACCGTCTCGGTAGTCAAAAGTGAGTGGACACAGATGGCAGCAGTAGAGGTTCAGCATATCCGAGTGGACAAGACGTACGTGGTACTTAAGAGCCGATTGATTGCTGTACGTCTTGCCGCAGTGCGGACAGTTGCCGCATTGTGAACTGTGGTGCTGTTGCGCATGTGGCGGTAAGTGCGCCTGACTAAAGAAAGTTTCAGGATATTGATGAATTAGTGGGAAAGTCATAAATCCTAGGGATTGGTTAGAAACAGCACACCATCTGCAGATCTGTCTTGAACTAATCTCTCTTAAAATTTACTCTTTCCATTAATGCCTTCCTACCTTGTGCTATCCTACATTATATATCTACCTTATTTCGGTTATCCTTCGTAATTCTACTTCCTAAATAACAAAAGTCTGACACTTCTTCTATTCTATCATCTCCTATTCTAATCCTCATATTTCACCTGCATTCCTTCTTGTCACACCTCATCACTTTGGTCTTGCCTATGTTTATTTTCCTATTATAATGCCTAGTCATTACTTCCTGCATACCATTTAATACCTGTTCTAAATTCTGCTCGCTTTCTTCCACGATAGCTATATCGTCAGCGAACCTCAACATATAGATTTCCTCTCCCTAAATTTTCACACCTACACTATACTCTTTTTTTACCTTGTTTATTGCATCTTCTATATACAGGTTAAATAACAATGGCGAACGTGTACATCCCTGCCTGACTCCCTTTCCTATTCTTGCCACCTCTTCTTCTCCCTGAATTTTAACTAAAGCCGTTTGATGTTTGTATGGATTAAAAACAATTCTCATATTCTTATAATCTATTGTCCAATAGATTACATTAAAATGCACATTGAAAAAGAACATACCCATAGCTACAGCCACCACCACCTCTATCCCCACTACCCATGACGGTCACAACAGTTTCCACGAGGTTGGACGGTTCTTGCAGATGCAGATGCATATGGTCTCCTAACTCGTCGTCGTCATCGTCCTCCGCGTCATCTCTACTAGGGTATTGCTTGGCCATGTCATCGAGGGTGTCGTCGTGTAATTCCTCTTCAGCGGACATATCCTCCACGAGCTCCGTTTTAATCAAAACTGTATTTGCTGTAATATCTTCTGCCATCTTATTTAGAGAATCGCCTGATGGTGGCGTTCTGGCGGCAGTTTGTTGCGAAGGTGTAGTAGTCTGTATCTGAGTGAGAGGTGGGGGTATACTTGCAGCTGCAGTAGGTTTGCCTGGAGATGTAAATCGTCGCAATTAGAATATCGAACAAAAGGTATTATAAATTTCCAATTTAATGTCTAGTTTGTATTAATACACTTCGGTAGTATACATTTAAATATGCATTGATCTGCAAGTGGTTTTGCTGTAGGACGAAAGGGCACCCGCTTTTGAAATTTTTTGATGAATTTTTCAAATTTTCGAAAATGAGTTTATGATATTAGAAAACATCTACTAGAAATATCCTACTAGAAAGTAGGATTTGATCCTAGAATGATGAATGAAAGTGATTTGGTTGGGAAATGAATAGTTCAGTAGATATTTTTTTTTTTGAAAAATGGGATATTACAATTAGAATAGTATATTAAAGAACGAGTTTCATAAGTCAGGTTTTATTGCACGAGTTCAAATTTAGAAAACGAGGTGCTTAGCACCGCGTTTTCTAAAGAACGAGTGTTATAAATGACTTATGAAATGAGTTTTTTATACTATTTTTTTCTAATTTGCGTCTATTATGTCCTTTTTAAATAAAAAAAATCGAAATTTAAAAATTTAGATAATTTTTTGACTGTTGATAGTAACTATTGGCACATTTGGAACATTTGAAATAAATTGTCAAATAAATTTAAATTAACCTATTTGTTGCTTTCTTTTGTAGTTTGACGTACAATTGTACATTTCAGGGACAAAATTAAAATCAAATTATTTGTTGCTTTCTATTGTAGTTTGACGTTTGATAACTAGCAAGCAGTGTTACCAACTTTGAAACAGTAAATTGCCCTATGCTATAAACGAACTCAAATTCGCTATAAACGAACTCATTTGGGTTCGTTAAAAGCTCTATTAGAAACACAAATTAGAAAATAGTATATTAAAGAACGAGTTTCATAAGGCAGGTTTTATTGCACGAGTTCAAGTTTAGAAAACGAGGTGCGTAGCATCGAGTTTTCTAAAGAACGAGTGTTATAAATGACTTATGAAATGAGTTTTTTATACTATTTTTTCTAATTTGCGTATTTTATGCTCTTTTTAAATAAAAAATATAAATTAAAAAATTTAGGGAATTCTTTGACTATTGGTAGTAACTATTGACACATTTGAAACATTTGAAATAAATTGACAAATAAATTTAAATTAACCTATTTGTTGCTTTCTTTTGTAGTTTGACGTACAATTGTACATTTCAAGGACAAAATTTAAATCAAACTGTTTGTTGCTTTCTATTGTAGTTTGACGTTTGATAACTGGCAAGGAGAGCTACCAACCTTGAAACACTAAATTGCACTATGCTATAAGCGAACTCAAATTCGCTATAAACGAACTCATTTGGGTTCGTTAATAGCTCTATTAGAAACTCAAATTAGAAAAATATTTTTATAGAGAAGTTCGATATAAAAAAATTCAATTTTTAATTCGCGCGATATTTTGGTGGAATTGGACATTTTTTAATAGATAAAAAATTGTCCCGATTCTAAATCCGCAATCAGTTTTATTCTAGGGCTAACCGTTTGGTGGATATCGTCAAAAAACTAAAAAATGAAAATGGTACGCCCTTTGAAATTTTTTGATGAAACTTTCACATTTCCCAACGTGAGTTTATGATATTTTCTAATAAAATTTGCAATCAATATTTAGAATCTGCAAGGGAAATATACATCTTCCACCCAAAGGTGGGAGTTGTATAGTTCAGAACAATTTTGAACTGAGCAAATAGATATATTTTTAAATGGAATTCCCATGTTAAAATTTTCAATTTTTTTTTAATATGAAAAAATGATTAAATCGCATCGAGGGAAAGTGGTGTTAATTTTGCAGTAAAAACTAAATTCGAACTAGTAAATAATATTAACAAGTTGCTATTTACCAAGTGATTTGAGGGAACGTTCCAATATGCTAACGCCTGCGCCATTACTGTTACTCTCCAGTGCGGCTTCTAGAAGAGATGGAATAACAGTTTGGTCTCCCTTATCAGTTTCCGTATCAGTTGGTTCGTTGTTATTCTCACTATTGTCACTATAATCGCTTTTATCACTCCTATCCCGTTCGCGATTTTGCTCGTCTGTTTTCATTCCAACGTCTAGAGCTGTACTGACAATGGTCTCTGTTTGTGGTGTGGACTTTAAGGGAACACGCACCTTTATTGCACCTACTTTCGCTCTCTTTTGAGGACTGCTACGCGTGTGACATATCTCTCTAGTGTTCTGCAATTGTTTCGATGTTTTAGTATATATAACTGCAAGTGAAAAGTACGTTTGACGTAGAATGAAGTACCTTGGTGGCGACGTGCCTTGTTGGTTGAAACCCTTGATGATTTGGAAACTGTCGTAATAGTGCAGCACTATCGTTCGCTAAAACGTGTTGGGTGGACGGGTGAGCGGTTGCAACGCTAGCGCCCATTCCATGCTGCGAGCGCCCCATCAGCCCGGACACCTGTAGCACTTCTGCTGTCTGCAGGAACGTACTCAGTTGATCCTTGTGCAACAATACCTCACCAAGATACATGAACTTCAATATAGCCAGCATATCCGTGTACAAAACATCCTTTAGAATGACTATTGGATGTGAACATGGATTCTCCTATTTAATAATGTCGATTAGTTAGACAAGTTAGATCAAATATATTCAGGAAAAGGTACCATTCTGGCTGCGAATAGCTGAATATGGATAATGTGATAAATGGGATACAGATGTGTTTACGAAGTTGCCTACACTCTCAAGGGGTATTAAGGTTGTCAGATTTTCGATGCATCAAGCTGACCTATGGATCCTAGGTCCGGTCTATAATACTTACTATCAAGACGTACTTTGACATATGGATATTTTTTATATTTTACTTAATTTGATATTTTAACAACTATGTAGCTAGAATATGTAAATCAATTGAAATTTTTTTAGAGCAAGGCTGGGTTTTATGATGTGGTTTCGGTTGCCTATATTTATTTTCCTATGCGGGCTATTCTCAGCCAGTATCGTACCCAGGTAAATGTTATATTACACACAAACGTACTCTAAACACTGTGCGAAAATATGGACTGCATGCGCTTAGAATCACTTTATGCGCTTTAACGTTCAATCCTTCGCAAGTCAGAGTGACATCTGTCAGGTCTTCGGTGCTCTGCAGACTTTCAAATGCCGCTATGATGGTAGATTGGAAGTTACTCCATTTGACACTTAATTGTTCCCCGTTCATTGTTCGGACCACTTAAAATCCATAATACAAAATAAAAAAAGAATATAATGGCAGTTTGAAACGCTACATTCGTACTCGTGGTAACCTAATTAAAAACTAAGCACATCACACGATTATATTAAGTACTTTCACTAGTTTTTCAACACAGTTCATATTTCATACGCATAGTTGTAATTTATAACAAGTGTAAAGTAATGTACGAGTTCGAAGTCATATGAATATAATCAAAGTAAACAGTTTTTAATAATATACAAAGCGCTACGTAGCAAAACAAATGAAAACTGTCAATAAGACGTGAGGTAGGAACATGCAATAAAGTGTAATTATCAAATTATTTCGAATAGGTCGAATGATATTGACTTATCTTAGTAGTAGTTGGTTTAACCCTGTGCAAATACAGCATGGCTAACGGATAGAAACCAAATAAAAACGGATACATGTTACAGGCATACTGTGAGGGTTTCCTTATTTCAGAAGTAAATGTAATGATGGCCTTAAAATCGAAAAAAGGAGGAAATTGGAAAACTGAAAATAATTCCGCTGCTGCTGATATGACAACTGATCCTTTATTAGATGGTTTTGCTGATTTTTCAAAGAAACTTGTTTGTATTACATACCCAGGCAAAGTAAAAAATGTTAATAAAATGTTCGAAACATTAGGCGGTATCCAAACGATTGAACATGTACGTAATACTAGTTTTCACAAATTTACCGAGTTTCGTAAGTATGAAGCTATTTTCTACTGCTAGATCAATGTACACATCGACAGATCAAAAGGTCAATAATATTCCCTTGAAAATCGTTTTCTTAGATTGTTGCCCATCCTAAAAGAAATATGGAACTGCGGTTTCGACCCGACGATTTATATTGCAAACCTTGTATTTCTGAACGAAGCACAAAGCCAAACATTCTTTTAAAAATCAGAGTACGTAAACCGATAAGTAATAAAAACGGTGAAGATTCACATATTAATTGTAAACCGGAAATCGTCTCGTACGAAGTAATTGGGCTATCAGCAATTATATTCAATTTTAATAGTAAGTTTATTTTAATTGAGCGATAATGATCTACTTTTCTTTAATCAATGTATTTTAGGGATGTGCGATTTTCAGTATTTACCTCTTTCATCAAAATCGAGTGTGGAAACCTCGGAATCTACTTTAGAATATGTACATGATAAAATAATACCAAGAAAATTGCCCGACTTAAACTGGTTCGAGTAAGTTACATTAGACTATTAAAAATCTCAATAGCAATGTCTATATGGCAGTACTTGCCTACAATTTCCTATAGAGATGAAGAAACGCAAAATTTGCCGCTATTTCTTCCGCCAGCGTTCTTTTGCAAGTCGGATGTTACTAGCGGCACGTTGCATTTTGACCGCAGCCACTTTTACGAGGGTAGATTTCGAGCTGGTTTTGCGGAAAGATTCCGCAGTCAAGAAGTCAAACGGAAGGTGACGCAAAGTAAACAGGATACGAGTAAGATGAGGAACGTGTTCCTTTGCCGTTACGATGACGACATCCCCATGGAACCAAACCAAACGATACTAACTAATTTCCAAAGCAAAATGAATTTTATCAATGGACTAAACGAAGCTTTAAATAAAATTAAGAAGGTGCGGGATTTAAGAGGATTTATGTATTTTTATTAACTTCTTTTAGAATGTTACCGTGAATTTGTTTGTTCTATTTAAATTGTAAAGTCTTCACTACGGCGTTAAATACTTGTATAAAACATCACCCAAAAATCGGTTTTCGGGTAATGTTTTATACAAATATTTAAATTGATATCTTTAGTTTTTCGATGACCGTCCAATAGCATCTAGGAGCTGCTTACATTATCATATGCAATTCAACACAGAGCATTTTAAAATTTTATTACCTTGCGTGGCCTTTTATTATATAAATGGCCCGTGGCGTATGATGTGGGTGAGATATGGATTCGATCCTCGTAAAGATGGCCGCGCACGTATCTACCAATCATTAGACTTCCGTATACGAAGCGTTGTCGGTTTGAAACGATTCATTAACTCCAAGAGCAAATATACAAAGAAGAATGAAACGTGTAAGATATTTGGATGCTTTTGCTTATATAAACGTAGCTAATTCCAGAAGCCGCCGATTGAATTAAAAAGGCTTCGTAATTCCATTTGTAAAATAAATGTTTGTTTGATTATATACTATTAAAAAGCGTAGTTATGCAATTTGTGTTAGGATTTGAAAATTACCTGCTGACAGTTGTGTGAATTCCTGCACATAGCATAAGAAATGTAGTTTAGGTCCATACATTTAAATTTTATTACGCTTTGGTTTGGTGCAGATCCAAATAAAACCATGAATTTCACTTTTAGTCGCAACAACTTCTTATAACACAGAACCTCAACCTTCAACGTCAGCCCAATCGCTTTTACAAACAATTAACGAATCTGCTTCGCAGAAGACACAACTGGACAAAATCGTGCTTACGGAAGATACTTTCATGCTTCGTCCAGGTCTTATTCCATCTGCTAGACAGTTGATGTATCAATACTGCGACGTGCAAGTAAAACGAGCTTCGCATTTTAACAAATACACTTATTCTCTAGTTCGATTTAGCTTCCAGACATTCAGGCAATGTTAAGCCGTCTTCCCAACATCGTTCCGGGTACAAGATCCGATCCCAAGAATGGTTGGTTGCCACCGGGCTTCAATGGCCAATGTCGCGAAATTATTACAAAGTATATTGATGCCGAGATAAATCGCGTCATGGAAAGACAGCGAGCGATCGCGGCGGCATCTGCACCTGAGCGTAGGGTTGGTGTGACGGCTGATGGGGTGGAAGGAGAATCGGATGATAAAAACGATGAGATTCTTCACGAGATTTCATCGGATGATTCGAGCAGTAGCGAAGATTTATCAGATGATGGTAAGTTCATATCGAACATGTTTGAGGGATAATTTTGCAGAATTTGTTGGCGTTTTAATTGCAGATGAACGAGAGAATGGTACTGTTGGAGTGGATGAAGATCTTTTGGAAGAAATAGATAAATTGATAGATTCTAAAGAAAAGAACTAAGTTTTTGTATAAATTGTGCGTATTTTGCAAATAAAAAACCAATTTTTATCGTTGTATTTCAATTAAAAACCAAAATTGGTACAAATCTGTACAAAATTATCTAGAGTTAATAGGAAGGTCTTCATTATTGAAGAATATAAAAATAATACCGAATTTCTTACAGTTTTTAAGATTTAGACAGAAAACATTGCATACACTTAGTCCATCTTCATTTCCAAAAATATTTCATGGAAATTCTAGAAATCAGTAATAAAGTACTAGTTATAAGATAAGATTAAAATTCCCCTTAATCCAAATTTTGTAAGTATTCTACACCAAGAATGGCTATTAAATACTGCATTATACAAGGTCTATTTCATATTAATATATTAAAGATAAATATTTTTATAGTTACTTTGCAAATAGCCTTTGTAATAAGGTATGTTTTATCATTTGTGAAAAATAAAGTTCATCTGTTATACAAAAATGAAAACTGGAAAGCTTTCAACTGAAAGTAGTTGCATAGTCAGGGCAAATTAATATTGAAAAGTAAAATTACTGTACAAAACATGAGGTTGTTATAAAGGGAAATTGTTAGATTCGGTAACAATAGTGTTTATTAAATGAGCAATTATTAAATAATTTTGCCTACTATGTAACTATTTTCATACTAAATCAGACCAAACAAGGTTTTATTTCATTATTTTGTAAGGCATCTTTGGGAAATAAGTTGCGGTGGTGTAAAAGAAAAAATACAACATTGACTACCTGTACTAAGTAGATTAATATGTTTCCCATTTTAGAAGAATATTCTTTGATCAAATTAAATCGTCTAAATGTCCACTAAATAGAATAGTTTCCATTTTTACTTCCACCTAACGCATTATTAAATAATATTAGAATTCAACAAAAACATAATTAATATTCTATTCTTGACTAAACTGTAAAAATCAATAAAACTCCAACTTTATTAGAGATAACCAAAATGAAACCACAACCATATAAAATCTAGAATTAACCAATAGGATCTTTAACGTCCAGTCAGGAATAGAAATCATTAAAAAAATAATAATAAACGGAGACCGTATTTTGAAATATTAATCACCGCTTTTAGCAGAATACGGTTTCCGGCGCTAAGAACAGCACAACATTCTTTAAAATATTTACATCTGAGGCAATTGATCAATTGGTGTAGCAAATTTAAACTCTTCTGGGAACAGTTTGGATGCGTGTGGATACATTAGTTTATAAGACTGTCGAATTGTAACGTCGGCAACGCCCGCTATGTCTCCGATCTCCTTCTGGCTTCTCTTATCTTCAGAAGCCTAATAAAAAGATCGCACACTTCAGTATATTTGTCAAAATATAATATTTCTAGTGCACTCGAGTGTTACATAAATGAAGATCGCTAACAATTACGTTTAGTGGACATCGCATATACTTACAACTTTTCACTTACAAGATTTCTCTAAAAATTCAATAAAATCTGTCCGGGTAAATCAACTAAATTGTCATACAGGTGCTTATGCTACTGAAGATGGGGGACATAGCCTTCGAAATGCGCATCTATCTATTTAATTCTTTATGTTACGGTATTTGGTGGGGGTTATTCTATACTATTATTAACACCGTAGCAATATTTTTTTAAATTGTCAGCGTCGATTAAAATATTTATAAAGATGTGAGAAATTATTACCTGTGACGCCATGTAGATGGCAGCTGCGGCAACAGAGATGGGGCTGCGTCCGGGGACAACGTCTAATTCCACAGCCTTTCGTGCAATATGCGTCGCTGCCCTTTGTACCATGTTGGGTAGGGTTAGATTTGAACAGAAACGCGACATAAAATCGCCGGTCGTTATGAGATCAACGGACGTCTCCAGCGCCTTCAGAATCAACTTGAAGCACCGCCCGATTTCCTTCTTGCTTATCTTACTAACCGCGCAAATTTCCTTGAATGTTCGAGGTACACCTACAGAAAAACAATATGTTATTCGAACATACCAAAATTTTATCCGAATTTTCCTACGGTATCGATATATACGTTTGATTAATACTAGATATACCAACTGGTCAAAATGACTGGTTTCAACATTTGTTTACGAGATATTTACTTTAAATTTAATTTCAAGTTTTCTGATAACATTATGATATTTTTATTTGACTATTATTATAAATAATTCCGTTTCTTGACTCCCCTTTTCTGAGATATGTATGTGGTATACCTAAACAGTAAATCGTAAGTATTTTATAATATTTCTTATTATTTGAAGCATTTTTTTCTCTTACCGCTTGCAGTAATTGGCGAAATTAAAATTCTTTTTCGGCTAAATTACCAACCGGTTGGTAGAGGTAGGTATATATCAATTCTTGGTATATCTAGTGTTAAACAAAAAAAATAGTAACTCACCTTCTTGTCTACAAGCAATATACAAGCACGCCGAGGCAATAGCATCGTTCGCTCTTCCTTTGAGGTTCCTACCATCGTGAACTTGCTTGAACAAGTTATTCGCTCTGTCGACAATAGTTCGTGGCAAATTGATCCGGTCCGACATAGACGTAATCTCTTTAAAAGCGTTTATTAATGCCCTATCGGAACTGTTCATTTGTCTTCTGTTCTGGTATCGGGAGACGCCGAACGAATCAAAGGATGCATCGCCCCTGCCGGGACCGATCATTGTGGTGAGGTCGGAGCCATTTAATAACGGATTCTCTGGCCCACCGACACGAGACGGGTCCACTCCGGACTTCTCGTTGCTGAATGTGCGCCATTCCGACCCAACGTCGATAACTCTATAAAAATGATTTTACTCGATGAAACTAAATCATAGCATCAACAAAGCAAGCGTATTTTAAGTTTTAATATAAAATTTACCTGTCTCCAACAACTAAACCACATTCTGAACATATTTGATCACCTGCACGATAGTCATCTATAAGTGGCGCATCTGGATGTGAAGAACAGCAAACCCTGTTGGCTTCTATCCTACAAAAAAATATTATAATTTCAATACTAATTTCCGCTTAAAAAAATATTTTATGTAAATGTTTAATAAATTAAAAAGAATCAATTTAAAATAACAATATAAATTTCCAACCTGGACGTACTCGCCATGTTTGTTTGTGGTTCATTTGAACTAATGTCAATCGTGTATTTGATAGTTAACTTTTTCTTTGTATATATAAATAGACCATTAGAATATTACTAAATAATAGATCGAAATTTTTTCCGATTTAAAATATATGCAAATAAAATTTATTAAAACAGTTGAAAAACTATACGGTACGTTTCTGGCTGAGAATAACTGAATAGGAATAATGATTTAGTGCATGTTTCGCGATACAGTGTGTTTACGAAGTAGCCTACTCTCAAGGCGTATAAAGGTAGCCAGATTTTCGATGCAACAAGTAGCTGACCTATGGATCCTAGGTCAGGTCTTTAATATCAACTATTAAGACTTACTTTTCACATATGGATATTTTTTAAATATGACTTACTTTAATATTTTTTCAATTATTTAGCTGGAATATTTAAATTAATTGCATTTTTATTTAATGAAACCTAGGTTTTGATTGTGTATTTTTAGTTGCCTATATTTATTTTCCATTCCTTATCTGGCTATTCTCAACCAGAAACGTACCAAACTGTCCTTAATATTATGCATAGATTATCTCACAAATACCATAACTCAAAGTATTAAATAGCTAGGTGCACATTTCGAAATGCGCATCTAACTATTAAATGCTTTGAGTTACGATATTTGGGTGATAATCGATACAATTATTTAACTCTAGTGATAATTTAAAAATTAATATTATGTATTTTTGTCGAAAGGTATTGAATAGAATATTACATTTCGCAGTTGATATCTAATAAAACAATTCACGGCCAACGGTCAAACTGAAACGACATTAATAAAATTTTAAAAAAGCAACTCTGTATAATGCAGCAATTTATTTAAAAGTAACTGCAAAAAATTAGTAGTTGTTAGTAGTTTTGGCGTCATAAGTTGCTAAGATTTTCATTTTCATTTCGCTTTTTTAAAGCTCTTTACTTATTTATAAACTTTACAGTTAAATATTTTTACATGTAATATCTAATATTTATTAAAATTTATTTTAAATAAAATTAGAATATTTACAATATACAGGCAATTACTTATCTTAATCTAAAATAAATTTAAAAGGTACTAAGCATATTAATTAATACACCAATATAACAAACTATGTTTAATTAGGGATAAGTATTTATTTCGAAATATAAATAATAATATACACCGATATGTCGAGAAAATATAGATTATCTAATTTAATACCCATCACACAAAATTTTAGGATATTGAAAATGCGTAATTAATTACGTATTGCAACACTAAGTGTATCTAATATGTAGTTATAATATAGAATATCACCCAAATACTGTAACAATCATTAAGTAGCTAGATGTACATTTCAAGCGCTATGCGCCCATCTTCAGTAGCACAAGATAAAATTTATTTATAAAGTATTTTATTTAGTTTAACTTGTGCTACTGAAGATGGGCGCATAGCGCTTGAAATGTACATCTAGCTACTTAATGCTTGTTACGATATTTGGGTGATATTCTATATTATAATTTAACACCGTAGTGATAATTTTAAAAAATAATATATAGTTGTCTATATATTCAGTTCCTAAACTCATCCTTGAGTTCCAAGCTTGTGGCAAATAATTTCTACCCGCTTCTTTAAAATCTCAAACACATCATACGCTAATTCTTCAACATTAACGAATCTACACTTGTGAAAATTAAAAATGTCCGCTAAAAAACCCATTACTTGTTCTTTGAAGAAACCGCAAGTTTCTTTTAGAGATTCGTCGGGACCTGTAAGAAAAGTGTATAAATTCGTTATTCTAATTGCACATACATATGTAAGTATATGCTAAATCTAGTTCCCAAAAAATTTCTAGATCATCTGGAAAGTAAGATCGAATACATTATATAATTTCATCCGACAGAAAAATGAATACCTAAAAATCCCCACGCTAATAATGGACTCAACTGTTCACTAATTGTATAAAAATGAGCCATGAATCCATTGGGAAACCGGAGCATCTTCCTTTTGGCTTTCAGGACACTCCATACAGCTGTAGTTAAAGCAGTTTCTTTGAATCCATTGGACAGCCATCGATTTTGCACTACGGCTGTTACAGACGAAGGAGGCGATTCTAGATCTTCAAAAGCATCCATTAGAATATAATCCATTACCACGTCGTAGAAAGTCAGAGCTTTTACTCCTTTTCCACCAAGTTCTTCTTCGATTTCTCGCCAGTTTCGATGGTCAGCGAGATATTTCATCATCTCCTCATAACTAATTATATACATTAAAAGAATTAAACCACATTGATATAAACTTGTGTATCTAATATTGTTACCCTATCAAAAAATCCTTTGGGTCTCTATCTGCATACAGCAGCAGATCTGCTAAGATCTGCCTGCCAGCATCCGCAAACCACAAGTAGTTTGTGTGATCTTTGAGCACGTACTGGAACGCCAAACGAAGGCAATGCAATTTCGCTAAGTACTCACCATCCGATCCACATTTAACTAGTTCTGTACGAAGCGTACGACAAGGGATGCCAGTGTTTTCCAGCTGACGAAGGGCGATTTGGTATAATGGCAGTAATTCCACATCTGGGAATATTTCCGTGAATTCCTCAAATTCACGAAGATCAGCAACCTACAAAATTAACAAAGAAATATCGATCAGACTTCGTGTTCCAACTACATAAACATCCTTACAACATGATATTTAGTTTAAACCAAAGGAAAACGCAAAATTAAAACGAAAATCCGATCATAGTATCCATTTTCTTGCACTTACCATGTCTTGAGCAGAAGCAAAACTTTCTGCTCCACTCATATCAGCATCCAGACCATTGTCTGATTCGGAATGATGATCTCTACTTCCGGGTCGGAATAGCACCGACCTTTCATCCAAGAACAACAGTTCTGCATGTTCCCGTAGCTCCAGGGCCGTTTCCAGCAGCTGCTGCAAGTCGCGACAGAATGCAGCTTCTTCTGGATCGAGTAGAACGGGGGTTGGTTGTTTGCCAGGGATGTTGTCGCCTCCGGCACGGTGGTACGCTGCCAGAGCGTTGTCCCAATAGGTGGTGCATGTTTCTAAGGATTCCATTCCTGGAAAGATCGAGAAGGTGCTCAAAATCATTGTGATTTGAAGATCTTAAATCGCATAGTGTGAGGTATTGCAGAGAATGAAGAAAACAAAAGGAAGGATAAAGGGAAGACTAGAAGATTATGTTCTTTGAAGCTAGGAGGAATTTGATAGAAAATGAAATGACAATATTTTTGAGAGTATAAAAGAAAAAGAGGAATGTTTCAAATTTGCGTATAGTAAGGAAAATTGTGGGATGGAGACAATATTTTATACAATAAATACTTTGGGAAGGGCCCAATAAAAATATATCTACAAATAATGTATGAATTTGATGGGCACAAAATCGCTAGAGCGAAAATCTTTTGTTAGTTCCATGATTAGATTCTATTGAAGTTCAAATGCAGTAAACCTTCATTTAATATAACGTTTATAATTGAATATTTGTTGTAAATTTTAGTACCAAAATAGAAATCTAATTTTAAATTCTTCTCATTAAATATGTACGTTGTAGAATCGTTGAAAGATGCTAATTAATTTCGTTTTCAATTAAAAACGTGGGTGGATACGTAAATGTTTTCAATCTTCGCCGATGAAATATTCCGTTAACATATACCTAAGAAAATGCGGACCGGATTTTTTTTCTCTTCGCCTGAATTCTCAGAATAAATGATGTCAGATGCGATGCCCTTTACCCTCTACAGTTCCTTGTCTTAATAATATAAAAGAATCACTGTACAGTGTATTAGAAGACGTATAACAACTGCAGCAGACCACAGATTCTTCTTTTTTTTTTATAATTCTCACTACAATAACAGTGCATAACTTAAGAGCAAACTCAAGGTATATAATGTGGAATATGGAAAGTACAATCTCGGGGTCACGATCGTGACTCCTGAGTATTTTACATTGTTCAAATTCTTTACGTCAAAGAGAATGAGTCTTCTCGAAGACGGGGAATATTAAATGTTTGTTTTTTAATAGTATTGCAGAATTGATATATTAGTTTTACTTGTAAAAAAGAGACTTATGCCTTCGAAATATTTTTAAAATATACAATTCAAAAATATAGTTAGATTTATGGTTTTTGGATATTAAATTATTACTTAATTAACAACAAAATGATAAATTGCAATGATTTTGATGCACAAGAGCAATTTGATGGCTTATAATAGACTGAAAATAGTTTGTCCTTAATGTTTAATTTTTTTCGTTAATAATTATTAATGTTAAAATGTATATATTTTTCAAATCATTACAATTAGAAGAGTGGACTATATTTTTAAATCATATATTACGATTAATTTTTTAGATGACCCGAGTAATTTAATGATTTTCAGCTTATTAATTTAACTAATTTAAAAAATAAAAATAAACTGCCTTAGTTAGAATTGAGGGGGAAGAAGAGGTAGCAAAAATAGGGAAGGGAGTTCGGCAGGGATGTACACTTTCACCGTTATTATTTAATCTATATATAGAAGATGCAATAAACAAAGTAAAAGAAGAGTATAGTGTAGGTGTGAATGTACAGGGAGAGAAAATATATATGCTGAGATTCGCCGACGATATAGCTATATTGGAAGAAAGCGAAAAGAATTTAGAAAGGGTATTGAATGGTATGCAGGCAGTATTGACTAGGGATTTTAACATGAAAATAAATATAGGTAAAACTAAAGTGATGAGGTGTGACAAAAAGGAATGCAGTAGAAAAATGAGGATCACAATAGGAGATAATAGAATCGAAGAAGTGTCAGATTTTTGTTATTTAGGCAGTAGAATCACAAAAGATAATCGAAGCAAGGTAGATATAAAGTGTAGGATAGCACAGGGTAGGAAGGCATTCGTAGAAAAAGAACAGATTTTAAGATCAAATATTGACTTGGGTATTAGAAAAAGATTACTGAAGGTATATGTTTGGAGTGTAGCACTGTACGGGTGTGAGGCGTGGACTATAGGAAAGGAAGAGAAGCGTAGATTAGAAGCACTTGAAATGTGGTGTTATAGGAGGATGATGAGGATTGGTTGGGAAGATAAAGTAACAAATGAAGCTGTGCTAGAGTTAGTAGGGGAGAAGAGAAGTATTTGGAGAGTGTTACAGCGTAGGAGAGACAGATTAGTAGGGCATATTCTTAGGCATGGGGGGATTATGCAATTGATCATAGAAGGTAGAGTGGAGGGAAAGAGAGGGGTAGGTAGGCCTAGATTGGAGTATGTGAGTCAGATAGTTGAAGACGTTGAGATGAATAGCTATAGGGAGATGAAGGGATTAGCTCAGGATAGATCGGCATGGCGTGCTGTTTCCAACCAATCTTTAGGATTGCGGACTCTTTAACTAACTAAAAAATAAACGTGTAAAATAAAATAAAGCAACCGCATTTGTTATGAGAATGTAAATTTATAGATAACGATTTTTCCAACATTTCCAACAACATTGTGCCAATAGAATAATGTAACAAAGTTCGTGCAATGCTGGAAAATTTACATTCATGTAAACTCGGTCATACATAATACATGACATTAATGATTCTTTATTGAGTTTCATTGACCTAACCCAATTCTAGATACTACAAATATATCTATTTTACGATTATAAAGGTATCATAAATTTCTTTTACTAGTTACCAGAAATAAAAGTAAAAATAGCCAATGTTCTTCTCACTATATCTAATTGAAATATCACCTAGCAAGTCAATAAAGAAATTAAACAAGATGTGCTATATACTTTGAATTGTATAAATTAATTTGGAATTGAATGAACGAGAATAACGCGTGGCAGATTACGATTTATAATTGATTGGGTGCGTGAAGTTAATTATAATTACACGATTCATTCAGTTGCGCTATTTTGTATCTACGAGTCAATTTATAATGAAGAAGACTTTGTTGCTCAAAAAATTAATATAAGTACCGTAAATGCGATTTATTTGATTAAGAAAATGAACGTAAATAGTTTGAGGATTGAAAGGAAGCGAAGGAAGGTTGAAAAGAAAGCAAGAGGAGTTTTTAGGAATTATTGTTTTGAGTTATGGAAATAAGTGAGAAAATAAAAATTTAAACATTTTTTTGTCAGTAAAATTCGTAAGAACAATTAAGATTGAGATCCGCAATATTAATTTTTTTGAATATTAAAAATGAACACGTTTTTACAATTTTTTATAAAGCACCTTTGGACCTGTTGTGGAAAATATTAGTACAAAAATAAACGACGCAATATTCTATACAAGTCCATAGTATAAAATTGTTGATTGTTGTCAATATATAATAGAAGCATTTGCGCTTAATACAGAGGCGGTTTAAGGAAATATCGATATATAGGGTAAAAATAGTCTAAAACTATAAAAAATTCATGCGTTTGTATTACTCAAACAATCAGTTTATATATCTTCATATAAACTAGCTAGTTTATATATTTTATAGCAAATAAATTGGTTCTTTTTCATTTCAAACGTATAAATAATATTTATACGTTTTTGATTTTTTCGCTACTTTAAGTATTATTGTAGCAGGCAGTAAAAACAATTCATAATTAGAAATTAATCTGTATCTACATAAAAGTGTTATATATAAATAAAATATTGATTATGTGATATAAAATTAATTTAATAAAAAATAATTACATTGAGCCATATAGTAGATATATAAGATATAAGCCGGTCCTGAGTGGAGTGCCAAACATTAGCAAGCCAAATTGCGGTCTTCCTAATCAAAGCGCTGCGCCGCCTGATGTGGCACCTGAATTTTAAATTTGACAGCGTGGCCTAATATTCTAATATAAAATGCACTCGATCTCATTGGCTTTATTGTTAGATAATGCAATGATGTCGGCTATTTTCGGATTATTTAATAATGTGCCTATACAAGCGATAAACCAATTGAATGTTATTCCGTTCGAAGTTAAAAAAATATTGTCAATTGACGATCCAATTCAAGAAATGCGATAAAATTGCACTGACATTTTATACGTTTAGTTTGACGTTAAAACTTAAAATATGGCTCACTGAATGATCGAAAAGCTAGATAAGACAAATAATGGCTAATTATATTTCCAAATGATTTTAATTCTATCTTCACATTTCATTAAACTTTCAAATTTGCACTAAATTACTTACAACGAAAATTCACCAAATTCATGAATGTATAATACAATATATAATACATTCCCAACATTTCGACGAAATATTATTAATTTCTAAGTAACTTTCTAAGTAATTTCGGAAGTGATTCATATCGATTAATCCAAGAACTCGAAAGGTTTCTCTTCACGCGGATGACATCTACGCAACTACATTATCTTCTGCGTGATTATTGTTTAATATACTCCCGCATAGTTGAAAATGAACAAAATTTATTAAGTACATCGAACTAGATGTGTACGATACAATTTTATCATTCCTCATTATTTCCTTATACTTACTTTTAGTACGGGCAAACAGTTTTTCTGCAAAATTAAGATTGAATTTAAAAGAAAAGTAGTGCAAGTTGAAATATCTTAAATTGAAGTATTTTTTGTATTTTGTTTTGCTAAACTGAAACATTATTTAAAAAATAAATGAACAGTCGAAATTTTTTGAATGTCCATAAATTGTAACTAATATTTTTTTAGGTACAATTATATAGTAATCTCAATGAGGGAACAGAACAGTGAAATATTTGTTTAATTGTTGTGCCATTGATGATGGAAGCGTAACTTAGAAAATGCGCATTTTAAAATTTGTGTTTATAATTTGAGGCATTAATATATGGCTCGTAATCTTTATTACGTGACTTATTGATAATATAGTTAAATTATAGTAAATTTTTAAAAACTATACTTAATTTTTTTTTAATTCATTTACCGAGTCATTATTTGTGGGTCATACAAAGCTATTCCGACTCAGGCAACTGGTACGGTTGATCGTTGATATTTCTAAACGATTATATAATGGTATTGTTGCACAAGATGACGCAATATTGTGAGATGGTGTCACCATCCATAGCGGTCGATTCTACCATTTTCTTTCTCTCGTATGTAAAAGTATAGAAGAAGTAAAGAGATTTCAAGAAAAATGCTTATATTGTCGCAGAATCGAATGTGGTAGACTTACAATGTAAAAAGAGTTGGTATAAAGAAGAGTAGAATTTTTCAAATCTCTCGAATGTAATGTCACGAAGAACAGAGATGGCAAAAACGTTCGATTGAAAAAATAGAAACTTCTCCATATATCAGAGTAGATTGATTTAAATTGTTTTTTTAATGCAATGGACGTATGAAAATATTGTAATTGCACAAAAAACAATTTTGTTAGATCAAATTTCTATTAGGCAATGTCTACAATGAATCTTCCAACATTTTTTCTTTGTTCTATTGAGAATCGCTGTATATAGAAATCTCCCCTTCATACATAAAATCCGTCTCCCCAGATCCCAATCGACCCCAATGTCCCCAATAAGGATCGGTTCAGAAGGAAACGTGCATCAATGTTCCTAGCGATTTGTTTCTGATGCACTGCAAACGAATTCTGAATAAACTAGAATCAGTTGCTTTTCCAACGACTTTCTTCCATCAGTGGCGTAAAAAAAGATATTTAGGAATATAAGTGACAAAATAAATCTAATAAAATGACTTGTTTATTATTAATATGTCCGTTTTTTTTTTGCTTTTGAAATTTTGTTCCTCTAATGTTGTGAAATTTGGTTCATTGTGATAGTGATTTAATGGGGCACTTGTTAATAAAATAATTTTCTAAAAAAGTTTTGTTGAAAAAAGCATTTTTTTCAAAAGCTAATACCATCAGAATCTGCCAATACCTAATCTAAACCGTTCTTAACATACGATAAAAATATTACGTCCTTACGACTCTCCCTTGAAAAAAATTCTTGGCTCAAATAAACCACGATTCTTACGAATTTTTTTTTTACAAATATAGCACACCACTTCATATATACGATTTTTAAATAGATGTAAAATTTCAGAATAAAAAAATTATTATGCCTTCGTTACATCATAACATTCGAAGATTCGTACTGGAATCTTAAAATAAATCTTCAAAATTGCAACATTTCCACGAATTTTCGATCCATACCTGCAAGAACAAGAATACTTTTATGCGCTGCAAATTTGATTTAGTTTTATTTCATAGAGCGCAGACAACAGTCGAGCTACGCCACTGGTGCGTTATGGAAAGACGTATTCATCGGAAATCGACCAGCGAAGGTCTCCTACAAAGCACAGTTAGGGCCTTGCTAAGGCCTTATTACGCCACGCTGCAGTGTAGTAACATTTAAATCTGTTATTTGGCTATAGAATATTTTTCCACTTCAGGAATGGTTTAAAGTGACGTCGCAACTAACGAAATATATTCAATTTTCATATTTCGTTCGTCAAGAATATTTTCTGCTCTTTTTTAAATAATTGCATCTCAATTTTTTATGAAAAATGTAGTGTAGTAAATGTAATTATTATATTATCAACTTGTATTGGAAAAAATGTCCCCTGTATATTGCCAACGGCCTTTGGTGCCCATGGCCCCTTGTGCCCACGGCCTTTTCCGCCTAGGACATTTGGCGCCCAAGGCCTTTGGCACCCATGGTCTTTGGCGCCAACAGCCTTTGTTGCTTGTGGCATTTGGCGCCCATGGCCCCTTGTGCCCATGGCCTTTGTCGCCTAGGACATTTGGCGCCCATGGCCTTTGGCACCCACGGCCTGTGGCACCCACGGCTTTTGGCACCCACGGGCGTTGCCGCCCAAGGCGTTGGCAGTGAAATGAAAAATCAAATCGCTATTTATACTACATAAATAATTTAAAGTGGCATTTAAATAATTTAACTAACATAGAACTCATGACGAAACACATTATCGGCCATTGAACATATAATTAAGATGGCGGGACGATTTCATTTCGAAGTTTCAAATGTAAATATTTGGTGATTTATATTTGCGATATTTATGAATGAAATTGCGAAAAAATATTAAGTACTTGGTTGCCTCACAACGCATTTAATAACGTCTCCATTCTGTGAAATTTAGCCGATCTAAGAATATGAGGATGCGTTACAGGATTGGACTGAGGAGCAGTTTTTAACTGAAATAATGATGCGAACGCTAAAACGCTAAAAAAAAAATGATAAAGATTCAAAAAAGACTATGCGTTACGATTATAAACGTAGGTTAAGGAAAAGTATTATATGAAATATTTTTGAAATGAAAACGTTCTTAAATTTACTCCATTCATATACGGCCATCGCATATTTTCAGTATTGACGTGTCGAAAAAATTTTCAAAGCTATTTATATTAATAATTTGAACATTATTAAGCATACAATTTACTTGTAGATTATAATTTAAACATCTGTATTCGTATGTGCAACAAAAATGAAAAGTGTTTATTGTAAAAATGTATTCATTTTAAATTTTATAATTTTCCGTTAATTTAAAACAAATCGTGCATTTATTTAAAATAAATGTTAACATGTAGTTCTTATTAAATAAATTAAATAGACACGATGAAATTGGGCCTGATTTACTAAATTCATAAAATTTGATTTAGATTTATGCATATATGTATATACTTTCATAAGCATTTAACTCGGAATAATTAAAATTCGAAACACTTTAACGTAATTTAAATGAACTAATTCGATGATAGGATGACCTGAGTTAGTCAAAAATATGCTCGGCTACAGCACTTTTGTCTTGTCTATTTAATTTGAAATGCTTCTTAAATCTAGTTTCAATTGGTCTACGTGTTTGTCTTCTATATATACTTTAGGACAACTAAAACAAGATATTTCATAAATACCAGATGTTTTATTGAAATCAATCGAATCTTTTGGATTCCCTAGAAAATTAGCAAGACTATTAGAAGTATTATATGTTACTTTAAAATTATATTTATTTAAAAACCTTGTACAATTATAGGATCAAATGATAATCTAACAAATTTTGGAGTTGAATTATTACTTTGTTCCAAACTACAAATATTTCTGATATCTTTTGTTCTTTTAAATGTTCCTATTATGTTATTTATAATTTTATAAGAATAGCCATTTTGTACTGCTATATTTCGGATATTATTTAATTCAATGTTATATTTATCATTAGATAAGGAAAATTTAAATAAAAAGCGGTTAATTAAAAAATTAAAAGCACCACATTTATGTTGACGACAATGATTTGAATCGTTCCGTATATAGCAGTCCGTATTTGTAGCTTTTTAATATTTTATATATTTTTAGCTACTTGTTGATTTAAGTTACGGTATTTGGGTGATATTCTCTACTATTATTTTACACCGTAGTGATAATTTTTAAAAGTAGTTTATATAATTTAAAAAAAAAAACTGCTTCGGAACGTAACCCTACTTTTTCTATATGATGTGAGTCTAGTATAAGGCGGCGTTTCTATCCGCGTTATACGAGGGCTAACTGTATCGAATAATCGTTCGTGAACTATTCATTTATGTGAATAACTCACCTAAATGAACGACATTTGCCCCAGCCTAGTCTACACTGCAGCGCAGTCTAATAACGGCCTTAGCAGGTCTATGACGTAAGCAGCGACTAAGGACGAAAAGGACGCGCATCGTCCTGACGTTATACCGACAAATGATAGCTGCAGCAGCTGTACAACTGCCGGTGTGTTTCTATTCACCATGAGCGCTGTATTAGCTGGTGGAAAGCACCAAATGTCGAGTTCTCGCGCCAATACCAAGTTGAACTGAACCTCAGAAGGACGATGGTCGTGCTCTGGCAAGGTTGATCCGTCATTTTACCGCGCGCGCGCTACACAAACCTCCAGCATACTCCAGTTGTTTTTACGCGCGAATTGTCGCTACATACGATTAAATGTTCTTTTAAAAAAATGATATAATTTCGGTATTGTTTTAATATATTGTGTTAATTTGGATTATCGAGTGAAAAAGTTTTTTTTTTTTTTCATTGAAAGGATTATTATTTTGAGGGGGTTATATCACTTCAGGTAGGGTATTTTTTATGGAAACGAAGAAAAATAAAGCGGATATTTTGTATATGTGTTTGTACCTTTCCTCAACTCCTGAAAGTAAACTGATATTTGAAAATTTTAGTTTACACCAAACGTCATTTGACTGGTAAAGACAAATACATTTATTGTTTAAGATTGCCCGTAATCTTAATATATTGTCATATAATCCACTTAAGACGTACCGATTTTTTCTTATTATATTGCCCGATAAAAGTTATTGATTATGAAACAACTCCCTCATAATCGTGTGGATATTCTTACAACGTCAATAGAAAACGCTTTACAATTTACATGATCTGGTTTTGTAATGAAAATATAATATTTCGTATATCCATACTAATTTTATTCATAAACTAACCTTGGAGGTAACAAGATGAGAATCGAAGATAATGCTACAAATATACGACAATATATTATTAGAAATTAATTCAAATACACCGCAAATATCAAAGCAATAAGTTATTGCATTCATTATAATAAAATAAAGAACAATAATTATGTGCATACATTTATTAACATAATATGTGCATTAACATAATATAATGCGGTTGCTTTCAAACAGTTTTACAAAAAGTATTGCTAGTTAAATAGCACAAAAAAATAATGATAATGTTACAAATCATCAATGATAAATTGTTGCTATAATGTTTGTTTTGTATCAAATTAGGATCACAAATTTATTAACAAAAAATATATAGTTTGTCTCTTTCCTAATAGTCTATAGCCAAGTTATTAGTTAACTAAATTATTCAAAATATGTTAGTAATGCTTCAGTTGATCAAATTCCTCATGAAATATTTCTGATAAAATTTTATAAAATTAATTCGTCAAAGATAGTTCAAACTAAATGGATTAAAAATTGTTTTTGTTGCAATTAATAAAGTACAACATATTCTTGGGAAAAAAATTTTCCAATACCAATTTCACAATATATTGTTTACAGCATTCGCGAAACGAACCATTTTTGCAATAATTAATGTGAAAAACAACCGGCAAATTGGATAATTCAGAATTATTATTAGCCATTGCGTTTTATAAACAATTTCCTTTACATAACGATTTACTAAACTAGTATTATAAACATTGTGAATCACGTAGTGTATTTTACGTCATATTTCACAAACATACAATTTTAGCAACTTTTAAATTTGCGAAAATTATCGTGGTGAACAAACGTGGAATAAAATCTACCTTAATTACGCCCCATTGTTGCTTTATTAATAAAAAAAAAACGAATTTTATTTCACTCAGTATATTTTTACTCACAAAAAATTATTAATTAAACCACTTTTTCCATATTGCAGTATTATAAGTTGCGTCTTAATAAAATTTGTGTAAAATAGCAATTTTCTATCAAAATTATTTTGGCAACTTTTGTAATAAATAATACAATATTTCAGATTTTTTATTAATGCGCACCAAAACAACAGAAAATGAAACAAAACAGATTTTCTTAAAAAAAAACTGTATAAAGACAACGCCAAATATTCTTCATTTGTTGTAATTTTTAATGTTGCTTTAGGATTTCGGATTTAGTTAGAAATTTGAGTTGAAAATGAAAAGCAACATGCAGAAAATTCATTGCATTATTCTAACGAATTGTATTATTTATGGTCCTCGCAGTGAAAACGGATTTAATTGCGAAGAAATATAGGGGGCCATTGAAATGGTGAAATGTTAAATCACACGCATGCATTTACATGCATTAAAATTTAAAAATAAAAAGGGCACTTTAATTTTTGTCTAGACGGAAGTATTTTATGCTGTGAATTCCCATAATAAAATCGGAATTGTTTTTAGGAATCATATTGTTCGATAAATAATGCACACTTGGCAAAATAAACAAATTACGAATAAATCTGATTAAAATATGTAGCGTATATTTTTTTACTGGCTTATAATAATAGAAGAAAAGCATCAAAAATGCTGTCGTAAAAAATATATAACAAAAAGTTAAGATAGCGTAATTACTTTTATCTGCTATAAAATTGTACAGAAAAGACTTAAGATGGAAGTTTGGCCATCGAAACGCGCATCTAGTTTATAAATGTTTTTAATTATGTAATATTGTATACAAGTGACATTTTTACTAGTAATAAAAAGCGCGCTAATTTGAACATGCTATAATTTTTGAGCATTATTTTATTTGCAAAAATTCTTTTATAATATAAATAAAAAATAACATACGCGATTTTCCTACACTAAATGTTAAAATGCCAATAAAATATCTTTCAAACGTATATAGAAAGCAAATGTGAAGTGATTTTTATAATTTTTTATTTGCACCGCTAAGATATCTGATTTTATTTAAAATACATTCTTTGGTGTAACACGTTTTTTTTTTTTTAATTTGTACCACGGTTGAAGAACTCCATCGTTTGCTAATTCTTGATCAAATTAACAAAATTATATATGGAGGGTCAAAAATAATTTGTTATTGTCTAAAAAGAACTAGTTCGAAACGTTGTTTCTGAAAAAAATTGTTGTTTAGTGCCAAATTTTATTTTTAACGATGCCGACTAGATGATAATTAGTTAGCGTCTTCATTTTTTTACGGTTGTTGTTTTTAATAAGACTTCAAAAACGAAAATGTTATTTTTAAAAAGCATTAAAATTTCTAATTTAATTTTTAATACGTCATAAATTCACAGCTGACAACAATCTTTTGAACTAACTGTAATTATTATTTGTGCATATGTATTTTAATTTATTTAAATTCTAAAAAAACCTCCAACGTATATTTATTTAAAAACATAACACCAACAATAAAATTATTAAAAAATCGATTTATAATCGAAATCTTAAAAAGGGGACATTTTTTACATCCTTGGGCAGTCATTAATTATATTTTCATATCAAGATGCGTAATGAATAGAAAGAAAATGAAGAAGTATTTATTTACAAGCTTAACATAAATCGAATTATGACACGTAAAATAATATTGAATTTATCTTGAATGCTTTTAATCTACTTCTAGAGTTACTCTTCTAGATAAAAATGTAGGTGGAATTAAACAACATGATAAAAGATGCAATTCCAAAGTCAATATCTAATATCACATATCAACACTTCAGTATAATGACGTTTATAAAAGTATCAATAGTGATAAATTAAGGCTCGTGCTAAAAAAAATAATTAAGCAGGAGTCTTAAAATTTAAAATAAATCTGTTTATTTCGTATTTAAATGAATAGTTTGTTATTTTTGATAGTTATTGTTATCATACGTTTTTTTATGGACTATCTTTATCTTTAGTTCTGTTACTTCTTGAGCGCATCACAAAATTATATAACAAAATAGGTTTTTTAAAAGACATAAATATCTTTTTAATGTCTCAATTATTATTTTTAACTGATTGAGCAAGAATTTATTCGCTTTTTGAATTTAATTTAATTTAATTACAGTTTCAACAAATTGCTATGAATTTGCTACGAAATGATGTAATTTTTCATGGACTTTATATTTATTCGTAAATTTGCAAAAAGGCCACATTTATTCCCACACAATATATTTGTTTTTGTCAAGGATTTTTGTTTGTATTTAGACTTATTTAAAAAAAAAACGATTCGCGTAGTTTTTAATTAATAACCAACGAACTGTAATGCGGAAAGAAAAAAATATTTATCTTATTTTCTTGTTTGTGCGCATCATTAGCATAGAAATGAATTAAATATCTTCATCGAATCATTTATACTACAAATAGACCGAAACGTATTAACTTCGCAATAGCTACCTGTTTTTAAAATGATGATTTAAAAATGAAACATTAAGAAATAGTTGCAGGAAAATATCCATTTCGTTTTGTAACTTTAAGAAGAAAACAAACAACCGCAGGAGAAAATTCACTTCGTAAAGTTTGTACGTTCTATCTTTAAGTGCACTACAAAATCAAAAGACATGCTAATTTATTTCAACATATTGTACTAACTGTCTAAATTTTACAACACTTTCAGTTGTTAAATAATATCAGAATTATAACAAAGCACCAACTAAATGACCTTAACATTGATCTCCCGCTTTTTTTCTGTGAGTAATTGATCCCTTTTGTAAAAGAAGTGGTGATTTAATTTATTTGTCGAAATGCAAACGAAATGCAACGAAAAATATGCTATTGGTGTGGTGAAGAATGCAAGCGAACATAATTTCGTATTTCGTAGCGGTATCTTTTATAAAACAAGAATTTTAACTCGAGCTCGCAGCAATTCGGTAGTTCTTCATATGATGAACCGACAAAAATGCACATAAATCAGACAGCGATGCAATTTACAACGTTCAGTTTTATATTGTGGTTCAACATTGAATCGGTGAGTGAAAGAACAATATAAGTGCCAAAAAATGGCATTTTAAACTGAGTTAGTCAAATTACATCAATTTTGTAAACCTATTGTGGAAGAACAATACAAATACGCGACTTCTTACAGTCATGCGCGTAGAAATGACACAATCGATTGTATCGAAGAATGCCAAAGAATCACTTGATAGTTGCTACTTAGCGATGTGTAACCGTTCATGTATCACAACGACTTGTAAACGATGCAGTATAGTATACATTATATATACAGTACTAACATTTACATAGTGATAAAGTGTGTTGGTGAACGGAACGAAATAGGAAACTCGATGCGATATTGCAACAGCAGCATTACCGAGCTGAGTCACAATTTATATGTTGGTATCAGATTTCAGATAATATAATTAATATATTCGCAAGATTAAATATGTCATGCCATAGCAGATTTTTGCAATAATGCAAAAATAAACATCTAAATCTTATAGTTCTTCTATTTCATACTGAGTGCAATGCAATCACTTGCAATATCAAATCAAAGCTTTGAAGTTTGAACAGAGAAGATTCGGAATAGAAAATAGAAATTATAATGCCAAACAAAACGATTCTATCCAGTTCATTTTATTATAGTTTGTACATTTAATTTTCAAATGTTAGTAAAGTAGTAAACATTTACATCAGTAACTACCAATAAGAATTTTAGAACTTCATATAAATAATCGTGATTATTTATTAAATAAAATAATTTTTATTGATGTACTTGTACTAGGTCCTGAACCCGTCGTGTACTAAACCGTTCATGAATCACAACGATGCAGTATAGTATACATTACATATACAGTACCAATAGCAGTACTAACATATATGTGATAAAGTGTGTTGGTGAACGGAACGAAATTATATTTCCTTATATTCTAGTTCCGTTGAAACAAACAATGGCTTTGTAGCAGGGCCGTGTTATCCATTAGGCCAACTAGGCACTGTGCCTAGGGCCTACGACTTTTTGAGGGCCTACGAAAATATCTCTACGGAAGAAAGACACAAAATGAAAAAGTCAAAACTTCGAATTAAAATTTTATTTGTTAATATTTTTCAATGTATAAACACTTCTATAAAAATATAAAATGCTATTTAGCAGTAATATACTTTTATATCAAACCAAGTCCAAGTTCTTTTTACGGTATTTGTTATCGGAAAATTCGTTAATTATGTCTTCAAATGACAATTGTCGCATAATTTCATTTTCAATGGAAAGAACAATTTTAAACAATTTTAAATTAATTTTAACTTGGAGAAACTCATTTCTGCTTCGGCGTTCAATTTAAAAATGGATAGATATATCCTAAAAGCTATATTTACATTTGCAAAACTTGTGAAAAGTTTATCGTTAATTTGTGCTTGAAGCAAGTCTTTTTATCTTCATATATTCTGGAGAAAAGTAGAAATTCGTCAACAAACACATCTTCAAGATCTGTCCGATATGTGTCTATTAAATATTTTGCTTTGCAGACAGCTTGGGACATTGTTTTAATAAAAGTCTCTTAAAATAAAAGTGCCTAGGAAGTAGCGATGTGTAGTTCACTCGCGAACCGTTCACTCTGAACAGTTCAATCAAATGACGGGCGTACTGTGACGATGTTTTGCAACGACCTATAGGTCACTATGACCTTATACTAGGTTCTGAACCCGTCGTGTACTAAACCGTTCATGAAAAGTCAAAACAACTCGTAAACGATGCAGTATAGTATACATTACATATACAGTACTAAGAACAGTAGTAGAAAAAAGAATGAGGGTAGGAAACGTAACTTGCATAGCTTTTGTAGATTTAGAAAAGGCATTTGATAATGTAGATTGGGACATAATGTTTAGAATTTTAAAAGAAACGGGTATAGATTATAAGGATAGGAGAATAATTTTTAATTTATATAAACACCAAACTGCCTTAGTTAGAATTGAGGGGGAAGAAGAGGTAGCAAAAATAGGGAAGGGAGTTCGGCAGGGATGTACACTTTCACCGTTATTATTTAATCTATATATAGAAGATGCAATAAACAAAGTAAAAGAAGAGTATAGTGTAGGTGTGAATGTACAGGGAGAGAAAATATATATGTTGAGATTCGCCGACGATATAGCTATATTGGAAGAAAGCGAAAAGAATTTAGAAAGGGTATTGAATGGTATGTAGGCAGTATTGACTAGGGATTTTAACATGAAAATAAATATAGGTAAAACTAAAGTGATGAGGTGTGACAAAAAGGAATGCAGTAGAAAAATGAGGATCACAATAGGAGATAATAGAATCGAAGAAGTGTCAGATTTTTGTTATTTAGGCCGTAGAATCACAAAAGATAATCGAAGCAAGGTAGATATAAAGTGTAGGATAGCACAGGGTAGGAAGGCATTCGTAGAAAAGGAACAGATTTTAAGATCAAATATTGACTTGGGTATTAGAAAAAGATTACTGAAGGTATATGTTTGGAGTGTAGCACTGTACGGGTGTGAGGCGTGGACTATAGGAAAGGAAGAGAAGCGTAGATTACAAGCATTCGAAATATGGTGTTATAGGAGGATGATGAGGATTGGTTGGGAAGATAAAGTAACAAATGAAGAAGTACTAGAGTTAGTAGGGGAGAAGAGAAGTATTTGGAGAGTGTTACAGCGTAGGAGAGACAGATTAGTAGGGCATATCCTTAGGCATGGGGGGATTATGCAATTGATCATAGAAGGTAGAGTGGAGGGAAAGAGAGGGGTAGGTAGGCCTAGATTGGAGTATGTGAGTCAGATAGTTGAAGACGTTGAGATGAATAGCTATAGGGAGATGAAGGGATTAGCTCAGGATAGATCGGCATGGCGTGCTGTTTCCAACCAATCTTTAGGATTGCGGACTCTTTAACTAATACAGTACTAACATTTATTTAGTGTTGGTGAACGGAACGAAATAGGAAACTCGATGCAATATTGCAACAGCAGCATTACCGAGCTGAGTCATAATTTATATGTTGGTATCAGATTTCATTTAGAATAATATAATTAATATATTCGCAAGATTAAATATCTTCTTAAATATGTCATGCCATAGCAGATTTTTGCAATAATGCAAAAATAAACATCTAAATCTTATAGTTCTTCTATTTCATACTGAGTGCAATATCGATTCACTTAATATCAAATCAAAGCTTTGAAGTTTGAACAGAGAAGATTCGGAATAGAAAATAGAAATTATAACGCCAAGCAAAACGATTCTATCTAGTTCATTTTATTATAGTTTGTACATTTAATTTTCAAGTGTTAGTAAAGTAGTAAACATTTTCATCAGTAACTACCAATAAGTATTTTAGAACTTCATATAAATAATTGTGAGTACCTAGAGAAGATTATATTTCTTTATATATACGTTTTGTATAAATAGTAAACATTCTTGTCTTTTCATTCCTAATTCAAAATAAGTATTGTAATATTTCAATTTATTTATTTTTTACCATTTAATATTTTTATATTGAGAAAAAATGAGATTATTTTTAGTATGTGCATGTATTTGGTCATATAGGTCGTGAACTAGTTCATTTTTAAAAGATGTAGTAGTTCACGACCTATAGTTCGTGCACGGTACATTGAAAGAACTACGAACTAGTTCCTCAGTGACCTACAGTTTGCCATCGCTATAATGATAATTACTTTGCGCTTAATGATTAAAAAAACGTACCAACATATCAGTACACGAAATATTTTACTACCGTCAATTATGGCCTTTGAAATTAGCAATTTGAAAGAGAAAACGGGTCATTTTTACACATATCATGAGGGACAGGCACACAAAACTCCTGATGCCGTAAGCAGTTTTCATTTGCATTATATACTAAATAAGTATCTCCAGACATAAAAGAACTCGGCATATTCTCATATCAGTTTCTGGCCAAACACTATGTTGAGGTTTCTGTTAACTTTAACAGCTACCAGGCGCTTTAAATAAGTTTTTTGTAATTTGTTTGTACGAAAATGACGAAATAATAACTGCAAATCAATCGAGCAACAAAAAACAAAATTTACAATATCAAAATATAGGCAATTCTCATTTAATAGTAGCTACATTTCAATAAACGAGTTTTTAGAAGATTTTGTATCTCACACATTCAAATTAATGACTTTTATGTATGAAATTGAGTGGAATAACAGATATTTTTTGTACATAATTTTTTTTCGGAAATATTTTTTGTAAGTGTTAAGTCCCTCATCAAGGAACGTAAACGCTACAAATTCATAATACATCAAAATATCGAAGGATCATTCGATTTTACGTAAAAAAACAGGTTATTTTAGTTTTTCTAAAAATGGTCATTTTGTAGATGTACCGTTCTTTTACTCACCGATTGAATTGTTTGCGCGAGAAATTGAACTTGTAGTAAAATATAATAAGATGTTAGTTTATGTGGGTTTTAGAAAGGATCTTGAAATTAATAATTTATACAGTTAACCATAGAGATGACAGCATTTAAATTTATTAGCTCAAGTAACTGTATAGTTAATGACTAATTACGCTATTTTAATAGATCTACATGCACGATTGTAACGGTCTAAATATAGTATTATAACGAATTTTATTGTTTGATGTAGTTTTGTGGGATTAGCAGTTTTATGGACGAGACTTTACGACGTTTTAATAGTGTCTCAAATAACGACTCTAACTGTATCTGGTGCAAACTTGAAGACATGCGCGAATTTCATTACCGAATAAATATTCTATCTTCTCTAATTAACGCGTATATCGGGGTACCCTTCAAAAATGTATATGCACAGAAATTTGTTACACGGTATTTTTTATAGGCCATATACAGGACGTAGCATTTTCCAATGTTTAAAAGAACTCGCAAATTAAACGGGAAACATATTTTTGTTTAGACAAAGTATTATGTAATGTGGAAATTGCGTGTCGTACAACAACGTGTTGAGTAACATTCAGATGCATCATTCTCATTTGTCTCTTTTGCTGCATTTGGACATTGTTAAATAACATCGTACAAAATAAAATATGGTATAGGTAACACCAGTGAAAATATTCTTTCATTTCTTCAATAAAACGTAAATCTTGACACTTGACATTGCAATTGTATTTTTGTTACTAATCTTAAATCTCAGCGCTGGTAAATTGTGGTTTCGCAAATTTTAAACATTCTCTTTGCTATGTCCTGAACGAATGCGATGGTATATATTTAAATTTTAACATGTCATTGCAGCAAATATTAAAAATTGTGACTATAACTGAATAAAATTTAACGAGCAAATAAGTTTTTTAATGCGGCAAGATTACTCGTACAATTATTTTTCAATAAATTTGGTGATTTCATTAAAATTTGAATAATAATTCTTTCAATACAATATTACAGAAAGAAAACAATTTGTGTTTGAAGAAATTTTTTAAAAAATCATTAAAATGCAGTTTTTTTTAGATTTTAATTACGTTAGCGCGTATTATTATTAATCGAAGACCTCCTTCAATTAAATATTTAAAAAATCAATTCTTTATTAAACAAAGGCACGTTTGGCACGTGACAACCAAAATATCGAATTGTGCAGCTGCAGATTATTTAATATGCAAGACTATTATTATCCAGGTGTTATGTCGTTTAAATGGACAAACTATTTCCAGTACCGTAATGAATATAATCACAATTAATTCATCATTACAACCAATTCAGTGATCGATGACGAATATTAAATGAATGTTAATATTTAAATTGTTGATTATGAATCAAACAAACGTACTTATCTTGAAAAATGAATTTTATCGTCGACAAAAACAAAATTTCATTAATTCACAATATCATTTTTATCACAAATTGCGTTGAAATGATTCGGTGTTGTTTATAAATATTTAGCTTAAAGTAAAAATGTACGTCTAGAAGTTGAAAATATTTTTATATTTTAAAAATAAAATTGCATCCAAAGATGAGATGCATAAAACACATAATAAATTGTGTTGGTGCTTGCTCTGGGCACGACATTTATGTCATTATTATAACGCTAAATATTAAAATATATTCTATGGTAATTCGTACAAGTTATTAGACCATAAAGAGAGTACACGTTTGCTCTGGCGATACTGTTTTGTGAATATGTAACGAGTTTAGTTTCAATCGGTGCCTTTTATGTCCATTCGTTAATCTAAATAGAGAGACATGACTGAATTTACTTTATGCAAAGTGAGTTTATTATATAGTCACGATATGACAAACATTTCTGCTATAAACAGTTAATTGACACTAGCAAATTTACGTGCGATTATTGTTACCATTTTGTTATCTGCCATAAACGGGTTGTGCATTAATAACCCTATCGTTAAAAAAAAATTAAGAAGAGATTATTAAAAGTGCCGAGTGTAGCATTATACGGCTATGAGGTGTGGACAATAACTGTTGACACTTTGCTAGTGTCAACAATTAATTGACACTAGCAAATTTACGTGCGATAATGGTACATTTTGTTATCTGCCATAAACGGGTTGTGCATTCATAACCCTATCGTTAAAAAAAAAAAAAAAGATTATTAATAGTACCGAGTGTAGCATTATATGGCTATGAGGTGTGGACAATAACTGTTGACACTTTGCTAGTGTCAACAGTTAATTGACAGTAGTAAATTTACGTGCGATAATAGTACATTTTGTTATCTGCCATAAACGGGTTGTGTATTCTTAAGGACCATCGTTAAAAAAATTAAAGATTATTAAAAGTTCCAAGTGTAGCATTATACGGCTATGGGGTGTGGACAATAACTGTTGACACTTTGCTAGTGACAGCAAATTGACACTAGCAAATTTACGTGCGATTATTGTTACATTTTGTTATCTGCCATAAACGGGTTGTGTATTCTTAAGGACCATCGTTAAAAAAATTAAAGATTATTAAAAGTTCCAAGTGTAGCATTATACGGCTATGAGGTGTGGACAATAACTGTTGACACTTTGCTAGTGACAGCAAATTGACACTAGCAAATTTACGTGCGATTATTGTTACATTTTGTTATCTGCCATAAACGGGTTGTGTATTCTTAAGGACCATCGTTAAAAAAATTAAAGATTATTAAAAGTTCCAAGTGTAGCATTATACGGCTATGAGGTGTGGACAATAACTGTTGACACTTTGCTAGTGACAGCAAATTGACACTAGCAAATTTACGTGCGATTATTGTTACATTTTGTTATCTGCCATAAACGGGTTGTGTATTCTTAAGGACCATCGTTAAAAAAATTAAAGATTATTAAAAGTTCCAAGTGTAGCATTATACGGCTATGAGGTGTGGACAATAACTGTTGACACTTTGCTAGTGACAGCAAATTGACACTAGCAAATTTACGTGCGATTATTGTTACATTTTGTTATCTGCCATAAACGGGTTGTGCATTCTTAAGGACCATCGTTAAAAAAATTAAAGATTATTAAAAGTGCCGAGTGTACATTATACGGCTATGAGGTGTGGACAATAACTGTTGACACTTTGCTAGTGTCAACAGTTAATTGACACTAGCAAATTTACGTGTGATAATGGCACATTTTGTTATCTGCCATAAACGGGTTGTACATTCTTAGGACCATCGTTAAAAAAATTAAAGATTATTAAAAGTGCCGAGTGTAGCATTATACGGCTATGAGGTGTGGACAATAAGGATAGAAGGGAAGTATAAAATAGAAGGATCAGGTGGGTCGATTAAATGAAAAATGAAGAATTGCTAAAGGAGTACTAAAGAAGCGTAGGGGAGAGAGACTAGTAGGTTATATTCTTAGACATGGGGGTATTATGCATATGGTTATAGAAGGCGGGAATAAGGAAATAAAGGAGTTAGCGCAGGAACCTTCAAAATGGCAGAGTGATGGACATAAATACTTTGATCGTTTTGATTGCGACTTAATAATCATTACAAATTTGTTCAATAGTTCAAGCAAGTATTCAATAAATTACCAACAAGCAGTTGTAGTAATTTACCTTGAATTTAAAGAAAATCGATGAGATAAAACGAAGAATACTTTCACTAAATGTTACTGCGTCTTTTGTAAATATATGTTAATTATACGAACAATTATATTCTTCTAGATTAGCTAAGACGATATTGTTTTTAATTCTCCTAACATATTAAAATATTATTTTAGATGCAGGCCCAATTTCTTCTTGTCTATTTAATTTATTTAATAAAATCTATTTTTATTTTATTAATTTTTAGTTATTTTAGGCTTGACAAACCAATGTTTATTGTTGTTAATTATTAATTTGTATTGTTTTAAAAGATTTATGGGTCATATTATATGCCATTTTTGAAATGCTTCTGCCATGTTGACTTATTTATTTAATAGTATATCAATCACGATTCGTGACAGAGGTATTTTATTTAGTTTTTATCTTGTGCTACTGAAGATGGGGGCATAGCCTTCGAAATGCGCATCTAGCTTTAAGGTACGGAATTTGGGTGATATTCTTACCAAAATATTAATATTTGTCAATATAAAGAAATAATAATCAGATATACGAATTTTTTTACAAATCGCCTGTTTTCATTTGATACGGGAAAATTTTTAAATCTACGGGATACGAACCCGCAACCTTCTTCGATCTTCTGATCGAATTCGCTTGATGTGCATTTTTTTTGTTAGACGTTGGCATTTTGCAAACAATTTTCTACATTACCATTTCTCATTCATATTTCGAATATTAATACTTCTTTTGCGTAGAGCACTGATTTTATTAGTCATCTTTTGAATCCACCGTTCCTTTCAAATTTTGAAATTTTTGCTTGAAACACAAAAAGGAATAACGGTTAAAATAACGGTTATGCAAGGACTACTTGGAGCCCGTCAGCTTTGTAAACATCTTCTATGGATATTTAATTATTTACACATTTTTTTGTGTAAATTTTTTTACAACTCTTATTTAAATAGCAAAAAATAAATTAAATCATAAATTAAATTTAAAAAAAAGTCCGAAAAATAGTCCGCAATGGTCAGTACAACTAGAAGAGTCGTTTGATTAGTATCGTGTCGTCACGTTGTCAATTGTAAATTGTTTCGTATTTATATGGACCAGTGTCGGCTCGTAGGGGCATATATACTGACAGGGGCTTCCGATTGATCACAACGACTATATTACGTGACATATTTCACTATGTACGTGCGCGTTATTAAAAAGTACTTCATTTTGCATATTGAAATGTAGCATGTTTATGGATTTTAAAAGCGTGTGAGAATTTCATTGTGAACTCGATAAAGACTTCTTCTAAAGAACCAAACGTCTAGTACATAGGGGTAGAAATTGTCGTACGAACAAACCTGCTGGAAAGTAAAATTTTCGTATTAAAAGATTGGCGGTGCATAAAAAATTGATAAATATAATATCACTATAAAACGAGCAAAGGAATAAACACTATTATTGGATAGGATATTGAAATAGTATTGTTCGTTTTTATTAATTAAAAACAGTACAATTAATTCTAGTTCCGTTGAAACGAAACAATAATTAATAAAATAATGGCTTCGTAGCAGGGCCGTCTTATCCATTAGGCCAACTAGGTACTGTGCCTAGGGCCTACGAATTTTTGAGGGCTTACGAAAATATCTCAACGGAAGAAAGACACAAAATGAAAAAGTCAAAACTTCGAATTAAAATTTTATTTGTTAATATTTTTCAACGATAAAAATATAAAATGCTATTTAGCAGTAAAATACTTTTATATCAAACCAAGTCCAAGTTCTTTTTACGGCATTTGTTATCGGCAAATTCGTTAATTATGTCTTCAAATGACAATTGTCGCATAATTTCATTTTCAATGGAAAGAACAATTTTAAACAATTTTATATTAATTTTAACTTGGAGAAACTCATTTCCTCTTCGGCGTTCAATTTAAAAATGGATAGATATATGCTAAAAGCTATATTTACATTTGGAAAACTTGTGAGAAGCTTATCGTTAAATTGTGCTTGAAGCGAGTCTTTTTATCTTCATATATTCTGGAGAAAAGTAGAAATTCGTCAACAAACACATCTTCAAGATCTGTCCGATATGTGTCTATTAAATATTTTGCTTTGCGGACAACTTGGGACATTGTTTTAATAAAAATCCTCTTAAAATAAAAGTGCCTAGGAAGTAGCGATGTGTAGTTCACTCGCGAACCGTTCACTCTGAACAGTTCAATCAAATGACGGGCATACTGTGACGATGTTTTGCAACGACCTATAGGTCACTATGACCTTGTACTAGGTCCTGAACCCGTCGTGTACTAAACCGTTCATGAAAAGTCAAAACAACTCGTAAACGATGCAGTATAGTATACATTACATATACAGTACTAACATTTATTTAGTGTTGGTGAACGGAACGAAATAGGAAACTCGATGCAATATTGCAACGGCAGCATTGCCGAGCTGAGTCATAATTTATATGTTTGTATCAGATTTCATTTAGAATAATATAATTAATATATTCGCAAGATTAAATATGTTCTTAAATATGTCATGCCATGGCAGATTTTTGCAATAATGCAAAAATAAACATCTAAATCTTATAGTTCTTCTATATCATACTGAGTGCAATAGCAAATCACTTAATATCAAATCAAAGCTTTGAAGTTTGAACAGAGAAGATTCGGAATAGAAAATATAAATTATAACGCCAAACAAAACGATTCTATCTAAATCATTTTATTATAGTTTGTACATTTAATTTTCAAATGTTAATAAAGTAGTAAACATTTTCATCAGTAACTACCAATAAGTATTTTATAACTTCATATAAATAATCGTGAGTACCTAGAGAAGATTATATTTCCTTATATATATGTTGTGTATAAATTATAAACATTATTGTGTTTTCTTCCTCATTCTTAATTCAAAATAAGTATTGTAACATTTCAATTTATTTATTTTTTACCATGTAATATTTTTATATTGAGAAAAAAACGAGATTATTTTCAGTATGTGCATGTATTTGGTCATATAGGTCGTGAACTAGTTCATTTTTAAAAGATGTAGTAGTTCACGACCTACAGTTCGTGAAATGAACTACGAACTAGGTCCTCAAAGTGACCTACAGTTTGCCATCGCTACTACGAAGGTGTTAAGACTTCGTATATATTTTATAGCAAATTTTACTAAATAAATTGAAACGGCATACAGTTTTAATACAAAAGATTATTTTACGACAATTTCCTACCTCATATTACCACAGCAAAAAAATATTTTATAATATAAGAGCGAGCGACTAATAATAGAAAACAAATCAGTCGGTGGTTTTCATTAAAGCTATATATTTTTTAAATTTCCTCGTTAACATTTAAAAACGAAACTACATCTAATTATCTATAGGTGAAAATCTAAATAGATAAACCCATTTTCATAGGCATACAAAAAACTTTCTAAATTATAACTGCTATAATCATCATCATCATCATCATCATTCATAGAGGTTTGCATGATATAATTTTACGATTGCAATTTATACAGCAGTAAAAAAAAAACGATTATACCTCGACAAGATATATTTGCTTTCTATGCTTTAAAAGAAATATGTCACAGACATTTGCGACAAAAAGAACTGTTTTCTGACGGTGGGAAACTGTAGCAAATTCAAGATAATGAACGAATTGTAATAGAAGCGTAATTAGTTCGCAGCTTATAGTTGCAGATTTATAACAGTCTGTTCTTTATTAATAAAGAAATCCGAGATTTCACTAGAACGTATTAAGGTAAAGTTTATTAATAAATATACGTTGAGAGAGTAATTTAATTTCGAGAACGATCAAATATTTGTAGTTCAATGATTCGATATTGTTGTTCAATAATAAATATGTAATCCAAAATTCTTTTTGACCTCGTTCATTTTGCCATGCTATCGCTTCTTACTAAAAAAAATTCGGTAAATGTACATTTTAATTGTAACTACTTTAAATGGTTGTGGAAAATGAAATTGTTTCGCATGAATGCAAGAAGTGACGTTATGAATGGCAACAATGCGGCAGTACTAGATTAGGAGGCTGTTATTATATAGGTCCTAATTATATAGGTCACGAAAATAATTTGTAATCAAAAAGCAGCCGTAGAATCGCATGCGATCAATTCGTATCACAACTAATATCCAGTTAAAAGTGGATTCGTTTTTAATTAAGATAGAAAATTAACGATTACGAAATTAGCTCGTGTTCATTATATAATTAAAGTGGGATTGCATATATTTTGAGCAATTTCGGATGTTTATTCGAATAAATGAAGCAGTATTTAAAAAATGCTCGAGTTAATACTTGATAAATTGGAGATAATAATGAATTAAACAATTTTTTGCAAATAAACTCGCGAAGAACTAAAACTTAATAGATTAGCCGCTATAAACTTGAATAAATCGTATAATTACAATGTACAAGAACCATTCGATTTTCTAGAAAATGTGGCCGAAATAAATGTATTGTAACAAATTTATTACGCTTTACTCTACAGGAAGTCGTAACATAGAAATGTACCGCGAAAGAAGCCGAATAGGTAAAATTTTAGTGACCTGCAATTTTTGTATTAGAGAAGCAATTTTGGGTATTCCTATTGTGTCAAATATTATTCCGGCTATGATTAAGAAAAAATGTATTAAAGTGAAAAAACAAATTTATTTTTTTAATTCAACATTTGTAAAAGTTAAAGAGTCCGCAATCCTAAAGATTGGTTGGAAACAGCACGCCATGCCGATCTATCCTGAGCTAATCCCTTCATCTCCCTATAGCTATTCATCTCAACGTCTTCAACTATCTGACTCACATACTCCAATCTAGGCCTACCTACGCCTCTCTTTCCCTCCACTCTACCTTCTATGATCAATTGCATAATCCCCCCATGCCTAAGAATATGCCCTACTAATCTGTCTCTCCTACGCTGTAACACTCTCCAAATACTTCTCTTCTCCCCTACTAACTGTAGTACAGCTTCATTTGTTACTTTATCTTCCCAACCAATCCTCATCATCCTCCTATAACACCACATTTCGAATGCTTGTAATCTACGCTTCTCTTCCTTTCCTATAGTCCACGCCTCACACCCGTGCAGTGCTACACTCCAAACATATACCTTAGGTAATCTTTTTCTAATACCCAAGTCAATATTTGATCTTAAAATCTGTTCCTTTTCTACGAATGCCTTCCTACCCTGTGCTATCCTACACTTTATATCTACCTTGCTTCGATTATCTTTTGTGAATCTACTGCCTAAATAACAAAAATCTGACACTTCTTCGATTCTATTATCTCCTATTGTGATCCTCATTTTTCTACTGCATTCCTTTTTGTCACACTTCATCACTTTAGTTTTACCTATATTTATTTTCATGTTAAAATCCCTAGTCAATACTGCCTGCATACCATTCAATACCCTTTCTAAATTCTTTTCGCTTTCTTCCAATATAGCTATATCGTCGGCGAATCTCAACATATATATTTTCTCTCCCTGTACATTCACACCTACACTATACTCTTCTTTTACTTTGTTTATTGCATCTTCTATATATAGATTAAATAATAACGGTGAGAGTGTACATCCCTGCCGAACTCCCTTCCCTATTTTTGCTACCTCTTCTTCCCCCTCAATTCTAACTAAGGCAGTTTGGTGTTTATATAAATTAAAAATTATTCTCCTATCCTTATAATCTATACCCGTTTCTTTTAAAATTCTAAACATTATGTCCCAATCTACATTATCAAATGCCTTTTCTAAATCTACAAAAGCTATGCAAGTTACCTTTCCTACCCTCATTCTTTTTTCTACTACTGTTCTTAGTGCTAAAATCGCCTCCCTCGTCCCTCTGTTTTTCCTAAAACCAAACTGATCTTCTCCTAGCCTTTCCTCTACTTTATTTTCTAATCCCCTATAAATAATCTTTAGCAATATCTTCGATGCATGTGATAGTAGACTAATGGTCCTATAGTTCTCACACAAATTAGCTTCTATTTTCTTCGGCATTGTTACTATTCTACTACGCTGAAAATCCTGTGGTACTTCTCCCTTCTCATATATTTTACAAGCTAACCTGTATAATCGCTCCTGCATTTTTTCCCCTGCGTGTTTTATTAATTCGGCTGGTATCATATCAATCCCCGCTGCTTTGTTATTCCGTAAAAATTAAAAAATTATTTGTAAAAATAGCGTATATTTTAACGTTGACTAAAAGAAGTTATAAAAAGGTACGTTTTTATTTAATCGCATGATAAAATCACTCATTCATCGACCGATAGAAGATCCGTCACAATTCGTCACACAATAAACACGAGATTTGCGATTTGTCACAATGTGAAAATAAGACAAGAAATGTAGATAATGTATGATATTCTAAAGTACGATTTTAGCTATCGAGAGATAAAATATATACGAGATAATTATTCATAAATAAATGACATTAATATCTTTGACGATATTAACATTTTAGTTACATTTTCATTTATCAATTTTAGATATTACGCGATGTTAAAAAATTAACGTACTTTTAATAATCAGTTAGTAGGCAAATAAACTTGATGGACTTTGATTTGAAGAAGTTCTTCATTTTCTCTAACATGTGGACATAACATTGTATCACAATTGATTCTTCCTTTGCCAATTGTCAACGCGTATAATATATCATTGTTTAATACAAGAATAATCCATTAGCATTCCATTAGTTACAGAATGGATTATATAAAATATAATGGATGTAAATTAAAAATATCCTCTATGAATGAGTGCGCCTAAAGCAATGTTTTACGATCTTACTAAGACCAATAAAAGTAATTATATTCATTGAACGATAGTATAAAAAGACCTTTATAGAATCCGCGAATTTCGTGAAATTTTGTCGGTGCTTCTTTGTTTATTGTCCAGCAATTGAAGGATATAAAAAATAAAGCAGCATCACATCTAATTGAATAGGGAACAGGAAATTGCAAAGGTGGAAGTTTCGTAGGTTAGCGAAAATGGCTATGTTAGGGTTTAAAAAAATGTTAGCCGACATATTATATGCATAGATTTGCCTATTATAGGTATATACAAGAATTTAATTAATTGGCTTCGCGGTTTGTAAGCGACTCAGTCTTCAGGTTGATGGTTTGTAACCTGACCTGACCTGACAATCTAATCCGTAGCTATTTTAACGAAGTCACAAACGAAGAAATGCCATTTTATAGAACATACACTATATTATATGAATAAAATATCTAGTGGAATTTTTAGAACTATTTTGGCGGAATTTTTAGAATATTTAGAGGAGAAGGAGAGTTGGGGGACCTCCGAGAAAGAGGAAAAATGAAAAATAAATATTACGTATAAAAAAATCTTTGTAGTAGATAGATGGTCTAAAAATTACGCATAAAGTTGGTATTTGGATTTTATCAGGATTTTTTTTTGTAATTCTTAAACCTACTTAGCTTAGCCCCAACGTGCAATTAATACTTCGAAGAAAATGAACGTATTTTTCAGCTTGCAATAAATTTAGATTACACCTACACAAATCTGCATCTATTATTAGAAGACGAATGCACATTGCGCATCCATTGTAATTTTACAGACGCCATTCATCACGAGCTAGTTTATAATTGCAGCCATATCGTTCTTCCACTTGTTATACGTCTTCCACTTAATACATCTTATAACAATGCGCTCATTTGAATGACAATCTGCAAGAGTTGAGGCAAAGCGCATATTTATCTTGACTTTGCGCAATGTTGTTCGAGATCTCATCTTCAGATAACATCGTTTACAAGTAAGAAAACCAATGAATACAAGATTGATTTTGTGTGTGTATACTTATGTCCGAGAACTAAAGATAATGAGAAACGGGGCAATTGAATAAATATATATTAAAAAAAGTTAAGTAAAAAAACTCAGAACTGGAGCGTTAAAAGAACATGAGCGGCTGAAGTTGGTGCGAAATTGATTAGATTTAAATATGAACAATTCGTTGATCACGATAAATTTTTTGAGTCCCTGTAGAAGAGTACATTTGTCCAAAATCAGATGTTGTGTTGGCTGCTGCAACTTATTTACAGCGCCTCTGACGTGGCAAAGAATCATATCAACTTGATGGACGAAGATTGCCATAATTAAGTTTGATCATCTTATGGTATAAAGTATAAACACTGTGGCGGCACATGTTCCATGTTCCGCCATAATTAAGTTTGATCATCTTATGGTATAAAGTATAAACACTGTGGCGGCACATGTTCCATGTTCCATCGCCATGTTCTGCATATAATGGCGGAATTATATGGCCTCAACAGTCTTGAAGATTGTCACGATCTTATAATGTGCGTAATTAAGATGGTAAATGATGTGAGATGAATCGTCATATTGGGCTGCATTAATTACTACCGATGAAGGAATAAAAATGAATTCGAAAAATCATGGAATACAAACGTAATGAAGATCTGTACACGAAATGATACGAAAATGCCTTTCTTATTTTATTCACAAAGTTGTTTTGTCTAACTGAACAATCTCTTCGTTTCAAAACATACATGGCCATCACGGCCGCACAAAAATAGGTCGCAAAAGGTCGTGTGGGGAAATGTTCGTGGCATTTTCAATGAATGGAAATTGCTGCGATGGAAATCAAATACTTGGACAAGGACTGCAGAAATTCCAACAATATAAATTGCACCTCATAAAGTGGATTCATTTCGTGTATGGAGAAGCTTTTATGCGCTTTAGTTTGGGTATAAATGGGTCACGCTCGGATCCCAGTATTTGCAGCCTAAGTGGAGCACGACCTGAATTCTCGCTGTCTTGGAATCAATAAAACAGAGTGTTGTATTATATGGAAGTTGTACGCAATCAATTTGATTCATTCTTGACGCGCAGAAGTGCCATAAACATTTGATTGGAATTGCGATGTTCGTTAGTGGTCAACTTGAGTAAATATTTGAGCGTTTCATGGACTTTGATAAAAATCATATTTGTGTCAGAAAAAAAAGAACGTTTCTTGAATAATACCCTACATGGTTTGCTCAAGTCAAACATAACACTATCGTAAAATACTAAAACCAACAGTAACGAAATAAGATGCGAACAAAATTCGTCCAACATAAAATACCACAACTAGTTGTTTGAGTAACTATTTTACGTGTACGCTTGGTTCTTCACTGTCGGAGACAAAGGTTAAATATTTTACAGGCTTCTAAAGTTTATTCGGCTCGCGGATGATGCTCGAAAGTATGACGTCCGAAAAAGATGGATGTGTAAATTGGCTGACAAATATTTGCAGAAAGAGTACATTTAAAAAACGGTTTGAAGAGAATATATTCATCGAATGAATTTATTTGTGTTTGAAGATGTAATTAGTTGGACCATTCTTTGTTAAGTCACATAAATTCAAGTATTTTATTTATTTGATTTGATTGGGTAGATATTTGAATTAAATTACGTTGTGGGTGTATTTTCAAATCTTTTAAAATCACTCAAAAAGTGACAATAACCGAATTAATAATACGTTTGCAATTGCAAAAAATATCACAAAATACGCCACCCTAAGCTTTTAAACACTAGATACACATTGCGAAGGGTAAACCTCCATCTTCAGTAGCTCAACTATAATATGCCTAATAATACATTTGTATCAATCCAAAAAAATTGCATTATTAAGCATGCACCTATTATTTTTACCTGTACCAGCAATACTCTTCATATTTTTTAGTGAATTTTGAACTCGTCAATTTTGACCGGAACTTCTTATGCAGCTTCCATCACCATCATCTAACATTTTTAGCGAAAAACCACATACACAAGAAATTGAGAGCACAAAAAGCAAACATTTGCAGGGTACATATCGTCATTTCATAAACGTCACCCCCAATCTATTAAACCCTAACTTTAAGCGATTCTGGTAAACTGAAGGTTCCTTACGTGTTGGACGTCCTATGCTAGCAAAATGCTACTTTAACTAGACAATATAATAAAGACGACATGAAAGGGACTTTGAAAGGGACATTGGGGGAATCGATATCGAACTAAGGTACATAGTACCATAGTGTTTGCTTCTCTGTATGGTCCACCGATTTCTATTCCTATGGAAAGAAAAAGGACCTGTTGTAAAGGTCTGGGGTTTGTGTATTATTGGAATGACTGCCCGAATGCTCGTTATTGAATTGTTTATTGGAATTGTTGAATGTTGAATTTGAATGTTGATTAGGAAACATTCGTTGTAGAATTTCGTTGTAGAATTGTTGTAAAATTGTTTTGATTATCCTAGGTCCCTATATTTATAAAATTAGCTAAATTATAGATTGGGAGAGAGGTTTTTGAAGGGAGACTAATGAGAGAAGATGTTTAATTGAGGGAAGGTATCTTTACTAGGTTATTGGTAGGTTTATGCAGAAATTGTTACTTGGATGTATGGTGATGAATAGAGAGAGTTTGAAGATATACGTTTATATACAGATATAAAGAAATATTGGTTTATGAGGGTTCGAGGATTTGGCAAAAGAATAAGAAATGACGCGGCAAATGGACATTTCTTAAGGGAAATATAGTGCGGACGTAAGATAATAGAGGTATAAAAGTAATTGGTTTATGAGATAGGTAAAACTTAAAGAGCCGAAGATATAGATGAATAAATAAGACTTCGAGGAAACTCTAGGTTAAAAAGCAGAGTGTTTTTACAGTTAAATAAAAAGGTAACAGGTACAAGGGTATCTAATGCGAATTGTTGTGGAATTTACGATAGAAGGTACAAAAAGATGGATGGAAAAGAATTTAAAATGTACTGGAGATTGTAAAGGGTAATATTGAAATAGATATTAAAAAGGAACTGTATAATTCTAAATAAGGGGCTGCTAAATGTTACTGTTACTTTTAGAATATAGGTATAGGAAAAAATATAAAGGATCATTACACTGTCAATAAAGTACACGAATAGCATCTGGACACGGAAATGGTGTGGGTGAAGAGGATCGTAAAGAGTAGCGAAACGTTCAGGGCAGGGGAATTAGGGGAAAAGCTCTTTAACGAAATGAGAACAAGTAAATAAGGAAGAATCATCAATTGGAAAGAATTTTGAGCAAAGAATATTTAATGGGTAAGACTTTCGATGGATCTTACCAAGTAAATATTATATTTGTTTGTGGCAATTTAGCAAGCATTAATAATTGTACAGTAACAGAATCAATGTTCATAAATGAATAATTGTATCGGTTAATTTAAAATATTTTAAACAAATTGTAAAAACTCATTTCCTTCTTTTATACCTGACCTTCGAAAACTGACTTATAAGTTGCTGCAAAGGTGAACTATCATATCCACATATTACACGAGGGTAAAAAAAGGAAAAAGAAATCGGTGTTATGCCACACAACACATTTAGTTGTATGGTATACCTGAAATTTGGCGCGTTTTTATATGTCGGATCGTTATCCCTAAACGAAGAGAAGACGAAACCCAAGCCACGCTATGCAACAACGTTGCCAACGTATTTTAAGACCTACCCAAAAGGTTACCGGAGGATTACGTTTAGTTTTCGCTTGAATACAGCAAACCCGAGCAAAAGATTAGCCAATTTTATTTACTAAACTAAAACTTTCGAAATATTAAATATATTTCGTTGTTGAGGTGTTAGCCTTCTAAGATGTATCTGAAAAATTCATAGAATTGCCAGATAAATATTTCAAATATTATAAACCCATGTGCTATAAATAAAATATCGAAATAAATGAATTTCGGACAAACAATGAATCACACATAAATTGGCAGCGGCTTGCATAACACTAAAATCTGGCATGTTTCTTCCTCAGTGGTCCGTAAAATGGACAAACTGTAGACCACCCCATATGAAGTTTTATTTCTTACAGTATATACAGGATTATACAATTATCACTGTTCGATTGATGATTTTTCTTGTTATGCAACCTAACTAGCGATGTGTAGTTCACTCGCGAACCGTTCAATCAAATGACGGGCGTACTGTGACGATGTTTTGCAACGACCTATAGGTCACTAGGACCTAGTTCATGAACTATGAACTACATTGTGAACGGTGTACGTATTGATGTACTTGTACTATATATATATACTTGCAGTATAGTATACATTACATATACAGTACCAACATTTAATTAGTGATAAAGTGTATTGGTGATATATACATGTTTTGTATAAATTATAAACATTGTTGTTTCTTCTTCTTCATTAGTTAGTTAAAGAGTCCGCAATCCTAAAGATTGGTTGGAAACAGCACGCCATGCCGATCGATCCTGAGCTAATCCCTTCACCTCCCTATAGCTATTCATCTCAACGTCTTCAACTATCTGACTCACATACTCCAATCTAGGCCTACCTACCCCTCTCTTTCCCTCCACCCTACCTTCTATGATCAATTGCATAATCCCCCCATGCCTAAGAATATGCCCTACTAATCTGTCTCTCCTACGCTGTAACACTCTCCAGATACTTCTCTTCTCCCCTACTAACTCTAGTACAGCTTCATTTGTTACTTTATCTTCCCAACCAATCCTCATCATCCTCCTATAACACCACATTTCAAGTGCTTCTAATCTACGCTTGAATTAATTTAATTAATTCTTCTAATCTTCTTCATTATTAATTGAAAATAAGTGTTGTAATATTTATTTTTTACTATTTAATATTTTTATATTGAGAAAAAAGGAGATTATTTTCAGTAACGTGCATGTATTTTATATAGGTCGTGAACTAGTTCATTACAAAAAGATGTTAGTAGTTCACGACCTATAGTTCGTTAACGGTACATTGAAATGAACTACGAACTAGGTCCGCAAAGTGACCTACAGTTTGCCATCGCTAATCCTAACGTATCGTTTTATCCGGCTTAAGTACTCGCCAAATGAAAATACGTATACCCTCTGCCCTACCTTTTATAACCAATTGTATAATACTCTGTGGAAAATAACATGTGCTATTTAATTATTTCTTTTGTGTCTTCCAAATGCTTCTTTTTCCCATCAATTTGTATATTTGAAATAACAATTTCTATTGCGCCAGGGAAATAGATTTTTTTCTATTTTATATAGAATGTAACCGGTATATTTCGAATGTTAGCATTGGTGTTTTTGTGTGTACAGTTGTCGGTATTTATATATAAAATACAATATTGCCTCCATTCGTATTTTTTATACCTGGAATTTCGCACAGTTATTTACATTAAATCTTGAGATAATGATTTTTCTGTAAAGGTATAAAATATTGATATCGAAAGGGAAGCGATAATATAATGTTCGATATCGTGATAAAGCAATTACTGCAATTTTTTTTTATTAAAGTAATGTAAATTGATTTTACTGAGGATCTACATTTGCGTAACAAAAAAGAAGATTTTTTTTGTTTAAATATCCTTTAGAATGCTGTAAATTCAACAATAAATGAATGAATAGTTTAAGACTTTGTGCAGTTGAAGTAATAAAGCTTTTGCCATTAGGATACATCATAAATATAAACAGGTTGTCACTTAACACAATGCAACCGATGCCTCAGGTTTGAAACGGAATTTTTAACTATTTGCGCCTACACAATTTAAGAAAAAAAAACGTTAAACGAAAACCCATGAAACGATGACTGTATAATCACGATAGAGTCAAGGGAATAGCAACATCTTTAATGTACGAGGAAATGGTTGTTAATGTACACTAGATAAGAATTCTATGGTTAAAACTACTTCAGCTTAAAATGTTAACAGAAAAAAAAAATTAAGTACAGTAATTTTACAGATGGTGGAGGCTTCTTGACATATTACATTTTTAAAGCGATATTTAAATGAATTTAAGAGAAATTTTCGAACGAAATAAAGTGGGTATTTATCAGCAAATTGCCTACAAAATCAAACTAGTGTAAATGGGCCCGGTCCTCCTACACAAAATGTTAGTAGAAAGGTGACATAATATAGAGGAATAAATAATATATTAGCATAATTAATAAGATAACATTTTATGGTCAACACAATCAGAAAAGTGAATAAATTAAGAGATGAAGATTTTTCGTATATGTGATATTTAAAAATCGAGTCATACTTAAATATAAGTACATTTATACTATTTCTCTAAGTATTAATTAAACACGATAATTTTTAAGATGAATATTTTCGACAACAATTATTAATCGCGCTACTTACTTTAATATAATTTCATAACCGCAATGAATAATTCATTACGTAAACGTGTGACGAATAACCATAATGTCAGGTTTAATTTCGTCAAGCTCAAGACCATGAAGAGTCGTTATTTCCTACATATAATGCAATACGAAATGTATCTACCAAAATATAGATTTATATAAAATGAATACTCTGAAAGTTTTGAAATATTATAAAGCAATATACGATATTCCCAATTCTGGAAAATTTTAAGAAAAAAAAACATTTCATATATGTATTCGGCATATCTCGAAGAGTCACGTGACTTGCGTTTAGAATTTTTACAAAATGGTTTCTAAAATTTATGCCAATACTTCCTAGCCTACCTATAACAAAAAGGGCATACAATTTATAATATCTTACAAAAATAATTGCAATTTATTACCCCTGCGGTGCCATAAACAATCAACGCACGATTGAAACAAGTTGCATGCGTCTGTCGATAAATATCGAGCCTCCCCACACATACACACCCTTAAACTAGACGTGGCCGCTTTAGGGGTTCAATCCGATGAGGAACGCGACTACCCTAATTGCGTACAGGCGAAGTTGATCTCTGCACAACAACTTCAAAACCCTATAAGGGTAGGCACAGTATATGGATTATATATAAGCAGTGTGCAAGCGAAAATGAGGGTTAACCCAAACGTGTATCCATAAGGGTGGTTTTAGATAATCACAAGCGATGAGATTATAAAAAAATAAAAACAATTTTCATTAGACGAATATTTAAAATTCTAGAATTTGATTTTTTTAAATAAAAAATTGTGCTGTATAATTTACACCGTTTTTAAGGTAGTTAACTAAACATTTTTAGTCGTCTTTTTTTTGTAATAACGGTAATGATTTTTGAATTTCCCATTTTGGTCAACAACTTCACTTTTCCATAGATACCGGTTAGTTAGTTAAAGAGTCCGCAATCCTAAAGATTGGTTGGAAACAGCACGCCATGCCGATCTATCCTGAGCTAATCCCTTCATCTCCCTATAGCTATTCATCTCAACGTCTTCAACTATCTGACTCACATACTCCAATCTAGGCCTACCTACCCCTCTCTTTCCCACCACTCTACCTTCTATGATCAATTGCATAATCCCCCCATGCCTAAGAATATGCCCTACTAATCTGTCTCTCCTACGCTGTAACACTCTCCAAATACTTCTCTTCTCCCCTACTAACTCTAGTACAGCTTCATTTGTTACTTTATCTTCCCAACCAATCCTCATCATCCTCCTATAACACCACATTTCGAATGCTTGTAATCTACGCTTCTCTTCCTTTCCTATAGTCCACGCCTCACACCCGTACAGTGCTACACTCCAAACATATACCTTCAGTAATCTTTTTCTAATACCCAAGTCAATATTTGATCTTAAAATCTGTTCTTTTTCTACGAATGCCTTCCTACCCTGTGCTATCCTACACTTTATATCTACCTTGCTTCGATTATCTTTTGTGATTCTACTGCCTAAATAACAAAAATCTGACACTTCTTCGATTCTATTATCTCCTATTGTGATCCTCATTTTTCTACTGCATTCCTTTTTGTCACACCTTATCACTTTAGTTTTACCTATATTTATTTTCATGTTAAAATCCCTAGTCAATACTGCCTGCATACCATTCAATACCCTTTCTAAATTCTTTTCGCTTTCTTCCAATATAGCTATATCGTCGGCGAATCTCAACATATATATTTTCTCTCCCTGTACATTCACACCCACACTATACTCTTCTTTTACTTTGTTTATTGCATCTTCTATATATAGATTAAATAATAACGGTGAAACTGTACATCCCTGCCGAACTCCCTTCCCTATTTTTGCTACCTCTTCTTCCCCCTCAATTCTAACTAAGGCAGTTTGGTGTTTATATAAATTAAAAATTATTCTCCTATCCTTATAATCTATACCCGTTTCTTTTAAAATTCTAAACATTATGTCCCAATCTACATTATCAAATGCCTTTTCTAAGTCTACAAAAGCTATGCAAGTTACCTTTCCTACCCTATTTCTTTTTTCTACTACCATTCTTAGTGCTAGAATCGCCTCTCTCGTCCCTCTGTTTTTCCTAAAACCAAACTGATCTTCTCCTAGCCTTTCCTCTACTTTATTTTCTAATCTCCTATAAATAATCTTTAACAATATCTTCGATGCATGTGATAGTAGGCTAATGGTCCTATAGTTCTCACACAAATTAGCTCCTATTTTCTTCGGCATTGTTACTATTCTACTACGCTGAAAATCCTGTGGTACTTCTCCCTTCTCATATATTTTACAAACTAACCTGTATAATCGCTCCTGCATTTTTTCCCCTGCGTGTTTTATTAATTCGGCTGTTATCATATCAATCCCCGCTGCTTTGTTATTCCGTAAATCATTTAATGCTCTATGAAACTCTGACCTAAAACGATACCGGTTACCGTTCATATTTACATAACTCAATACGAACATTAATAAACATTTCACTTAACAAAATGTGAGCGTTTGACGTAAAATATATGTTTTATCAAGTTTTCTTGATAAAGGGGAAAATGGGAAATTCATGTACTTGACGTTCCCTAATCCTGGTAACGGGAAAACGTATATAAACGTTAATTAACCGGTTGGAAAAGCGACCGGCAAAACCAGTCCGAATTCTCAACGTATATGTTTGCAGAAAAATGTGTAGTTGATTATGGAAGAGCACGTTCCAGGGCTGAATGTTTGTGCAAGTAATTCGTTTTGATACGGTTATTTCATAAAAAATAAATTCGTATGCACATAATGAAGAATATATATATATTTAAATAGGATAAGAGATCAAATTTGATCCAAATCTATGCATTTCGAAAAATTAAGCGGTCAACATATAAATTGAATTTCTTTTATGGTGCTGTATATTTTATTGGTATGTTTGGATGTTTTATAGCAATATTAAACTTTGGTCGAAATTAAAACGCAAATACAAAGTGAAGATTATGCTTGGGTAAAGGAAATAAAATATATATATTGGTGCCTCACCTTCGGTAATCATTTTAATGGAACAAAATTCCAACAATTTGAAAGAATGAGCTCATATATAATCAAAAACAATGATTCAGGTGTTACGTTAACAATACGCCAATTGTACGCTTTTTCCTTTTTTTTTATTCATTAAATTCTACCATAAGTATTTGAAATTCTTAAAATTTAACAATACAATATTAGAAGATCTGCTAATATTTTTGTACTATAGAGATGAACAGAAACAAAAGGTTAAAATAAAAGGATGAGATATTTATATATCGGAAGAATTACGAAATATACAATCGAATAAAATAGAAAAGAATTCGTAGAAAAAGAACAAATTTTAAGGTGTGACGTCTAAGAAATGTTGGATTAGAAGCGTTTATAATGAAGAAGGGAGGAAAAACATACGATAAAGGCAATTGACTAAGAATAGGATTTTGTAGGAAGAAAAAGTAAAAATTGATGTGTTTAGTGTAAAACGTTAGAGGATGAATAGCTAGAATTACAGGAACATGGAAAATACCCCTCAGAATTGATCGACGTGGCATGTTGTTTTGGACAAAGTTGAGGAAATCATCGAGAAAAGATCTGCCATTCCTTTGTGAAAAATTCCGATTCTTCTATTTCTATTCGATTCCATTCACCAACAGATTTTATCTTGGACGCATCTCAAGCGTTAAATTTATTTGTGTCCATTCTTACGGAACACACATGACTTGCTTGACGTTTGCAATTCACGAGGTAAATCAGTTTGGCCATGATAAACACTTGAATATGTAATACAGATGTACTGAATAAGTGCCCTCCGCGTAATTTGTTTGCAGTGTTGATGATCGTCGGTGAGTGTTGTTAACACCCCATTCATTGAATGCCACGATTATTTCATCGCATAGTGAATTTAATTTTGCAATGTAACGTGATGGAATAACTACGGTATTATATAATTGGTGATTAAACGATTCCGCAACAAGCAGAAGATACGCGAATATATATGGCACATTTTAGAAAACGTATACAAAGGAAGAATCATTATTGAACGTCACCTTGCGATATCCATCTTAAAAAAAAAACTGGTTTTTCAACAGTAACTGATTTTTCTAACGTGATGTTGTAGTTTTTGAAATTAACTTGGATCAATAAACAACCAGTTAAATGAATGCCCAAAAGTTTCCTCTTCATGATGTTAGAATAGATAATTAAATGGAAAATGACGAAATACTACTGATCATTGATCGAAATTCCTTCCGAGAAACCTTCCCAGTTTTTCTTTATTGAACGTCACTTTGTGATATCTATCTTTTACTTTTGTAGTATACTAAAGACATCTATCTAAAATAACATTGAAAAAAATGGTTTTTCAACAGTAACAGATTTTTCTAAAGTGATGTTGTAGTTTTTTAAATTAACTTGGATAAATAAACAACCAGTTAAATGATTGCCCAAAAGTTTCCTCTTCATGATGTTAGAATAGCTAATTAAATGGAAAATGACGAAATACTACTGATCATTGATCAAAATTCCTTCCGAGAAACCTTCCCAGTTTTTCTTTATTGAACGTCACCTTGTGATATCTATCTTTTAGTTTTGTAATATACTAAAGATATCTATCTAAAATAATATTGAAAAAACTGGTTTTTCAACAGTAACAGATTTTTCTAAAGTGATGTTGTGGTTTTTGAAATTAACTTGGATAAATAAACAACCAGTTAAATGATTGCCCAAAAGTTTCCTCTTCATGATGTTAGGATATATAATTAATTGGAAAATGACGGAATACTACTGATCATTGATCAAAATTCCTTTCGAGAAACCTTCCCAGTTTTTCTTTATTGAACGTCACCTTGTGATATCTATCTTTTAGTTTTGTAGTATACTAAAGATATCTATCTAAAAGAATATTGAAAAAACTGGTTTTTCAACAGTAACAGATTTTTCTAAAGTGATGTTGTGGTTTTTGAAATTAACTTGGATAAATAAACAACCAGTTCAATGATTGCCCAAAAGTTTCCTCTTCGTGATGTTAGGATATATAATTAAATGGAAAATGACGGAATACTACTGATCATTGATCAAAATTCCTTTCGAGAAACCTTCCCAGTTTTTCTTTATTGAACGTCACCTTGTGATATCTATCTTTTAGTTTTGTAGTATACTAAAGACATCTATCTAAAATAACATTGAAAAAACTGGTTTTTCAACAGTAACAGATTTTTCTAAAGTGATGTTGTGGTTTTTGAAATTAACTTGGATAAATAAACAACCAGTTAAATGATTGCCCAAAAGTTTCCTCTTCATGATGTTAGGATATATAATTAAATGGAAAATGACGAAATACTACTGATCATTGATCGAAATTCCTTCCGAGAAACCTTCCCAGTTTTTCTTTATTGAACGTCACCTTGTGATATCTATCTTTTACTTTTGTAGTATACTAAAGACATCTATCTAAAATAATATTGAAAAAACTGGTTTTTCAACAGTAACAGATTTTTATAAAGTGATGTTGTAGTTTTTTAAATTAACTTGGATAAATAAACAACCAGTTAAATGAATGCCCAAAAGTTTCCTCTTAACGATATTAGGACAGATAATTAATGGTCAAAATCCCTTCCGAGAAACCTTCCCAGTTTTTCTTTATTGAACGTCACCTTGTGATATCTATCATTTACTTTTGTAGTATACTAAAGACATCTATCTAAAATAATATTGAAAAAACTGGTTTTTCAACAGTAACAGATTTTTCTAAAGTGATGTTGTGGTTTTTGAAATTAACTTGGATAAATAAACAACCAGTTAAATGATTGCCCAAAAGTTTCCTCTTCATGATGTTAGGATATATAATTAATTGGAAAATGACGAAATACTACTGATCATTGATCAAAATTCCTTCCGAGAAACCTTCCCAGTTTTTCTTTATTGAACGTCACCTTGTGATATCTATCTTTTAGTTTTGTAATATACTAAAGACATCTATCTAAAATAATATTGAAAAAACTGGTTTTTCAACAGTAACCGATTTTTCTAAAGTGATGTTGTGGTTTTTGAAATTAACTTGGATAAATAAACAACCAGTTCAATGATTGCCCAAAAGTTTCCTCTTCGTGATGTTAGGATATATAATTAAATGGAAAATGACGGAATACTACTGATCATTGATCAAAATTCCTTTCGAGAAACCTTCCCAGTTTTTCTTTATTGAACGTCACCTTGTGATATCTATCTTTTAGTTTTGTAATATACTAAAGATATCTATCTAAAATAATATTGAAAAAACTGGTTTTTCAACAGTAACAGATTTTTCTAAAGTGATGTTGTGGTTTTTGAAATTAACTTGGATAAATAAACAACCAGTTCAATGATTGCCCAAAAGTTTCCTCTTCGTGATGTTAGGATATATAATTAAATGGAAAATGACGGAATACTACTGATCATTGATCAAAATTCCTTTCGAGAAACCTTCCCAGTTTTTCTTTATTGAACGTCACCTTGTGATATCTATCTTTTAGTTTTGTAGTATACTAAAGACATCTATCTAAAATAATATTGAAAAAACTGGTTTTTCAACAGTAACAGATTTTTCTAAAGTGATGTTGTGGTTTTTGAAATTAACTTGGATAAATAAACAACCAGTTAAATGATTGCCCAAAAGTTTCCTCTTCATGATGTTAGGATATATAATTAATTGGAAAATGACGAAATACTACTGATCATTGATCAAAATTCCTTCCGAGAAACCTTCCCAGTTTTTCTTTATTGAACGTCACCTTGTGATATCTATCTTTTAGTTTTGTAATATACTAAAGACATCTATCTAAAATAATATTGAAAAAAACTGGTTTTTCAACAGTAACAAATTTTTCTAAAGTGATGTTGTGGTTTTTGTAATTAACTTAGATAAATAAACAACCAGTTAAATGTTTGCCCAAAAGTTTCCTCTTAACGATATTAGGACAGATAATTAATGGTCAAAATCCCTTCCGAGAAAACTTCCCAGCTTTTCTTCTTTAGCCACCTTGTGGCTTTAGCCTTTAGCTACCCAGTGTGTCTATAACGCCACACTGTCGACCCTGAACCTTGGCAGAGCCACCCGCATCATGGTAACAGCACCAACAGGAAAGTCTTATATACAGATGCTGCTGCATTTGATTCGCGGCCGGCTGCGGAGGAGGATCGATAAAGGTTACAATGAACTAGTTCAAGAGCGAATCGGTATAGAACACAATGGTACAGCATTTAAATTGGAACAATACAGCGGTGCTATAAATAACAATTTAAATATTCGTGTGCAATAAAAGAAATGGATCAAATATCCCTCAATTGACCTTAAATTCGAATGGTTTATTATAACAAGGACCTTGGTGTTTATGTTCCCCATCAAAGGATTTATGGTTTTATAGATGGACTGATAATGAGTTTTAAAGTCGAATTATTTATTACTCAGGAACGACGTAAAATGAAATGGAAGTATTCCAAAATTATTGACGTACTTCTTCCAACAATGCTGGAGGAGTGACTACAAAAGACACATGCATAAATACAGTTGAAGATATTTTTGAGACAAAACCATGTGAAGAACAGTAGTCAGAAGTACTATAGACAACAACAAATTTATCTTTTTTTTTGTGATTTTCACAATATCGATACATTTTGTGTATGTCATGACATGAATCAAAGTCAAAGCGTAATAAGAAATATGAAAAAAATCAAAATATCTAACGCGTATAACTGCAATTTCCTTACGATAGCGTTATTTTTTCTCCAAATATTGTCTGAAGAAAATTAAAGAGAATTCGGCCTACAAAGAGTTCTTCAGACATTGTAGTATGCTGGAATGAAATTAAAGCAATATGAACAGCAGTATAAAGCCCTTTGATATGTAAATTACATTACGTGGGATGCGCCAGTTAACTTATTCTACCAGAATAATAAATGACCTGATTTAAAGAGGCCCCGAAACTTTGATCTGAAGTTACGTTAACAAAACTGCATGAAATGGTGTTCAAACAGAAGAAAAATAACTATCTAAAAATCAAAACCAAAATAGGCATACTTGTTGAAACGTCTCATAATTAATTACGACAATTTTCTTATTAACTCTTTCGCAAATTAATTAAATGTTACTGTTTTAGTAACACTGATTTATCCATAGCAAATTGCTTTACACAAAAGCTTTTGTGCTGCACTAGTAGAATTTTTAATGACAACGGCTCTTAGGATGATATACATTGTTGAAATTTGGTGAATTGTGCACAATCACCATTTGTTATTCTTTCGGTACTTACTTTCTATATTAATTTAAGGCAACTGAAAACAACCGTAGCTTCAAGCGAAATTTATGATAGTCAAGAAACTACTTAGAAAGTAAGTTTCATCACCCTTCTACACGTGCTTCAAAACTTCCAAGCTAAATGCGAAGTGAGATTATGTTAGAATTTATTTCAATGTAAAATCAATACCACCAATACAATACCTAAAAAATTTTTTTATCTCAACTCCCCAGACAGATCTTAATCAATTAACTTACCCCCGCATATATCAATACATCCCCCACCGAACATTATATCCCCAGAAAAGATCAAAATCAAATCCTTCTTCAATCCCCTTTAGCCCGAAATTCATTTGCAACGCACCACTTATCAATCTAAAATCCAATACCGCATTGTCATTCCCAAATGGCGTATGCCACCAATGGCAAAATCAACCCTTACTCTTCCTAGCAGCTCCTCATCAAATGCCAACCCCTCGATTGGATCGCGGTATTGTCGACCGAAATTATGTCTGCATTCAATCAATTATATTTTGTGAATGCAGAGAGGGATGATTCTCTACGAATGAAAGATATAATGATTTTATTGCAACGGGAAAAGGAAACGCGATTAGTATTTCCCAGTCAATAAAAGGATTGAGATAAGTTTTCTTCGTAGAGGGGCATAGAATACAATATTTTGTAAAATTTCGAACGGTTTTTCTTGTATATGCAGTTCTTTTCCAAACAATTCATTAATTGAATTTAGACTTTATTGAATAGAGTTCTTTTGGCGTGTTCTTTTCAATTATCATACTTTTTTTGGTTAACTTGGTGCTTGTTTAAATATCCATCGATATTTATGAACAGTAGAAGAACATGTCGCATGTACAATGTTATTTCAATGCAAATGATCATGTCAAACACATGTATTATTATCAAACAGACAGCTGTAAAGGTTTCGTGCGAAGAAGTATCCATTATTTATTAGAAGTAACACCTGAAATATGCAGAAATAAGACAAGGCCACCAGCTAGTGTTAATTCAAAATGTCCTCTAGCCAAAAAAAAACAAATTTGGTTTAAAATTGTCACAATATTAAGTGGGAATGAAATGTACTCCTCAAATATGAATGAAACAAAAAAATCCGTACGCCTTATATACATTATATAATAACGGGCATTGGATTGATCCTTGCGGGGCATACTCTCAAATGTAGAAATTAGAGACACGAGAAATCTGAGGTTATAAATCTCGGTGTAAACGTTAATGATGTTAAATTATATTGTTTTTGTTCCCTGAAACGAAATCAACGTATACAAAAACGTACGCCTAATCCTCCTTGGATGAGGACTTTGAACTAAGAACTAATAATGTGTCAAGCGAATATAATGTTTTACAAATTGCGAGTAGGTGGTAAAAACCATGCTCTTAGACAAGTCGTTCGAAAAGTTAATCATATGTAAATGATGGTCGTATAAAAATGTTAAGAATAATTCATAATTGTCATAATAATTGGAAAACGAATTAAAAACGAACGCAAAAAATTGATAAAAATTGAAACAATTTCAAAATATCCTTTTAAACTAACACAAGTGCACAAATTAAGAAATCCCGTTAATCACATTAATTTGTTTAAATCAACGTGCTATTAATTTATCTTACAAGACAAAAAATCAATTATTTTGTAAATCCTCTGCTAAACTTTGGAGGTCGACAAACAAAATCATGCCAACAATGTTACAAAGTTGCCTATATTTAAAATTTAAAGGTTCGGCTACACAAATGCGGTTGCGGTTTTACCACTCTTTCTATCGCCGCAGTCGTAAATTAACATCGCACATTGTATTTAATAAAAGTGCAGGCAATCTCATTAAAATCTTGTGTTTTCTCAAGTTATAAAAATGCAAAGGCATCAGTGTAGTCCAATTCGTATATTCTATAAAATTATATTGCCCAGATTTACTCCAACATGACACAATTCATAAGAAGACACCATTCAGAACAAATATAATCTAGTATCAAAATATTTGTACGGTGCTAATAAATTCCGCGGCTTGTCATAATTTAGCTAATGGAGTGTAATTTATACAGCGTAATTAAGATCGAAGATGTTTATTAAAGAAATAAGACGGGCAATTAGAGGAACAGAAAAGGTGATCACAAAAAAGCTCATTACATATAGCACAAAATTCAATTAAAGAAATAAATGCGTAATTAAAACGCGAATTTTTTGGATGCATACATTCGCTTGGAGGTTACATTTAAAGACAAGATTCTAATGGTTATGTACTCTACATAACTCTTTTTTCTTTGCTTATACTCTATATTCTAAAACTACATCTTCGTATCTAAGAATATTTCCTTGCTTGAAAAGTTTATCCTTTATCAATTCTAGCACGTCTTCATTTGTCACAATTTACTCATCCAATCCTCACCCCCACCTATCATTATCAAAAGTTTATAGTTATCTTTCTGTCCATCTGTTCCAATTACATATTGAATGTAAAGAAATTAAAACTACACAGAAATAGGCCAATGCTTGTCTCTGATTTCATGATTTCAATTTTTCAGCGATAAAATCATTGAAGCGTAAACTTGACCTTACGTGAGCTGTCAGCCGTTCAATTTAAAACCATCTCAAATAGCATATTAATCATACATATAATCTCAGTCTATGCTCTCAAAGAGCGTGCGATGTTATAAATTATAAGATGACCGCGTTCTTTCTTTTTATAGTATTTTTGTACATTTGTACCGATTAGAATAAAGAGCGAAATGAATGATTTGAATTTTCATTGTAGCAGCATCAAGCTGCTTAAAATCCACGTTTATCTTCCACGTTCTGCACGTAGAAAAAAAAACCAGCTGGTCCCAAGGTTCGGGTTCGAAATGACATCAGAAGCACCATAAACGCTTATTTACGTAGTCCAGAGTAGCAGGTTAAAGATATAAGTTTTTCCACGTATTTGTCATAAAAAGATCCAATTACGATTGACAAATTCCCTGTGATATAAATCAACGGCTTACTGTCAGTGGAATGAAGATGCAGAAGATTAAGTTGTCGCTGTAGGATAATTAGCAGTTTCTTCAATGGCATTCTTGCATTTTCATGTTTACAGAGTGATTATAAAAGCTAGACAGAAATTGTACTAAATTAATTCTGTAATGTATCTGGATACATTTTTAACAAAAGTATAAAAATGATTTAATCGTTCAGCTGTTCCTAAAAGCAAACTAGATATTTTTCCAAGTCATTATATTTGCTCACTTATTTAATCACACTATAACTAGCAAATTAATTGCGAATCTTCCCATCATAGCTTCCCATCAGTCGTTCATCCATCATCTTCGCTAGTTCTTTTCGTCCATTCCAACGAATAAAACGATGTATAAGCGGGCATCTTTCCGGCCTTTGATTTTACTTTTAAATATTGACGACATATCATCAAAGATGTTCATAAAATCTATTGCTCTACCAGAAACTTTGCAACTTCTACGATAAGCACCTATGTGATATTTCATTAGAAGTCGGAGCTAAAGTGGATAAGATGAAATCAAAGAACCATAGCGAAAATAGCTGAAGCATAACGATTCATCAGAATCAGCGTTAAGTTGACGAGATAAAGCAGAAAATCTCGTGAGAAATTGGAAACAAAGAAATGCCGATTTGATTACACATTGATTAGAATCTTGGAGTGGAAACAGGATTTGTACGAGTTTGTGTTTAGTGGCGAATAAGATTGCAATAATATAATTTAGAGTAATTTTCAGATTGTAAGAAGTATGTATAAATATCTCAAAATCAATGAAGGACTGCATCTTGGATTGATTAAAAAGAATCGGTAAATTGGTACATTTTTTAATAGTGTATTCGTGATATATCAATCACGATTCGTGACAGAGGTATTTTATTTAGTTTTATCTGGTGCTACTGAAGATGGGGGCATAGCCCTCGAAATGTACATATAACTACTTTAAGTTACGGTATTTGGGTGATATTCTATACTATTATTCAACACCGTAGTGATGATTTTTAAAAAGTATATTGTATATTATAAAATTTTAGTAAATAAATTATATCAATAAGATTAATTATACATGTGTTGAGAGATAAAAGTGAGCTATTTGGAGCGAATTTTCATGTTCGAAAGGACCTTGACGGTTTTTGTTTAAAAACCTTGACTCACAATACTAAAATTTTCACATAAACACACATATAATAGCTTCTTAAAAACGGTCTACATACATGCATTTCAATCAATATTTAGATCACATTCAGCAACAATAGTAATATATTCCAACTGTGGTCTCGTAACTAAATCAAATGAACTTAGAAATGGACTGAATAACAAAATTGGACTTTGTGGCGCCAGTCGGCCCCGTTTATATACTGAAGAATCTATATGTTATACACACAAAAAGATATTTTTAAAATTACGTATTATACACTAGCGATGGCAAACTGTAGGTCACTTTGAGGACCTAGTTCGTAGTTCGTAGTTCATTTCAATGTATCGTTCACGAGCTATAGGTCGTGAACTACTAAAATATTTTTAAAATGAACTAGTTCACGACCTATATGAGATAAATGCACGTTACTGAAGATAATCTTCTTTTTTCTCAATATAAAAATATTAAATAGTAAAAAATAAATAAATTGAAATATTACAATACATATTTTGTATTAAGAATGAGTAAGAAGAAACAACAATGTTTATAATTTATTCAAAACATATATATAAGGAAATATAATTTCGTTCCGTTCACCAACACACTTTATCGCTAAATAAATGTTGGTACTGTATATGTAATGTATACTATACTGCATCGTGTACGAGCCGTTGTGATTCATGAACGGTTTAGTACACGACGGCTTCAGGACCTACTATATTTAGTTATAGAAGGTAATAGAGGGAAAGAATTAGGCCTAGATTGGTGTATGTGGATCAGATAGTGGAGGACGTTAGGATTGAAGAGAGGGAGATGAATAAATTAGCTCAGGATAGATCGACAGATGGCGTGCTGATTCCAACCAATCTCTAAGAGTTAGGACTAACTAAATATTGTTTTAATTGTGTATAAATAACAGTATTATAATAATACCACGCAAATAACCAGAAAATTAGATTTCAAAGAGATGATCCTGTCAAATTTGAAGATTTTCATTGTCATGATATGTCTTAAGCTGGGGAATTATGCTATCGCAATAAGAAACCTGTGTCTGCATGTACAAAGGATGACAAAAGTATCAAGATCGATGCTTTCTTGGTAAAATTGTATGCCAGAAGACAGATGCATACATTTATACGGTACCATTAGATTATAACTAATCTTTCAGCCTTCTGTATTGCAAACAAAAAAAGGTGTCTTGATAATTTTTTGTACTATAAGATTCTCCCCCCCCCCCCCCCTCTATATTTATTCAAACGATAGTTTAATTATTAAATAAATAATTTATTTTCTTTAGTATTGATGTACACTTCTGTAAATGATATATGATTGCGTGTAGGTGTGAATAAGCGAAATCATAAACAATACAAATCATACAAAAAAATGCAGAGGGTATAAATTGAAGTGCGTAATAAAAGCGCACAAGAAATGAAGACGATGTTATACCGTGCCATAACGTCGGCTTCGTTTCTTCGGATCAACAGCACGCCATCATGAAAGTAGATCCATGAACTGTACTATCAACATATATAACAGACGCAAGAAGCCGCGTGTAAACTAGATTACTTATTCATTGTCGCTTCCACGTACAATTATATAGTCTTTGCAACATAAATTGCAAATTAGCGTACAGTACTCCACAAGAACTATACTATCGGTACACTGAAAAACGTGCATTTGTACATTCGAGTGACTTTATTGACGATTGTGAAGAGACCAGACGTTGTTGACAATAATTAGAAAGAGGGAAATGGCGTTTTCGTAACACACTTTTTTTTCTCAGTGTACTTTTAGAGTATATGAAAAGTTTCTTTATCTGAATTATTGCCATCATCTGCAAATCGGTGCCATAATTCCAAGTACAAGATATTGCGAGTTACCGCGAAGATTATAAATGACATAATTAATTGTCGAACATTGAGATATTAATCATAATAATTGGTCCTGAAGATTGTTAGTATTGGACAAGCAAACACCTTGTAAAACGCATCGTGAACATGCATGATATTTGTAAATTGGATACTCAAACGATGAATGTAAAATCATTTGATTGGCACAAGTTTTTTTTTCTCGAAAATTATAATGCTTTATTTAAATTGCGCTGGCGTTTCTTTCGACAGTCGTTTTGTGGACACGGCCGGACCGGTTTCAATGATTTTGGTGTTATGTTAAAGCGTCATTTAGCTAATAAATTCTTTTAATATTAAAATTTTTTCGATTTTATATGATGACTTCAATTAATATATAATATCTTTTTAATTACAATGGAATGGAATTTTTTTCTGAACACAGATACGTCCGAAACATAATAAATAACTAAACATCTGATTTAAGATTAAAGTAGCGTTGATTCGTATACTATAGTATCATGTTTATCTTCACACTTATTAGAACGAGTTACTCCTTTATATAAAGCTTCTGTGTTCCCGTATCTTTAACATTTACAACCTAGAGCAGATTTTATATGGGCGTATACATATTCCTATAATTTTCAGGTAGACGAGTTAATGATGGTCAAATTCCTACAAAGGTACATGTAAATTCCTATAAGGTTCGGTCCCCAAGAAAATAAGCTCCTTAATCCCTCGTTACCGATATTCAAAAGAAATATTTGCAATTGAAATCAAACATTGAAGAAGAAGACATAGATATAAGTTCCCATATATTTAACGATCGTGATAATTACCCAATTAACAATGACCCAGATGACCCAGTTGGTGAAAGTACAGAAATTCAGAATGCAGAAGCCTGCATTTTATTGCATGATCACCCCGAGGAAACAAAGTTACATGTGCAAGATATAAGTGCTTCATGCAAGAGGAAGGCGATGGACAGCTTGTAGGAATTTGACCATGCACATTTTCGGTTTCTTCTACCTGACCCAATATTTATAGGAATTTACCGCCCTCGGTATATTCTTGCTCTTATTTAAAATTATGTTTATATAATTATTAGGATGAAATAATATTTGCATATTAATTAATTAATCATACATAAGCTTTATTTAGCTTGTGCTACTGAAGATGGGCGCATAGCGCTTGAAATGTACATCTAGCTACTTAATGCTTGTTATGGTATTTGGGTGATATTCTATATTATAATCATACATAGAATTAAATAAATTAAAGAAATTAAATAACTTCTGAAGCATATATATTTCAATCTTATGAAAGTTAATGGAATTTAACATATTACTTACATATTAAACATCTTACATATCCAGTCTTGTGTTGAGCATTGAAGAATGTTTCGCACGCAGATGGATCCACAAAACACTTGTGCGGTACCACTAAATTCAAATACATTTTTACATATTTTACAAGTACATTGTTTCTTGTTTTGGCTTTTTTCGAAAATTTCCAAATATCACTCATTTTCAATTTATTTTTCTAACATGTACATTAAACAAACAGAACCTACAGACCAAATCAGTACGTGTATATTGGAGACGCGAAGTCTAAGAGCAGATTTCGTAGAATATGCAAATATTTCATTCCATTCAATTCATGACAAATTACGTACTACTGTAGTATATCTTCTGCAGTAGTACTAGTTAGTTAGTTAAAGAGTCCGCAATCCTAAAGATTGGTTGGAAACAGCACGCCATGCCGATCTATCCTGAGCTAATCCCTTCATCTCCCTATAGCTATTCATCTCAACGTCTTCAACTATCTGACTCACATACTCCAATCTAGGCCTACCTACCCCTCTCTTTCCCTCCACTCTACCTTCTATGATCAATTGCATAATCCCCCCATGCCTAAGAATATGCCCTACTAATCTGTCTCTCCTACGCTGTAACACTCTCCAAATACTTCTCTTCTCCCCTACTAACTCTAGTACAGCTTCATTTGTTACTTTATCTTCCCAACCAATCCTCATCATCCTCCTATAACACCACATTTCGAATGCTTGTAATCTACGCTTCTCTTCCTTTCCTATAGTCCACGCCTCACACCCGTACAGTGCTACACTCCAAACATATACCTTCAGTAATCTTTTTCTAATACCCAAGTCAATATTTGATCTTAAAATCTGTTCCTTTTCTACGAATGCCTTCCTACCCTGTGCTATCCTACACTTTATATCTACCTTGCTTCGATTATCTTTTGTGATTCTACTGCCTAAATAACAAAAATCTGACACTTCTTCGATTCTATTATCTCCTATTATGATCCTCATTTTTCTACTGCATTCATTTTTGTCACACCTCATCACTTTAGTTTTACCTATATTTATTTTCATGTTAAAATCCCTAGTCAATACTGCCTGCATACCATTCAATACCCTTTCTAAATTCTTTTCGCTTTCTTCCAATATAGCTATATCGTCGGCGAATCTCAACATATATATTTTCTCTCCCTGTACATTCACACCTACACTATACTCTTCTTTTACTTTGTTTATTGCATCTTCTATATATAGATTAAATAATAACGGTGAAAGTGTACATCCCTGCCGAACTCCCTTCCCTATTTTTGCTACCTCTTCTTCCCCCTCAATTCTAACTAAGGCAGTTTGGTGTTTATATAAATTAAAAATTATTCTCCTATCCTTATAATCTATACCCGTTTCTTTTAAAATTCTAAACATTATGTCCCAATCTACATTATCAAATGCCTTTTCTAAATCTACAAAAGCTATGCAAGTTACCTTTCCTACCCTCATTCTTTTTTCTACTACTGTTCTTAGTGCTAAAATCGCCTCCCTCGTCCCTCTGTTTTTCCTAAAACCAAACTGATCTTCTCCTAGCCTTTCCTCTACTTTATTTTCTAATCTCCTATAAATAATCTTTAGCAATATCTTCGATGCATGTGATAGTAGACTAATGGTCCTATAGTTCTCACACAAATTAGCTCCTATTTTCTTCGGCATTGTTACTATTCTACTACGCTGAAAATCCTGTGGTACTTCTCCCTTCTCATATATTTTAAAAACTAACCTGTATAATCGCTCCTGCATTTTTTCCCCTGCGTGTTTTATTAATTCGGCTGGTATCATATCAATCCCCGCTGCTTTGTTATTCCGTAAATCATTTAATGCTCTATGAAACTCTGACCTAAGTATGCTAGGACCTAAGTCATCCTCATCTATCTGTTCCACATTTTCTAGCTCCTCCATGTCCTGCCTACCTTTATATAAATCTTCAAGATACTCCTTCCATCTTCTAGCTTTTTCCTTATTTTCTGTGAGTTCCTTACCCTGCTTATCACATATAATGTTACCCTTTGGTTTTACTTTAGAAAAATGTGACTTAATTTTCCTGTAGCCCAAATCTACTTTACCTCTTCTCATATCCTCCTCAATATCCTCACTAATAAGTAATAAATTAATAAATAAGCTATTCGTAATCGTAAGCTGAATATATGCTCCAAACTCACCATTTATTTCATACAGTCAATATACACTACTTTTAAGTAATTTAAATGAACTAATTTGAATAGGATGACCTGAGTTAGTCAAAAATATGCTCGGCTACAGCACTTTTATCTTTTATATTTAATCTAAATGCTCCGTAATTCTAATTTCAATTGGTCCACGTGTTTGTCTTCTATATATACTTTAGGACAACTAGAACAAGATATTTTATAAATACCAAAGATTTTATTGAAATCAATCAAATCTTTGGGGTTTCCTAGAAAATTAGCAAGACTTTCCTTTATCCAATGTTATATTTATCATTAGATAAAGGAAAATTTAATATTTAATTTCAACAGTAATTTTGTCAGACCTACTTTTCAGAAAACTTGTTGTTTTGAAATGGCCCGTAATTAATTTGTATCTTTTATGTGGCGAAGATAAACTTTCATTAGCAGTTGTACTATTTTGTATATTTATACTTGATTCTTCAATATATTTCTTGTCATTCATTTCATCCATCGTTGTTGTTTCCTCTACATTATCCCTATGTAATAAATTATTTTATAAATGGCCGATATGATATATATAAAGCTTCCTTTTAAATAATTGAAATTTATTCAAAAATATTTTAACGTACCATTATGCTAATGAGTAATGTATATTCGGGTGTATACATATTCCCATAATTTTCAGGTAGTCAAGTTAATGATGGTCAAATTCCTACAAAGGTACATGTAAATTCCTATAAGGTTCGGTCCCCAAGAAAATAAGCTCCTCAATCCCTCGTTACTGATATTCAAAAGAAATATTTCCAATTGAAATCAAACATTGAAGAAGACATAGATATAGGTTCGCATATATTTAACGATCGTGACAATTACCCAATTAACAATGACCCAGATGACCCAGTTGGTGAAAGTACAGAAATTCAGAATGCAGAAGCCTGCATTTCATTGCATGATCACCCCATGAGGAAACAAAATTACATGTGCAAGAGACAAGTGCTTCGTGCAAGAGAAAGGCGATGGACAACAGGCGTTTGTAGGAATTTGACCATACATATTTTCGGTTTCTTCTACCTGACCCCATATTTATAGGAATCCTCGCTTTATATATAGCAACATATGATGGTATCTTTGGGCCTTTAAAAGCCGCTAAGACGAACTGAGTGTCTGGGTGAAAACTAGGTAGACTAGGTAGAAAAACTAGTGTAAATTCGTTATTGATATTTGTTTTTCTCATCATTCTTTGTACATCTAAAATATCACACTTTTCAATCGACAAAAGGGAAATATTTTCCCTTATATCTTTATCAGAGAGCGAAGACTCTACTTCTTTAATAACCCTGTATCATTGAACCAAAAATAAAGGTATATAAACTTTATAGTTATTTTCTTTAAAAAATACCGATTTAATTAATTCATTGGCGGCCATAGAAGATTTTAGAATAATGTTGACTCTATTCCTGCCAATTTTTGTCATTTTCAAAAAACGACTATGCATATCTAAATAATTATTGAATATTAGATGAGATTGGATGTAAAAGTGAGATTGGATTTGATTGGATTTACATTTTTACAATCCTAACCTTGGTTCATTTTCAATATAAAAAATCAATGGACTGATATCGTGTGTAACGTATTGGTGAACTTCACCAACATTGTTTTGGGTAGAAATATTCTGCGTTGTTGGTTAACGAAGCATTTTGATTGCTACGACTATCACCACTAACAGTTACCTCTGCAGAATTGGTACCTACTATATTATCTGTTAAATGTGAAATTCTGAGACAATCATCAATACCTCTTCGTTACTAGAAATAGCAGTTGCATTATTCGCATTTTGTGATTTAACATGACACCGACGTGGTGGACCCACTAGTGGAAAGGACACTTACGTCTTTTCCAATGTTATGCAGAATCTCTATATTTTCTCTAATGCATCGACTTAATTCCAGGTCCCACTAAGAGGCTCGTTATCACTTTCCATGCACTTCTATTTGGCAAATATTCGCACGTAAAACAAGAATACTTTCGTAAAAATCGAAATTAAACTCAACTAGCCACTAGAATCACACGTGTGTCTCGTTCCGCAATAGAAATTGAACTGCTTTAATAAATTATACATTTATTTGCCATATTTTAACAACAGGTGTACTAATGTTTATATAAGATTCAGTTAATATAAACACGTATAGGATTTGTTGATAACAATACGCGCGAGAGTTGCTGCAGATGTTCTCGAGTGCTGTCGTAGCGAAGGTTCAACTGTTAGACAAGGTACCATTGAAACTGCTCATATAAAATAGCATGTGCAGATAAGAGATTGCGTTTACCTAACAATGTATGCCAAGCCTGAACAGTGCGATTGAGGAACGCAAAATGTTTCTAAACTCGATCGATGTGAATATGAAAAAGTGTGTAATCTGTGTGTATGTCCATCGTCTTGGACCTAATACTAGAATTTACAGACCTACTCGGTCTGTGTTAACTATTACGTCTTCATATTATAAAATGGTTTATATAAATAAAGTAGACTAAAAATGAACGGACATGGAAATTTAGTGCCATTATAGTCATACTACTATTATCCACTATTAACAATTTAATCAATTTTACTTGGACAGCGAAACAATCCTATCCTATTAATTTTTTATTGAATTTGTGTCAGATTTATAACAATAATATACATATATCAAATAATAGCTTAGAATCCAGTAATATCCCTAAGTCACGAATTTCTGAAACTTTACTCAGTATAGTATTATTCAGGGAATATGATGTATCAATATAGGTCTTGTTGCGAGTGAAAGTAATGTGATTACATTTTTTAATATTCAGAAAAAGTTGATTGAGGAAGCAATAGTTGTATAAGTTATCAAGACCAGTCGGAGAACAGATATTTTTGAAAATTTTAAAATCATCGGCGAACAAGCAGTCCGGAAAACAATTTTTAATATCGTTTATATATATAAAGAACAGCAATGGACCCAGGTGTGATCCCTGTGGGACCCCGGATGGAAGACTTGACGAGTCAGAGTAGAAACCATTAACTTTTACAATTTGCGTTCTATTATCAATGTAGGAGCATATACATTTATTTCCTAACGAAATATTTATTTTCTTGTACAATGTTTTTGCAATACTGATTGAGTCCTGTATATAAAGCGTTGTTTATATTTTTGTTAAAATTGTCTTGCGTTACTATTGAATAAACCCATTGAATATATCATTAAAGCGATGTTTAGTTATACATTTTTTAAATCGATAAAATATTTATGAAATATCTTTAGGAAAGGTAACTTGCATAGCTTTTGTAGATTTAGAAAAGGCATTTGATAATGTAGATTGGGACATAATGTTTAGAATTTTAAAAGAAACGGGTATAGATTATAAGGATAGGAGAATAATTTTTAATTTATATAAACACCAAATTGCCTTAGTTAGAATTGAGGGGGAAGAAGAGGTAGCAAAAATAGGGAAGGGAGTTCGGCAGGGATGTACACTTTCACCGTTATTATTTAATCTATATATAGAAGATGCAATAAACAAAGTAAAAGAAGAGTATAGTGTAGGTGTGAATGTACAGGGAGAGAAAATATATATGCTGAGATTCGCCGACGATATAGCTATATTGGAAGAAAGCGAAAAGAATTTAGAAAGGGTATTGAATAGTATGCAGGCAGTATTGACTAGGGATTTTAACATGAAAATAAATATAGGTAAAACTAAAGTGATGAGGTGTGACAAAAAGGAATGCAGTAGAAAAATGAGGATCACAATAGGAGATAATAGAATCGAAGAAGTGTCAGATTTTTGTTATTTAGGCAGTAGAATCACAAAAGATAATCGAAGCAAGGTAGATATAAAGTGTAGGATAGCACAGGGTAGGAAGGCATTCGTAGAAAAAGAACAGATTTTAAGATCAAATATTGACTTGGGTATTAGAAAAAGATTACTGAAGGTATATGTTTGGAGTGTAGCACTGTACGGGTGTGAGGCGTGGACTATAGGAAAGGAAGAGAAGCGTAGATTAGAAGCACTTGAAATGTGGTGTTATAGGAGGATGATGAGGATTGGTTGGGAAGATAAAGTAACAAATGAAGCTGTACTAGAGTTAGTAGGGGAGAAGAGAAGTATTTGGAGAGTGTTACAGCGTAGGAGAGACAGATTAGTAGGGCATATTCTTAGGCATGGGGGGATTATGCAATTGATCATAGAAGGTAGAGTGGAGGGAAAGAGAGGGGTAGGTAGGCCTAGATTGGAGTATGTGAGTCAGATAGTTGAAGACGTTGAGATGAATAGCTATAGGGAGATGAAGGGATTAGCTCAGGATAGATCGGCATGGCGTGCTGTTTCCAACCAATCTTTAGGATTGCGGACTCTTTAACTAATCTTGTTGTTGTCCTAAAGTATAGAAGACAAACACGTAGACCAATTGAAACTAGATTTATTAAGGAGCATTTAACTCATTTCAAATTAAATAGAAAAGATAAAAGTGCTGTAGCCGAGCATATTTTTGACTAACTCAGGTCATCCTATTCAAATTAGTTCATTTAAATTACTTAAAAGTGTACATCTAGCTACTTAATGCTTTAAGTTACGGTATCTGGGTGATATTCTATACTAATTAGTTATACACTTAAAAGTAGAAATTGCAGAGGATCGCCATTTATTGGGGGGAAAAGTCGTCATAGAAAAAATTCACATATATTTTCCCCTAATATTTTTATTGTATGTTTTCTTCAAGTTTTTAAACTACACATTTATGTCTGATTTGCCATATTTTGGTAAAGGGTATTAATTTAAATGTTGCAATCAACATTGTTCTGTTATAGAAGAATAAATAATTAAAAAATGTATGTACATTTCAGAGTTGATCTGAACACATCAATTTCAATCATAAAATTATCGAGCACGTCTACAATTTTGTAACTTTTTAGTTAAAATTTATTCTATATAAACCGTTGTATTAGACAAAACTGTTTTCTAGTGACGAACTACATTATAAATTACATTCAGGACCGTATAATATCAATTTTACAACTTACAAGAAATATTTCCTTCCGAAATTACGAAAATAGCTTTTGTTTCGAGGAGGGTTCGACATGATGAGATTTTGATAAAAAATAGAAGAAAAAAACGTCTACCGAAAACAATTTCTTTCGAATATTTAAAATTGTATAAAGCGAAATATTTATTCAAATTGCAAAAATAGCCTCATTTAATAAATTTTCAAAAAAATGCGAGTAGTAATTTTAAATTAAAGAATAAAAATTCTTCTAGAAGAACATCATTTGTTTCCACAATCTTTGCAGATCATTCAGTATTTTTAATACATTCGAATATTTTTAAATATTTTAATTTTTCGCGTATGTATACAAATTGAGGTTACCAACAGAAAATGATGTTAATTAACTATTTACGATTCGAGTAATTAATATTAATAAATCATGTAAATCAGTGCTTTTCAAACGTTTCGATTCGAATAAAATTTACGATACTCATAGTAGTACTAAAAATTTAATAATTTTAATTTAATTTTTGAAAATAATGTAAATATCAAATATCAAGATCAACAGAAAAAATATCAATGCTGTTTTGGATGAATGATTTTCAAGAGACTATTAAAAACTTTTATTTAGGAACTTCTGATTTTTATATACTGTAGTATCTTATAGGTCAACCGGTCAATTGAAGATATGTGCCAATTGTAAATATTTATTTCGATTTTGACGAAAATATGACGAAACGTATAATATTTTGATTTATACTGTTCAAAGGCAGCAATGAGACATTTTAGTAAATCTTTAATAATAAAAAATTGGTTGAAACTAGTTGTTTTGGATTTTTGCAGACATAGTACATGCTTTAAATTTAGATAATTTTACTGACAATTATTTAAAAAAATATCTTCAATTACCTGAACTTTGATTTGTAATTTTTTCATTTTTAAATATAAAACACGTTTCCACAGAAAAGGACTATATAATTTAATACTCCAGCTTGAATATAACAATCCCTCGCCAAAAAAAAAAAGAATAAAGTTACGACTCTGGTTGCCCAACCATGCTAATAAAACACCATAACATAAAATATTGTTGTTGTAAAATTGCAGTAAATTTACATTTACGGCCCCGGTTACAATTAACGAAAGCAACAATATCCATCTATGTCCAACTCAAAACAGGCCGAAGTCAATTAACGACACCACTGGGCGTTACGAGTTACGATAAAGTTACGAAGGCCCATATAACACCACAACAATAATACTTTTGTGACGTATGAGCCATAGGATGGCCCCTCTTCATATATGTGACGAGACCAAACGAACAAACACCAAAAACAATAATACCATGTAAAGTAGTAATACGAACATGAGCTGTGTCTAAATCTAGAGCCGACTTAAGACAAAAGTTCACAAAAATGTGAAAATATGTTATTTGGAAAAGATAAAAGTGCTGTAGCCGAGTATATTTTTTTAAATGAAAAAATATTACTATAAATTGAAAGCTATTGACGTACTTATAGAAATACAGTTCGCATTAATATTCTACCATTTTAAATATATATTTATATTAATATAGAATATCACCCAAATACCGTAACTTAAAGCATTAAGTAGCTAGATGTACATTTCAAGGGTTATGCCCCCATCTTCAGTAGCACAATATAAAACAAAATAAAATAGGAGCATTTAGCTCATTTCAGATTAAATAGAAAGGATAAAAGTGCTGTAGCCGAGCATATTTTTGACTAACTCAGGTCATCCTATTCAAATTAGTTCACTTAAATTACGTAAAAATGTTTCGATTTATTCGGAATTAAATGCTTATGAAAGTTTTTTTTTTGGTTTCACAAACCAATGTTTATTGTTGTTACTTGTTCGTTTCGTTAATTATTAATTTATATTGTTTTAAAAGATTTATGGGTCATATTATATGCCATTTTTTAAATACTTCTGTCATGTTGACTTATTTATTTAATAGTATATCAATCACGATTCGTGATTTTATCTTGTGCTACTGACGATGGGGGCATAGCCTTCGAAATGCGCATCTAGCTACCTAATGTAGTAACGGTATTTCGGTGATATTTTATACTATGTGTTATTTAGAATAAATACAATCCTTTACAGGAGCAGAAAGAATAGTTCACATCAAAGACATCTTCGTTTTAATTTTGTGGTTTGAACATTTATCTGGATAGTGAGGATTTGAAACCAGTGATGTATTCTAAAGCCATTTATAAGTCCCACTATTTTCTTATTGCTAGTTTGAACAATAACATCTTAACCTGGCCCTAGCCAATATATAGTTTTTGAATTAAATATTTAACTAAAATTTAAAAAAAAAATTATGATACCGGCTCTGCAAATACACTGTTTCGTAAATGCATAATCAGCTTTGCGTTTTATGGACTTTTACAATACACAAACTGGAGTTCTTTTCTACAAAGAACCATAAAGCTTGTTTGCTACGGCAATTCAATTCATGCTAGCGAAAGAGAAAAATGGCCACGTCATTTGGTTTTATTTTATTTTCCTTATGACCTTTTTCACACGTCCGCGAGTCTATACAACTTGTTAGAAGGCATATCGGCAAGCTGTTCAGAAGACATTTGTATTTACTTGACTAACAGTAAGCGTTTGAGAGATATTCTCTCTGCTCTATAATTAATTAAATAACAACCCCGTGTCTTAGAATATGTCCTATTAGTCTCCTAAATGACCATCGTTTTTTTATTGCCCACGCCTCACAGTGTGTCAAATAAGTCTTATTAAAGAGTCAAACAAAATACGTGGATTGTTTATTGAGATGCTTGATTTTTGATTCGATATAACCTATAAAATAAATCGTTTCGAAATCGATTTTAATGTACACTGAACGGATTCAAATATATCTTGCAATACTCTTGCGGGGGATACATGAATTTTCATTATAGTTAGGCCTATTTTTAATTAAAATACGATTAGAGTCATTCTTGAACGAATAAAGAATCATTGCGTCGAATTAAATCAAATTTAAACTAGTTAACCTATGCGGTTAAGCGCTCTTTGTATTTGTACTCAAAGTCATAGGTTAAAATTCTCATAATGTACGCACAAATTTTTTTTAAATCCATTCAAGGATCGATGGTAATTTAAAACAAGCAAAAGATGATATTTCGAACTAGAAACGCTTACATTAAAAGAAATTTTAATAAATAATAGTTGCATTATTATGTAAAATGTGGTTTCGGAATTATAAGAAAATTACGATTTGAGACTTTAAATACCTCTTCTTTATAATAGACTTTATATAGTATTCTTTATTTCGATTTATGGCATATAAAATGTTCATCTCCTTGATGTAGATATACAGGGTGTTATAACGTGCTGAGCCCGGTGATAAATTATTAATTAAATGTAATAAATTACTTAAAACTGAAGAATTTTTGTTGAAAAGGTGCGGGAAAAGAAATACGTATTTTTCCGAATTTTTATGGTTTAAAATCGAACACACGTTGCTTATATAAACGTACGTTATCGATAATGAAATGAACGTAAAATTATATTACATACAGATCCGCACTAAACAAAATTTTGTACAATTTTTATTAAAAAATTTAAAATATCTTAGTGCATTTTATTATTTTATCGTTTTTCACACACCTAGGAGATTTCTATAACGTATTATTTGCCACATTCAACATCGCAACGTATATAAACATATCAAATAACAAAACAATCTTAGCTTCTGCATTTTCATCTGTTCTGGAAACTTCATCAGCAATGTCCACAATGATAACGTGTCCGATACTTTAGCCAAATACACAAAACAGACACGAAAGAGACGTGTTCTTAGATTGAGAACGCATTTAGGAATTCCAAAAGAAACTATATACGTTGGTATTTACGGTATACTAAGTGAAAAACTCAGTAGATACTAGATAGTGTTATTTTAAACAAAGAACGATGTCATATAGACATAAGACTGTTGTCGTCGTCTAGCGATGGCAAACTGTACGTCACTTTGAGGAACTAGTTCGTAGTTCATTTCAATGTACCGTTCACGAACTATAGGTCGTGAACTACTAACATCTTTTAAAAATGAACTAGTTCACGACCTATATGAAATACATGCACATACTGAAAGTAATCTCCTTTTTTCTCAATATAAAAATATTAAATGGAAAAAAATAAATAAATTGAAATATTACAATACTTATTTTGAATTAAGAATGAGGAAGAAGAAACAACAATGTTTAGAATTTATACAAAACAAATATATAAGGAAATATAATTTCGTTCGGTTCACTTTATCACATAAATGTTAGTACTGCTATTGGTACTGTATATGTAATGTATACTATACTGCATCGTTGTGATTCATGAATGGTTTAGTACACGACGGGTTCAGGACCTAGTACAAGTACATCAATAAAAATTATTTTATTTAATAAATAATCACGATTATTTATATGAAGTTCTAAAATACTTATTGGTAGTTACTGATGAAAATGTTTACTACTTTACTAACACTTGAAAATTAAATGTACAAACTATAATAAAATGAACTGGATAGAATCGTTTTGTTTGGCATTATAATTTATATTTTCTATTCCGAATCTTCTCTGTTCAAACTTCAAAGCTTTCATTTGATATTAAGTGATTGCATTGCACTCAGTATGAAATAGAAGAACTATAAGATTTAGATGTTTATTTTTGCATTATTGCAAAAATTTTGCTATGGCATAACATATTTAAGAACATATTTAATCTTGCGAATATATTAATTAAATTATTCCAAATGAAATCTGATACCAACATATAAATTGTGACTCAGCTCGGCAATGCTGCTGTTGCAATATCGCATCGAGTTTCCTATTTCGTTCCGTTCACCAACACACTTCATCACTAAATAAATGTTAGTACTGTATATGTAATGTATACTATACTGCATCATTTACGAGTCGTTGTGATTCACGAACGGTTTAGTAGACGACGGGTTCAAGACCTAGTACAAGTACATCAATACGTACACCATTCAACATCTAGTTCATAGTTCACGAACTAGGTCATAGTGACCTATAGGTCGTTGCAAAACATCGTCACAGTCATTTGATTGAACCGTTCAGAGTGAAAAAAGTGTGTGAACTACATATCGCTATCGCCGTCGTTTCAACTTATTTAGACCATCGACAGTACAACAGTGTCAAATTAAACATGTATCATAAAAGTCTGCGTGGCATATAAAAATTATTTGCTAATAGATTTATTTGTATTTTTGTGCGGAATCGTAATAATTTTAATTAATTAATTCAGATTTTTAATCATGCGGATTGTTACCGAAAATTGCAGAAAAATGGAAGAATTAGTTAGTAAAATTGAATAATGTGATACAACTCTTTGGTATATTTCTTAAATGTCCTGAAAGTACTTTTATTACAACTTTATTACTACAACGCTAAAGAAGATAGACATAGTCTTCAGTCAATTCATTTAAAATCGTATGTACTATTAACGTAGATGCTGAAACTGAAATGTTATCAATCAAATCCGTAAATCATCAATATTCTTGTGATGGTGATGGATGGTGATGTATTTTCTATTCCAATACAGGGTATTTTGATCAAAATAAGAACTCAATTATTAAATAAACATCTAAAATATTTGCCATAATCATTATTTTTTTAAATACTTCTATTGAACAATATAATCACGGTTAATGTAATCACAGATATTTAGAAAATATTTTTGTAGTAAAATCCAAAATGCTAACTATTATTATAAAAACTGAAATAATAATAATCTACTTTTGATTAAGTTTGTCAGTTACCTTATGATTTAAAAAAATTTATATACCGTTATTTTCGGTGAAATATTGTTTATCTCTCTTCATTCTTTCTGAAACATCCTGTATATATCACATACAGGTTCTTCTTGAATAGGCTAATTGAATGGCTATTTCTGAATGGAAAGACAGTTTAATATTCGCTGTCAAAGTAAATGTTAGTGTACTCGTTAGTCGTTAGGTAGAATGTTGTTTTTACTAATTAATAAATGTTGTCTATGTAACATGATGCAATTGATATTAAGGTGTCTGTTTTATTATTATTTGCAGGTGAGATAAAGTAAGATTTTATTTAAAAAAATACTTTTGCGTGGGATGAATTAGTGACTAATTTGGAGATTTGTCGACTCTAATTGTAAGTAAAAATGTTAAATTTCTGAAAGGTGATATTTGAAAGTTTTTATTGTTTTTACAGAAGAATTGTTTATTTTACCGATGCAAAATAAACTAAAAGATGATGAAATTGGATAAATATCGTTCAATTCGAATTTTTAGCGTACTTTCGTTTACTAACTAAACTTTTCGTATAAATAATAATTCATGGTTTCATAAATCACTAATTACAATATATACATTGAATAATTTAAAGATTCCTTCTAGCGAAATTAAATTCGCAACAAAACCATTGAACAACATTTCTACTTGGATGTTCTAAGAAAAAATATATAATACCCAATATTTAATGTTCATGCTGTAAAATTTTTATAAACTAATGGGTATTATAAATACAACTAAAAACGGGTCATTAATAATTAATATGAAGTCAGGTTAAACCATAATATGAACTAGCGATTGTTCAAAGAAAATTGCCATTTTTTTTTGCTGAAGACAACTCAATTTCGAAGCTGCTAAGTTAAAGAGTCCGCAATCCTAAAGATTGGTTGGAAACAGCACGCCATGCCGATCTATCCTGAGCTAATCCCTTCATCTCCCTATAGCTATTCATCTCAACGTCTTCAACTATCTGACTCACATACTCCAATTTAGGCCTACCTACCCCTCTCTTTCCCTCCACTCTACCTTCTATGATCAATTGCATAATCCCCCCATGCCTAAAGATATGCCCTACTAATCTGTCTCTCCTACGCTGTAACACTCTCCAAATACTTCTCTTCTCCCCTACTAACTCTAGTACAGCTTCATTTGTTACTTTATCTTCCCAACCAATCCTCATCATCCTCCTATAACACCACATTTCGAGTGCTTGTAATCTACGCTTCTCTTCCTTTCCTATAGTCCACGCCTCACACCCGTACAGTGCTACACTCCAAACATATACCTTCAGTAATCTTTTTCTAATACCCAAGTCAATATTTGATCTTAAAATCTGTCCTTTTTCTACGAATGCCTTCCTACCCTGTGCTATCCTACACTTTATATCTACCTTGCTTCGATTATCTTTTGTGATTCTACTGCCTAAATAACAAAAATCTGACACTTCTTCGATTCTATTATCTCCTATTGAGATCCTCATTTTTCTACTGCATTCCTTTTTGTCACACCTCATCACTTTAGTTTTACCTATATTTATTTTCATGTTAAAATCCCTAGTCAATACTGCCTGCATACCATTCAATACCCTTTCTAAATTCTTTTCGCTTTCTTCCAATATAGCTATATCGTCGGCGAATCTCAACATATATATTTTCTCTCCCTGTACATTCACACCTACACTATACTCTTCTTTTACTTTGTTTATTGCATCTTCTATATATAGATTAAATAATAACGGTGAAAGTGTACATCCCTGCCGAAGCTGCTAATGTACCAGAAATGCATTTGTAATTAATAAATCCTGTTGAATTCCTCGTACATTAATGATGGAATTTCAATATAGATATATCGTGGTAATTGCATCCAAATTGCTTCCGTTCGGCAAACGTTATGAAATTGCGCTTCAGGTATTCAAAAATCAATCAATATATCCAAAGGTCGCACGAATTGTCATCTTCGCTATCTAATAATAAATATGTATTACATCGTTGGCAATTTAAAAAAAAAGTAAATTGCATGAAATAGCGTTTTCTATCTACAGCTAATGACGTGGCTTTGTACTATATATTAAAAAAATCATTGAAATAAATTATAAAATGTGATTTTTGCAAGAATTTTTATTTTTGGTAATATCGAACAGTTAGAAAAGAATATTAAACGCTCAGAGGGCCTTGACAAAACGTTAGATTAATGTTAAAAATACATTAGTAATTTTTAAAAAGTTTAAAAAAAATATATTGTTTTAGTTGTCCTAAAGTATATATAGGACAACACAAAAGCTCATTTCAAATTAAATATAAAATATAAAAGTGCTGTAGCCGAGCATATTTTTGACTAACTCAGGTCATCCTATTCAAATTAGTTCAATTAAATTACGTAAAAGTGTTTTGAATTATTCCGAGTTATAAATGCTTATGAAAGTATATACATATGTGTATAAATCTAAATAAAATTGAATGAATTTCGATTCAGACCCAATTTCATCTTGTCTATTTAATTTATTTAATAAGAACTATTTTAAATTTTTTTTTATTTTTTTGGTTATTTTAGATTCGACAAACCAAAGTTTATTGTTCTTACTTGTTAGTTACTTTAATTAATAATTTATATTGTTTTAAAAGATTTATAGGTCATATTATATGCCATTTTTGAAATACTTTTGTCATTTTGATTTTTTATTTAATAGTATATCAATGACGATTCGTGACAGGTATTTTATTTAGTTTTTATCTTGTGTTATTGAAGATGGGGGCATAACATTCGAAATACGTATCTAGCTACTTAATGCTTTCAGTTACGGTATTTGGGTGATATTTTATACTAATAATAATAATAACAATAATCTTTACTGAGAAAAAGTTCAAAGGAAAAAAAAATAAATGTATAAAGAGTAATATAGTAAAATTATCAGTACGGTGTTAAATTATAGTATAGAATATCACCCAAATACTGTAACTTAAAGCATTAAGTAGCTAGATGTACATTTCAAGTGCTATGCCCTCATCTTCATTATACTATATGTGCTACTGAAGATGGAGGCATAGCCCTTGAAATGTACATCTATCTACTTAATGCTTGTTACGGTATTTGGGTGATATTCTATATTATAATATAGGATTAAGTTACTAGTTTAATAATATTACAAATAATGCAATAGTTTATAATATAATATACCCATTATTTGGGCAATTTAAACGTTTCCACATTTGTATTCCGAAAGTTAATATTTAGAACAAAACTAATTACATAAATTACATAAATCCGTAAGAGGCGAAGGAAAAGTTTCGTAATGATGCTAAATGGTTTATATAATTCTGTGGGCGTCGGGACGGTGCGACTGAAACGCCACCTATACAACACACCGTCTGCCGAAACGGTCTTCTTGCAGTAGTAGTCATGACAACAATACAATTTCCCCTATACGGGTACGCAATTCCAGCAAAATCCTGGAAAGTCACGCAACCGAAAGTGTATTATTATATATACACGGTTTCAACGTATGAATCAAAAAATATACTCGTAACGGAATATCCGTTGTAAAATCGTCACTACGGCGTTAAATAATTGTATAAAATATCACCCATGAACCGTGACACAAAGCATTTATTAGGTAGATGCGCATATCGGAGGCTAGTGACGACTGACCGAGGTATCTTTATTTGTTCTATGGTTGCGCTACTGAAGATGGGGGCATAGTCTCCGAAATGCGCATCTAGCTACTGAATGCTTTGTGTTACTGTATTGGGGGTGCTGTTTTATACCAGGGGTGACCAAAATATATATATATATATATATATGTATAATAAAATATTTATTAACGCGAAGTTTGTGGTTTCATATCTTCTATCAAGCATTCATAGTGTCGATAAAGATAATGGTAATGAATCTTCAGTATGTGAATTGGTAAGGAAAGAACGATGCTGTGTCTTTGTTAACTTTAAATATGAAAAAGCCGATTCACACAAATACGTTGATTCAAAACAAGAATAGATATATTCACTACATTGTTTAATATTTGGATATTTCTGACAACTAACATATTTCCAAAGATCTTCTAGCTTTTAAAATTAAATCAGATTATAGAGTTATAATTTCATTCCCTAATTTCATTTTTTGCAAGTCAAAAATATCAGAAATTTTTGCAGCAATATATTTCACATTTAAATCTTTCTTAAAATTGAAAGATAAATAAATATTGAACAATATCCTCAAGTTTTTTAAATCACCAAATCTTGCATCAAAATCCTCAATAACCTTTTTAATTTCTACAACGTATTTTTCAAAGTTATAATTAAAATTGTGATGTTTTTGTAAATGGTCATTCATATTTGGAAAATGATCAAAATTTTGTTGTTCAATCAGCATTACCAACTGACTTTTGTAAGCATTAATATGAGGCATATTAATGCTTATAAAAGGAGGCATTAATATGCCTCCTTTTTCATTGTAACTTTAAATTAAATTCGCTTAACTTGGATGTAAAAGCTGCCAGAAACGCTAAATCACTGAGCCAACTTATCTTTGCCTCATTTCGTGTTTTTTTTTGTGTCGTTTTACTATCGAAATAATCTGTTTTTGTGTCCAACTGTTCGCTATCGACCAAAAATCGCTTCGTCGACTTGTTGGCCACCCCTGTTTTATACAATACTAAAAGAAAACTAAAATTGATATTTCCATATATTTTTATTGCGAAAATATATTGGATGATGTAATATTTACATCATCACGTGACTGATTTTGAGCAATTTTAATCTTGAAAAAAGCAATTTAATATCGTCGAAAAACAATAACCAAAATGAAGCACATTTTAAATTTAATCACGAAATTTGTCATTATAGAAAAGAAATCTTAAAAAAAAATCAAGTACTTTTTTACATGTAATACCCTGTACATTCCACGGCCCTCTAAAGCCCCGATTATATGCCTTCAAGGCATATTCAATACACAGCCGATGATGATGTTTACCTAACATGTGCAAGAAACATCCTTCTACGACAGAATCTTTATTATGTAATACAGGGTTTCAATTATCGGACTGATTACAGCGGACTAGATGTGTACGACTCTCTTGTCCAATCCCAACGCGATCATTTGTGGAATTGACCTAACCTAACTTTATCTAATATCTGCAAGAAATTTCCCACCTTATTTCGATCTTTCAATTATAGAATGAGTTCTATAATTACAGCGGACTAGATGTGCATGACTCCCGCGTCTAATCTTAAGGCGATTTTATTTGTGGAAATTGAAAAAACATGTATTAGGCAAGAAAAATTCTCTGTGTGTGTTTAATTCAAAATTAATTTTGCTTTCGAAGAATTATATGTTGAGCCATGACTCGATATAGCGTTAGTTAGATAGGCTGGGACAAATTCAATATTTCTATTTGGCCTATGAGCGCAAAAAATAAATAAATACGGCGTTTCCTAAATAACTTAATATAAAACAAATGAGAAGTTGTAGAGCCGGCTATTATCTGTAATATCCATTTATTCTGAAGTAACAAAAACGCCTAGCGTTTCAACATGAATGCGTTTGCGCCGCATATGCGTACGGTTTGTAATGGGCTTTAAAATTGCCCTATGGCAATTTACGTTATTTATTGTCAGTGTCGGTAGGCCGATCATTCCTCATTCTAATATCTTCTTATATCAAGTCTATTACGAATAGAAAACAATGGAACAAACAATAACAATTGAAGGTCTCGCGCGGTGTACGTAACAAATGAAATATCGCGCAATTGTTTTGCAAAGTACATCAGATAGTTGTTTAAACTACCTAGCTATCGGAAAAATATACAGTCACTAATAACCCGCTTTTTAATTTTTGTACATTCAATTGTCCACTGAAAATATACACGTAATTAACAGAATCTTACGAAAATGAGTATTTTTTTATTAACCTACCTACCCATTCATTTTTGCAATAAATTTATATACAATATAGAATTTTTTTCGACTCCGATCGTTGCATTCCAATTAGCGATCACTCGCGAACCGTTCAATAAAATGACGGGCGTACTGTGACGATGTTTTGCAACGACCTATAGCTATGACCTAGTTCGTGAACTATCAACTACATGGTGCATGGTGTACTTGTACTAGGTCCTGAATCCGTCGTGTACTAAACCGTTCATGAATCACAACGGCTCGAAACGATGCAGTATAGTATACATTACATATACAGTACTATTTAGTGATAAAGTGTGTTGGTGAACGGAACGAAATTATATTTCTTATATATATGTTTTGTATATTTAAAATAAATTATAAATTATATTTTTTATATCGAAGATATTGTTAAAGATTATTTATAAGAGATTAGAAAATAAAGTAGAGGAAAGGCTAGGAGAAGATCAGTTTGGTTTTAGGAAAAACAGAGGGACGAGGGAGGCGATTCTAGCACTAAGAACGGTAGTAGAAAAAAGAAAGAGGGTAGGAAAGGTAACTTGCATAGCTTTTGTAGATTTAGAAAAGGCATTTGATAATGTAGATTGGGACATAATGTTTAGAATTTTAAAAGAAACGGGTATAGATTATAAGGATAGGAGAATAATTTTTAATTTATATAAACACCAAACTGCCTTAGTTAGAATTGAGGGGGAAGAAGAGGTAGCAAAAATAGGGAAGGGAGTTCGGCAGGGATGTACACTTTCACCGTTATTATTTAATCTATATATAGAAGATGCAATAAACAAAGTAAAAGAAGAGTATAGTGTAGGTGTGAATGTACAGGGAGAGAAAATATATATGTTGAGATTCGCCGACGATATAGCTATATTGGAAGAAAGCGAAAAGAATTTAGAAAGGGTATTGAATGGTATGCAGGCAGTATTGACTAGGGATTTTAACATGAAAATAAATATAGGTAAAACTAAAGTGATGAGGTGTGACAAAAAGGAATGCAGTAGAAAAATGAGGATCACAATAGGATCTAATAGAATCGAAGAAGTATCAGATTTTTTTATTTAGGCAGTAGAATCACAAAAGATAATCGAAGCAAGGTAGATATAAAGTGTAGGAGAGCACAGGGTAGGAAGGCATTCGTAGAAAAAGAACAGATTTTAAGATCAAATATTGACTTGGGTATTAGAAAAAGATTACTGAAGGTATATGTTTGGAGTGTAGCACTGTACGGGTGTGAGGCGTGGACTATAGGAAAGGAAGAGAAGCGTAGATTACAAGCATTCGAAATGTGGTGTTATAGGAGGATGATGAGGATTGGTTGGGAAGATAAAGTAACAAATGAAGCTGTGCTAGAGTTAGTAGGGGAGAAGAGAAGTATTTGGAGAGTGTTACAGCGTAGGAGAGACAGATTAGTAGGGCATATTCTTAGGCATGGGGGGATTATGCAATTGATCATAGAAGGTAGAGTGGAGGGAAAGAGAGGGGTAGGTAGGCCTAGATTGGAGTATGTGAGTCAGATAGTTGAAGACGTTGAGATGAATAGCTATAGGGAGATGAAGGGATTAGCTCAGGATAGATCGGCATGGCGTGCTGTTTCCAACCAATCTTTAGGATTGCGGACTCTTTAAAAAAAATATGTTTTGTATACATTATAAACATTGTTGCTTTTTCTTCCTCATTCTTAATTCAAAATAAGAATTGTAATATTTCTATTTATTTATTTTTTATTATTTAATGTTTTTATATTGAGAAAAAACGGGATTATTTTCAGTATGTATTTGGTCATATAGGTCGTGAACTAGTTCATTTTTAAAAGGTGTAGTAGTTCACGACCTATAGTTCGTGAACGGTACATTGAAATGAACTACGAACTACGAACTAGGTTCTCAAAGTGACCTACAGTTTGCCATCGCTAATTCCAATTGCAACAAAAAATCCGGTGCTCGTAGCAACAATATTGCATACACTTGTCCAGATAATACTAGCTTTAGGAATGAATACTAATAACATATGTAATGATTTTATCCTTCGGAATATCAATAGATACCAATTATCACTTTGTACAACGCGAACGGCGAAGTCTATCTGATTATAAATTCGATAAAAAGTTGTCTTAATAGATCCGCTTTACAAAAATAAAGCGTATCAACTAATTATTATACATTTATCTAATCAAAGCATAAAATTAATTAGAAATTCCTAGTATGCAAGTGGCGTCTAAACTGGCATACTTTTATATTACTCCAAGTACTGCAAATATATTATAATACAATATACTTTCATAAGCATTTAACTCGGAATAATTCAAAACACTTTTAAGTAATTTAAGTGAACTAATTTGAATAGGATGACCTGAGTTAGTCAAAAATATGCTCGGCTACAGCACTTTTATCCTTTCTATTTAATCTGAATTTAATGAAGTAAATGCTCCTTAAATCTAGCTTCAATTGGTTTACGTGTTTGTCTTCTATATATACCTCAGTTAGGACAACTAGAACAAGATATTTCATAAATACCAGATTTTTTATTGAAATCAATCAAATGTTTGGGATTTCCTAGAAAATTAGCAAGACTATTATATGTTACGTTAAAATTATCGTTATTTAAAATACTATCTAAAGTTATTTTAAGTCATGGTATTTGTGTGATATTCCATACTAATAATTGATATTTATAAATTTACTGATCGAGCTCTCCTAAATACTTTATACAAAACCACGTCCATCAATTTAGTCACAACAATTTTTTACATTTTTCTAGATCGTTTTAAACGACAGCAGTATTTCCTATACACCACTTACGATGCAAACAATTTTATTCTTTTTACTACCTGCCATTATATGCGAATCAAAAGCACTTTGCAACATTTTTTTTAACAATCAACATCTTAACTCTTGCGGTATCGAAAGATAGTAAACAAGTATAAGTATTTACACCAGCTAATAGCTTCCGTACAATTTACCGTTTCCTGCCCAAAAAAAAAAACGTCAGCGATCAGCTATAGCAATTTTAGATCTATCGGCAAATTGCCCGTGTATACGTGCAATTTTTCTATTTCCCCTGTCAGACATTTATTGTTTTAGGAGCGGCAATTGGTGACAAGTGCTGTTAGAGATGTAGTTTATAATATTCTGTTGCACCACAAATTTTTAGTTAAAAATTACGGATTACATTTTCTAGAGGTGTTAAACTATATGCAATAATTTTATTAACGTGATGGAATCCGCTTTTTTTGTTGTTGTCTTAAATTTGAACTGGAAGACATTTTATAATCGTACTGTATATAATAATGCAATTGAGATGAACACTGATGTACATTAAAATAATTTCGATAATTGAACCTAATATAATGACTTGTAAGATCAAATGGTCTTTGCGCGAATTGGATGGTGCAGTATTTCTGCAGAGGTCTGGACAAGCACATCAATGCTTTCGCATGCAAGAGGTGTGCTTTAATTAACTCTGTTGCACCTCCAGACAAAGGAACGTTCATCAGTGCCCCAGCCATTACAATAACAAACTGTAGTTTCATTTTCATCATCAAAAGAGCTTTGAGTTCAAAAGTTTTTCTTTATAAGAGGAAATTTGTTTTGTCGGGATGAAATGTTGGGTTTTTTTTTTTTGGATACTACTAATTTTATATATATAATTTTACAAAATACATAAATGTAGTATATAAAAATTAACAAGCAGATTAATTCTGTAAGCTCATATTAAATTATGATGCAAGTTTTTTTTGTTTATTTTTATAATTGCACAAATTTAACTATACAAAATCGAATTTATTTCTTTTAATTGCATTAAGAGTTAATAGAAAAATCCAACTTGCAGGTACTTCCAGAATAAATCATTTGAAAACAGACCTGTATTGTTTTTTTTTTTAAATCACGTCACAAACAGGATTATTCATTCGCTTGATGGATTCCATGGATTTATCACCAAAAATAAAAGAACGTAAGAATTAAGAGATTATTACGAGTGAATATAAAGTCTAAGCGAAATGCCCTCCGAAACTACTTCGCTTATTAAAACATCAAAATACTAATAAAAATATGAAATTTTATATAAAGATCAAGTGATAATTACACACACATTTAAAAATAAATTGTGTCAATTTTACCCATTAATTTTTTTCTGTGGATTGAAAGGCACGTTAAATGCCAATGGTGAGCATTCATATTTGGCTTAGACTGGTTATAATTTGGATGGTTCTTTTAGTTCGATGTTGCACTACCGTTTCAATCGAATATTCGGATCAATCGATTTATATACACTTCAATTAGGCACAGGCAAAGGACGAAGCTATATGATATTTATTTCCAACAACGAAGAAGTATGATTGTACAAAATGGATTTTTATTTAAGAAATATCGACAGTACTTTGGTACTTGCAAACATTTGCTTATTTGCAATTATTAAGAACAGCTTTGAATATGATTATAGTTGAATAATAATAATCAAAAAAATTTAAATAAAATGACCCATTTTTGGAAAATTGCAATAATGATTCATCGCGATTATTCGTTAACAATTCTTGCGATTAATTACTATTAATTGCAAAAAAACTTGTTTCCGGATTATCGTTAAATATTGTCACTGTCAATATTAATTGTTTTAGGTAGTTTGGCTAGACTAGACTTGATCAATACGGATAGCTAGATTATTACATTTTTTGTTTGAATACGGATAGGTAGAGTCCGGTTAAAATGCGGAACTTTTGCGATACATAACCAACGCAACTACACGTTATTGGTATGTACTAGGGGTGGCCAACAAGTCGATCGAAGTCGATGACGAACAATTTGAAACAAAAACAGATTATTTCGATAGTAAAACGACACAAAAAAAAAACGAAATAAGACGAAGATAAGTTGGCTCAGTGATTTAGCGTTTCTGGCAGATTTTACAACCAAATTAAGCGATTTACATTTAAAGTTACAAGGAAAAAAGAAGGCAATAAGTCACATGATTAGTTGCATTAATGCTTATTAAAAGTCAGTTCGTAATATTGATTGAAGATCAAAATTTTGATCATTTTCCAAATATGAATGACCATTTACAATAACAGACCAATTTTAATTATAACTTTGAAATATACGTTGTAGAAATAAAAAAAGGTTATTGAGGTTTTGATGCAAGATTAGGTGATTTTTAAAAAATTAAGGATATTGTTTAATTTATCTTTTCATTTTAAGAATGATTTAAATGTGAAATATATTGCTGCAAAAATTTCTGATATTTTTGACTTGCAAAAAAATAAATTAGAGAATGAAATTATAACTCTACAATCTGATTTAATTTTAAAAGCTAGAAGACCTTTGGAAATATGTTAGTTGTGAGAAGTGTCCAAATATAAAAAAAAATTGTGAATATATCTATTTGTTGTTTTGGATCAACGTATTTGTGTGATTTGGCTTTTTCATATTTAAAGTTAACAAAGACACAGCATCGTTCTTTAATTTGTTTTTTTTTTGTTTGTGCAATAAATATTATTATGGTGATATCGTTTCGTTTAAACTTCATTTCTACCTTTCACTAGATATCGATTTTTAAGGAACTTGATTGTGATGCATTAATAATTTTACAGGTAGATCGCGATCACTTTTTAAGTCGATTTCAAGAACAAACAAGTTGGCCACCCCTGGCACATACCATATAAAACATATATACCAACGTATAGGCAACGTTTCGGATCAATAAACTATCTAATGCAGCGTTTAGTAGCGGAACTTATGACAAGTAACATACAACAGAAAACCGACCTGTCCACGCTTTGTAATTTGCCCGATTTTACAATCAGGACCTAAATGATAGATACAGAATTTAATGATTTGATAAATCGTCAATTAATGATTTCAAAGGGAATTCAGAAGAAGGTAAGCCACTAGCGATGTGTAGTTCACTCGCGAACCGTTCACTCTGAACGGTTCAATCAAATGACGGGCGTACTGTGACGATGTTTTGCAACGACCTATAGGTCACTATGACCTAGTTCGTGAACTATCAACTAAATGGTGCACGGTGTACGTATTCATGTACTTGTACTAGGTCCTGACCCGTCGCGTACTAAATCACAACGACTCGTAAACGATGCAGTATAGTATACATTACATATACAGTACTAACATTTATTTAGCGATAAAGTGTGTTGGTGAACGGAACGAAATTATATTTCCTTATATATATGTTTTGTATAAATTATAAACATTGTTGTTTTTTCTTCCTCACTCTTAAGTCAAAATAAGTATTGTAATATTTCAATTTATTTATTTTTTACTATTTAATATATTTATATTGAGAAAAAAAGAGATTATTTTCAGTATGTGCATGTATTTTATATAGGTCGTGAACTAGTTCATTTAAAAAAGATGTTAGTAGTTCACGACCTATAGTTCGTGAACGGTACATTGTAATGAACTATGAACTACGAACTAGGTCCTCAAAGTGACCTAGAGTTTGCCATAGCTATAAACCACATCATCTTCAGTAACAAAAATGATGGTAAAGAAAAGAAAAAATGTTTACTTCTATTCACAATCTATTATCAAGTGCTATAAAATATCGATGGCAAAGCTGTTGAAAAAAAATCCATCATTTGACAAAATGTAAGGCAGTGTTTGATTTTTTTTGAATTCATACCGATTTTTTTTCTTTATTACGTTAAATTTGAAAATATCAATGATAATAAATCGGTGGCCGATTGAAGTTATATTTTCGGCAATACCGAAATTGGCTTAGATTCAAGCCGATCCTGATTATTGCATAATACAATGTGAACAAACTTTACACAATTTATCTTGTGCAATATCTTTATCGACACAATGTACAGAGTATATTTGATTATCTAAGGTTCATGCATAAATGCAGTGTTTTTGTTTATCGTATCTACGTGTTGTTGCTTATATCCGAAGATTGTTAATAGTACATGTAGCAATCTCCATAGAGGCACATAAACAATAATATAAGGTTCTGCGTTCGCCAATAATTATTGGAACTTACCTTTTGCAAAGATTCGATATATTTAGGCACTGATTATCTAGTCGGGACTAAATGTATATGACTCTAATAAAATTTAAGGTCCAACACATTAAGCGTTTAAACTAAATTACAAATAAAAAATCAGATAAATAAATTTAATGTCTTTCGTTCAGTGATTTTTGTCAGACATTAAATTAAGAGGTGCAATACAAATTCAAAGGGCCATACAAATCTAGTTCTTCTGCACTGTTAAGGATAGTTGATAGTACCAGCAAGGTACTTGGCTTCAGGGTACCTATTATGGAATGTTCGTGAAGTGCGCTTTTCCAACAAACCCAGTAATTACGATATAGCTGCATGTATAGTCGGGAAAATATTACAAATTGTAAAGCTGGTCATAAATTATTATTATTTCCAGGTAATAATTATAACGGACAGATTGGTGTTCTTATTTATAAATGTATATTTTCCATGGGAAGTTGATTTTTTTTAACGAACAATATCATGGAATTTGTTTGTTTTGTATTTCAGTTAAAATTTTTTTAGAAATTTTATTTAAAAAATTGAGAAAGCGATAATATGTTTTCAAGCATTTTCTTTAACTTTTTTTATTGAGTGTTTGGCTTCGGTGTAGATACTTAAATGAAAATAAATTGATTTTAAATTTAACGCCTTTTTCAATATATTTATGGCTTCAGGTTATGAGAGCACACGTGTCTAGAATCACTTTCGCTGAAATTATATTTTTGGCTATATAAATTTTTAAGCATAAAAGGACGCCAGTTGCAGCAGAACTGGGGGTGGTTTTCTTAAGAAGGGTGTAATATTACACTAGCGATTGTTACGAAGAGGAAAAGCTAACGAAGCTTATTGATATTTCTTTTGTGATGGGGACTTTAGAAATGGAAATATTTAGGGAAATGAATATATAAGATTTTATTGTAAAAATAAAGTTTGAAAAAAGAGAAATTTTGAGTACATATTTTCGTTTGTAGACAAAAATTAATACGACAAGCTATTAAAATGTAATTCAATCATTAGTATCATTTTTTTTAAGGATACGATCCTTAAAAGAAATCAAAATAAATTAACTTTATATAATCTGATAATTTGTTAACACTTTGTTAATTTCACGCAAGTTCGTTGGTAAGTTACCACTACAAAGTAACGCTATAACTGAAATCGAGATTTTAAATTATTACTTGTTCTAGAAACAAAATAGGTTAATTTATTTAAGGTTCGCGTGCAACGTACGAGCCTCGTGCTTCGGATCTTATCAAAGTCAAAGACATTGCCATGATTTATATAAACGCATTTGTTATCGGCCAATGGGGTAACGTCCAGAAACGATTAATAAAATAAAGTGTGGTAATTATATTAGTGAACAATTCTGAATGACAGCAATTTATTATATGTGGTGTAGACAGGATTTTAAACAAATATAAGTTTGAAGTAGCTTCTAATAGTCTTGCGAATTTTTTAGGAAATCCCAAAGATTTGATTGATTTCAATAAAAAATCTGGTATTTATGAAATATCTTGTTCTAGTTGTCCTAAAGTAGATATAGAAGACAAACACGTAGACCAATTGAAACTAGATTTAAGGAGCATTTAGCTCATTTCATATTAAATAGAAAAGATAAAAGTGCTGTAGCCGAACATATTTTCAATTCTATTCAAATTAGTTCACTTAAATGACTTAAAAGTGTTTTGAATTATTCCGAGTTAAATGCTTATAAAACAAAACTTCATATGCAGAATACTGTACAGTATTTAGATTATAAAATTTTCAAAAATATTCAAAACATCCTGTGGTGACAGATATAAAAGCGCTTAGATATACAATGATTTTATAACTTAAGACATTCAAATTTTGAATGGATAATAAATATAATATAACTGGAAAGCTGCAAGTGCGTCTTATGATTCCCTTACACAAGGAAAGTTAAACATAAAAAAAAAGAAAAATATCAACATTTACAGCAATTTAAGAGAGGTTTGGAACTAGATTACCACCGTTTTTACGATAATTTTCCACATTTTTTGAAAAATGTCGCTTTTTTGGTTAAATATTAGTTTCTCGTATAGAAAAATCGTAGGTCCAAAAAGAATACGGCTCATTTAGTTGGAAAATGGCGTACCTCCATTTTTTTTCGATTGAAAGTTTTATTTTTTCTATTAAATCTTCAAAATTAATTGTTTGTAAAATGGTACTTATTTTGTTGTAATACTAAAATCCGTAGTTTTTTAAAATAGTTTTATTGCTCTCCTGTACAATTTTGCCATAGGGTCATTCCATACCAAGTGGCCTAACGACCATTTTGGTACCATCTTGGATCTTGATGAAATTTGGTGTAGGTGTTGAACATTCCTTCAAATGATGTTGTGCAAAATCTCTCGTTTATTAGTAGTATAGATAGGGCGCTATGGCCTCCTGAAAAAGGGTCACCTCTGCAATGTAAACGCGCGCGCGAATAAATTGCCAAGTTTCAAGTGCTACTGTTTTGAAACTGTAACAGCTAGCATCCTGAAAAATGGCAATTAAGGACAACTTTTTGTGCTTTCCATAGAGGTTTCAGTTCTAGGGTTTAAAAAGTTTTAGTTTTTTTGCTGTTACCTCACAAAGTTGCCAAAATAATCCATCATCTCAATTTAGGGGCAAATTTTTGAGGCTTATAACTTTGAAACAAAACCTCCTGCAAAGATGTACTTTGGTGAGCAAACTAAGCCCACTATTGTTTTTAAAATTCCAAAGTATCAGCTATTAAGCTTACTTTGTTGTCAGGATATAAGCAATTAGTCGCAACGTTAAAATTTTATTAAGCAAATTTTGTGTATTTTCAAAGTCAAATAGCATAAAACCTTTTTCTTCAATCAAGTTCTTTCTATTACCAATAGAAAGAGCAGTCTTTTTTCTTTGAGAGTCATCTTGTTTCATTTTGGAGAACCATTGCTTAATGCCAAAAAAATTACTTTGAAAATGACACTTATTTGATTACGCGACCTGACATTACAAACACAACCTACAGGGAGATGATTATCAATCATTCTAGAATTACCATCATCTGAATTTAGGGTCACTAAAAACCCCATTTATATATTCAATCTTAATTTGATTTAGGTGCTCTATTTTTTCTTTATTTTTTCTTTTATTCTTTATTTACATAATTTTTTTGTAGTTACTTCTTGATTTGACCAAACACCAGAACGTGCCTTGTATCATGGAAATTGAAGCGAACCTACCTAAATGCACCATAGGAAACTGTGATGATTCAATGTGCCACTATTCAGGATTCCATTCTCACAAAGCTGTCTTAAAACTGGTAAATCAGTTTAATAGCGAAGAAAAAGAACTTCTAAGTCGACGATCTGGATTGAAATTTAACGAAGGTTCTACAATTTGCATGCATCATGAAGCAAGGCTTCTAACAAATTTCCAGTTGCTGCAGACATCGTGTTATAATCCTTTTGGAAAGAAAAATCATGCACCAAAGAAAGGTTTGCGACCCATTGACTTACGAACAGCAGACTACCTAATGAAGCTAACAAAAAAAGATGTTAAGCCTGGCCAAAAATTATGCCCAACATGTAGAAAGGAAATGAAAAACCAAGAAGAAGAAGCGTCAGGAGTACCATCTGCATCTTCAGTATCTGATAGTGATGACGAAGTGGTAGTTTGTGGAAAGATGAACTCAAGTCTGACAGCTATCGGCTTATCTCCTGTTAAAATTCCACGATTAACATCAAAAGATTCAAAAGACTATGTAAAAAAAAAATTGAACCAGGTGCAGGCAACATTTGCTGAACAAATTGCCTCCCTTAGTCACCTTAAATCCAGTGATATAAAGGCGGCAAGTACAAGTAAACAGTGTGAAAACTGTTCAGCATGTGATGAACTCCTAGAAGGACTGAAGCAAAAACTAAAGCTTTCAAGTACAAGCCGTCAAGAAAAGTTGCAGATATTGACACTAGTTCCAGCTAAATGGTCAATAAAAAGAACTATGGAAGAATTTGAAGTTTCCGAAAGAATGGTGAAGAAATCAAGGAAGCTAAAAATGGAAAATGGGCTACTGTCAATGCCGGGAAAGAAGCAAGGGAGAAAACTGCTTGATGAAGTAAAACAACGAATACTTTGCTTTTACGAAGATGATGAGTTTACACGAATATGCCCTGGAAAGAAAGATTGCTTATCAGTAAGAACATCTGAAGGTACAAAAGTTCAAATGCAAAAACGATTGATACTGTGCAACTTGAAAGAATTATATACAGCTTATCGAGTCAAAAACGAATCTGATAAAGTTGGGTTTTCAAAGTTCTGTGAATTGAGACCAAAATGGTGCATTACAGTTGGTGCAGCTTCTGTAAACCCATTTGCTACAACCAGTTTTTCATCTCTATCTGTTGCTAATCTTCATCCAGGACAATACATTGCTTGCATTTACGACAACAATTGGTGGATTGGCAATATCTGTGAAATTTCAATTGAACAGCATGATGCCTTGGTCAATTTTATGCATCCACATGGAATAGCACATTCGTTTTATTGGCCCTCTAGAAAAGATACCTGTTGGATACCAGAAGAGCACATTTTAGCCAATATTCCAGTCCCCAAAGCTGCACAAATGGGAAGGCAGTTTAGTTTAAAAGAGGCCTTCATGCTGGATATTGATGATAAATTTCAATCAAATATAAAATAATGAAGCAACTTTTCAACAAATCATCTATAGTTTTACTGATGGAACAATGTATCACTTTTGCTCGGGATCCATAAAGAAACCCACCCTTGGCTTGGGATCCTTGGTAAGAAATCCACAGCGTTAAGTGTCATTTTCAAAGTAATTTTTTTGGCATTAAGCAATGGTTCTCCAAAATGAAACAAGATGACTCTCAAAGAAAAAAGACTGCTCTTTCTATTGGTAATAGAAAGAACTTGATTGAAGAAAAAGGTTTTATGCTATTTGACTTTGAAAATGCACAAAATTTGCTTAATAAAATTTTAACCTTGTGTTCAATAGCACATATCTTGACAATAAAGTGAGCTTAATAGCTGATACTTTGGCAGCTTAAAAGCAGTAATGGGATTAAATAACTCAGCAAAGCATACGTTTCTACAAGGTCTTCTCTAAAAGTTATGAGCAACAAAAATCTGCCCCAAAATTGACGTGACGGATTATTTGGGCAACTTTGTGACATAACAGTAACAAAACTATAACTTTTTAAAACTTCGCAATACAACCATCATTTAAAGCATTAAAAGCTCTCATAGAGTGCAAATTTTAAGAGTGATAGCTACTGTGGTTGTACAACAGCTCCCCCTTGAAACTTGCCAGTTTGTTCGAATGTGCATCGGTTTTGCATGGGTGACCTTTATGCTGGAGGCTCCAGAACCACTGTTATAGTACTTATGAAGTTGAAATTTTACAAAGCATCGTTTCAGACATATGTTTATACCTACACCAAATTTCAGCAAGATTGAAGATGGTGACTAAAAAATTTGATTGTAAATTAGGCCACTTGGCATGGAACAACCCCATATGGATTTGCGTACTTTGCTAATTAGTTAGCAATCACGGTTACTTTTTATGTTGTGCTACTGAAGATGGGAGCATAGCCTGCAAAATGCGCTTCTAGCTATTAAATGAGTCACGGTATGTGGGTGATATGCTATACAGAAAATTTGCTGTTATTTCTCAAAGTAAATTGGATACGTTATAAACACTTTTACCTTAAATGGCGTGGGTTTAAACTAAAAAATGTTTTTTTAAACTAAAAAATCATTATATAATTATAGTAAATAAACGAATTAGTTTAGCTCGTTATATGAGTATCAAATTTTTGTAAGCGTTAAAAAAAATTCTTTGAGTTGGGTGGGGTATACTAAAACCCTTTATATTGTTAAATCTTTCAAGCTTTCCTTCTGACCCTCCTCCAACTGGACAAGACAATAGTGCAGCGGTAAGGTCCATTCATTATCTAGCTAGAATCCACTGGATTAAGCCAATATACCAACCAGCGCAACAACTAAGAGCACATACATAGACCGTTGACCCGCGCTTACAGAACTAAGTATCTGTCTGCTTCACAACTTATTGTTCTCCAAGATGATGTAGCATGTATGATACAAGGTATATAATAATACAGCACCGGCTTACCCGAACGATAATACGAATTTCAATCTAAAGTGCATGTTTTCTCAAGCAAAACTACCGCCTACAAATAATTTCGTAATACCACCATGTCTAAGAATATGACCGGTTAGTCTATTGCTCCTACAGTCCTAAAACAATGTCTTTCAACTAACTGCGATACACAGATCTGTCTTTTTCGTACGTTCTAAGGTATATAAAAATAAAATAGGAAACCTTTTCTACGGGACGGTTCTGAATCAAATACGAGTGCCAGTTATTGCGTCTTTTTTCTTGTGCAAGCCACGAATGATAAGAAAAACAATCAGATTAAAGAAGTGCTGCCTGCTATTACGTGTAATTGCAATAGGGTAACCATAAATACATTGTTGTATATTCAAGATGAATACAATAAAAAGGGGAAACATCTTATTTTATAATAGCTACTCTGGTTGCTTTAATTGCTTACTTCCCGAGTCCGCAAAATAAATCATCATGGTACATTTTAAATTGAACGAAAATTGCATCGGAGGGCCACAAAAAGCTATTTAAAAGGGCGTAAATTTCCATACACGCTCTTTTATTATTCAATAATATATTCATACTTACATATCGGGTTATAGACTATGCAAAATATCCTCTTCTGGTAGAGGCATGGTATATGCAGATAAAAGAATACCGTTTTTTTATATAAAACAGTAATAAACATCTAGTTCTATCCAATTTGCATTTTTCAGGCATTTATATCATTCCTAACGCTTCTCTTAGGCATTTTAGAAATACCATATTTATTGTCCAAGACATTGTACCGTTAGCGACAAACAACAAATTATCTTGTCTCAATTTCTTCATGCGTTATTATTATATTAAAACGTGTATCTTCCAAATAGATAATGCATTATAACTGCATATATATTCAAAGCGATTTTAATCTTCATGTACATAGTGGAAATATAATATTATTATTCGTAGCGGATGGTTGATATTATATTCTTGATTTCATCTAGTTTGCAAATCAGACATAAATTTATAGATAAAAACAAACAAAAACACAATTATTGACCATTTGTTTGACTCCGTTGTTTGTGATAAATGGCCGCCAAGTCTTTAAGATATGCTATTGCATATTTATTTTGTAATTTATAATCCTACATATTTTGCCATAAAAAAAAACAAATTAAAATATTTACAAAAACCAAATATAAGAAATAAATTATATGTATAAATTTAAAAAAAAAAATCTAGTTCTCCCTGCATTAGACACATAGGAAATGAAGGTCTACATGATTTTAGAGAAAAATTATTCATTCTTATTTTTCAATTTCCGACCAATATACCTAATATATTCATATTTTGAGTAAAGTAAAAATATATAAAAATATTATATTGATTCAATATGTTTCAATCGACTTACGTGGCTTTTAAAATGTATAAGCTTAGGATTCTATATAAATATAAAGTTGAGTGGGCGAATATAGACTATAATCGCTTTAATATAACACCAAAATCAATGAAACCGGTCCAGCCGTTTCCGCAAAACGACAGTCGAAAGAAACGCCGTCGCAATTTAAATAAATCTTCGGATACTGTTATGACTTTGGAAACGTCAATTTGACGTAGCTGTTAGGAGATGGTAAAATCATGATGGCCGCTGAATTAATTATTTGACATTGTTACTATGGCAACCGATTTCTATGACCAATATTATTACACCGCCATTATTTTCGACATGACTTTATTTATACATAAATGTCAAATACAACTAAATATTACAATAAAAATTATTTCACACATACATAATTTATAATAAATTATTCAAATAATATTGCTAGATAATCCTGCTGAATTCCTGATATTCTTATAGAATGCTACTTGAAGAATCAGTATGTATATTATACAACAAATACTTCGGTTATCGATTTATATAAACGAGTTTTTCTCCTTTCTATAGAAAAACACGTTGTGTATAGGCAGCATAAATGCAGTTATACGCGACATATTCTGACAAAAATGCGCATTTCCAACTGTGACATGACAAGATAACAAAGGGGACCTCCTTCGTCTTCCGATCGCTAACGCATGTAATATTTATCAGTTTTGCACCAGAACATCTAATACCCCCATGCGTCTCTATGTATACGTGGGTAAATAATGGGAGCAGGCGCTCACTCTGCTCAGTCACAAGCAATCATTGCTGTTCCCGATGGCTGTCTCACACCTGGCTTCGGTTTAGAAAAGACACGCGGAAGCTTTCAGAGGAAAGTCGGCGAAGCGAAGAAATGCTTCACTGTCGTGAATAGATATCGCGATTTGTACTGATTCATATTGCGACGAGATGAATCTACATGCACGATACCCGCTGATTCCTTCGCTATTAGAAGAGAATGTTCACGTTAATGACAAATGCCTAGATTCTGATATACTGAAGTATTTTAATTGCATTTTGTAATATTTACATCTTTAAGCGTCTCATAAAATTTGACAAACTTTTGCCAACAGATACCACTAGTGGTTCTAAATTATTTATTGACCATAGTATATCTAGTCGATTGTAATTGTTATATATAACTGGTTTGTACCATTGTTGCCAAAACTCCCAAACCCCGTATGGATACTACATGCGGATACAGACCTACATTCAGATTCGTGCCTTTTATCTGTGGCCGATAGACGAATGAATGTGCGTTATGATTCTAATTCGATATATTTTCACGTTCCAATTTTTATGTTCCGAAATATTCTTCTATAGCTTTTATTTTATAATTTCATGCCTTAATCTTCATTTTGTAGAAATGCAAGTTTTTTTAAATTTCTTATTGTGTTTCTGCGGTTAAATTCTTAGGTTATATATAAACGATTCTTGCGAAAACCTTAGGGAAGCCTCACTTTAAATGATTAAACGAGAAACTCGGTTTGAATGCGTTTCCTGACATTATGAAAGATGCTTTGAAGGAAGCTTAAGTTCCGATGTGAAATATTTTTAATGTTTCATTATGCGACGTTTGGAAATGGAAGCAGGAAGCTTTTTTATTTCTCAGTTAAATATCACCGACGAAATTTACTTTAGAAATGTATTTAAATTTAAACGCTTATTTTTTAGCATTCTAACCGAACGAAATAGACCTTTTTATTTGTTTATTTGCAAATAAAAGTAAAAGTTTTGCAAGTTGAATATTTTTATACAAATAAATATCTGCATAAATTACAAATAAATATTTGTATTACACACGTACTAGCAAAAAAACTCTCATCAATTTTTACATAAATTTCATAGTAATTTTCGCTATAACTTTGGCGCTCAAAGTACCTTTATCATAATAATTACTTCTAGCAAATGAAGCAAGAAAATCATATACTTAATTAGCTAGAATAGTAACGACTGTATGGAGACATATACACTTATGAGCGAGCTAAAGCTGATGTAGATTAAACTGTCAGGTAATGTGAAAATCAATAAAATATAACCGATATGATACCTGCTGTCTTGAGGCAATGAACTTATGCATGGTAAGCGAATGTTATCTTTGCTTTTTTAAGAGGAAGTAGAGCAATATTTGAAAAGTAGCTATTTTTAAATAGAATATATTTTACGACGATTTTAATTAAAATTGAATTAACTTCTTTTGCCGACGAAAATTATAAGACCAAGGAAAAATGTTAGAATACAGAAAATACATAAAAAATTCCAACGCAAATGTATTTCAAAGGTAACTGAAAAGCCGATAAAAAGTCCAAATGCAATTATTTCTTCAGATATTGTAAGAATTTCCCGGTACTAAAATAATGAATGATTACAGTGCAAGAACTAATAATAGTATCATTACTTGTATCATCTAATATGCATACAGTTATTTTAAATTATTATTGCAACAAATATATAAGAGTAATTAGTACTTAGTACTAAACTAGTGCTCTATAACATTATTTAGAATTACTGCTATAAGTTATATAACGGGAAAAGTGTCGTCTCGGTAAACTTTATAGTAATTTTTTTGGGAAAAAATGAATGGAAAAGAAGAATCATTAAAAATTGTAATATGAAATCAGTTATGTTTCAGTTAATAGATACTTCTACTAAACAGTTTCTTACATAATCCAACCGTACATGGAAATAACAGCGATGAAAACGAAAGTATTCAATTATTTATGCGCATTTATTTTAGATTCTAACGCGTAAGATACGATGTTTTTCTTGAATTCAATGCAGTACATCTAAGTTACTACAGAATTAGAGAGCTAAATACTGGCAAAAATAGGTCTATTTTTACTTTGGTCTATTGCAAATTTTGTAAAGCGAAACCGATAAAAAAAAATCTTTAACAATAAAAATAATTTATTTTTATTTTAGGATAGATACAAGAATTAAATCATGAAGCGACCCGTCAAGTCCAGCATATCCGTGCTGCTTTTAACACTAGGATTGGTGCATATAATAAATGCCGAATCTCCAGTTTACATATTAGCAGAAAATTCAGTACAATATATGACGTCATCGACGTTAAAATGGGTACCAGCCGGTGCAGGAACCAAATTGAATCTGCAGAATGCAGAAGTCGGAGCATACAGAATAATTCAAGGTGAGAGTAGTCTTCAAAATATTCAAATTTGTCCAACGTTATTACTGTGAGACGAGCTCAAAAACGGTCAACCTTTACAGAAGATGCTACAGATGACAATGCAGCCAGCAGCGTCACGAGTGTACCAGTTTACGTATGCCGTGCGCGACAAAATGGTGTTTGGATTTCGGGTCAATTGAGACCAAACGAAGACAAGTGTATTGTGTCCATGCATGGCAAAGTTCACCAAGCCGACAGGTAAAATATATATAACAACATGGACCCTAGTAACACAAACTTGCCTTTTATAATGACAGGTACGAAGTTTTGATAAACATCGAAAACAGTGCCAGATTAAGTTGGGTGCGCAAAGATAAATACAACGTCATTCCGCAAGGATCCGTGGCAGGAGGACACGAAACCTACGAGAATTTTATTGCCCGAATTGAAGTGCCGAATCGAGATCAGCAGCAGCATAATACACTTTCACATTATCTAGGCAAATTGGATCCATCTGATAATTTGGGAAAATACTCATTAGTCGATGAAAACAACAAAGAAGTTGACGTAGAAGGTGGAGATGTCCTAGTGGAGACTGAACCGATAAGGTGAGTCATTGAGGTGGTTTAAAAATCAAATTGAATCATTTGTTTCGTAGGTACGAACTCCAACACATCAAATTTGATCCGTACCGAAGCCGCGTCAACAAAGACCCTCGTATACTAGGCCATGCTGTCCTAAAGAATGAAAACGAAGATGGTGGAATCCAAAGAGTGGATACAGTAATCAGTTACAAGTATACATACATCCTAAACTGGGGACATGGTAAAGGAATGCTCGTGGGCCTTCCGTTTAGTGTCCATTTGAAGAACGGATCTTCTGGTGGTAAACCGGATGAACATTGGGGTTGGGGCATAGCCGAGAAGAAGGAGCGCGTTGAGTTGCCTCCAATTGAAGCGTATCTTGAACCGGGGACGGCAGTCAATGTGACGCTTAAAGGGGATTATGTGGATTCAGATTCGCAGTACACGGCGACCGTTGTGGCGGTTTATAAAGATGGCGAAACGAAAGAGAGGATAATCAAGTCAGTTTTTTTTAAATATATGTAGAGTCTGGACGTAAGGAATGTCCGGTTGGGGTGCGCGTGTTAGGCGACATTTTTTGTATTTTATGATTGGCGTTTCAATTGGTGAAATCGACTGCGCCACCGCACTCTTAATGAGTGGTACAGACACTCGAGATTAGGGATTTAAAGATGTGAATTTTATAAGAATCCTTATTTGTTTATATATTTTAGAATATATTGTTTTGTCCGAGGCTACTGCCTTGGAGCGATGCTATTCCTTTCTTTGCAGTTTCATTAGAAGGCTTCTTTTAATGGGAGTTCTACTATAAATTACTCTTTTTGAAGTTGGAATGAAACTCCCCCAAAGTAACTCCTTCAAAGTTACGAAAAATGAATATATATATATATATATATATATATATATATATATATATATATATATATATATATATATATATATATATATATATATATATATATATTCATTTTTCGAAAAGTATAAATATGACATTTAAATTTAACTATTCAGTAAACAAGACATTAAGATGATAATTATGATGAGAAATCATTGAACATTTGAAGTGTAAATAGAAATATGAAAAATAAATAAATACAGGGATGCCAGGAAGAGCAATGATGAGCCTTATATCTTTTAAAGCTTATTATTTGATGGTATTCATTTTGGCTGTACTTTCCTAATTTAGCATATGCCAATAAATGGATTTGTTTAGTTAATAGCAATATACTACGGGTATATTACATATAGATGACTTATTGAAGCTGTGACAAATATGCTGCTGTGACAAATATGCTGCTTTTCAATTCTAGAGAGAATAAACGAGAAGCTGGCATGCGCAATGTAATACCCGAGTTCGGCCAAATGTATTTCCTGCACAACAACTCGTTCGTGCCAACAACCACAACAACGACAACAACAACTACGACCACAACGACGACAACCACTCGCAAGACAACAACCACAACCGAGGAGGTAATTCCCATCACATCACCGGAGATCGAGGAAACAGTCATGTCTAAGAAGAAGAAGGAGGAAGAGAACCAGGCTGGCAAACAAGAGAACAGCAGCATGATGTCCGATGGTGATGCGCTGGGTTTGAGCAAAAAGGACAACGAGGACGTGAATGCCATCAGGGCAAAGACAGCGGCTGGGGGAGCGCTGATGAGTGTCGGTCGGGGGATGATGGTGGTCGGTATGGTCGGATTGCTGGCTATGATTAGGCAGTTGACGTAAATGGAAATGGATTGAAAAGTTGAGTTAAACTGGTCCAAAAATTAACCTGAGCTTTGATTCAGGTAGTATTGTACAAAATGAAGATTTGGGAATGCTTAGAAATGTAGTGTGAAAGTTTTTTTATAATTACAAGAATAGAACGATGTAAGAAAGTCGTACAAAAAGCGCGTTGTGTTTTATTCATTTTAGCTCAACTTTTTAAAACCGAAAACAAAAAAATACCATCTGTTTGTAAGAAAAACTTCTTTGTGTATATAATAATTTATGTATTCCAAGCTTTTCAAAAAAAGTCGAGTTTTCTGAGACTCGAACCAGTACCTAGCTATTAGCTTTCTAGCTGTATCAAATCATTCCCTTATTACGATAATAGATATGTATAACTTTAAATAGTTTTTATTCTCGTTTTAGTCATTATGTAAATAGTGTGTTTTGTAAATACCTATACTATTATATGTTTGATGAGCAGAGATAGAGGAAAGGGAGCGTCTGAAGATGTATGATTGAAAGAACGGTGGAGTGCTTTAGCGATAAGGAGGTCAAACTGGAAAATACCAATGCAGTCAGTATCTTTTAGAAATATATATGTGAGAAAGATTAAAAATGGAAAAGATTGTACAGTGTGATATTGGGTGATATTTTACGATGATATGTAAGCAAGTATGTACGTCCAAAGTTGGGAAAATAAAATGTAGAAAGATGGCTGCTAATATATTGGATAGAATCGCCAAGATATACAAACAAAAAGATTGCAAGTATTAAACAATGGTATATTTTGGTCGCAATATAATTCTCATTGTAAAAAAAATGAAAAGATCGCAGTATATTTTATAATAAATTTTGTTTTATTTATTAATTTTATTTTCGCAAACATTGAAACTTTATTATTGTTCTAAATAAAAAATATCTGTAACCGATAGCCCCAAAGATATTTTCTTGAAGAATCTACATCATAGTAGCCTAATAAAAATATTGTAGTGTGGTATATATATTTTTGCATTTATATTTAAAGTAAAGCGTAATATGTATACAGTATTCATTGTTCATTCGTATGGTACAAAGTAGATAAGAACATTTAATTGTGTTTGTAAATTAGCTATAGCGTTAATTATGTTCACCTTGATTGATCTAAAAAATCTAAAACACATTGCTAAAATAGCTAATTTACGAATGCAGTTAATAATTGAATTTTGTCAAATAAGACAAATGTGTATTTTGCGATAAATATATAAGTATCTAAAATGCCTAAAAATCTTATAAAAATTCCGTAATAAATTAAGATCTTCAACTTCTAAAAATATCAGGAGATTATGTATGTATGTATGTATTCAAAAATAAAAACAAATGGAAAGAAAAAAGATTATTTAAAGTATAATATAAATGTATATTGTGAACTATAATAATCTGTCACGATTAATTAATAACAAATATTGTTATTATTGTAAATCAACATTTCAATTTAATAATATCAAGGTTTCATTGATGTAAATGTAATATCCAAACAAATAAGTTATATTATATTGCATTTATTATATGGTATAATATAAAATAATGGTTTTTTTAATTTTGTTTTGGCTTGATCTGTCGGTATATTATTCTATAAATTAATTTTATTAAAAAAAAACTCAAACTATGCATTACTATTTTAGATTTCATCGACTGATATCAAACTTATAAATTGTTTTATTGTATATTTCAATTATTGTAGATATTCTTGGGTAATAAATAAATTATCATTACAAACAATATTATTATTCACATCTTACATTTTCACGATTGTAAGATATAAATCAAGATAATATTAAGATGTAGATATAGGGAAGTGTAGCAGCGGTTTGAACGCTAGCTCCCATGCCATACACTGCACGGAACTACTACACTGACTCTTTATTATTGTCTTTGATTGTAAATAGTGCAGACACGTACAAAGCGAAGCTTTTATGAAAAATTTCGCAAATAGTTCCAACACATTTTTAGAAAGTTGCGTGATAGATTTTCAAAAAATAAAATCATTTTCTCCATCAATTACTAGTTATGCGTTTATTTTTTAAAAATATAACTTGAGCGCCTAGTCTTTTCCGTAAAGCAATGTATATAAAGTTGTATATAATAAAGTGATAAATCGCAACACTGCAGAAAGTACGTGTTTTACACTACTATAAATATCGGCTCGTTGGTCTAGGGGTATGATTCTCGCTTAGGGTGCGAGAGGTCCCGGGTTCAAATCCCGGACGAGCCCGCGTTATTTTTTAAATTTTAACACACTTAAATCAATTTATCCATTAGAAGTACAATAAAATTATATTTTTCGATGCGATATATAAGGCATAGGTTCGTAATTACATTAAAATCAATTTTGTGCACTCACCCATTACTCCAAGTTGTTGGGGAGTTAAATTAGCCCCATTTCCGGTTTGCTGTAGAATTAAAGCACTACTGGCCAGACTTCCTGACGCTATAGAGGCTCTCTCACTGGTTGGGCCTAAAGTGGAGCCCTGTCTTAACCCAACTCTGTCACTGTGGCTGCTTATTGCTGCACTTCGTTTTCCACTGCTAGCTTGACTTATTAAATCTAAAATTTAAATAAATCTCATTTGTTATCTTCAGTGCTATTGCACAAAATAATACTTTTCTCTTATTCAAAATCAATTTTTATTATAGACTACTAATAATACCCGTTTTCAAAGATCTAAAAAATTGAAATACAAATATATTTATAGTAAGCATTTAATTATTAATCATCAAAATTACATATTAATACCGTTACGTAATGAATACCTTCTTAGCTTTAAATTTTAAAAATCAACGTTTTCAACGCAGACAGAACAAAACATATTTTTGTTTAATACCTGCATTGGGACTACGAAGACCAGAATATAATCTTCTCCTTGTTGACAATTGTCTTCGTAATTTCTTAGGGTCAATAACTTGCTTTTTCCTTCGCATATACCGTGCTAAGACTCCCAATAAGAAGACACTTGTCCCGATAGAAATAACTGCAATCTAAATTAAGGGTATTATAAAGATAAAATTGAAACGGTCACAATACCTTTTGTGCTTTCGATAATCCTAGTGACACTGGTACAAAATGCTGAATTCGTTTAAAATGTGCCAAGGCGGGATTTAAATGCGATAACAGGGACATTGTTTACAACAAAATTGAAATGTACGGACTAATAGGTTATGTTCCGTGCTTTTCAGTGCTACAATTAACTTTTTACGTTATTTCATTTTTCTGCGCGGAACTAAATTGGTTTTCTATTATATTTTTTTGCATCGTATTGATTTGTCTTCATACTAGTTTAAATCATGTTAAATAATACGATGCAGTCATGTTTATCGTATATTCGCGCGCGTAACAATTTCGTATATTCATTACTATCACATGGGTCGCGTACACATGCTGACCTCTATCGTTTTTCATATGATATACAATTGAAAGCATCTTTATTAGTTCAGTTGACCTATCAAATGGTGACAAAAGTTCCCACATTCAATTTATTTGTTTTCCTCAGTTTTGCTTCCCAAGTTACGATGATTTGTAATTTATATACAGTTTTTAATGATTAAAAGCGAATTCAGTTCTTTACATTTGAAATATTGTTGCAAGAGAATGTGATCATATAAATAGATTTTAATAAATCGATTGAAAATGACTAACAGGACAATGTATAATATCGAAGACTTACCGGACGAAGTTTTGGAATTTATTTTGGGATTCTTACCACCATACAAAGATATACACGATTGTATGGTTGTTTGCAAACGTTGGAGGCGATGTGTGCTGAGTAAGCAATAATCTATCATGGACTATGATAAATGGTTTTAAATCTGTGCTTGATTTTGTATATATAACTTTAGACGTGGTTAAAATCAGAAAACGCAACTTACATCGAGCTATCAGCGAATTTGAAGTGGCCTGGTCATCGGTGAATCCTTCCGGCGCAAATATCGTTGGCCGGTACTCCCATTCGGCTGCTATTCATGATAATTACATGTATATCTTTGGTGGAAGAACAAATACCATGACTACCTTTAACGACCTTTGGAAATTGGATTTGTCGACTAGAAAATGGGTTAGGCCCATCACTCAAGGGGAATATCCTTCTCCTAAAGCTAGCAGCAGCATGATTTGCTATAAAGATATGCTAAGTAAGTTTTATTCGGAAATGTCGTGCATTGCATTTTTTTTTTAATTTATTTTATTTTAAAGTTACAGAATTATTTGCTTATTACTAGTTAACAAAATATATCTTTGTTCTCAGTTCTCTTTGTTATCTTTGTTCTCAAAATATATCTCTCAGTCAGGTGTTTAAGCTGGTATTAGATTGATAGCATAAGGTTTACTTTTGTAATAAACTAGGTAGCATAGTAGATTCTTAAATATAAGTTATAATTCGTATTGCTTGTCTTAACATATTAAAAATTATCACTACGGTGTTAAATTATAATGTAGAATATCACCCAAATACCGTGACAAGCATTAAGTAGCTAGATGTACATTTCAAGCGCTATGCGCCCATCTTCAGTAGCACAAGATAAAGCAAAATAAAATACCTGTGTGACGAATCGTGATTGAAATACTATCAAATAAATAAGTCAACATGGCGCATAGCGCTTGAAATGTACATCTAGCTACTTAATGCTTGTTACGGTATTTGAGTGATATTCTATATTATGTCTTACCATAGTTATATTTTAAATTTTGATGAAAAAATATGATGCGGAATTGTTCATACAAGCTTTAGAAAAAGAATATTTTGATTATTAATAGACGGATTCGTGAATTCTTTGGTTCCTAAAATATTATCAAGGTCAAAATAAATGAAAGGTTTTCTCCACAGCTTGTTTACAAAAACGAAGATTTTATTTTATTATAAGTGAATCATTGCCAGCATGAACGTGCGTCAAAGATTATTATTGTTTACGTTGATTCAATTTTTAATCTATTTTTAGTGCGTTCAATTACAACCAGAACCAGTATATTTATCGGAAGTTAGTAAGAGCTTCATATTAGTTCGTAGATCCTTTAAACTCAACCCCTAAAAAATCTTTTGGAGTAAAAAATATGTGTTTATTTATCTGATGTAATCCACGAAATTTAAATCAATGCCACCGGCTTGTGTCTCAGTTCTATTTGGCGGTTGGACGTATCCTCCTACCTTCCCCGTCCATCAAGCCTGCATGCTATTCAGCGAGCTGCACACCTTCCATATACCGACCAATCGTTGGCGAAAGCTTCATCCAAGTACATCCACGACTGACGTCAATGGGCCGCCACCGATGGCTGGCCATTCGGTCACTATCCACCGGAATCGCATGGTCGTGTTCGGTGGCCTGCAGAGGCCCAACAACTTAGTTCATTCCGCGATTAGTAATGACGTATGGATGCTGGATCTAATCGAGGATGACGATAAGGTAGATTTGGAGAAGCGAGAGTGGCGATGGTTAAGAATACCGGTGAAGAGTTCGGGCAGTGGGAGCGCCAATGGGGGAACTGGCGGTAAACCTTGTGAAAGGTCTGATTATTTTATTGTATTTCTACAATTAATCTAATTGCAATTAAACAATTAATAGTGGTACAGTTTTAACTAAATAGAGTTATTGCCTGTAAGGTATGGTCAATCTCAAGTGTACATCGATGAAGACAATCTGTTGGTGATTGGCGGCAGCGGAAGCAAGACTACATTCTGTGGCGGCATCTGGCGACTGGATATGAGTCAAGATGACGCTTGGCGTTGGATTTCGGTGGATGTTCGGAATCCACAAGACGCGCCCAGTAATCTCTGGTGTAATCCCGTATGTCGAGTAAGTATTAGTATATATTTATCAACTAACGCACAAGCTGAACTAATAAAGCATTCTCTCTTAACACCAGCAGATATCTGCTGAATGAGAAGATGTATATTTATTTATATCCTATTGTAAATGAAATTAGATTTGTAAACCAAACTATATAATAAAACTGTTTAATAAAAATAATAATAAACGATTATGAAATGTTTCAGATTCGGTCGAAATAAATAGGGAACATATTATTAGAGATTTAAAAAATTATCACTACGGTGTTAAATTATAATATAGAATATCACCCAAATACCGTAACAAGCATTAAGTAACTAGATGTACATTTCAAGCGCTATGCTACTGAAGATGGGCGCATAGCGCTTGAAATGTACATCTAGCTACTTAATGCTTGTTACGGTATTTGGGTGATATTCTATCTTATATTATTAGAGATTTTATTAATACAATTCTTTGTTCATTAGGTAGATGATAAGTTGATTGTATTCTCTCGAAGTCGGACGACAGGTAGAGCTCCCCCAATCACATACTATTCGAAAGCGATATGGAGATCGGTCCGGGATAACCTAAACCGCCCAGAAGATGATCGTCTTCCCAATCGATTGCTTAACGACAATGAACAGCAACGTCTTCTATTCGAAAACGGGAATAGAGGACGAATTGATATGGCTCATAGACAAGTAAGCCACTTCACAAGAATTTTTAACAAATATTGGTTATACATTTTATTCTAATGTGTCTTTTTCATTATGACATCAATATGAATGAAAAAGATCTTAAACCGTTTCAATACTGATGTGAAGATTCTGTTGATTAGTATCCTTTTTACTTTTTTGTAAATACTGTAAATACCATAGGTGGATCATGATGAGAATGTGAATGGTAAGCGGGGCATATTGAAAGGTGGGAAAAGGATCAATGAAAACGGAAAACAGCTGGAACAACATAATGAGGAGGCACTTCCTGGACCTAGTGGTTCAAATGATCCTACCGCTTCCTCATCAGCCCCTCCTCAATTAAATAACAGCCTCGAAAACAATGAAGATTCTTCGGACGTGAGTTTTTTTAACGAGAAATATTGATATTGGTAGCAATTATTTATTTTATTATTATATACAGTTGAAAACTTTGTTTTTAAATCACGGCTGCTGGCTGAAAATTTTGACAATGTGTATACGTTACCAATATATTTAGGCCAAGGTTCGCAAGAACCCTCCTCCACCGTCCCCACCAGCTCGCTTTTCACCCGGTACGGGACGATACCCGTATCGATGGATACCGAATCAATCGCAGCGATTGGCTGCCTTGAATCGAGCTGAGGAGAACTGGAAGAAGAGATTCGCAGCGGCATCTGCCGCTGGCAGAGGTCAACCACAATCGCCTCCAATTCAACCGCAAGCTAAAGCGCCTGCCGTTGCTGCTGTTCCTCAGATGGTAGAGGAAGAGGTTGTCGTACTTAACAAACCAAAGAATGTTTTAGGTGAGTCCATCGACTTTCTTGCCCGTTAGTTATTTCTGGGAAACTGAACTACATTTTTCATCTCCCCATAGCAATTCTCACCTAACCTTAATTTACCCTTTCCTAATACTTCTCTTTACCCTTAACACTAGATATACCAAGAATTGATATATACCTACTTCTAGTATTAATTTAGTAATAATATAGCCACAAAAGAATTGTAATTTAGCCGATTACTGCAAGTGGTAAGAAGAAAAAAAAGCTTAAAATAATTAGAAATATTATTATCAAAATATTTACTTACGATTTACTTACCATGTGTCCAAGAATAATGTGAATTAATGAAAAAAACTCTAGATAACTTTTCATAAAATACGCACAGTTCGTAATTTTAGCTATTCGTAGCTATAACCCACAATAAAATTTCGCAAAATGGTTGAATAATAATATAAGAATTCACAAAACGGTTGATCGATAATGAAAAGTGTAAAATTTGTAATTATCCGCAAATATGTATTTTTAGTAACTTAGTAACTTAGTATTTATATTTACAGAAAATATGAGAATACACAAAAATGTAAAATAAAATCCTAACGCTCTAAATGACGTAAAATTATAAAAATAGGGAATTACGCAGAAAAGGGTGGGAGATTATGCAAAATTGTATTAGTACTCGGTAAAATTATTTGAAAATATTCCTAGTAGGCTGTGAAATTATAAACATCAACACCAAAAATACCAACCGGTCAAAATGACCACATACATATTTCAGAAAAAGGGAGTCAGCAAACCGGAATCATTTATAATAATAGTCAAATACATATAAATAAATAAATTATCATAATGTTGTTAGAAATCTTGAAATTAAATTTAAAGTAATATTAAATCTTATAAGCAAATGTTGAAACCGGTAATTTTGACCGGAATATTGGTATATCTAGTGTTAACAACTTTTACTTAGTTTTTTTTAATAATTAATATTAGTCCGTACTATTATATAAGCTTTTTGAAGGTATGTACGTGTTGGATATTTCTCATTTAATGGATTCGGACGATCCGCACGTGCAATGGTTGCCATTGAAAAGCGGTAATTCGATAAGTGAGGGACCAGAGGAGCGCGTATTGTATTCGCTGGTCCCAGGCAAGTCTGAATTGATTATGTTCGGTGGCATACAAATGGATCCTCAGCGGATGATCGAGTGCTCTGCAATGACAAATCAAATATCGAATTTATTGCATTTTATTGCGGCACCGAGATATGTTATATAAAGTCGACGTTGCGGACTATAAATGTGAAAAAAATCTGTGGCTATAATTGCGTGATTTATAGTGCAACTGTGTTCATTTATCTAATTATTCGATGATACAATTCAATTATTAACGAAAATGATACTAAGTATATCAAATTGAATTTAAATTTGATATAATTAATTGATATTAACAATCACGTACCGCCATTGACGGCCATATTATTTTTTGCTAGCTCAAAGAAATTTATGAACTTTATCAGCTAACACTAAGACACACCTATTTATATTATAAAATTTAATCTTTATGCTTTAATTTTAATAAGCATTCGAATTAAATAAAACATACTTTTTATAATTAATCATATGTTTATAGCTAAGAAGTAAAAAAACATATTATTTTTGAAACTCTTGTACCCATATATCAGGCGAAAATAAGAAAATTCTGGTATTTATTTTCACAAAAGAAATCGAAAACTAAAAATTGTTAAAATGTACAATATCTCCGCATCTATCCGCTCTTAAAATATACATTTACTATTTTTGTTGTATTTATCCTTTTCATTAAAATTTTACGACGCTATTCATTGTGGTTTATAAAAAAGAAATTTCTTTCACTTTTCATTAAAGGTTACTTTCTCATAATGTTTTGAATGGAAATGTAAATATAGACAAATAAATGTTAATAGATATTTATAAATTTATCATAAATATTTGTTTTACTTTGATTTGTTGTATATTTTAACTAATTTATTATCCTTCCAACAATTTAATGCATTAAATATTACAAAAAGATTTAAAATTAGCAAATATGCGCAGTTTAACATTTTATTATTCTTGTTCATAACCTTGAAATGTGACTTTGTTATTAATAATCTGTGATTCATACTTATTAATTAAATTACTCATTAACATCGAGACCGTAATCGAACATTTCCAATCCCTACAACATGTTTTCTAGTGCCCCAAACTATACAAAGTTAAAAACCAACTTAAGGCTATCCATCAACAGATTGAAACTCTTGGAGAAAAAGAAAACGGAAACAACGCAAAAATCGAGGAAAGAAATTGCGGATTATATAAATACTGGCAAATTGGAACGCGCAAAAATTCGAGTGGAGCACATCATAAGGTACTCATTAAACTTTCCCTTAATCGGACTGATTTAAGGACATTCACCCGCAGGGAAGATTACCTTGTTGAGGCGATGGAAGTGGTTGAAATGTATTGCGATCTCTTGCTCGCCCGCTTCGGTCTCGTAACGCAAATGAAGGAATTAGATGAGGGTATTGCCGAAGCTGTCTCCAGTTTGATCTGGGTGGCACCTCGCCTACAATCGGACATCCCAGAGTTGAAAGTTGTAGCCGACTTGATATCCGCCAAGTATGGGAAGGTTTACGCGGATAATTGCCATACTGAAGTGGAGAAAGCTATTAGTGCAAAGTTGAAGCATAAATTGGCCATACAAAGTCCGCCCAAGATGCTCGTGGAGAAATATTTGATCGAAATCGCTAAGTCGTATAATGTGGATTATGAACCCGACCCACAGGTTCGATATTACACGTTGAAAACAATTTACTTATTACCCGTTGTCTGCGATTTGCTTAAGAAATTATGACAAACTTCGCGCACTATTAAATCGGTACTTCAAATGGCAAGGTTTGATACCTATTCTTGAATTGTAGCGTCATGTATAGTTATAATTTTTAATGAATATTTGTGCACTTTTCACACTAGGTGATGCTAAGCGGATTTGCGAGTGATATATTGATTGATTTGGGCGATAAGAATAATTTTGGCGGAACTGTTCCGCCCATGGGCTTCATTGGTTTTCCTCAAGCACCCGCGTTACCGACAGTTCCATCAACAACACCCTTTAACTATCCGGTATAAGATTTTTCTTAGAATAATATATACTAACATAATTTGTAGTATTTTACACTTCAGCCGCTGTTACCTAAATTAAATTAGAAATGCACATCTAACGGTTTAAAGCTTTTGTTGAGAATATATATTCTGGTCGAATAATGATCTTTTGTCTCCAAATTAGTTTAAATGACCTATCGATCTCCATTATTTTGTTTAGTCAATTGACAATGTGATTTATCGTGATTTTACAAGAGTTTGTTATATAAAACTCATGTCATGTAATACTACAATTTCCTCTTTTCTATCAAACGGTAACTGATGTTTTAGTAATATTTACATTTGTAACGTAATGTGAAATAGTTTGGAAGAGAACTTGACATAGCTAAGCATTCTTCTTCACATAGTATCGTACATTCTTCGTCCGCATCATGTATAAATGTTGTACTTTAATTTATCCAGCATTTATCAATTTTTGTAGTCTTTATCTGATTCTACAATGGGAGGATTTATGACACCCCCAATGGGAGGGAATGCAAGTGCACCACCGCCTCTACCGTATGGAGCTCCGTTTTCTTATAATATACCACCGTGCGATTCTAATGATAAAGAATCAAACTTCTCTAATTTCGTAAGTATTCTGGTATAATATAAAAAAATGAAAATAATATTGTTTATTTTTAACTAGAGTTCGTTTAGGAATTTTGAACCCAGCATTTTTTCAGTTTTAAAATCGTTCATTTAATATTACAGGACTTGCCAGATGTACCTTTAAGTGGATATCTAGATGAGGTTCGTTTTATTGTTGAATTATGTTTAAAATATGTAGTTTCGCTGTAGTAGTTTTCTTTTTAAAATATTGGAAAATCGCGTAAAACAACTAGCTTAATATTAAAATAAGTGCAAAAAATGCTATATTAAATGACATTTAAAAGTCCACTATGCACTTCCACAATCAATTAATTCTTGCCTTAAATTCTACTCTTAACACCCTTTCTTGTACGTCCTTTTTCCAATATCAATTTGTAGTTTTTTGAGTCGCATTTATCGCTGAATTTTTAGGATACTATTCTAAAACCTGTCCCACAGCCTGGAAATATATTCCCACCAAATGACACATCCCATATCCCTGGTTTACCAAATCTACCGTCGGTTCCAAAAGCTGATGGCCCGTCAAACGATATTGACTTTGATGATTTATCGCGTCGATTTGAAGAACTCAAGAAAAAGAAATGAAAGAATTTCTTTTTTTGTCTTAGAATATTTTATTCCACTTAAAAATTAAATTAATAAAAAATAAGTGTTCTGTAGGATTATTTCAAACAGTTTAATCAATAACGCACTCCAACTTTGTTGTATTCCTTAAAAGGCTCAATTTCTCCAATTCTGAAAGTAATTTTATAATTTCACACTAGCTTATATGGGACACCCTGTTGAGATTAAGACGTTATTTTTATTCTTAGATACAATATATGTGTATTAACTATGTTAATCGAATAAAGAAGATATTGTTAAGTATTCTTATTCAAATTATATAACAATTTTAAAATATTTGTTACATTTTTATGTTCAAAATATGAATAAACAATAAATACTTCTTGATTTTTTCGGCAATACTTACCCAAAAATAATAATATAAGAAAATGCGCAGATATATTATTTTGATAATGTGAAATTAACCTTTACTGGAAAATTAATTTATTATACTTTGAGTACACAAAACCGTTGACGAACTGAACTCGTCATTGCCAGTTAAAGGGTTAAAATAAAATTTTACAGCAGTTCGTGGAAATATGGGAATTTTATTGGTATAACTTATAAATAATAATAATAGTATTTTCTAGCATTTTACCCCGTTAAAAAATCGTAACATATTTAAGGCGGCTACAAATTTAACTTTCAGCGGACAAATACTAAGTAGTGCGATAATAGTAGCTATCCAAATATGATTATTTTTATATACACCTTCACATTTTACAACTTTAATGTTGCCCGTAATTTTGAAAAATACGTACTATTTGCAAGACAAACAAAACTATTTATTGGTAATATATTAATATTGTAAATTAATTATAACAATGTATTAAAATTAGTATAATAAGCACACGACTATTTTTATTAACTTTAAACATATATGAAAATTCAATTAAACTAAACTACACTACGAATAAGGAAATTTAACGAACTATGTCCACATATAACACTATTTATTGAAATTTATCATTAAGTGATTTTTTTTTTAAATTATGTCAACTCATACAAAAACTACGAGTACTTATTAATATGAATAATTATAACGTAATCACAATTATGGCTTATGCGATACGCACTATGAGGTGAAAATGAATGAAAATACATTTTTAAATTAAAGCATAACACATAATCGTCCCTTAAATTCTAACATACCTAAAAGCTACATTTTTGTCAGCAATATTTAATTTTTAGAATGCATTACAGCTACGTTATTACAACTACTGATTATTAATGATCCATTTTTTGAAGGGTTCAATAAACTATTCTTTATGTTTGGTTCATAATTTACAAGACCGAAGAGTAATTTTCACATTGTCTAATATTGTTTTAGTAACCGAATTATTTTATTATAAATTTATTCAGTAAAATGCCACTAAAAACAAAATAATTTTAATATAATTGGGAACAAGATTTTTACTTGTATTTTAATTATTAAAACCAAATCAGGATCGATCCATGTAAATGTAAATCCGGTGTTATAACCATCAGCTGTATATATAGGCGTGAAAAATCACAGGGGCAGAATATATCCGAAGTTTCTTTTTACGATACATGATCATACATCTACTAATTATTATAACAAACTTTTAAATTAAACATAATTCGAAACTTACATATAATTCTATTTTATTCACATAACGATATACAGACGAAATATATTAGTCGCATCATTAGCTCCTATACCTTCTCATACAAACCTATAGTATTCAAGATTCTAAGCTTACCATAAAAGTTACATATGACAATAAAAATTGAAGCATTTTTTAACACAACATTTACAGCAATATTTATTGATCAAGATCCACATTTGATTATTTTACATGCTAATAAAAGATTAAAGAAATAAAAACACCATTATTGTTTAATTTGAATTTTATTTTAATTTCGAAACTGTAGATATACCTGCGTCAGGAATATATTAATTTTATTTAGTTCGTGATTTATCGTAATACAAGCTTCAATGTAATACATTTAGCGCGCGATTTAAGAAGCACACCTTACTTTCTATTAAAAGCAGGAGGTATGATATAAAAAGTATATTTACATATTGTATTACAATACAAATCAATTTAAGCAAAAATCAAAACTACCTTAGAGGATACAGTTAAATACGGTCACTTTTATTTCGCAACACAGTTTACAAGAGATCCGAATAAAAATAGCAGTTTATGTTCGTAAAAAGATCATTGCAGTAGTCTACAATCTGGCAAAGTTTGAACAGAAAAAAGTATATATATAAAAGACAATATTTCTAGGTTTAAACGTTTTGCTAGTTTTAAACAGATCTTTGCTGATTGCATGTTAATAATTACACATACTTTTATATTTTTGGCGGCAAGAATAATTCTATTTTGTTATGTGATTAACATTTATTTGTGTACGTAACGTATATTATTGATTATAAGGCTATAAGGCTCATGATTCTTCTTGCCCCATCGACATATTATTGTATAATATTATAATACGAGTGTATATATATTTATGCAAAACTACTGGTATGTATGTATAGTTCAATAGATAGATCAGTTTCTTTATTTAATTTTAAATCGCCGATAAACGTTTTTAGTATGTCAAGAAATGTGTGTATGTGTTCGGCTTTTTAAGATAAATCTGCAAATAGAAAAAATCGTACTATTTAGGAAACGATTAAAAATATTAATAAACACGTATAAGACGGGAGATTTCAAATTACTTACAGCTTGGAACGGTTGAATATGTTCTTTGGATCTGGTCATAAGTGAACTTAACAAAGGCATCGTATTGTTCAGCTAATTTAGTGTTGAGCACTGAGTCGTATTCTTCACGAATTTCCGACTCTTTTTCCCTGAGCATGCGTTCGCATATCAATCCCACCTAATTAAGAGTTAACAAAAACACGTCATATTAAGTAAGATAAAAATCTAAATTCAATTGACTTTATTTCTAGATTCAATTGAAAAAAAAATACTTTTTATCCAAATATATACAATAGTATATCAATCACGATTCGTGACAAAGGTATTTTATTTAGTTTTATCTTGTGCTACTGAAGATGGGCGCATAGCGCTTGAAATGTACATCTGCCTACTTAATGCTTGTTACGGTATTTGGGTGATATTTTACATTACAAATATACCTGTTTAAAAGTGAATATGGGTTTCTCTGCGCGATGAGGTGATTCCGATAACTCTCCACCAGAACCGCTGTCGGAATTATCCGAACAAACGCCGTACTGCAATTGCCTGCGGCGCTGAAACCGTTTCAGCTCAGCACGAATATTGGCCGCCATGGATTCTAAGTTCATCAAACGGTTGAACAAATAATAATAATTTTGTAAGTTTCAATTTTGTGTACGATTTAAGTTTAGTAACTTAAAAAAAAGCAATTGTTTACAATTCAAATGCATGTCATCAATCAGCTGATGTCAATCAAATGTCAACAATGGAGGTACTTACAGTATCAATTACTCATATTATTGAATATATTCAATACAATTAGCACTCCAATACATACAAATAATCAGTAAGGGGAATAATTAAAGTAATTACGTAAGTACCTGGCGTCATTCTGCCAACAACGTCTGGGAAAGCCGATGGTTTCGGGGGTAAATACGGTGATCCTTGCTGGGATGTTGAGGGCCTATCTTTATTTGGACTGGGAGTTCCACAGAACGGTATGCAACGCCTTCGCTTAGGAGGCCTAGCGCCAAGGGCAGGCTCCCAATCTAAAGATCTCTTCAAAGTAGCACACGCCATTTGTAATTTTTATAGGAACACTTGTCAGTTCTACAAGTAGCACTAGGGAATGGAATAGTGTAAAATCTTGTCACAAACTGCTAACGTATTCTACAAAGGGCCGTGTAAATTTATATTAAGCAAAAATACCGCTTGCAAATTGCGATTCTGGTGGATTAAGAAATACAGAATAGTCAATATGGCGAGAAAATCGGATAGAGGACGACACTTTCAGGTTCTTAATTACGTTTTATTTGCAATCGCTACCATCGCTACCATTACAATTTAATTTTGACAGACGCAGGCGCAACCTGAGATATTTTATGAAAATACACTGCTACCAATAACCATTTACGAAAGTTGATATTCTGTATAAGAATTTTTAAATAACCGAAGACCGATATCTCTTAATTCATATTTAAATATATTACAAGAATATGTAATAAAAAACCACATTCTAATATGTTCATGAGGAAATGTTTAATCATAATTTCATTCACGTTGGTGAGTGAAATATATATGTTCGGTAAATACTTTAAACTGCATAATTTTTAGTGTACGATTAAGTTCGATTAAACTGCATAATTGCGGTTTAATTTCAGGTATATTAATAGTAGAAGAACCTTTGAAATGTTAATTTAATTCGAAGCAAAAATGTTGCTTAATTTTCTTAATAGTGATTATATTTTAATACAAATTTTAACTTTCATGGTTGCAGGTTTAATGCGACTATGTTCATTGTACTTAGTTCGTTTTGTTGGAGAACCTCATTTGAAGTGTATGTACACGTCTTGCCTTTTTTAAACACTTCAACAATTGAACATGACAACCATGTGAATAAGTAAAGCATTAAATAAATATATATAGTAATGGGAGGTCAAAAGTTTCAATACGATGAGAGTGGAACAACTTTCTTCTACTTTCTATTATCATTTCTGGCCTTAGTTTTGGTACCGGTTACGATATATTATTGGCCCAAAAAACAGAAAGAAGGTAAGCATTTATGAATTCATACTAATTATTATTACCGTTATTCGTGTACTTATTTAGATCCGACGCTAGAGAACAAACAATGCCAATGCCCCGGCTGTATTAAGAAAAAGGAATTTTTAAAACACTCCGAACCTTGGCGAGGGCCGAAGAACTGCTTCAAGATAGTTTTGATTATTTTTGGATGGATTATATTTTTTTATATTGCATATAAAGTATCGCAATTTGAGTATGAGTTGGCTAATTTTGATCCGTATGAAATATTGGGAATACCGGTTACTTCTTCTCAAGCGGAAATTAAAAGAGCCTACAGGAAACTATCGGTTATCCTTCATCCGGATAAAGAAACGGGAAATGAAAAAGAGTTTATGAAACTTAGTAAAGCTTATCAGGTATTTAGCGAAATATAGTATTTGCAAGCTTTATTTTCAAATAATTCGCTAATAACCGCCCTTATAATGTTCCGGTCGTCAATTATTTCATATGAATATTTACCACTTATATATTTAAGGCATTAACTGATGAGGAATCCCGTCGAAACTGGGAGAAATATGGTAATCCAGACGGACCCGGTGTTATGAATATAGGCATTGCTTTACCCTCTTGGATTGTTGATAAGGAAAATAGCGTTTGGGTATTAGGATTATACGCTTTAGTGTTTATGGTAGCTTTACCTGTTGCTGTAAGTTATTTTGCATGCAAAACAATATTTCATTTTAAAAATTATCAGTACGGTGTTAAATTATAATATAGAATATTACCCAAATACCATAACTCAAAGCATTAAGTATCTAGATGTACATTTCAAGCGCTATGCGCCCATCAGTAGCACAAGATAAAACTAAATCAAATACATGTGTCACGAATCGTGATTGATATACTATGTATATATATATGATATATTTATGGAAGATATTTATATATTGATATACTATATGATAGTATATCAATCACGATTCGTGACAGAGGTATTTTATTTATTTTTATCTTGTGCTACTGAAGATGGGCGCATAGCGCTTGAAATGTACATCTAGCTACTTAATGTTTGTTACGGTATTTGCGTGATATTCTATATTATAATATTTCTTTCATTTGTATCCACACTACAAATGATCTACTATTAAGCATTTTAATTCATTTATTTTATAATCCGTTGATTTTTTGCTTAAAAGTAAAAAAATAAAAAATTGTAGGTAGGAACATGGTGGTACCGTAGTATTCAGTTCTCGGGCGATAAAGTACTTTTGGATACAACGCAAATGTATTATTATTTCTTCCATAAAACGCCGAACATTGACCTGAAGCGAGTTATTATGATTTTGGCTGCTAGTTTTGAGTTTGATAAGAAATATAATTCGGAAATAATCGAGAGACAATCAGACAACGAAGAAGTTCCAGCGGTAAAAATATTTTATGTCGAGATAATTTAACACTTAATTTACTTATTTTTACAGTTAATTAAAGAGCTTCCAAATTTGAATGAGAAGAACAAGGAGCGTCCTTTGTGCTTCACATACAGCATAAAAGCTCGAGCTATATTACACGCTCACTTGCAAAGGATACCGTTAAATCCATTAACTCTAGAGCAGAATCGACGATATATTGTATCCAAATGTCCATACTTGATCCAGGAACAAGTTAATTGTGTAACGCAATTAATTTTGTTAGCTTACGCTCGAAGAAGTACGCTACTGTGATTTTATACATTCGCTATTAAGTATATTGTACTTTTATTACAGTCCAACGTTTACCGTCACTTGACAGTGTCGAAAATGTAATGAAACTGTGTCCTATGATCGTGCAAGGTTTAAAAGAATTTAAATCGCCTCTTATGCAATTACCACATATTAATGATGATAATATAAAATACTTTATGTCTAGAAAGGTATTAACGATCACGTGAGATAGTCATTTCAAGTTTAAGGACATTTTGTTATATTAAAAATACATTCGTGTTATTTTTTTTTTATAGAGAAATATTAAATCTTTACAACAGTTTGCTCAAATGAGAGGTGAAGAACGAAGAGTTACCTTGGGCAGTTTGTCTGATGAAGAATATAGTAATGTAATTAAAGTTTTAGGAGATATGCCTTATATTGATTTCCAAGTTGCATTTGAAGGTACTTTTAAGACATTTACTATTTAATTTGTGCACTTTATATTATACAAACTCTTAGACTAACGCACAGTGCCAAAAATATCAACTGATCAAAATTTAAACCAATTTGAAAGATTTGATGTTGACTTCCTCCAATTTTTGTCGTATCGATTTGAAATCTTCGATTTACTGTAGGAGCAATGAAAGAATACGATGTACATTTCTTTATAGTGATGGATGATGAAAAACCGACAGAAGTGACAGCAGGCGCTCTGGTGACTGTCACGGTAACATTAATGCGAAAGAATATGAGCAGTCTATTTGGAGATGATACGATTGAAGATCGTAATGTAACTGAAACGTCACGTGGTGTTGATGAGGATAAAGATGTTGCTGGTGATGCTCCATGTACTGACGGTGAAACTGGTAATAAAGTGGCTAATAAACCACCGGCATGGTTAAAGCAACGAAAAGGTATTTACGAAATTTTTTAAATTATATTTTTAGTACAAACTTAGGATCTAATATATCTATCCACTTTTATATACTATATATAACGAAATCAAATGTTTATACGTGTTCTATGTTTGCACATTTATATTCGTCGTAAAATATAATGTGAGAATCACCGATTAGAAAGATCAAAATCTATCATAAAATAATTGAAATAATTAGAAATATATAATACTTCATATATATCGAAACATTTCAAATATTTCCAGGTGTTTAAGAAATATTTAAGAAAAACAGTAAGAAATGTTTACAAATAACATCACAATATACTATTACATATTAGAAAATCATTATATTTATAAAATGTATTTTCTGTGAGAAATTTCTTTGGTTTTACCTTAAATTGTTATTAAAATTCAAAGATTTATTTGCAGTGGCAAAACATTCAAAAATGTATAACGCAAAAAGTTAGACCTGTTCAAACATTTTGTAAGCCTGTAAGTATAGAAATACAGATCTGTGTTGTTCCTCGTGTTATATTAATGTTTGTCTTCATGAGTGGGTAAATCGAGAAGTGGGACATTTGAGAATAAAAACGGAAGAATAATAGATTATGAATATATCGGAAAGAAATTATTTGATATTTAGTGCGAAGATATTGAGGAGAAATTCGTATGGTTTTTAAAAATTTAAACAGGTGGTGGTAAAAAGCCGAATAAAAAAACTGGAAATAAGAAACCCAGTGCAGTTTCCAAGGAGAATCACAAGAAAGCGGAAGAATCGCCAATTCCTGCAGGTAGCGGAACTGGTGAAAGTGATGGAACACCCCGAACTAGGGAGAAGCGCAGAAAACGCAAAGAGGAAGATGCTGACTCCGATTTCAGCGACAGCGCTGTTGAAACGAATAACGATCGCTCATCAGACGATGATATTAAATCTACAAGTCCCGAAGATGATGATAAAGTAGGTGATTTTAATGTATTTAATCGATTATTTTCGATATTTTCTGTAGAAGCTCAGGAACAAGTTAACTATTCAACTTTTCAAACTATCCCGACAAGGTAACTTTGTAAAATATTTATTTAGGAGTGGGAGAAGCTTCAGAGTAGGTTAAACAAACGGGAGAAAGTTTTAGAGGGTCGATCTAAAGCTTCCCATTCAGTGCATGCTCCATTATTTCCACTGGATAAACAGGAATATTGGTGGACGTACATTTGCGATAGGAAATCTAAGACGTTACTTTCTCCACCGTACCATATAACCAGTTTAGTTGATAGGGAAGAATGTCAGTTGAAAGTAAGTGTGTAAATATTGAGTAATCTTGCAAAACCTCAAGAATTCGATTATTTATAGTCCATTGTGTTTATTGTAATAATTTTTTTTTACGGTGTGTTGACATGTTTTTTTTTTACAAAAGTCGATTTACATAATTTGCTCATATAAATTACATAATATTTAATGTGGTCTAAAAATGTTTTACAATTATAATATTTGGGTTAAGTGAAAGAACAACAATTTATTTTTCTATCAATCACTTTTTGCGATATATATTATGTTACTTGTGTTGAACTTCGCCTTTTGTGGCAAAATTACGTTCTTTTTCTCTTTCATGTAAAATTTTCTTTTTCTTTTGCCCAATAAAGATTATTATTATTATTATTATAAATGTATAATCAAAATATTCTGCAAGCTTCTGAAGGCTTCAAATATTCTGAAGGCTTCAATTTCTTCAATCGTGTAAATCTGTTAGTTGACTTCAATGCTTGAGGAAAGTTATTATATACTTTAATTAATTTCGATATTTTTTATAAAACGCGACAGTTTTCCGCTCCAACGTGGACCGGTGTGTTTTCCATTTCGATATGTCTCAGATCTGATTCATATATCGGACTGGACCAGCAGCGGGAAATAAAGCTGGATGTTAAGGAAGCTCCAGCGGAGGTAACGGAACACCCGCAATGGGAGTTTGAGGATTCGGAACAGGAGGGTGGCCCGGGGGCGGAAGGCGCTGGTAACGATAGTGAATACACCACCGATGAAGATTTTCCGGACGATGAAAATGATTAGGTGATTTCTTTTATCATATGTAGGAAAAGAACATATAAAAACGTAAAATTCAAAATTCATCGATTCTGCACGGAAATGGGAACTGTAAATAAATTTCACAAAAAAAACCTTTGTGATATTTAGTAATCATATGATTGTGTTGAGTTCTGTTTTGAGTTGACAATTCTTTACACAACAGATCAAATGCAATTTGTGCGCTAAGTTTAATTTCTATCGTCACATAGGTCTTCTGTATTAAATTCTTCACTTTGTTAAAACATTTTGCAGATTTTACATACACATTCATTTCTGGTTCGAGTTTAGTTTAGGTTTAGTTGTAATATTTTAGTAATCTTTGAAAAGGAACGTGTACTTCAGTGACTTGCTTAAGTTTATTAAAATTCCAATATATAGAATATGTATGGCAAAAAATACGTACATATTGCAATAGTGGGAGATGGAAGTGTTTCTATGGGTGTTTGGTAATAAATGAAATTGTTTTGCAATGATAATATGTTTATATATATACAATTTATATTTGGTGTATTTCTATGTGAAAAATATACTTTTTAAAATCAATCGTTTAAATCGTTTGTAGTAAATGCAAATTAACAACTTTACCAATATCTAAAGTGAACTATTTCTTTACCTTTTTCGTTTGTTTATATAAACCTTTTCTATAAAATGCTGCGAATAAAAGATTATAGATTTATTTAATCAGTGGAGTTTATCATTTGAATTGATTATTTGAAAAATTATATTCATTTTAATGATATTTGTGAATTTGAAAGAGAATATGATATAGAAATTATTTTCATAAAATTTATTATATATTATGTATTTATTATAGGAATATACAATTATGTAAGTCAGTGTGTGAAAACTGTTTTCAAAATTAAATGAAATGGAAATGCACTAAAAATGATACGATAAGTCGTACAGTTTTTTGAAAATAATTGTATTATGAAAAACAAATAAAATGTATCACACTTTGTATTAATATATTCAAATTTGTTTTTTCAAAACACCAAATGCAAATATTTAATTTTATAAATGTCGAATTGATTTGAAAACAGACACAATCTTTAGAGATATAATATTTGTAAATAATCTTCATTTAAAATGCTCCTGCAAGATAATGTTTCAAAATGAGCACAACGTATGGAATCCACAGAATATTTAAATAATTTGACTGTGTTGTTTTTCTGATCTCTAAAGCGCGCTTTACTCGTTAGAAAGAAATTGGAACATTAATTACAATTACATAGTTCGATAGTTTTTAATTGAGGGGGTCAAAAGCAAATTGCGGGGGTGTGTGTGGCGAAAAGTAAGTTTTGAGAAAACGCACTCCACAGTTTATTCAGTTTTGAAAAATATTTTTTCCAACTATCCAAATATTAATTCCAACTTTTTGGAATTAATATTCACCGCTTCAACTGTTGGTGATATTGAAACTGCTCGTATAAAATAGCATGTGCAAATAAGAGATTGCGTTTACGTAACAATGTATGCTAAGCCTGAACTGAGCGCTCTGTGAGTTTGTGGTCGCGAAATTTTCTTAAACTTAATCGAAGCGAATATGAAAAAGTGTGTAATCTGTGTATCGTCACATACACCTAAATCTGAAACTAGTTAAATATAAAAACCACAAAGTGTATAATGCAAAATAATATTGTAAAATGAATTTATAATAATATTGAACAAATTCGTTTTCTGAAGAGTTTATGAAAATTTTATCAAAATTTAAATATTAATCCAATCTTCTGAAGAAAATCCACCAAGTGATAAATATGTGTATCAAAAACAAGGAAAATAATTTATATGGCAAAGGTTAACAAAGTAAAGTTTCTTCTAATGTAGTTTTTAATATTAGTTTTTTGTTACATGATAAAAGAAAAAACTAAAAATATGAATGGAAGAAAATTATCAAGTAGCGCCATGACAGCGTAATTAATTGCGTCTACATAACCTGTATGACATATGACATAACCTGTGTCTTGTATGATGCGTCCTCCGTTCGTATGGTAGAATAAGTTGAATATTTATTTACGTGATAATATTGCTCCAAATATGTTTGCAGGAAAGTCGTAGTTTAAATACCGCCCTTTATCATGGCCGGTAAAAACATGGAAAGCGATTTATATGGCACGAATTTCTCTACAGAGTCGATTAAAGTAATTGCCGAGAGCATCGGCATTGGCAATCTACCGGATGATGCAGCCCGCGAACTGTCCGAAGACATTTCATTTAGGATTAAACATATTATACAAGACGCCGCTAAATACATGCACCATGCAAAAAGGACGAAAATCCTAGCTAGCGACATTGATAGTGCTTTAAAAGCAAGAAATCTCGAGGTACACTTGTATAAGGATTTATCTACACATGGATTATTATAGTATACTTTATTGTAGCCACAATATGGATTTTATGCAGCAGAACCATTACCGTTTCGTTTTGCATCTGGAGGTGGCAGAGAATTGCATTTTATTGAAGAAAAGGAGGTCGATTTAAACGAATTGATTCAAAATGCGAATACCAAGGCTCCTCTAGAAATCACTTTAAGGAGCCATTGGTTATGCATTGATGGAATACAACCTACAATTCCAGAAAATCCTCCTCCGTTATCAAAGGAATCGCAAAAAGTTAGTGCAGGCATTGTATTACTTTTATTAAAGAGATGTTGATCACGTGTGCTTGTTTTCAGCTTGATTCTGTAGATCCAGTTAATAAATTAAATAAGCCTACGCTAGAATCGGCAGGCAAACCAACACTAAGCAAACAAAAACTCCGAAATGTCGAAACGGTACAAATTAAACAATTAGCTACTCACGAACTTTCCGTCGAACAACAAATTTATTACAAAGAAATTACGGAAGCTTGTGTTGGTTCGGACGAAGGAAGAAGAACGGTACCTTCAATTATTTCATTTTGGAAAGTATTACGTTTTTTTTTTATCGTTTTAGGAGGCGTTACAAAGTTTATCATGCGATCCAGGTTTACATGAAATGTTACCTAGAATGTGTACGTTTATTATTGAGGGCGTTCGAGTTAATGTGGTTCAGAATAATTTGGCTTTGCTGATTTATTTAATGAGAATGGTCAAGGCGTTGCTAGATAATCAAGCTTTATTTCTGGAAAAATATGTAAGTCATATTTTTATTCTTCAGTGTAGCGGCAGATACTAATAAATTCTGACGTGCGTATTTTTTAAATTCATATAAAATAGATTACTAAATAAACACGAACGGCGATATTTGTGTATATAAACTTAATGTAAGACATTTACAACGATGTCGTTAATTTATATATATATATATGTCTGGTTAGCCTGTTATTTTCAAACTTCTATCTATTTTGAATTTATTTTCAAAATTTAAAAACAATCTATTTTCATACAGATTATTTGCTTCTTTAAAAAAAAAGTGTGAAAGACGCAGAACTTTTACGTTTCCCTTTAGCTTCACGAGCTTATCCCTTCAGTAACAACGTGTATTGTGTCCCGACAATTATGCATGCGTCCAGAGTTAGACAACCATTGGGCTTTGCGAGATTTTGCATCTCGTTTGATGGCGCAAATCTGCAAGAATTTTAACACATCGACCAATAACATTCAGACGCGTGTAACACGAATGTTTAGTAATGCTCTATCGCAAGGCGATAAATTGCCATTGAGTTCTTTGTATGGGGCTCTTGAAGGCTTATCGGAGTTAGGAGCGGAAGTGATTAAAACGTTTATCGTACCTAGGATCAAAACTATAGGTAAGTTTAGTACTATAGAAGAATGTGAACTATAATAGCAGTTTTATTTTTTATTATCACTATGGTGTTAAATATTAGTATAAAATATCACCCGAATACCGTAACTCAAAGCATTAAATTACTAAATGCGCATTTCGAAGGCTGTACTCCCATCTTTAGTAGCACAAGATAAAAACTAAATAAATTACCTCTGTCACGAATCGTGATTGATATACAATTAAATAAATAAATCAACATGATAGAAGTATTTCAGAAGTGGCATATAAGATGACCTATAAATCTTTTAAACAACATAAATTAATTTAAAAAATTATCACTACGGTGTTAAATAATAGTAGAGAATATCACCCAAATACTGTAACTTAAAGCATTAAGCTAGATGTACATTTCGAAGGCTGATATGTGATATTCTATACTAATATAAATTAATAATTAACGAAACTAACAAGTAACAACAATAAATATTGGTTTGTCAAACCTAAAATAACTTAAAATAAAGTTAATAAACATAAAAATAGTTCTTATTAAATAAATTAAATAGACGAGATGAAATTGGGCCTGAATCTGAATTCATTAAATTAAATTTAGATTTATGCATATATATATACTTTCATAAGCATTTAATTCGAAACACTTTTAAGCAATTAAAGTGAACTAATTTGAATATGATGACCTGATTCAAAAATATGCTAGGCTACAGCACTTTTATCCGTTCTATTTAATCTGAAATGAGCTAAATGCTCCTTAAATCTAGTTTCAATAGGTCTACGTGTTTGTCCTATATATACCTTAAGACAACTAGAACAAGATATTTCATATATACCAGATTTGATTGAAATCAATCAAATCTTTGGAATTTCCTATAAAATTATTAAAATTTTCTTCGAAATGCGCATCTAGCTAATTAATGCTTCGAGTTACTGTATTTGGGTGATATTCTATACTATTGTAATAGTAGTAGTGTTCCTATATACATTTGGAGAAAAAAAGCAAAGAAAGGAAGGATATTTTACCCCAAAATTGGCATCTACTTATTAGGTGATCGTATCATGCAACATTTGGATGGTCCGCAAGTCTCTAACATCGACAAGAATGCGTCCAATCACATTAAATCGCTTCTAATCAAGGTGCTCGGACCGGTGATCAAAACGATCAAGTCGCCACCGGATTACCTGGAGGAATACCGAAATGATTACGGTTATTTGGGACCGGCGTTGCAGAGTGCCGTGCTCCGGGCACGTGCGCCACCGCCCACATCTACACCCAGCGTTGTCATGGGAGGAATTGGCAGTGTTAGTGGCACTGGCACTGTTGGAGTGGGTATTGTGGGCATGGGCGCAAGTACCGGTGGACGAGTGATTGGTAGTAGTAGCCAGCAGCAAACGACCATCTTGCAACAGGTGTGCCGCGACGATAATATCGATCGATAGATAAATTTTTATTGTTAAAAAAAATATTTAAATTTTTACAAACGTCAGAAATACAAAAATTTTAGATGAAGAAGTTTACAAGTTCAGTAAATACTTAAATTTATTTAACAAAATTGATACATTTTAGAATTTCGTCTTTATCACAATTTTAAAAGTGTATAGTTTGTATGCTTTTTTTAAAAGAAGCTTATATATAATATATTTTAATCTATCTCTAGATAATTTTCTTATGTTAGTAGGCAAGGCATTATAATACATTTTACAGCTGTAAATTTGTCCTTTTTGAGCCTTAGCCAATCTACAAAAATCAATATATACATCATTCCGGTTTCTAGTTAAGTACTCGTGATTATTTAAGTGTAATTGAAATTCATTCATATGATCGTGAGCAAATAATATGACAACGTTGATATATGTTACGTTTTAGACGTCGCAACAAGCTGGGAGAACAATCGTGGTAAATCCGTCTGGAAGTGGTGCGCGTGCGCAAGGTGCCAGCGTTGGTGGCAATCAATCGGCTCCGGGGAATCCAAAGATCCTGTTTGTCACACAACGCTCCAATCCTGGAAATGCACAGCAACAACAACAGTTACCACCGCAACCGCAAATGGTTAAGTTTGTACCGGGTAATGCCGGTGTTGGGGGTAAGCAGTTAAATATAAATGTGTATAATAATTCAAGTTGTGGGCGTATCGGATAAAAGTAGACAATATTTTGTAGACAAAAAGTTTCTTTTAAATTCTTGCTAACGTTTCGATTTCCATAAAAAAAAGTAAAAATTCAGCAAATTTACGTTAAGATATAAATAAACTTAGTAATACGTACACTCACGTTATTAATAAAATGTTAATATAATCAGGTTCCTTTACTAGAGTTTTGTAATATGTACTACTTGTTTTCCTGTGTGTAAATTGTCACTACATTATGTATGCACTAATTTGATTGACACACTGAATTTGACAGCTCATAGATGGCATATTGACTGTGTTGAAGACATGGCCACTTGGGTCTAGTTCCATAATTATTTAACAAAAAATATGTGAATCATTAAAGTGATAGTAATATAAGTTTATATAAGTGATAGTAAAATAACATAAGTTTGAAAGTATTACGTAAAGAATTAAATGTCTGTTAAAAAATGTTATATATTAGGCGATTGTAATTTTAAAATTAAAAAGTACTATGCATGGTGTGATGACGATGGAGTGCGATTAAAGGATTGACGAAATTGGTTATTTAATAAATATTATGTAATGTTCTTAGATCAATGAATTTGAAGTATGCTAATAATTAAATGTTAACATGTTCTTATTTGTTAATCTAATAAATACTTTAGCTGTGATAAAGATATTGAGAAATATATTGAAACCTTAGCAAGAATTTAAAAGAATTTTTTTGTCTTCATTGTCCGATACACCCACAACTTGAATTATTATTGAACATTTCCGGACGTCAACAAATTATGACATAAATGTGTATATTTCTAATGATATGATTGTTCCAGCTTTACATCCAGCGCAGCAGCCTAAACTCATTGCGGTCCCTACAGCCGCCAGCAGCCCCGCTTCTATGGTAAGTGGCGCTGTTAGCGGAGGCATTGTTGCATCTCAACAGCAACAGCAGCAGAAGTTGGTTATGGTTAATGTAGCGAATACAACGCCGGGATCCACAGCGACGAATGTAGGCGGGAACATGGTGGTCAATACGCAGCAACAACAGCAACAGATTATCGTGGATCAACCTTCAATTACTGTACTAACGAAGGGCGCGTTTCAACCGAAACAGGTGAGCTATTGACGCGTCATAGAGTATATTATTCATGTTTTTAAGTTTTGATGCTTATAAATATAGATAATAATAATTTGTTTGTGGTAACAATTAATAAAGCATCGTAATAGTATGGAGCTTTGTTTACTTCAATTTTAGGCGGTTCGTTTTAAAATATTTTTTGGTTTTGTATTTTTCTGTTTGGTTTTTAGTTTTCTGAAGCCCAAGTTGATGATTTGTCCCATCTCGCTTAATTCTAGGTAAGTTAATTTTTTTTATCGTTTTTTATACATACAAAAATTAATCTACTTTTTAATACCAAATATAATTAATTTATAAATTAAGTAATTACTGTGTCAAAAATGGGCGCTTATACAATTTCTTCAATATCTACAATTATAAATACTGTCTAAAACTTGTACATATTACCTAAGTATGTACAAGAAATGCAGAATACCACATAATTAAAATAATATAATTCTTTTCGCGTACAGCCAGTTTCGTTTGCGAACAAACATACTTATTATTGATCTTTTTCAAAAGCAGCATTATCGTGTCCATGTTCCACATCAACTTTTATTTCATTATCGTCCATTTTGGATAATTCTTCTGAAGTTGACGTGTCAGTGTGGCATTCATCTTTTGTGGCTTGCTCATAGCAATTCTTTGATATTTCTCGCAACTGGGCAGTCATAGTAGGACCAGTTTGTTGAACCATCCCCGTAAAGTGTCCGTTTTCACTTTGCAACAGTACATGGGGATGGTCAAACTCGATCATTTCACCAGAATCCATCACTAACACTTTGTCCGAGTCCATGATGGTATTCAAACGATGCGCTATTGTTAAAACCGTGCAGTGTGTGAATTTCCTTCTAATAGTGGTTTGGATTAAAGCATCAGTCCTAGAATTTCGAAAAAATTCTCAATCTTAGCAGAATAAATTTTACATATTGAATAAAAGTGGATTTAATAAGGTGATTTGTGAGAACTCTGTTGATTTTGTAATAAATACCTGGGATCAACGTTAGCAGTTGCTTCGTCCAAGACCAAAACTTTGTTGTTTCTAAGAATTGCTCTAGCTAAACAAATTAATTGCCTCTGGCCAACACTGAAATTTCCACCACCTTCATCTACTAGAAAATCTAGAGAGTTAATCGATTCTTTCAATTCAACCTGAAATATTAATTATTGTTGAAAAGTAAAGTTAAAATAATCTTCTTCAATCTTTCGCACCTCTTCCAATGAATTCCATAATGCGGCATCATCGAACTCGCCAAATGGATCCAGATTATATCTTAACGTAGCTGAGAATAGTACCGGTTCTTGTGGAATAATCGAAATGCGCTTTCTTAAGTCATTCAGACCTAAATTCTGAGTGTTAATGTTGTCTATGTCAATGTGTCCCTCAATCGGTGCGAGTCTGAATAAGGCGCTTATCAAAGACGATTTGCCAGCACCAGTTCTGCCAACGATACCAATCTTCTCACCAGGTTTAATATCGCAGTTTAGACCACGCAGAACTGGAGGTTCCGTGGGGGAATAACGCAAAGACATTTTCTGGAATCGCACGTGACCTTTTGGTGGCCAAGAGTCGTCTGGTTTCTTATCTAAACAGAATACTTTTTGAACGTGGATACTTGCATTATTTAATTAAAGATTAGGAGTGGTAGGAAGACTTTTTGAATCATTGAATAATTTTTTAAACAAGAATTACCTGCTGGTGTGTCAAATGGACCTTCTTTATCCAATTTAGTATAATGCAAGACTCTTTCTACACTGGTCAGTTGGTTAACTACTTCAGCACTTTGTCTCATACCGTATTGTAACATTCCAGTCAAAATTAGAGATTGAGAAATAGCTAAACCAACCATGCTACCACTTACCGCGTCAGAATCTACATACGAAAAAGTACATATTTAGGCAAATCGTACAAATAATGACCAGAAATTTGGTCTAATTTTAGGATAACGTCAAATCAACGTAAAAATTCGTACATTGGTGTAGTAAAATAAAGCTGAATGTAATTACAGCTGTAAAAACGACGCAAATCATGTCTAACCAAAGACCAAACGAAGAAGCGCAGGAAATGGTTAAATACCAAGCACTAGTATGAAGATCTTGGTGCTTGTCGAATTGCTGGATAAGAATTTGTTCTGCATGTGACGCTCTGATTGTGGTAATGCCATTTAATGATGAGTTTAAGTGAGAAAACACTGGACTCTTAGCTAAAACCGACATGCTTTGGACTTTCTTGAACAAATATATCTGAAAACTTACCAATTCCTTCAATATGCTTGATTATTCTCACAGTTCTCAAGTACACTTTCCGAAGTATCATAAATACTGCACCAAGAACTATAATAGCTATGATCATCCAATAGTTAGAAATGGAAATGATAACTAAAATTCCAATCATTACCAACATGACTTGAATGGCTTCGATTGCAACTCGAGGAAGAGCCTCATCAACAGCACCTAGAAATTATCAATATATTATATAAAAGTTGGATACAAATGCTATTTATTTTATAAAAAAGTATTAAATTGCCAGAAGACTTACCAATATCTTTTGCAAAACGATTCAAAACACGACCACATGGATTTGTATCAAAGAAGCGCATTGGAGCTTGCAAAAGACAACTGAACATTTTATGATGTATTCTCGTGGAAGCGTTCATGCAGACTTTGAAGAATAAGAATGATCGCAATATGGTAAATAGGATGATACCAATTATTATTCCTGAAATGTACAATAAAGTGGTGCTTTATACGATAGGACTATCGACAATAATTGTTTATTTGTCCTAATATTAAGAAATCTTTGATGAAGTACCTGTGTAGACAAAAATCGCATTATTAGTGTCAATTGGATCACCAAGAATAGAATCGCTAGATTCATAAAATTGGTTTATGTAATTGATAGGTCCAGCTTCTTTTACATAATAAATCGTTCCACCTGTAAACATCATTTCGTAACTTTTGTCATCATTGGCATGTTTTGCTGCTTCTTTATTCGTCCTAAAATTTATCGTCTTCGTATTCCTAAAAGTTTTATAATTTTGGATACTTACCAATAACTGACCCAATAATCTGCACAACTGCACAACACTTGACCAAAAATAATAACGAATGCCACGATGAAAAGGGTACAATAATTTCCAGCTGCCTTAATATATTCTTTCGAAGCAGATTCTCCAACTAGTTCCAGTTCTTCTTCATTAACTTCTTGGATTTGTTCTTTTCCACCTTCTCCAGATTTAACACTCTAATAAATGAAATATTTTGTATTTCATATGCATATTTACAAAGTGATTTCTTACATCTATATTAGAAATTACTGATGGCTGGGACGTTAACAAAACTTTTTTTGTGGGAGTTTCGTTCTCTTCGGTGGTCTCATCAGCTGCTACTAACATTTTTGTAAAATCTACATCACTTTTTGATAGTTCCTCAAAAGTACCTTTGGCTTCAATTTTTCCCTATAAAACCGACGAAATTATAAAAATTGTTATTAACTGTACTTTTTTTAACTTACACCATTTAGTACCACAATGATATCTGCCTTTTTCAAAAATTGTAATTGGTGCGTTACCAAAATTCTGGTTTTTCCTTTCAAATATTTCATAACACATTTTTCGAATAAGTGTTTGCCTACATGAGTATCGACAGCGGACAGAGGATCATCCATAAGATAGATGTCTGCATTCCTGTAAACCGCCCTTGCTAAGTTAATTCTGGCCCTTTGCCCACCTGATAGGGATACACCCCTTTCACCAACCAAAGTTTTATCTCCGTAAGGTAGTTGTTCAAAATCTGGCAATAACGCACAAACTCTTGTTACATTCTGGTACAGTTTTTTATCGTATTCTTTTCCAAATAGAATGTTATTTCTAACACTTGCAGCGAATAACCACGGTTCTTGAGATGCGTAAGAGATCTCACCGTTTATTTTAACACTGCCCGATTTTGTAGGTAATTCGCCAAGTAAGAGTTGTAGTAAGGAACTTTTTCCAGAACCTACTGGACCTATTACGGCACACAAAGTCCCCTTTGGAACGTCCAAGTTGAAATTATTTATAGTTTCATGATCTTCTGTCCAAGAGGCATGAATTGATTCCAAAGATATTCCCTCTTGTTGGTTTTTTTCGATTTTAGATTCTTCTCTTTCTTCCAACATCATAAATTCCCGTAATCTTTTGACAGAAACTAACGTTTCTGCTCCCAAAGAAATGGCGGCTGGATAAAATATCGCCAAAGCCAATTGTAACAAGTTAAAGAATTGCGACATGGAGAACACCTTATCAGCGGATATGACATTATCCGTTAGCACATAAGTTATGATTGTTAGGAAAAGTGTTGTTCTTTCTATAAACACCATGCAACTCATGAAGACACCACGCAGGTATGAGGCGATGGTTAAAGCCTTAATTTCATCTCTTCGAACACTGCTGACCATGGTTTCGAAAGGTTTTTCCCATGCGTACATTTTGATCACTTGAATACCAGAAATGATTTCGTTCATGAGACGAATCCGCTTATCAGTTCGAACTGCAATTTTACTGCGGTATTTCGACGCCTTCATACCCAAAATACCTAGTCGAAATTAAAGAAATGAGGCCAGGTCATTTTCTTACTTGTACTTTATTTTTAATAATTATTGTTAGTACCGACCTAATTTAAATACCTTTTAATTACATTTACGGAAAAAAAATTCCGTAGAATTGTAACGTTTCGTCACCTAAATTTGACAAAGTGATTCAATGAAAAATTAAGATGAGCATATTAGATTTAGAGCTTCTTTTTTATTTATTAATAACTGCAAAAATGTAAAAAAAAAGCAAAATGAAAAAAGATGATGCTTTTCTTGAGCAGCTGTCTAAATAAACTTCCGCCGAATATCCGAATAGCTTAGTGGGGAAATTTGCTGTCTATATTTTGGTGACAAAACGATTAATTAAACGCTAACCTTGTATAGGTAAGGTAAAAAGCAGCATAGATAAGATCCCAGATAGGCAAGAGATACCGACAGCATCCCAAATGAAATAGGTAACAAGTGCCACTTGGAACGGCATGATCCAAAGGAAATGCAACGCAAACGCTACCTGATCGAAGCGCATCACATCATTCCCCAGTAAATTTACTATTTGACCTGCTGCTGTCTGCCCTAAGGCCTTCTTGTTCAATCTTAGCATCTGTTATTGATATGAACAAACACATTTTGATGTTTTTTTTTTAAATTATATTCCAATTTTAATACAAACGGATCGAAATGAAAGCAATTTTCATATTTGCACATTCACACAAATTCCATTTTTGTCAAAAGTTAAAAATTAGTAAACAAAATTTCAAGACCAGAAATTTTAATTCTAATTATTTCATTTTTTTGTATCATTAGCTGAGAATGTGCTAATTTTAACTATTATAATGCAAAATGATGTTACTTTAACTAACAAAATTATTTTGCATAAAATAACTTTACCAAATTTACGTTAATATTGTACAAATTTGACTTGATTTTAAACTATCCAAAATATTAGTTATTTTAGTCATTAGTGAAAATATTAAATATTAGACATCGTTAGTCATTTTGCGTGTTTGTCTAATTATTTCATAGACTATTCGTTTGAAATGACTTATAATTAAAATAGTTGGTTAATTAGAATCGTAAAGTTTTCATGAAGTTGTAAACTTCTCTTTTAATCAAAAATCATTCATTTAAATGCGTTTGTGTGATTTATGATAACGTTAGAAAATAAAGTAAATATGTATTAATTAGAATCTAGAAATACATTTGTACTTGAAAAGTTATCATTTTGATATAAGACAATCATTTTCTTATACGAATATGAACGAATAATAAATGTACGCGTTTTTATAATATTCTTTTAAATAATATATTATATCGAAGGTACTTTAATTGATTTTACATGCATTAACAAATGATGGCAAAAATGTTACCTTGTTAATTCGATAATTTTTACCTTTCTATAAACCAATGTAGAAACTGCGATTCTCACTCTCATTCCGATAAGAAGTTGACCGAAACTACAATGATGATTTAGAAATATGATTAATACTGAAAATACAACTAAGATTCCTCCAGATATGTACATCTTCAGATATAGATAGTCTTCGTCGTTATAATCGTCAAAAAGACGAATTAAATATCCTAGTACGACTGGTTGGAGCGACCTAAAAGATTTTTTATATTACAAATATTTCATTTTTTTGCATACTTAATAGTCAAAATATGTAAAACCTTTAAATTTGTTGAAAACAAATAACAGATTAAACAGTTAAACATTCAAATTTTTGCGATTTTTATCGTTTTTTTTTAGCAAATTACAATATGCAAATGAAAAAAAAATTAACGGCTTCTTTTAACAAAGTGTATATTTTACCTTAATCCAACGAATTGTATAAACAACAAAATTCCCCAAAACATGTAGCTCCAAAAGAATGTTTTAGAAATTGCTTTCAATAAACTAGGCTCCTTATTTTTTGCTTTGCAATATTCTACTTCTCTATTCCAGTGTCCTTCCAGGTTGTCTCCCAAATGGTCAGATTTGTCGGGCTTGAGCGTTTTATAGAGATCCAATAGTTGCAGACCTCCTTTTTTGGACCCCTGCCGATATAAATTAATCATCCAACTAAAAATATATAAATCGATTTATTTTTTAAAGATTGTATAAGTATCAAAAATATTCAAACTATTTATATTATTAAATCGGCTCTCATTTTCTTTTTTTGTGGCTTAACAATTTTTATTTTCACATTAATGTACAATGAAAAAGTCTTAGTCTTGTGAAATTTATGGTATTAGTTTTATTTTCATTGTGTTTACTAAAATCTAAAATAAAGTTTCAGCCTGAATTAGAAATTTAAAATTGGCATTTGTATTAACTTTTTCAAAATTGTAGCACAAGAAGTACTTAAATAATGAATTTTCTTACGTGAAAAATAGCTTTGAAACTATATTCGCCTTTTTCTTGGGATTATCTTTCGTTAATTCCACTCCAGAATCCATATTTTTGAATTATTGATTACTATATTATAAATTCGAATTTCAGAATACTGTTATAAATATTTTTTAAACTTTTTACTTATTAAGTACAATTCAAATGAGTATTTTTTTAAACTTTCAGACGACGTGTTCGGCCGAGAAGTTCAGTACAAATGATGCGCGGGATTCATTTGTAAATGTGTTATCTATAATGAAAATAGCTGAATACACCAAATTGGCTAATTGTAAATCAAATTTATGAAATTTGTACTGTAATTAGTGTTGTCGATTTTTGATGATATTGATAATTTTTCAAAAATGTAAGATTGTTTTAACACGACGTATCTCCAAAAATAATTTTATTTAATACCGTTTTTATACGGTTTTTAGTTTAGTATAAATATTAATAATCACATTTGAAAAATTGAAAAGATAAAATAATATTGAATGACGTAAGTAATATTTTAATTCGGTGAATATATTTTAAGCTGGGATATTTAGTTTCATATTTTTCTTGCGCTTCTTAAATATTTTATTAAAATGATAGAAGGTTACAAAATCAAACTCGTCGATATTAACGAACTTTATCGAGTAGAGGAGTAAGTAAACAACAAATAATTATTTTTAAAAATACTTTTATATTTTCCACAATCCTAGGCACTTATTTTAATTTTTTTACAAGAATAACTAAGCAGCCATATAATATTGTTTACGTATATAATTGCCAATTTGAAATTTTAATAACTAAATTAAATCACTGGACAAATTCAATTAATTTGTATTATAAAAATATAAGGGGGATCTATTTTGTAGTTCTATTTTAACAATATATAACTATTTAATACATTTTTACAGTATTTTTTAAGTAGTTTTTATTTAGGTCAGAAATATTGCAAATTACTATAATATGCCATCAAAAATAGTTATTATATAATTATATATTTTCATTTATTACAAATGATCACAATTTTAATTATGAGCATCTTATAATCTATATTTTTACTTTGGTTTATCGGCACATGCATTCTGCTTTTTAATGTACATATAATTAATACACAGCCCATATTATAATTGTGTACAATATTTTGCCGAATCATTTTCACTAACATACATATTGTTTTCATTATCGCGTACTTAAAAAAGATTTAGGTGAGTTTAAGTCAGTAGTCTAGATCTAATAATTTATTACACCACGTTTTATAAAATTATTATTTAAATAGTTTTGTAGCTATATATAAATACCATCTAATAAAGTAGTCGAATCGCTTTTCCATAATAAAATTTACAACAATTTAGATATTTTAAATTATATACATGCTTTAAATTAAATATATTTAAAAATGCATTTTGGTAGGAACCATAAATATTAATGCTGCTATAAATATAAGGCACAGATTTTGATAAATCGATTATTATTTGATATTTGAACGATTATAATGCAATTTTGTCCTACATAATAATGAAGATCATAATCTGAGTACTCATTCAGTGAACCCTTTCAAAATTTATCACAAATATTGTATCGAAATTACGATAATCTAATCCAATAATACGAAACACGTTTTTACATTTATGACTTTCGAGTTTTTATCAAACTATGTTTGATATTAGCGATATGTGAAGAACATCGCTTCTAATTTTTATTCAACACTTTATTTCGAAATAGCGTTTCATTTTTCCGAGACAAATTCTTAGTTTTTTCTAGCTAAATATTCGAATATTTGATTCATAAGAATATTAAGCGTATTTTTATTTTTATATTGTTTTTACAATTACAGCATTTTTTTTTTTTTCAATTTGAAGTCGAAATTACTTTTTTAATTCCCTTTTTAATTTATTAAAAATTCTACTTACACTACAATCAAAATATATTTCAATTAGATTATCTTCGTTCCTTAAATTCATTTCGCAGTTTCTACAAGTAAACTTCTTCAGGTACTTCATTTTTAGCTACGTAGCTCTGTATGGCGACTCTCTTTAGTTGTTCAGCACTTGCTTTGCCAGTTTGAGCGACCATTTTAGAAAACCTACTATTTGGATTCTTGAGCAACAGATATGGATGGTTAAATTCGGCCATTATACCGGCTTCCATTACTAATACTTTATCTGAATCCATAATGGTATTCAATCGGTGCGCTACCGTAAGGACAGTGCAGTCCTCAAACTTGCGTCGAATCGTTTTTTGAATCAGGGCGTCGGTTCTGAAAGGATTAATTTTATGATTAATAAAATATCGAGAGATTGTTACTGCTAAAAATTATATTGATAAAATCACTAGGACGCATCTAAAGTATTTAAACAATTATTGATAATTGTTTTAACGCAACGTTTACTTAATAATTATTGCGACTGTCAACAAAACGTTAGTTTAATTACTTTAAAGATTTTTTTAATTCAATGATATTTAAATTGATAAATGTGTTTAAATTGTGTTGGAATTTATAAATTTCTAAGTTGTTGTAAGGTCATAATTCATACTGTGGGTCAACATTTGCTGTTGCTTCATCCAGCATTAATATTTTATTCTTTCTGATAATTGCTCTGGCTAAACAAATTAATTGTCTCTGACCAACGCTATAATTGGAACCTTTATCCATAACTCGACTCTCCAATCTATTAATCGAGTTGTTTATATCTTTTAATTCAACCTAAAATAAAACGTATTCTTTTTAATTCTCAGAAGAACTTCTCGAAATCCTGTGGATTATACCTCTTCAATAGCTTTGTATAATTCATGATCACTGTATTCATCAAACGGATCCAAATTGTACCGAAGAGTACCAGAAAACAAAACGGGATCTTGCGGTATAATTGAAATTTTCGAACGCAAAAACTGTAGCTCCAGATTTTCGGTATCAATCGAATCAATTTCTATTTCACCTTCAACGACTGCTAATCGGAACAAAGCTGAGATCAATGATGATTTTCCAGCGCCGGTTCTGCCAACAACACCTACCTAAAAATCGTCTAAAATACTGAAACCCACTAAATTATATAATAAAATACCTTACCTTCTCTTTGGGTTGAATTGTTATCGTCAACTCCTTAAGTACCAGCGGCTGCTCCAAGGCATATCGCATGCCCATCTTTCTGAACATAATTTTACCTTGCTGGGGCCACGCTTTTGGTGGATTCTTCGCCACCAGAGGCTGCTTCTCTTCGGGCAAAAGTGTGTACTCGAGCATTCGTTCAACTGACATAAGTTGGTTAGCAACCTCAGCCGATTGGCGCATACCCCATTGTACGAGGCCTGTCAGGGCGGAGGCCTGAGTTATGGCGAGTCCTACTTCACCACCAGACATCACTGAAATATAATATTAGATGTAATACAGGCAGCTAGTAAAAATATGATTAAAGAATTTTACAGTAGTGAGAAGAACTAGATATATTAAGGTATGCTGACAATATACCTATTTAAAAGACTTTTGCATGTGCATTATAAGGTATGCAAGAAGTAATGACTAGCGAATTTAATATTAAAATAAGTAGACGATTAATGAAAGTTTAAATAGCAAATGATAAAGTCAATTTCCAAATGCAAACAATATAGCAAATATAATACACTTTTAGTTTAAAAGGTGTTGATTTTACTTACAATTTCCAAACGTGAGAAAGCTGAACGTAACCAAAGCAGTAAATAAGAAGCACAAAAGATCTAAATAAAATCCAAAAGCCGAAGATGCCGAAATATACATATACCAAGCACTCGTGTGCAGATCTTGGTGTTTATCAAACTCTTGTTTCAACACATCTTGCGCCCCATAAGCTCGGATTGTTGTTAAACCTTGTAGAGTAGCATTTAGATGTGTAAAAACTGGACTCCGCACTAAAATAATATTATATATACACAAACTGTTTATAAGGAGAGAATTGTAATGCTTACAAATTCCTTCCAAGCGTTTAATATTCTTAGAAGACTTTAAGAATACTGCACGTAAAAAGAAGAAGACGATAGATATCACAGCAACTGGTATAAGGAAGAACGGATTTACAATCGCTACTAATAGTAGAGATCCAAACATTAAGAGAATGATCTAAAACACAAATTAAATTTTAAGACTTAATTAATAAAAAATAAATAGATTTTAATTGCAATTGCACGTATTTTATAATAAAGCTAAGATCTTTCGATGGTTTTTACCTGTCCCGCATCCAAGATACCTTTCGGTAATAATTCATCAACGCTTCCGATATCTTTACTGAAGCGATTTAAGATTCTCCCACTGGAATTTGTATCGAAGAATCTCATGGATGTTGCAACAATTTTATCAAACATATTATCGTGCAACCGTTGACTGCTCAACATCGCCAGTTTATAAAACAACATAGACCGGAATAAAGCTATAACAAACAATAATCCGGTCAGTCCACCGCAAATGTAGAGATAACTGTACGTTGAGAGTTGTGCAGGATCTTCAAATAATCGCAATTCCTCACTAAACGTTGAGTTGGTTGATAGATTCGATGTGTGACGCTTTTCTTCAATGTTGATCCAGAAACTGACAAAGTAATCAACTCCGGAAGCAGCGACTTGCGTTAGGACGTATAGGAAGAGAACGATAAATACGAAACAGCAGTTTCCCCCTTAAAATATATTTCGTAATTGTGATATAAAATCATTGATATGATTTTCACAATCATGCTATCATTATTAATTAATTTTCGAAACACCAACAGGATTAATGCTCCGATATATACAGGTTAATTAATCTTTGCAGGAAAAATAAAATTACCTGCTAATAGATATTTCAAAAATAACGACCCCTTTATCTTTCCTTTTGAACTTTCTTCTTGCATTTCCTTAGCTTGGATTTCATCATCTTGGTCTATATCAACACTAGATTCTAAACTATGGCAACTTGATACTGATACGGATTTACTCTAAAAATGAATAATACTTTCCTTAGTGGAAGAGTATGGCTATCCCAGAAACAATGCCACAAGCCTTTTTCCATTATTAGTATTTTTTTAAATAATTAATTCCCAGGGAGTACATTATAAAATGTTTTTAGTTGTTAACTCACTCTTATTGACATTTTCCTGGAGTTCTTAACGGTCTCTATTAATAACTCCTCTTCGGTACCATCGGGTTCTTTATTTAATAATCTGGCGTATTCTGTATTATCACTATTTGCTAATTCGGTAAAAGTTCCTTCACTTTCAAGAGAACCCTATTGAAGAAAATAAATTTCATGACTATGAATTGTTGTTACTGTGAATTTTATAAATATGTTCAAAACGGTTCGAGGTGATTTTTCTATTTTTACATTAAAATGTAGAAATTTGAAACTCCCGAAAAAAATATGAAAATAATTCATTTTCTTCGTTCCGACAATGGATTTTGGTAAATACAGAGGGACTATTAAAGTAAACAAATTTAGTTACATTTTTGAGGATAATAATTTTATCCGCTGATTTGAGGTAGTGGACTTGGTGCGTGATTAAAACTCGCGTTTTATGTCGAAGAAACCCTTCGATACATTGTTCATAGATGTGTTTGGCCACGTGGACATCAACAGCAGACAGCGGATCATCTAGCAAGTAAATATCCGCGTTCCTGTAAATAGCTCGTGCGAGATTAATTCGAGCCTTTTGGCCACCGCTTAGAGAAGCACCTCGATCACCTAAAATACGATTTTATAATGTAAACCTGACAGCTTAAGGAAATAAATTAACTGACTTGAAAATATACATAACTAAAAAGAGTTTCTTGGAAATACACCATTTATGTAATTGTAAGAGTGAAAAATATTCTATCCCTGAAAATGCTCTAGTTTAAATCGAACAGATGTACATGAAAATGTTTAACACTTCGATAATAGTCTTACCTACGATGGTTCGGTCTCCATTTTCAAATTGTTCGAAATCTTTTTCCAGAGCGCAAACACGTACAACATCATTGTATCGTTTTTTATGATATTCGTTGCCAAAGGTAATATTTTGACGAATTGTAGCACCAAAAACCCACGGTTCTTGACAAGCGTACGATAACGAACCACTTACGGAAATATTACCGCTTACGACATTCAATTCGCCTAAAATCGATTAGTGGATATTTAATATTTACAAGTTTTAACAATTCTTTCTGCGCAGAGCGATTTTAACAAATCTTTTCAAAGAAATAATAAGGTTTGCAAATTTTTGCAACGGTTTTCAACTTAATATAAAATATAATACGGTATATTATATTATATTATATAATCGGTATGTATATTTTTAACAAACCGTAATTTATTAATCTATTTCATAACGCACCCAATATTGTTTGTAGCATCGAACTTTTCCCGCTACCAACAGGTCCAATAATGCCTAAGAGTTTTTCTTTTTCGACGCGCAATTGCACAGAATTTAAAGCATTTTCCATACTACCGACATCCCATTTAGTCGTTACTTGGTCCATACGTATTGCTATATTATTTTTCTCAGACTTTTCATCATTAGTTAGTTCATTATTGTTATCACCCCGTGTTTGGTCCACGAATTCTTGTTGTAAAAGATATTCTTGAAGACGTTTAATTGATACAAGCAGTTCAGCAATTTCAGAAATACCTAGACAGTGCAGAAATCTAGATTTAATATAGGAAATAATATTTCTTCTCAATAAATATTAATTAACAAATTTTTATCAAATTACTCATTTTATTGTCGAATTAAAAAATTGCTTTAAAACTGAACTAAAGGAAAATTGATGTTTTTTCTGGTCGGTCTAGGATCAAATTTGTAGGGCGTTAGTTAAAATATTTGCTATAAAAATTATTTGGCTTTTACTACTTGTAAATTGTTGACAGATTCTTACCTCTAACGAACATTGAGCTCATAGTTTGACTCAAGATATTGAAATAACACATAAAGACAAATACTCTGCTAGCTGTTATCTCAATCCCAAGAAAGACCATCGCCAATAAAGATACGAACAACGCAGCTCTCGTTGTGAACAAATTAAATGTCATGAATAACCCGCGCACGTACGAAAGCTTCGTAATTATCTTCAACTCCTTTATCCGAGCGGTCTTTACTAATTTGGCAAACGGTTTTTCCCACGCATACATTTTTATTACCTAAAGAATATTTTCTCTTTATAGAATAAATATAAAAGTAGTGATATTGTTTAAACTAATAAGCTTCTTCATAAATATGGTGACTTCCGTCAATTTATTATTTTTTAATACTATTGTGCCATTGAAACATACGTTTGGCTTACACAAGTCAAGACCGCACATAATTGCGAAGAAAATCATCATATTTAAATTCATTTCATACAAATTAGAGTCGTTTATTATTACCTGAATTCCGGCTATGATTTCATCCATAAGTCTTACGCGTTCGTCGGTCTTATAAGCGGTCTGGCGTCGAAAGATTGAAGACAGTTTGCCAGTATAACCTGTCGAGAACAAATTGGTTACACCAACTTATACAACAAAAGCTTTGGCGATGAAATAATCAGATAAAGTTCATATAGCTTTCAACATGCACTGACAAAGTCGTTAATCTTTAAGTTTAATGTTATTCTTAGTTCGGACACCTATTTTTATATATCTCATGCTGTGCTTATGAAAGCTGTGACCAATTATGACTTTGATATACTTCTTAGAAAGATATGTTAATAATAAGAATAGTCGAACACAAAGATTGATACTATACAATCCACGAAGTTAAGAAGTTACTTTTCGGAAGAGATATTTTAGTTCATTTTTTTTGTGCTGTATAGGTATAGGACTTTTTGTTCCAGTAGGATTCAAAACACCCTTAAATTATTTAAAAAATTATCACTACGGTGTTAAATTATAATATAGAATATCACCCAAATACCGTAACAAGCATTAAGTAGCTAGATGTACATTTAAAGCGCTATGCGCCCATCTTCAGTAGCACAAGATAAAAATAAATAAGATGGGCGCATAGGGCTTCAAATGTACATCTAGCTACTTAATGCTTGTTACGGTATTTTGGTGATATTCTATATTATGACAGTAGTACTTCAAAATTGGCATATAATATGACCTATAAATCTTTTAAAAACAATACAAATTAAAAATTACAAATCTAGCTAATTGATGCTTGTTACGGTATTTGGGTGATATTCTATATTACCCTTAAAATAGGTCTCTAGATTTCTCAATATAAGCCTTTTATTAATAATTAACTTGAGCTGCTAATTTGATGATGATATTTACTTTGAAGAGGGACCACCAAGAATACTGGTACGATGCCTATGATCCCGGCCAGCCCTGCTTCAGCCCACAGGAAGTACATAACAATGATCGCACTAAGCGGGGCCACCCACATGTGATGTATGAATACGGAGACAATGTCAAATCGGCTCACATCATTTGAGAGAAGATTTACGACTTTTCCGCTAGCTGTTTCTCCTAAAGCACTTTTGCTTAACGTCAAAGACTGAAAAATAAATGTAAAATTTCTTATCATATGTTTATGTTTATCATAAATTTACCATTTCATTTTCTCAATATTCATTCATCATAATTTTACATAGTTCATATAATTTAAATATTCATACGTCAACTCCCTCTAGTGCATTTTCAGTGACAACTGAACAGCTGTATAGGGAACAAGTGTTCTCAAAGTGTACGGAAAGATTTCAATATTTCTTGAAAATTATCGCGATTAAATTCTCTAGTTATGTGTCCAGGCAATCTAAACGTGTTTAGGAGCCCGAATAACGTAAAAATCCGCGTAGTGAAAGTCGATTTTTCGCAAAAGGATGCAAAAATTAACTTCCAATTTTTGCATTTCTGCTTCAGAGTGAACATAGTAACGAGTAAGTAACACGACACAGTTGTTGACAGGTAATCTAAGACATGTAACGTATTTATATCGACTGTGACTATTGATGACAATAAGATAATTTAACTAAGGTTAGAATGGTTTTTTTAGAGTAAAACTACAAAAATAGTTGATTAGCATCGTAAATATTGTTTTGAATATTTATTATTATCGATAATTGTGCAACAAATTGTAGATTTATGTAAGTTACAATATTATTTACAATGTGCGATTGTGTTTACGAACTAGGAATGTTTTCTGTCTTCCAACATTTGCATGATATAATGGTAAGCGATAAGTTAATTCTCTACCATAAATACATCAATGTAAATAATGGTTGTGTTTCAGGCTTACTTTATGATAATTCATATGATATGAAATAGGTAATAAAACTGCTTGTTTAGTATCACGAAAACATATTTTCAGTATTTCACTTCATTGTAACATAGATGGATGGTCCATTTTTGATTTAACATTCAATCTATATTATTCGGCATAATTCTTAGCCTTCTTTGCAATATTTTTTGAGATGCTAGCGATCATCAAAAATGTAATTGTTATAATCATTTCGTAACCTTCAATATTGACCATAAAAATGATTTACTCAGTTCTTGAATTAAGCAACTTCTATAACAGTTTAATGTGGTAATTTTCAACCATTTATCAAGATTTTAGCTGATATCAAATTGAATATCATTCTTTCTATACTATTTTAACAAACCTTTCTATAAACCACCGAACAACACGCTGCCCTAACTTTCATCCCGTAGTGAAAGGCCCCAACGATATACTGATTTATCATAAATGCTGCAATCGCGTTTACAGCCACAACAGCCCCCGCGTACCACATGGCTTCTTCCCTTGTGGTGAGTGGTTGTGGTTTGAAGTGATCTAGCAGTTTGCCCAGCATTAGTGGCTGCACTAATCTCAGGCAAAGGTCCATAAATGCTAGAAGCATACCCAGATAGAGGTACTCTGGCCAGAAGGTCATTACCAACACCCGGAGGAGGCTGGGTTTGCGCTTGCGCTTTGAGCAGTCGATGAGATGCTGTTTCCATATTCTAAATTAAGTTGAATAAAAATCTATTTGGTTTTAAAGCGGGTTAGCAATGGTTATATAGTAAACAAATTAGCAGTTGCTAAAGAAACACAAATAGTACGCTTTATCGTTAGTTAAATTTAAGAAAACATATTTTTGTGATCGCAAGAATCAACATCAACATTGTAGAGTTGTTTACGTCGTAGTTAACAGTTCTATGTTTACTTTTGAATTGTGGTATTAAATTTGTTCCTTAAACTACACTGGAAAATGGGCAATGCATATCCTCAATAAATCTTTCCAAAGTTACACCAATGACTTTGCACGTCATAACCAATCCTGAGTACGTTTTAGTGTCTAAGTGATCTTTGTATTTGCCATGTATAAATCTTTGCCTTCTGAAATTTTACCTTTGCTATTGCTATTATACAGCCCATTATATGCCGGAGCATGTTTGTGTTTTGCCATTGATTGTTTTGCTCTTCAACCGTACACCCATGGACAAATGAAATCATTGCTCAGTTATTTACGGTTTATAAATCGCGTGCAAATTGAAACGTTGAAATAATCATTTATTAGTAATCGCATTAATTGCATTTATTTGCTACAAATGGATCTATGGCACGTTCATAGAGGCATTAATTATCTCTACTTGCTATTTAAGCAACAATTTCGTGAAACCTGAGTGTCTAAAGATGATGTTATGGCAAATGGCGTATGAACGGTAATTACTAGTGCTGGGAATGGTTCCGGTAAACAGGTGCACCGGTTTATTTTTTGTCGAAAACCGGCAACCAATACAAGCTCGCTTCACCGATTTTCGGTGAAAACCGGTTTTTCGGTGAAACCGTTTTTCGGTGAAACCCGGTTTCCGGTGAAAACTGCTCTTTTTCGATAATTTTTCGATAATTTTGATGAACAGCTTACCTAACAGATTTTTGCTTATTTTATTTTATATAAAATTTTATTGAGATAAATTTAATAACACAAATAAGTAAAGTGACCATACGTCCCGCTTTTAGTGGGACAATCCCGATTTTCGGTAATTTGTCCCGCTTAAAGATAAAAATCATTATTTCCATGCTTACTACAAAAGTTTACCATTTACCCGTATAAAAAAAATTCTGCGGAACGGCTCGACAGATTTCAATGATTTGGGTGTTATATTAAAGCGATTATGTCTATTTTTGCCCATTTTGTTCAAAATTTAAGTGTTTTGCTAAATTGGTCGGAAATTGAAAATTAAGAATGACTAATTTTCCTCTACATTCATATAGACTTGTATATCATAATCAAAGGCATAGAGGCCATTTGTCATGTACAATCGAGTCAAAGAAATAGTCAATAATTGTGGCTTAAAGTGTCTGACTTAAAATTATTCTAGGCGAGACCGCCAGGTGCTATATATATATAATAATTTTTTACATACATTTCTTATATTTAATTTTTTTTAATATTTTATTTTGATTTTTGTTAAATATTTTATAGTAAATTATGTTGGATTTATGAATTACAAAATAAATACACAATAGCGTCGTCAAACAATCGGTCAATAATTGTATTTTCTTTTTTCAGTTTTTAAACTATACATTTATGTCTGATTTGCCATATTCTTGGCAGTAGGTGTACTACTGTATAGATAAAATTCTGATAATAAACACTCGTTTCTTGATAACGAATACTCGACTAGAGCGAGAACTTTCTCAGAAAACGGCGAAAGTCTCGCTTCAACCAACGCAATCAACTTTTGCGAGTTTATATTCTTCACTTCAACTTATCGTTCAGGGTGACATTGAAACTGCCCATATAAAATAGCATGTGCAAAGATGGGATTGCATTCACGTAACCATGTAGTTAGACTTGAATTTCTCGCCGCGTTTGTCGAGAATAAAAAGTGTGTAATCTGTGTGCGTGTTTATCGTCGTTGTCGCACACACATCTACTATTAAAATATGTAGATGGCGATACCAACACGATCAGCAACTGTAAATTAATACGCGATGTTAATTGCGTGTTCAATTTCAAAGTCAGCATTTAGAAACATTTTTATATGGACTGTCTGTCCATGCTAAGATTATAAATTTTTATTAAACGTGAAAAAATGATTGAATGCGACATTTTCTAATGGGAAATGATAATTTTGATGAAAATCGACAGGTATATACCTCTGTACTTTTTCGATAATTTTGATCAAAATCGACCTCTGTTCTTTTTCGATAATTTTTCGATAATTTGGATGAAAATCGACCTGTGTTATTTTTCGATAATTTGGATGAAAATCGACAGGTATATACCTATATGCAAATTTATGCGTTGGTTAAAAGTCCTGAGATTAATGACTTACTTTTCCAATCTATCCCCGAGTAAACTGCTGCGATCCTTCTCTAGAGGACTATAAAGGTCGTCCACGTCCAGTGTTTTTCTATAGCCCTTCCGGAACGTGGGAATTGTATATCTAAAATGATAAAAAATGTAAAAGATTATTCTTGGTATTGCAGCTACCTATTTGTTATACAATTAATATATATATATTTTTTTATTGATATAGATATTTTTAGGAAGCTTCATCGCAACCCTAAATTGGACTGTTGGTGCAAACATTTTGAAAATTTTTACTTAAGGATCTATTTAAGTGTCTCGGTCACTTTAAGTGAGTTGTTTAGCATCGGATCTGTCTTCAGTTTTTTCAGTCTTCAGCATACAAAAACGTTTTAATTTATGAATTTCGTAAGAAATCTTGCTTTGAAAGATCCTCCAAGTTATTGACGATATTTTTTGTACCTTTTGCAGCGAGTGGTATGATAGATGTAAACCTTATTTATTACTTCCGTGATGCATAAATAAAATGGTTTTTAGAAAACTTCGTGCCTTTTCGCTTGTTTTACAGATAAACAGTTAACAAAATAATATATCGGTCTTAAAATTACTGCCAGTTGGACACAATATTTGATTTTTTGAATAATAATTTTAGGTTTATAAAAAAAATTCCCGAATTTTGTTTTAAAAAGGCTCTTTATAACAAAAAAAATCTTCTTATTCCCGCAATGTAATTAATACAATAAGAAAATTTGTAATATTTTACAGAACTAAGCAGTAATAAGAAAAACATCTTCACAATGCAAACAACTTTGTAAAAAAATTTTAAAATGAGTTCAATTTCTTGTGGCTCACAAAAACTAACGTATTAATTTTATTAGTAAATTCTTTATCCTGTGGAATTTACAATGTAAGTAAGAGTGTTCAAAAAACAAAATAAATTTGTTCTATTCTACAATAAAAGCTAAATTATTAATTATACTAATCTATTAATTGATTTGAATGAATGCAATATTTACATCGATGGTTGTATAGAATATCCAATTACTTATACAATGAAAATAAAATCTACAACTCATTAAAATTATGAAAACAAATCATTTGTCATTTTTAATAAATAGTTACGCTACTTCTGATTTAATATTTTTTAATAGAAAATTATAATTCCATAAAACCACATATATCATTTGCTATCATTCAACAGGAAAACATTAGTTCAAATATTTATCTATTGTACACGTTTATGACGGATGAATGAAGTCAGTGTTTTTTTTTTTTTTTGGTATTGTACAAATATAGTTTTAGTTTGGCGCTAGTTTTCACGGCATTTTAAATAGTATTATATCATCCAAAAGACCAAAAGCCAAATGTTTATCTAACACTACCATGTTCCACGTCATAGTTATGAATCGTTGAAGAAGACCATATGGTCATCAGATTATACTATTTCCGTTTCTGCGTGATTGACTTATTTTATCACGTAGCTTCTCCACTTTTATACATATAGTAATATTTTCTTCTCCACATTTATACATATAGTAATTCCAGCTGAGAAAACGCAATATAATACGGTTGTGTTAGCGAAATGAAAATTATAATTTCTACCCTAATATAATATAAAATATAATTAGTTAAAGAGTCCGTAATCCTAAAGATTGGTTGGAAACAGCACGCCATGCCGATCTATCCTGAGCTAATCCCTTCATCTCCCTATAGCTATTCATCTCAACGTCTTCAACTATCTGACTCACATACTCCAATCTAGGCCTACCTACCCCTCTCTTTCCCTCCACTCTACTTTCTATGATCAATTGCATAATCCCCCCATGCCTAAGAATATGCCCTACTAATCTGTCTCTCCTACGCTGTAACACTCCAAATACTTCTCTTCTCCCCTACTAACTCTAGTACATCTTCATTTGTTACTTTATCTTCCCAACCAATCCTCATCATCCTCCTATAACACCACATTTCGAATGCTTGTAATCTACGCTTCTCTTCCTTTCCTATAGTCCACGCCTCACACCCGTACAGTGCTACACTCCAAACATATACCTTCAGTAATCTTTTTCTAATACCCAAGTCAATATTTGATCTTAAAATCTGTTCCTTTTCTACGAATGCCTTCCTACCCTGTGCTATCCTACACTTTATATCTACCTTGCTTCGATTATCTTTTGTGATTCTACTGCCTAAATAACAAAAATCTGACCACTTCTTCGATTCTATTATCTCCTATTGTGATCCTCATTTTTATACTGCATTCCTTTTTGTCACACCTCATCAGTTTAGTTTTACCTATATTTATTTTCATGTTAAAATCCCTAGTCAATACTGCCTGCATACCATTCAATACCCTTTCTAAATTCTTTTCGCTTTCTTCCAATATAGCTATATCGTCGGCGAATCTCAACATATATATTTTCTCTCCCTGTACATTCACACCTACACTATACTCTTCTTTTACTTTGTTTATTGCATCTTCTATATATAGATTAAATAATAACGGTGAAAGTGTACATCCCTGCCGAACTCCCTTCCCTATTTTTGCTACCTCTTCTTCCCCCTCAATTCTAACTAAGGTAGTTTGGTGTTTATATAAATTAAAAATTATTCTCCTATCCTTATAATCTATACCCGTTTCTTTTAAAATTCTAAACATTATGTCCCAATCTACATTATCAAATGCCTTTTCTAAATCTACAAAAGCTATGCAAGTTACATTTCCTACCCTCATTCTTTTTTTCTACTACTATTCTTAGTGCTAAAATCGCCTCCCTCGTCCCTCTGTTTTTCCTAAAACCAAACTGATCTTCTCCTAGCCTTTCCTCTACTTTATTTTCTAATCTCCTATAAATAATCTTTAACAATATCTTCGATGCATGTGATAGTAGACTAATGGTCCTATAGTTCTCACACAAATTAGCTCCTATTTTCTTCGGCATTGTTACTATTCTACTACGCTGAAAATCCTGTGGTACTTCTCCCTTCTCATATATTTTACAAACTAACCTGTATAATCGCTCCTGCATTTTTTCCCCTGCGTGTTTTATTAATTCGGCTGGTATCATATCAATCCCCGCTGCTTTGTTATTCCGTAAATCATTTAATGCTCTATGAAACTCTGACCTAAGTATGCTAGGACCTAAGTCATCCTCATCTATCTGTTCCACACTTTCTAGCTCCTCCATGTCCTGCCTACCTTTATATAAATCTTCAAGATACTCCTTCCATCTTCTAGCTTTTTCCTTATTTTCTGTGAGTTCCTTACAATATAATATATTATTATATTGCACTATCGTATAATGCTTATGCGTTTTCATCGTTGCTAATTGACACAAGTTCCATTCGATCGCTTTTAATTAATACCACAATAACTTCGTTTTCAAATCGTATTTTGTTATGCAATACGTTAACGGCGTAGAACATTGGAAATTATCAAAAAAAACGAAATTTAATGACCAGGCAGACTACGCCAAGAAAAATGCAACAGCTAACTACTAATTTGCAAAACTTATTCCTTCAGTGTGAGAAAAAAAGGCAAACGCAATTGTTAAACAGTTTAATATTTAATCAAACTTGATTTGGCAATTTAATTTTCTTTTTACTTTAGTTAAAGAGTCCGCAATCCTAAAGATTGGTTGGAAACAGCACGCCATGCCGATCTATCCTGAGCTAATCCCTTCATCTCCCTATAGCTATTCATCTCAACGTCTTCAACTATCTGACTCACATACTCCAATCTAGGCCTACCTACCCCTCTCTTTCCCTCCACTCTACCTTCTATGATCAATTGCATAATCCCCCCATGCCTAAGAATATGCCCTACTAATCTGTCTCTCCTACGCTGTAACACTCTCCAGATACTTCTCTTCTCCCCTACTAACTCTAGTACAGCTTCATTTGTTACTTTATCTTCCCAACCAATCCTCATCATCCTCCTATAACACCACATTTCAAGTGCTTCTAATCTACGCTTCTCTTCCTTTCCTATAGTCCACGCCTCACACCCGTACAGTGCTACACTCCAAACATATACCTTCAGTAATCTTTTTCTAATACCCAAGTCAATATTTGATCTTAAAATCTGTTCTTTTTCTACGAATGCCTTCCTACCCTGTGCTATCCTACACTTTATATCTACCTTGCTTCGATTATCTTTTGTGATTCTACTGCCTAAATAACAAAAATCTGACACTTCTTCGATTCTATTATCTCCTATTGTGATCCTCATTTTTCTACTGCATTCCTTTTTGTCACACCTCATCACTTTAGTTTTACCTATATTTATTTTCATGTTAAAATCCCTAGTCAATACTGCCTGCATATCATTCAATACCCTTTCTAAATTCTTTTCGCTTTCTTCCAATATAGCTATATCGTCGGCGAATCTCAGCATATATATTTTCTCTCCCTGTACATTCACACCTACACTATACTCTTCTTTTACTTTGTTTATTGCATCTTCTATATATAGATTAAATAATAACGGTGAGAGTGTACATCCCTGCCGAACTCCCTTCCCTATTTTTGCTATCTCTTCTTCCCCCTCAATTCTAACTAAGGCAGTTTGGTGTTTCTTTTTACTATAATATAATAATGAAATGAACCCACTATTTAGTTCAGTAATCCAATTCAGCGAAACAAATGATATAGGAATCAGTGTGGCTGTCACATGTCTGCAATTAGACCTCGTTTCGGCCGCACGACAAAACAACTTCAGGCCACTCGAGCGTATCATGACAATGGCTGAATATTATCTATTGTAGCTGTGGCGATTTTATAACTATATCTTGTAATATCTAAATATAACAATTGCAGATGTTGGAGATGCTCTAAATGTTGCTCTAAACTAGATATATTTGCAAGTGGAGATTCTAGTCATGAAAATTTCGAAAGTATTTATAAAGTATTTATATTTCAATGCGTTTCTATTAATGACGTTTGATTACAGTAATGATCTAGATCAACTAGACTAGAATTTTGTTTTTGTTTTTTTAATAATAGTAAGTGATGCAAGTAGCTATTGTAATAAAATTAATAATACAGTAACTGATTTCGATAATATAATTAAACTTGGTGGTCTTAGGCCTGAAGCTTATATACCGTCTACTAGAATGCATTTTATTTTAATCGAACTTAAAAAATTATAGATACTATCTAAACTAATAATATGGTTTATTTTCAACATGCAAGCCAACCTTTTCGTACTATATAATAAAGTAATGTAAATGGTGGATTTTTTTGTAGAAATAATCAGATCTAGCAAGAAACTATAACAAAAATGAATAAAATCACCCAAATACACCTACAACTCAATGCTATTAATAGCTAGATGCGCATATCGAAGGCTATTCCCCCATTTTCAGTAGCACAAGATAAAAACTAAATAAAGTAATTGCTTTAAGTTACGGTATTTGAATGATATTTTATACAATTATTTAACACCGTAGGTGACAATTTAAAAATGAGACAATAAAGTTTATTTCGATTACAAATTTTCACTGGCTCTAGAGAAAAAAAACCGTTCTGTCTCCGAGCTTGTTCTTAGTTGTTAATTTCGACATTTCTGGAAGTATCAACAAATATAGTTCATTTATAAGTATCGCAAATTAATTACAAAGAAGTTAATTGTTTGCTTTTAATAATTTAAACAAATTAATTTACTGAAGATGCCCCCATTAAATGGACAAGATAAAATTGGGCCTGAATCCAAGTTCATTAAATTTGATTTAGATTTATGCATATTTGTGTATATACTTTCAAGTTAAGTTAAAGAGTCCGCAATCCTAAAGATTGGTTGGAAACAGCACGCCATGCCGATCTATCCTGAGCTAATCCCTTCATCTCCCTATAGCTATTCATCTCAACGTCTTCAACTATCTGACTCACATACTCCAATTTAGGCCTACCTACCCCTCTCTTTCCCTCCACTCTACCTTCTATGATCAATTGCATAATCCCCCCATGCCTAAGAATATGCCCTACTAATCTGTCTCTCCTACGCTGTAACACTCTCCAAATACTTCTCTTCTCCCCTACTAACTCTAGTACAGCTTCATTTGTTACTTTATCTTCCCAACCAATCCTCATCATCCTCCTATAACACCACATTTCGAATGCTTGTAATCTACGCTTCTCATCCTTTCCTATAGTCCACGCCTCACACCCGTACAGTGCTACATCTTCTATATATAGATTAAATAATAACGGTGAAAGTGTACATCCCTGCCGAACTCCCTTCCCTATTTTTGCTACCTCTTCTTCCCCCTCAATTCTAACTAAGGTAGTTTGGTGTTTATATAAATTAAAAATTATTCTCCTATCCTTATAATCTATACCCGTTTCTTTTAAAATTCTAAACATTATGTCCCAATCTACATTATCAAATGCCTTTTCTAAATCTACAAAAGCTATGCAAGTTACCTTTCCTACCCTCTTTCTTTTTTCTACTACCGTTCTTAGTGCTAGAATCGCCTCTCTCGTCCCTCTGTTTTTCCTAAAACCAAACTGATCTTCTCCTAGCCTTTCCTCTACTTTATTTTCTAATCTCCTATAAATAATCTTTAACAATATCTTCGATGCATGTGATAGTAGACTAATGGTCCTATAGTTCTCACACAAATTAGCTCCTATTTTCTTCGGCATTGTTACTATTCTACTACGCTGAAAATCCTGTCGTACTTCTCCCTTCTCATATATTTTACAAACTAACCTGTATAATCGCTCCTGTATTTTTTCCCCTGCGTGTTTTATTAATTCGGCTGGTATCATATCAATCCCCGCTGCTTTGTTATTCCGTGAATCATTTAATGCTCTATGAAACTCTGACCTAAGTATGCTAGGACCTAAGTCATCCTCATCTATCTGTTCCACATTTTCTAGCTCCTCCATGTCCTGCCTACCTTTATATAAATCTTCAAGATACTCCTTCCATCTTCTAGCTTTTTCCTTATTTTCTGTGAGTTCCTTACCCTGCTTATCACATATAATGTTACCCTTTGGTTTTACTTTAGAAAAATGTGACTTAATTTTCCTGTAGCCCAAATCTACTTTACCTCTTCTCATATCCTCCTCAATATCCTCACAATTTCCTTTTATCCACTCTTCTTTCGCTAGCTTGCATTTCCTATTAATTAAGTTCCTTAGTTCCTTATATTTTTTCTGTCCTGCTTCTGTGTTTCCAATTTTAATTTTCCTTCTTGCTTCTATCATTTCAACTATTTCTTCCGTGATCCATTCCCTCCTACCTGCCCTTTTCTTTGTGCCTAATACTTCATTTGCTGCTGTAGTTAACCCATTTCTGATTTCCCTACATTCGCAATCTATGTCGCTCCTAGATGTTCCATTAGCCATGATTTCTACTTTCTGCTTGTACTTTTCACATACATCAGCTAATTTTAACCTATCGACATCTACTCTGACCTGTTTAGACTTCTGTAATTTCTTGAATTTGACCTCTGAGTCCAGGACTACTAAATTGTGGTCACTATCAATATCTGCTCCAGGGTAACTCTTACAATTCTTAATCTGGTTCCTAAACCTCTCTTTAACCAGTATGTAATCTATCTGATACCTCCTTATATCTCCTGGCATTTTATACTTTCATAAGCATTTAACTCGAAATAATTCAAAACACTTATAAGTGAACTAATTTGAATAGAATGACCTGAGTTAGTCAAAAATATGCTCGGCTACAGCACTTTTATCTTTTCTATTTAATCTGAATTGAGCTAAATGCTCAGAGTTTAATTTGTTAAACATTCGATCCCTTTAAATATATAGATTTTGTTACTTACGTGAAAAATATAATCTCCAATAGGTTAGCCTTATCTCTTGGATTTGGATTTGAGTGTTGTTTCGTTATATCCATGATTATGTTCTTGGTGAATGAGATGCTAGAGTATATTTCAAGGGACGGGCACTAAATATAATTCCTTGTAATCCCTTATTAACGTAACACTTCTGATTGTTAAGGAACAAGTTAAGTTTTAACATTTCGTCTGTACACTAAATCTCGTGGGCATCTGAAACAAAGAAATTGTGCGTCAATCAAAATATGTCCATTTGTGTAAATGTAAGAAAATAGGGCAATTGTGCGAATATTGCAACAAAATAGAATTACTATAAATATTAGTTTTTCATTCGTAATATATTTTTAATCTTCAGAATGTTAGTTTAATAAAAAAATGTCTTGAAAACTTGCTTTTAAAAACATTTAATTGAAATATAAAACAGGGATACCAAAACAGTTTTTAATAATCTACAAAATTCTGATATATTTGAAAACATTAAATCCTTTGAAACATAATATTTCAGCAGTCCTTAAATGTTGTATGTTGTAAACTTTTTAAAATTGTAGCCAGGCATTCTTTAATGCTGTAAAATTCCCATTCAAATTTACTTTCTGCTAATTTTAGCGAGATCCGTTCAATTGACGAATTCACCGCGTGTAAAATCCCAACCTGGATAAATATTTATGCAGTCTCAAATTCCGGTCTGTAAATATGCTGAATTGATTTTATGGCAAGACAGGAAATGAACAGATGTTTCCCAATTTTACAGATTCTAGCAAAATTGACGCTGGTCGCTTCAAAATTAATTAAAACTAAATTGAAATTACACGTTCCTTTGTGCATTCGCATTTAGTTTTAATTCGACGCCAACAAATGAACGATCGCATTCAATTCTAAACAACTCCATACATTTCATTTAAGCTTAGTGTTCATTTACACTTGTTGTGATGCTATTAATTTATTTCTTCTTCAATTGAAGGATCCATAAACAAACCGTGAATAATAAGTCTTATGCTGGGTATTTCCAATATAAAATCCATTAGAACAGATACATGCGCATGATCTCAACTCTAAGCACTTAGAAAATTTATTACTCTATAAAAGTGAGTCTTCGGTAGTTATTATATTCAAGAACAAGAAGGCGGACGCCTTAAGACAACAGACCACCATACATTAAGATATCACGTTGTTGTCTGTTCTTTATTATCTATCGAAGAGGAAGTTACCAATTTCACTTTGAAGTGATCTAATTTTATTTCAATTACAAATTGTTAAGTGGCCTTGTGTAAAATAACGTATTTTGGACTAATTTAACACGTGGAACATTTTTTTTTGTAGCACTAACTAAAAAATCCTCCACTTTCGGTTGGGTAATAAAATATTATTTTTAAATTAATTCAGATGTTGCATTTAATTCTAATTGAAATAAAAATCGACTCAATATTTTTGCTAGTAAAATTATTTTTGAATTGTTTGCAATTGTACGATACAATTAATCTCGTAAATTAATTGTTGGAAAATATACAATTGTAATTGGTTATTGTACTTTATGATTCTATTGTTGTGTATATTTAATGTTCGCCACCCACGAATCAATTTCTTTCATAAATTTGCATATCTAAACAATAAGCAGAGCCGGATTTAGTGTATTTAAGTGTATTATTCTAGGCATCGTACCAAAAATTGAATTTGAGTAATTATTTGCTATCATCTGTTCAACAGCAACACTGTAATTTAATTATTTATTTTTAATAGTCACATTTTAATACCTACGCAATTAAAATTTATAATTATCATCACATGGTCTTGTTTATTACTTATTATACGTTGTTAAATATGTTCTAGTGACTGATTTAAAGAACTTCCACGCGTATTTACAATTCTAGTATTTATATCTGACTTAAAAAAAAATTATTATCAGCTGAGATGCGTTCTGCTAACATAGAATTCATTGTGTTTATAAAAATAGATCAACATATGCAACGATTACAATGAACTTAAATTGTGTCTTGGATATTTCCATTGTTTAATCGTTATTTGAAAGTGTTGACTTTAATTTTTGCTTTCATATACTAATAAAGTCATTTTATTCGCGTAGAAAATGTTAAATTCAGAAATTTAGTATGTGTGGAGATAATAAATTTTTTTTATACCGAGGCTTAGGTCAAATTCCCTATGCTTTGAGTAGGAACTCATCAAATGATCTAATCCACGAACTTTAGTGACTGAGTAAATCTATTTCATTCGTGATATAAAAATTCCGTTTGTTATTTCACGATTTTCTTCAGGCCCAGTCTGTGATTTTGAAAAATGTTGATCAATTTAAAAGAAAATAATAATTCCACAGATAAAATGTGAAGAAAAAAATGTATAAACAAGTACTTTATAATAATAAAAATGTTGATTAATCGAACTTTTGTTGATATATTATCTATACATGCATTTCTCTTTTATTTGTAAGAAATTCGTTTTCTTTTTGATCTTAAATTAGCTCACTTTTAGTAAATATATTCGGCATAACGTAACTATATGACATATCTAAGTATACTTTAGCATATGTTCGCGAAGAATATAATTTTATTTGCCTGATTTTTAGGTTTGCTTTGCTGTTTGTTTACTAGACCTTGGCTAGAAAACTAAGTACAGGTACACCATTTATACTAAAGTACAAAACATTAAAAACAAAACACATTTAAAACGCGCTTCGTTAAAAAAAATCAAATATTTCTAGGTAGTACACCTGTACACCGTAAAAATTATTTCCATTACGCTTCACGTGACTTTTCATGTCAATTCGTAGAAAATTTTATTAACTACCATATTTCATTTTGTAGAAATTAATGAATTGATAAATCCAATGCATTTTTTATTTTTGAGTAATAATTTTGAAATTACGTTTAGAGTGAATTTTTCATTTATTATAGTTTTATATCGTTTTTTTTTTATTACAAAGAATAAGGATTCCTATTTGCTCGATTTCTTACGTCGAAGTTGCCGCATTATAATTATTTATTACTAATATTTCAAAATTTAAAAAAAAACCAGAACTATTTTAGAACCAACAATTCTATTATTAATCTATTATCATATTACAGTTCAAGTTTCATAAACCGATATTGAAACTAGATTATTCTATTAACAGTTGTTTGCAAATAGTCAATTGATTATAACTGGAAAAATCCGCGTTAAAATAAATGGACTGTTAAAAACGACCGCGAGAAATATGCGAAAACGAAAATCATTATTTTATTAATGTTATATGGTAATTTACAATGACGTGACGCATTTGATGATGGCTTGTAAAAATTTGCAATAATTATACAAAATTCAGAGTCTACATGAGAGAGTGGCGCTAAATTTATATTTAATAATATATCAATCAATTGCCAATAATATAAAATGAATGTAAAAATGCTTAATGCAAAAAATGTTAATAAACCATTGGTTTTATGAGTTTTTTAATCGATTTCAAGTATGCACTATAAAATAGTACCTTGTAATTTTATATCGTATTTTTGACTGCACGGGATGAAACAAAATATCAACTACACAATAATTGCAAGTTAATTTAATATTTATACACATAATTAATAAAAGTATTTTTGTAAATATATAAAAGAGGGAAATCAGAAATGGGTTAACTACAGCAGCAAATGAAGTATTAGGCACAAAGAAAAGGGCAGGTAGGAGGGAATGGATCACGGAAGAAATAGTTGAAATGATAGAAGCAAGAAGGAAAATTAAAATAGGAAACACAGAAGCAGGACAGAAAAAATATAAGGAACTAAGGAACTTAATTAATAGGAAATGCAAGCTAGCGAAAGAAGAGTGGATAAAAGGAAACTGTGAGTATATTGAGGAGGATATGAGAAGAGGTAAAGTAGATTTGGGCTACAGGAAAATTAAGTCACATTTTTCTAAAGTAAAACCAAAGGGTAACATTATATGTGATAAGCAGGGTAAGGAACGCACAGAAAATAAGGAAAAAGCTAGAAGATGGAAGGAGTATCTTGAAGATTTATATAAAGGTAGGCAGGACATGGAGGAGCTAGAAAGTGTGGAACAGATAGATGAGGATGACTTAGGTCCTAGCATACTTAGGTCAGAGTTTCATAGAGCATTAAATGATTTACGGAATAACAAAGCAGCGGGGATTGATATGATACCAGCCGAATTAATAAAACACGCAGGGGAAAAAATGCAGGAGCGATTATACAGGTTAGTTTGTAAAATATATGAGAAGGGAGAAGTACCACAGGATTTTCAGCGTAGTAGAATAGTAACAATGCCGAAGAAAATAGGAGCTAATTTGTGTGAGAACTATAGGACCATTAGCCTACTATCACATGCATCGAAGATATTGTTAAAGATTATTTATAGGAGATTAGAAAATAACGTAGAGGAAAGGCTAGGAGAAGATCAGTTTGGTTTTAGGAAAATCAGAGGGACGAGAGAGGCGATTCTAGCACTAAGAACGGTAGTAGAAAAAAGAAAGAGGGTAGGAAAGGTAATTTGCATAGCTTTTGTAGATTTAGAAAAGGCATTTGATAATGTAGATTGGGACATAATGTTTAGAATTTTAAAAGAAACGGGTATAGATTATAAGGATAGGAGAATAATTTTTAATTTATATAAACACCAAACTGCCTTAGTTAGAATTGAGGGGGAAGAAGAGGTAGCAAAAATAGGGAAGGGAGTTCGGCAGGGATGTACACTCTCACCGTTATTATTTAATCTATATATAGAAGATGCAATAAACAAAGTAAAAGAAGAGTATAGTGTAGGTGTGAATGTACAGGGAGAGAAAATATATATGCTGAGATTCGCCGACGATATAGCTATATTGGAAGAAAGCGAAAAGAATTTAGAAAGGGTATTGAATGGTATGCAGGCAGTATTGACTAGGGATTTTAACATGAAAATAAATATAGGTAAAACTAAAGTGATGAGGTGTGACAAAAAGGAATGCAGTAGAAAAATGAGGATCACAATAGGAGATAATAGAATCGAAGAAGTGTCAGATTTTTGTTATTTAGGCAGTAGAATCACAAAAGATAATCGAAGCAAGGTAGATATAAAGTGTAGGATAGCACAGGGTAGGAAGGCATTCGTAGAAAAAGAACAGATTTTAAGATCAAATATTGACTTGGGTATTAGAAAAAGATTACTGAAGGTATATGTTTGGAGTGTAGCACTGTACGGGTGTGAGGCGTGGACTATAGGAAAGGAAGAGAAGCGTAGATTACAAGCATTCGAAATGTGGTGTTATAGGAGGATGATGAGGATTGGTTGGGAAGATAAAGTAACAAATGAAGCTGTACTAGAGTTAGTAGGGGAGAAGAGAAGTATTTGGAGAGTGTTACAGCGTAGGAGAGACAGATTAGTAGGGCATATTCTTAGGCATGGGGGGATTATGCAATTGATCATAGAAGGTAGAGTGGAGGGAAAGAGAGGGGTATGTAGGCCTAGATTGGAGTATGTGAGTCAGATAGTTGAAGACGTTGAGATGAATAGCTATAGGGAGATGAAGGGATTAGCTCAGGATAGATCGGCATGGCGTGCTGTTTCCAACCAATCTTTAGGATTGCGGACTCTTTAACTAACTAATATATCAATCAATTGCCAATAATATAAAATGAATGTAAAAATGCTTAATGCAAAAAATGTTAATAAACCATTGGATTTTATGAGTTTTTTAATCGATTTCAAGTATGCACTATAAAATAGTACCTTGTAATTTTATATCTTATTTTTGACTGCACGGGATGAAACAAAATATCAACTACACAATAATTGCAAGTTAATTTAATATTTATACACATAATTAATAAAAGTATTTTTGTAAATATACAAAATAGTATCGAGGTAATTTGTTCTTGTTATTATTGAACAGGCATATAAATAAATAAATTGTTTTGTATGTACGTAAAATATGTCATTATTAATTAATAAATCCCATAGCAATTTATGCTATATTATACATTATACAGGGTACAGGAAATGCACATTTCGAACAGAATTCGATGTATTATTTTATCAGCGAAGTACCTCCATTTGTTCTTGTCATTTCATAATGCCACGATGAAACGGAACCAAAAAAAATATCTAAAATTGATTTTATCATGTGTGTTTATGTATACTCTGTACAGTAAAAAAATAATCGCAATAAGTGGCAATAAGTTCGAACTGCGTTGGTTCATTTATTTCCTTTACCCGATAATAAATTATAATTTGCGGCATACAATACGGTGCAAAAAAATATTATTTTATGTTGCACTTACATGCATGCACGTTGCACTACCACGCGAATTGAATGCAATTGCAGAACCTCTGGCAACACCAAGAATAGAACCGCAGCTTCTTAAATCTGTCCATAAATTACTTTGGACCCTAGTTTTATGTGGTGGCTTAAGACTTACGTGTACTATTTTGACTACCATATTATAAAAATCGCGACTGTTGTATATCGTTTGTTATGGAGAGAATTTTCTTGTTTTTTTCCCGTTTTTATGCATCATTTATACAGGGTGCAGTAATGTGAGATTGTGAAATAATAGGATTAACGTTGGATAGAGGCTTTTTGAAATGCGGTGCTATAAGCAAATGGTGATTGGATGGGAAATAATTTTTTTTTTTTTGGTATTTGAATATAAAATAAACAAGCGTATATTTGCAAAAAAAAATCGCAATTTTCAGTTGTATTTTTCCATATTTGTTGATTTGATTATAAAGTGGAAAGATTTTACTTTACTCTTCGTTAAAGGAGGAACTCTCAAATCATCCTTATTTAAATTAATTGAAAAATTGTAAAATCCATCAAAGGTTTTATTCTTTTTATCTGTCAAATTGGTATTTTAGACGAAACCGCTGCATCATGTAATTTCCTCTACGTCATTAAGTTCCTATTTTTAAATTTTAATTGCGCTGATATCATTTTTTTATCCAATAAAAATTAATTTTAGTTCAGTTAATTTTGCCGTTTTTATTTAAGCTAGTAAAATGTTGTTATTACCATATAAATTCTTCATTTGAAGATGTTAATAAATTAAATCGCATACAAAATACAAAGCTCATTTCTCTGCGCAGCGAATATGAATATTGAATAGTTGATATGTAATAAAAAAAAATTAAAAAAATTATTGTAAGTAAGTTACGATATTATAAAGTATTTTTTCATCGATTTCAAAAAATTATCGATTTGATAATGTTGCATATACTAAATTTTAAATAATGGCACATAAATTAGTAATTAAAAAGATTACGAATGAATTATATATTTAAATTTTATTCCAATTCAGTTTTTCTTGCAGATTCTACTTTTATATTGGTACGTGCTTCATTTAAACTTCTAACAAACAATCGAAACATATTTAATGTATACTATTCAACTGTTTACAAAAACTAACACATCGTAGTTTGCTTTTTAATAATATAAAATAATAAATAATATTTAAAAAACAGTTGTGTGAACATTTTTTAGCTAGGAAAACTTGTAAAAATATTGTAGTCAAGGTCACATGTTTTGCATATTTTTTTATGAAAAATTTATTCATACTTCGTTGCTCTGCGCAAGGTACAATCAAAGACAATAACGAATCATGATGGAAAATCCGTGCACAGTTTGAATACAATATATGGTCAAATATGAGCTCATTTATATAGAATGTTTTTTTTTTCCGTTCACTACATTCTTGTATTTTACATAATATTGCAGCATTATTATATTTTATGATTGTACATAATGATATTATGGTACTAGTTCACCATAGTCAAGTTTAGTGTTACATAAATGTACGTTTCAGAGCTGTTATCAAATTTGTATCGAAATAATAGATAACGTATAAAAAGCTGGCATATTTGTAAAAAAGCTCTACGCCAATGATATCATTAATTTATTTATCTTTCATGTAGATACGCGTTGGATCGCAAAACAATTGTGTATATTAAATATAAAAAAGTTGCAAATTTTTTTTTTGTCAAATAAAGTCGGTTAATATTTGCATTAAAAAAAAACTACTACTACTGTCAATTATATGGTTATTTACGTATTTAAATATCGAATAAATAAAATTATACCTTTTAAAAATATATATGCGGCAATGAAACGTAATTATTCACATAATTTAAATTAACACATTTTTTTTTAGAACACAAAAATTACAATTGTCACACTAGCACAATTTCAATTAGAAAATTTAAACTGACGTATTTTTAAAATGCCGTTCATGAAAAGTGTCTTTCAATTTTCTTTGCTCCCGTAATAATATTTTTTTTTTATAACACCCTTTTCAGGGAGTAAATTAACTATATCGTATATTTAAATTTTCCTCTGCATGTCAACCGTCCCGCCTCAACGTTACCGGTAAACTAAAACTTGAACTACGGCAAACAGTTGAGAATTGAACATCATTTCCAATCGTGGTCACGTGCGCCATAACTTTGTTTCTCTCTCTTCCATTTCCTACTAAAATACACTACGACACTGCTTCATAATAGCTTTTGCTTTGGCGATGCTAAAATCTCTGGAGCCAGCATCTCTATGATGAGCCGGAACGTAGAAAATGATGCGAATTGACAGCTCCATCCAAATTTCAGCGCGTCTCTTCTTCTACAATCAGTAGCCACACGTTAAGATGGTATTTTAATAATTGAGAATTTATTTTTAGCGAATGGAATAATAATTGTAAGAAATCAAGCGACGAAAGAATATTGTTACTAATTGCTTTGTCAATTTGTGCATTATTGTTGCCAGATGAATCACTCTTTTACTAAATAAAAATTTATGTTACGCTACTGCCTGTGGACCATCCGATTCATTTATGATTTATTCTGTTACTGTATAGATTCTTCGTATCTCGTCAATAGAAGAGTAGCATAGAAGTTATTTACAGCATCTTTTCTTGCACGAGCAGTTCGTCACTCTTCTACCGAATGAATAGTTGATAATATCAATAATATAAGATGGTGCTTATGCAGGGGTGGATTAAGAACGGTTTTACAACCATATCGCAAAGGTTTCAGCTAGATTGAATAAGTGGTACGAATTGTTGCATTGCTACGAATAAAAAACGAAATCTTTCCATTTTTAATTATTTGTTATTGTTTTGTAAGAAGAGGGAAATCAGAAATTTGGGTCATTTGGAATTAGATAATAGGTCAAAAGTTATTATCAAAATATTATCGCATTATAGGAAGTGTATTGATACTAAATTTAGTACTAATAAGATTTATTGCAGCAAAAATTTTAAAAGAATTCAAATAATTTAACGACGTTTAAAGATTTACATGTAAACATATAGAGCGAAATCAAAAAAGAGGTGATTTTTTAAGCACATAAATTATTACGTTCTGAATATTTCAACGCAATTCTAATTTTTAATAAAGCTCCAATTTTTGTTTTTACGAATATCAAAAAAGCCACGAATCTATAAATTGCGTAAATATTAAAAAAAATGTGTTCTAAAATTGTTAAAAAAAATTGTAGTGTTTCTAATTTAATTAAGAATATCCCGAGAAATAATTATCAAATATTATCTGCATATGTCAAGGTAAACGAGGCATATACAAAATTTCTTATATATTAAATAGCGATGTCTTAAAATTCGTAAAAAGTGTTTTTAAATAAATAAATCATAATTCAATGCAGAATTTTCGGATAAGATTTTTTCTTAATTTTTTGATCAAAAATATCTTCAGTGTACAATTTGGCTCAATATGAATTACTTCATCTTGAATAAGCCAGCAAAAGGCATGATATTTAAGATGACGAAATATTTTATGCGGATCATTCAAAATTTGCCATTATTTTAATTAATTTACTATTTACATCTTAAATGCCGCTTGTAATAGTTTAAATATTATCTATCAGTTTTACAACGCCACGTTTTAAATCATATTTAACTTGGATTTAATATTTTATGACTTTCTTCTGCTACTGTCTTCATTTTTATCACACTTTAAATATTATACAACCATTTTTATTGCACCTCGGACAATATTTGACTAATACAACAAATAACTAAATATAATTATCATTAAATACGCGAGAACAACTAATTTCAGAAATTTGATGATTTTTTTGTATGGTAGTAATAAAAGTTTTATATAAGAAATTTAACACCAGCCTAAATATAAATACTAATTTTATTCAAGTATATGAAATATTCTTTTAAAAAATTCTGTAGTCATATAAGAATGTTAAATAGTAACTTGCGTCATATTTTGCAATTAAAGTACTTATTAAATGAAAATGAAAATGTGATATTTGATTATTGAAATGTTAACTATAGCATTTACTTTTAAAAATATATTCTCGTTAAATGATTTATCAAAATGATTAATATAAATTTAAGTTCATTAACCATATTTTGATTATTTTTTGCCGATGAACTAAGCTAATTTTTATTGGTTTGTGTTGTCGCGTTATTGAACAAACAGTTTAAATAACGGTAAATTCTTTTATGAATAGTGCGCAAATAATTTGTCCTTTGTCCTTGTTCACAACTATGACTTTATATTAGTGCTGGGAATGGTTCCGGTAAACCGGTGCACCGGTTTATTTTTTGTCGAAAACCGGCAACCAAGACAATCTCGGTTCATCGATTTTCGGTGAAACCGTTTTTCGGTGTAAACCGGTTTCTGGTGAAAACAGCGTTTTTTTTCGATAATTTTGATGAAAATGGACCTCTGTTCTTTTTCGATAATTTTTCGATAATTTTGATGAAATCGACAGGAATATACCTTTGTACTTTTTCGATAATTTTGATGAAAATCGACAGGTATATCGATATAAAATATAACCTCTCTTCTTTTTCGATAATTCTTCGATAATTTTGATGAAAATGGACCTCTGTTCTTTTTCGATAATTTTGAGATCATTTTGATGGAAATCGACAGGTTTGCTTTTTTTCGATAATTTTTCGATAATTTGGATGAAAATTGACAGATAACCTCTGCTCTTTTTCGATAATTTTTCGATAATTTTGATGAACAGCTTACCTAACAGATTTTTGCTTATTTTATTTTATATAAAATTTTATTGAGATAAATTTAATAACACAAATAAGTAAAGTGACCATACGTCCCGCTTTTAGCGGGACAATCCCGATTTTCGGTAATTTGTCCCGCTTAAAGATAAAAATCATTATTTCCATGCTACTACAAAAGTTTACCATTTACCCGTATAAAAAAAATTCTGCGGAACGGCTCGACAGATTTCAATGATTTTGGTGTTATATTAAGGCGATTTTGTCTATTTTTGCCCATTTATTTCAAAATTTAAGTGTATTTGCTAAATTGGTCGGAAATTGAAAATTAAGAATGACTAATTTTCCTCTACATTCATATAGACTTGTATATCATAATCAAAGGCATAGAGGCCATTTGTCATGTACAATCGAGTCAAAGAAATAGTCAATAATTGTGGCTTAAAGTGTCTGACTTAAAATTATTCTAGGCGAGACCTGGCGATGCTATATATATATATATATATATATAAATATATATATAAAATTATTTTTTTACAAACATTTCTTATATTTAATTTTTTTTAATATTTTATTTTGATTTTTGTTAAATATTTTATAGTAAATTATGTTGGATTTATGAATTACAAAATAAATACACAATAGCGTCCTCAAACAATCGGTCAATTATTGTATTTTATTTTTTCAGTTTTTAAACTATACATTTATGTCTGATTTGCCATATTCTTGGCAGTAGGTGTACTACTGTATAGATAAAATTCTGATAATAAACACTCGTTTGTGGATAACGAATACTCGACTAGAGCGAGAACTTTCTCAGAAAACGGCGAAAGTCTCGCTTCAACCAACGCAATCAACTTTTTCGAGTTTCTATTCTTCACTTCAACTTACCGTTCAAGGTGCCATTGAAACTGTCCATATAAAATAGCATGTGCAAAGATGGGATTGCATTCACGTAACCATGTAGTTAGACTTGACTTTCTCGCCGCGTTTGTCGAGAATAAAAAGTGTGTAATCTGTGTGCGTGTTTATCGTCGTTGTCGCACACACATCTACAATTAAAATATGTAGATGGCGATACCAACACGATCAGCAACTGTAAATTAATACGCGATGTTAATTGCGTGTTCAATTTCAAAGTCAGCATTTAGAAACATTTTTATATAGACTGTCTGTCCATGCTAAGATTATAAATTTTTATTAAACGTGAAAAAATGATTGAATGGGACATTTTCTAATGGGAAATGATAATTTTGATGAAAATCGACAGGTATATACCTCTGTACTTTTTCGATAATTTTGATAAAAATCGACAGGTATAAAAAACTTCGACAGGTATATATATACCTTCTTTGTAAATAATTAAAATAAATAATAAAAGCGTAAGTTTTTTATTTTTTTTTTAGTGCTGACAATACATTAGATAGCAAAGTCCACCGAATTTTCAAACCTATGATTAATGTTTCGCTGAATCTTAAAATAAATTAAATTATTATACAAATTTAGTTTAGCTTTAGTTTCTGCGCTGCTTTTGGCTGTTTATAGTCCACGTTTATGTCGGTAGGTACATCGGAGCATGCAAAAGAAATGCACTTTATGAATTACGACGGCAATATAAGTTTCTTGTACTTGCTTTCCATGAAATCTACTTTTAGAACTATACATTTCACCGTATATCTAAAGTAATATACTTGAAATTGCCTGCAATAATAGATTTAACAATATTTCGTTTACTTCAATTTGCAGAACATTTCTGGGTCAGTTTATGCTATATGAAGCATTCAATGTTTATACTTTTGCAATATGTTTGTCCTAAATGCATGTATTTGACCTAATTTTTTATTATATTTTTAGTCAAGTATTAGTGCTTATTAAAGAATTTTCATATTGAAATTGAATATAATCTAAAGATGTATTTCTATATTGCAAAAATCGACCGTTGAAGTTTACGTTTAAATAGTTTTCATTTCATAATCATGTTTTTAAAAAATTTGTCTAATGTATGTTTGTAAATGGAATGATAAATACTATCAATTAGGTAAATGCAAATAAATTTGACAAACTGATAATTATTTATTCAAATGAGATACATTAATACATGATAACCATACAATATAATGATCCTTGTATGGTAAAATATGCAAAATATACAGGGTGTGCATAACTATGTTGGATTAAAAAAGGAAAAGAAATATATTACACCTTAATATCTTCTAATATTATTATCGATTCTTAATATTAATTCCAAAATTTATGCAAAATTGCTTATTCATAATTCTTAATTCAAATATATATTTTAAAAATTATCACTACGGTGTTAAATAATTGTATAGGATATCACCCACCAAATGACGTAGCTCAAAGCATTAAATATAGCTAGATGCGCATTTCGAAGGCTATGCCCCCATATTCAGTAGCACAAGATAAAAACAAAATAAATTACCTCTGTCACGAATATAATTAATATATATCCTATACTATCAAATATATATATTTTCATAAAACAAATAATTCGGTCTTATACTTGGAGAAACTCTTCCCCATCTTTGACGATAGCACGATTGCATTTTGTCAAAGCTGGAATTTTTCTGCGCTGGTCATTTCCCGGTTATAATTTTTGAAATTATTAAAAACTAAATTTTATTCATCGACAACAGAAACTATAAAATTTCACGTCAATCTTCTACTACATCTCACACGAATGATCTTCAGTTAATCTTACAAATTCATTGTAGCGATTCGAAAATATATTTGCCTACATTATCAGCGGTAACTTGAATATTCTTCACACACAAGAATCATTTGTATGCAGGTACAAAATGTTGACACATGATTAACATACGCGTATTCGACTCACATCATGTAAGATGTACTCATACCTATATTATTAAACATCGAACATGCTGGTATGCTTCTAATTATTATTAATAAATGGTAAATACACTCCTATAATGCAAAGCAAATACCAAATCGCTAAAGTGTTGTGGAGAATCGGTTGGTGGTATAGCCTGGTCGATTTATGTTGGCGGAATTATTCGATCAAATTAATAATGAAAAAAAAATGTATCAAGAGCATAGATTTTTATAGGCTTGTGAAGAGTTTTCGTAACATCTTTTAACACTAAATTAAAACGCGCTTCCATACCACAGTGCAACCCACATGATAATAATGATAATTAGTCCGATCCGTTAATTAGATTAGAATTATTAGTGAGCGCAGTGTCGGGTCAGCACTAAACGTTTGTCGTGTCTGCAGGGTGCATCTTCACACGTCATTACATCACGTAAAAAATGTGTGGTCATATATAAATAAATCTTACACCAACTATAGGTTGGTTACCTCAAATGATAGTTTGACAACTCCTTTCTAACAATAGTAAAAATTTGGTACAAGTTAAAATAAGTAATATAGATGAGGGTATTTAAAAAAATTTCACTACGGTGTTAAATAATAGTATAGAATATCACCCAAATACCGTGACTAAAGGTAGATGCGCATTTCGAAGGCTGTGCCCGCATCTTCAGTAGCACAACTAAATAAAATACCTCTGTCACGAATCGTGGTTGATATTTGGTATTTGGGTGATATTCTATACTAATATATGAGTGTAGTTCAATTTCTCAGTTTGTTCAAAGTTAGTAATAAGCATCTACACTTCGTATGATAATGAGTTGGGATTATATGAGCCGTCGCCACCACGTGGGTGTTTGGTCCGTGCCTTGGTGAATGATCTCCTCATCCTTCGTGTTCGGTATTTGATGAGCACTGAGCATAAAGCGTTTACGTTGTCCGAGTGTTATATCTTCTTGTATCCACCATACGAAATATGATGACAAATAATACCAGGGAATCTAAAACAAATTTCTAATATTATTAGAAGTATGTAGTTGATATTTGCTTAAACCAATTCTCGATGTTTATGTTTAATTTTAAAAATTATCACTACGGTGTTAAATTATAATATAGAATATCACCCAAATACCGTAACAAGCATTAAGTAGCTAGATGTACATTTCAAGCGCTATGCGCCCATCTTCAGTAGCACAAGTTAAAACTAAATAAAATAACTAAATAAAAGATGGGCGCATAGTGCTTGAAATGTACATCTAGCTTGTTACGGTATTTGGGTGATATTCTATATTATAATTTATGTTTAATGTTTATAAACAGCAAGATTTTTTTAATTCGTGTGCATTTCTTGTTTGAAATTCCAAATAGTTTGTAGAAATAGGTAATCGACATTTGATGACGATAATTTTAAGAATATTTTGAATCGCAATAGTTTATTAGAGCTTTCTTCTTAGAATTATGAATCCAGGGAGTATCTGTGAAAGAAACGGATTGAAAGATTTAAAAAAATCCCATTAACCCCATTCTAGCTGAAAATTTTAGATCTGAACAGGAACGGAATCGAAATTAAACAAAAATATTTTAAGCGTTGCATTATTTGGTATTGTTTGAGAACTAATGCGTTTATCTAGTAAAGCTTATGTAGGTGCACGTATTGTATTTGTTACAAAGAGCTTTGTTACGGACTTATGTGCTGCATGTAGCTCATGTTCAATCATTTTGGCCTGAAACATTTCGAATTTTTCTTTGCAAATGACGCTGTGTAGGTGCGGCATGAGAATTCACCTACTGGTTTGAGTCCTCACCATTCAGGTAAAAGTCCTGATAAAGTCCAAACCTCGAATTTCCTTCCACACCAATTGAACTAACATTCTGAACTGCTATTCCCTCTACCTAATGTAGTGCACTAATTAATATCCTTAACGTGCAAGACCTGTTGTTAAGTCTGTTACACTGTAGACATCTTAAGGATTAGCGAATTTATAAATTAATAATTTCTGAAAAGTAAAAAGGATAAAGGCGTTTTATTTCGTGGAAATCTGATATTTTTGATTTTCATTTGTATGTACTTGTTACACTTTAATTAAAATTGATATCAGTTGCCAATATTTAATGAACGTGCCATATAAGTGTGTTATGGTTTTGATATATACTGAAGATTTGCTGTGTGGCCTGTTTTAGAACTAGCAGCTTGCCTCCAGCCACATATTTATCATAAATTATCTTTGATATATTAGATAATGAAGTGATTAGTGATTGTATATGATCTTAAGCTCACAAAGTAACCATAACTATATTAGAACTTGTATGGAAAATATTTTGTATTTCTAGCAATATTTTCGTTACTTAGACCTTGCTAGATTATTTTATCATCTACTTGACTCTATAGCTCGAGTTTCTTGAACTGCATATTTTATTTTATATTTGACTAAAGAAGCATCGCCATATCAGCTTATAAATTAAGGATACACAATGTTAGAAATAAATATATATTCTACAACACCTTAACTTCTAAATGAAAGTACAAAAAATATATCACCATATAAGTAGCTTTAAGAATTACGCATATTATAATGGGATAAGAACCTGGATATAAATACAAAATATTTATTTTTTGTATATATAATATATAAAGCTTTACGCACTAGATTTTGTACTAATTTCATTCGATTGTTTCTCTCAATTATTTGTATTGGTTGGAACTTCTACTGTAATTGTTTCTTCATCAATCGCTTCGTTTTTTTCTTTATCAAACGATTCTCTAGCTAGCTGGCGCAGGTTATCTTCCGTAGTCTTTCCAGTTTCGTGCAACATTTTACTGAAAAATCCTTCCGCATTTTGTAAGAGTTCATGCGGATGACCAAATTCTACAGCTTCACCAAAATCCATGACCAAAACTTTGTTGGAGTCAATAATCGTATTGAGTCTATGCGCAATTGTTATTACTGTGCAACATGCGAAATTTCTTCTAATTGTAGTTTGAATCAATGAATCGGTACTAAAATTATACATTTAAGTTCCAATTGGGAGCTTTGGATGTAATTTGTAATTCAATTTTTTATTCTACTCACTGAGGGTCAACATTCGCAGTTGCTTCGTCCAGTACTAAAACTTTGTTGTTTCTTAGGATAGCCCTTGCAAGGCACATGAGTTGTCTTTGACCAACGCTGAAATTGGTTCCTCCTCCACTGACATATTGGTCTAATTTATCTATAGCATCTTTCAGACCAACCTAAAGAATAAAAGATATCATTTAATTTTGTGTTGATAGAAGATTTGATTTTTTGTTAGCGTACGTTTTCTAATGCTTTCCAAATTTGATCATCGTTACTTTTTTGCAAGGGATCTAAATTATGTCTGACACTGGCGGAAAATAAAACTGGCTCCTGAGGAATTATAGAAATATGAGATCGCAGATCGATGAGGCCAATAGATTTAGAATCAATTTCATCAATTGATACTACTCCATCGAATGGCGCTAGTCTAAAGATAGCAGAGATGAGGGATGATTTACCAGCTCCAGTTCTTCCAACTATTCCCACCTAAAACAATTCGATAGTCTTGTGTAAACGTGGATTTCGTATTTATATAAAATATACTTTTTCTCCGGGTGCAATTTCGATATTTAGGTTTTTCAGCACAGGAGGATCGTTGGGTATGTATCTTAGATTAACATCCTTAAAAGTGATTCTTCCACTATGAGGCCAATCTCTATGAGGTCTTTTGGTTGGCGTAGATTCAATAGGACCTTCTTTGTCCAGTTTTGTGTATTGTAGAACTCGTTCGACACTTGTCATTTGGCTGGCTACTTCAGCAGTTTGTCTCATACCGTGTTGGAGCATTCCAGTTAGAATTAGTGATTGGGAAAGGACGAGGCCAACATCTCCACTGAAGGTATTACCTTTAAAGAATTTAAGTGATTTTTTTTCGCAAGTACTAAAGGAGTATCCACCACGTACCCTCATCGAAGAGTAAAAATCGTAGTGTAAGTACAACCAAAAATGCTACACTAACAATATCCAAGTAAAAACCGAAGGCTTCACTAGCCACAATGAACAAAAACCACGAGGAGGTATGCTTGTCTTGTAACGCATCAAATTCATTGGAAAGCATGAGTTCAGCCTTGCAAGATCTAACGGTACTTAAACCAGATATTGAGGCAGACACATGTGAAAAAACTGGAGCTCTGGCTAGACGTATAAAGGCAATTCGTTAGTACATTTGTTGTTAGCATAATTATTTGATTTACTTATTCCTTCCAAACGTTTAACATCTTGCGCAGTCGCTAAATAAATCTTCCTAATGAAGAAAAATGCCCCAGCTAGAATAACGGCCGGCACAATCATAATTGGTGATACAATGAAGACCATTATAAAAATGCCCCACATAACAAAAATTATTTGAATTGCCTCCAGCATCGCTCGAGGGAGTAGCTCATCAACTGCTCCCATGTCTTTGGAAAAACGATTCAAAATTCGACCTGAAAAAGAATTGAAATTTCGCATATACAAACATTTTTTGAGTGGCATTGATGGTTGAAAGAGTTACCTGATGGATTTGTGTCGAAAAATCTCATGGTAGCTAGCAAAATATTCTTGAACATCATATTATGCAAATTCCTGGAGGCTGTCATGCAAATATTCACGAATACTATAGATCTTAATGTTGTTAACATGATCGACAATATGATCAAGGCTGTGTAAATGTATATATAAAAATATTGCGACCCCAGCGAATACGTAAAAGAGTTAGTTGAGTTGTTAAAGATGTCGTCAGTTTCAATGGGCAACATAATACTATCATCAAACGAAGTTAAATTTTGTTCAATTCCGTTACTAAATCGCGGTTCTATTGAAGAATTATCAAAGATATTGTCTTGATTTAGAATAAATAAGGTTTCGTTGTGTTGTCTTGCTTCCTCTGTATTGGTCCTAAAATTAAAGAAGATTGGGTTATATATTTTGCCGTTATGTTGTGATACTCCATATTAGGGAAGTGAAATAAAAGTACAATGTTTTATATCACGGTGTGGTTTAAATTATTTGACTATGACAATTTAACGGGACAAAAGTATTTTTTGAAAATATTCTATTCTTTACCATATGATTGCATAGAACAGATATTTAACTTACCAAAAAGTAAGCCACAAGTCACCAGCATTACAACTAACTTGGGCTAGAATCAAACTAACCACTAGAAAGACCAGAAGACAAATACCTGAACCTGCTCGGAAATATTCAGTATAATTGGACGAACTTAAGGCACCTTTTTCCATTAGTTCTTGGGTTTCAGGCACTTCATTGGCGTCCTCATCATCTGCGGTTGTACTCTAAGCAAATAACTCTCTTTAAGTCTAGCCAAACCTTACGCTCGATATTACTAACTGTATCTGATGCAATAGACATTAATCTCTTCAATGGAATTACATTGGGTTTGTTTATTGTTTGTTCTATTTCTTCCTCTTGCTTCAGATGACTTAACTCTTTTTCTGATAGTTCCTTGAATGTTCCGATTCGCTCAACATGGCCCTAAAATGACACTGTTCATTTTAAATTTCATGTAAACGTAAAAGAGTTCTTACATTATTCAAAATCACAATTTGATCGGCTTCTTGTAAAAACTGCAACTGATGGGTTACCAAAATTCTTGTTTTGCCATTCAAATATTTCTTAATGCACTCGTCGAACAGATGTTTGCCAACATGAGTGTCAACTGCTGATAATGGATCATCAAGTAAGTAAATATCGGCATCTCTATAAATAGCTCTCGCTAAATTAATTCTAGCTCTTTGACCACCCGATAAAGATACTCCTCTTTCACCAACCATAGTTTTATCTCTTTGAGGAAATTGGTCCATATCACGTTCTAATGCGCAGACTTTAACAATATTTTTGTAACGTGATTTCAAAAATTCTTGGCCAAAGAGAATGTTGTTTCGTACGGTGGATACAAACAACCAAGGTTCTTGGGATGCATAAGAAATTCGACCAGATAAAGTTACTTTTCCACTATGAACAGGCATTTCTTTAAGGAGTAACTGGAGGAGAGAAGATTTACCAGATCCAACAGTACCAACAACACATGTTAATGTTCCTTAAATTAAATTGAAACCATATATAAGTTCAGCAAGATCAAATCTTTCAATAGAAAACAAACCTGGTACAATATTCAGGCTAATATCATTCAATGTATCCACAATAGCATTCTTGCTCCATCCGGCTTTAACATTAGCCAATCTGATCTGTCCCGCTTTGCCGATCTCTTCAATAGCACATTGCTCTTTCTTTTCTTCTAAAGATAAAAACTCTTCAATTCTTGAAACTGATATCTTAGCTTCAGCGTACATGGATAAAGCTAATGGGAAAAAAATAGCCATATAAAGTTGGATTGTGTTGAAGAACTGGGCCATTGAAAAAACTTTATCGCTGCTTAAGTTGTATCCCATAAAGACATAAGTAATGACTGTTATGAACAAAGTTGCTCGTTCTGTAAAGACCATTAATGCCGTGGAAAATCCACGGATGTATGTCGTTTGGGAAATAGTATCAATTTCTGCTCTAAAAGAGAACATTAGAACAAGTCAATAATTTGATACAAACAAATCGAAACAGTAAATATGCAAGGTAATTAAAATTATCTATCACGCCACGTTGTGCTGTTTAATGAACTTGGTGATGTGGATTGAATACTCACTTTCTGGCAAGTTCTACCAAATTTTCAAATGGTTTTTCCCAAGCATACAATTTAATAACTCGAATTCCAGATGTAATTTCAGACATTAATTTTACTCGGTTATCAGTTCTCTTGGCAATTTTATAACGCAACTTTCCTTGTAATCTCGATAAATATCCTATAAATCAAAAGAATGTGAATGTTGTTGACAATATAAGAGAAATCACAGAGAAACTAAATTTGTATCCGTCTGTGATGAAAAATAGGTTGGGAAACATTTCTACTACTTGAGGTAAAAAATGTGTAAAATAGCGTAAGACGATAGGTATCGATTTTTAGTACGATAGATGGATGAACACCTAAAAATGTAATGGATTTCCTCCAAGGATGTGTTCTGTGTCTTCCTCCATCACCAATTCACTGTAAAGTGACTGTAACAAAGTTTCCAGTGATACGAGTATAAAAGCATACACGTGGTTTAGAGTACTGTTCCAATAAAGCTTGGATTGATGACCAACTAACGAACGGAATCATAGGTTCTTGAATCAAACGATACCTAACTATCTAATGGTACCATTGAATAGATATATTAACCTTGTAATGGTACAGCCTGCATGGCAATGGCTAGCAGGCCCGCCAACGCTGCCACACCAACACTATTATACATGACAAATGCGGCGATGCACGCTTGAATTGGCATTATCCAGATGTAGTGCAGATATATTGAAGCATAATCGAATCTTTGGACGTCGTTCGAAAGTAGATTGACCACCTGGCCAGCGGCCGTTTGCTCGAGGGACGTTTTGTTCAGTCTTAATATCTGAAATTGAAATTTGAACATTGGAAGCCTCAACTCGGCAGAGTTTATAATACAGATAAAAATTAAGATTAAGAGGGGGATGTTTCGAGATGGCTATCTCAAGATTTGTTCAAATGTATACTTTTCTGTAAATGAGGGAACAACATGCGACCCGGCACCGCATTCCGACACGTTGCGTGCCCAACCCAGCTTGGTGCATAATGAACACATTCAGCAAGGCCATGAGGATGATGCCCATTGCCCATCCCCATCCTTCTGCGTAGCTGTAAGTGCTCACCCGGTCGAAGTAGTTGATATATTCAGCCAACACTAAAGGTTGAGTTAATCTGAAATTAAAGAAAATACGTATTTTTTATTACTCGAACGACCAATTTTTGAAAAAAAATTAATGATTTATTTGTAGAAATATAAAATTTCTCTTTTCTCTTCTATTTTTTTTTCATTTTGAGTTACATATTTGATACCACACGCAAACACTTCTACCCTCCCATTAGGATTTTGAAAACTGAAATTAGTTTCGTTACGAAAGCTGGTCTATTAGAAATTATTTTATAACAAAATTATAAAAATCGTACTTATTACAATCATTTTATGGTCCTCATTATATGGGAATATTTTTGAGGTAATTTTCCACTATTTGAGGAAATGACTAAACACTATTTTTCAGATTTCAACTCAGTGAATTATAATGTACCAATGGTAATATTTAGGTGATTTATCATTTAGTTTTGTAATTTCGGGCATTGATGGTGATTCAAGATCAAATCTTGAATCAATTTTAATAGTTATAACTTGTTTTTTGATAATGCGCGGAAGTTCAGTTTGACACTGTGTCTTATCGCTATTTTGTTGATATAGCTCTCAAGAAAAATCATTGGAACCTTGGCTGATACATATATTAATATGTTGCAAGTGTTTGATTTATTACCTTTTTAGATAAATTAGATGATAATATCATTAAGCAAACATATGTTAAAAATCCACCAAAAATTGCTGTCATACTAATAATTTTCAAATCGCATTTTTGTACAGTTAGTATTGAATTATTTTTATTAAATTAATGTTCAACGTAAATAATGTTGTCAAAATAAACTTTTATTACCAAAATTAAATAATTAAATGTTAATCTCAGCTGTAAATGTCTGAGTTTACTTACCTTAATACTACGGCTTGTAATAATAGAATTACACCATATACTGAATACGACTTAGCAAACGTTTTAAAAATGGCATTTATTAATTTCGGCTGTTTCTTCCTTTCCTTCGCATTTTTTTGTTCTATTTCCCAATTTCTGAAACAATCAAAATGCCCATAATTTAAAGATGTCCTCTATATAAGGGTAGTCGAAATTTATATTTACGTAATGCCTGAAATATTGAAAAGAAACATTTTTTTTAACGTCTTTTTATTTACGAAATAATTCGTGGTCAAATTCGAATCTTATACCAAGTACTTACTTTTCTAATTCATCTCCTAGTTCTTGGGACAAATCGTTCTTTGTTGCATTATAAAGATCCTTTTCTTCCAAGTCATTCGAGTAACCATACTTAAAAAAGGGTAAAATCCAACTGCAAAATATAAAATTATATATTATAAATTTTGTAAAAACAAATCCAGGTATTTCTGTAGACGATCAATTTTTGAAAAATTGTTTAAAATTTTCTTATTTAACAATTTATATGTAAATTTCTAACAAATCAAATAAAGTCATGGAAGGATATTTCCATGAGTTTTTTTACCCAAACACTAGTTTAGAAAATATGTTCGCCTTAACTTCCGGACTAGGATTTACATATTTTTTCGTAGAATCCATTTCTAAAACTTCACTCTTAATTTTTTTAAAACTCACCAACTCACCAACATTCTACTATTTGCTCACAACATATTTTTATATACTGTAATTTTAATTTCACAATATTTCTTTTTATAATCCTTCATAATTAGGGTTATAAAATGCCTAACTTCGAGTATAATAATTTCATCACTCGTGTAATTATAAAATTGCGGTCTTAGCTCATAAATCACTGAGTGAATGTCGCCAAGTTGGACCAAATTTTCATTAATTTTAATTCATTGCTAGTCAAGTTGTTTAATGCCAGCAGTTTCGTTCATTTTTGTAGTAGTCCAGCAAACTTAGCACACATTTTGATAAACTTTAATTGTCCTATTATGCAATGCCAAATTCCGCACGTAATGCAGTTTTACTCAACTACCTATATGTGCAAATAAAGCTATATATCAAATCCGATAACCAACATCGCAGGTAGTAAATATCAAACGTTTGTTGGAATATTTTTACTAACAACAAACTGTCGACATTTCATTTATAATTTAGTTCGAATCGATTTATAACGCAATATTAATTTATTCAATTTAAAAACACACTTTCATTTAAAAACAAGTGCCATTACTGTTCCACAAGAATTTACATGTAATAATTTTAAATCACTGTGTAATTTTTCATTCCTTAATTTAAGTCACGATTTTAAATAGTACCAACAAATTCTTTAAAATACTATTTAAAAATGGTTAAAATAACCTGTTTTGTACCATGGACATCATATTAATGTTTTGCTATGCCATCAACGTTGCTGTTCTCACAAACTACAGAATAACAGAATATTGATTTAGCAAAGCAAATATATACACCTGTACTTCGCTTTAAAAAAAACCGTATACTTAATCTAACACAAATTTGATGGATATCCATCAAAATATTATTAAATTACCCTCTCATTATTTCAATTTCATCTCTGACCGATCCGTCCTTTTGAAAACTGATTTGACAGGAAGTGATATATCTTTATTTTGTAAGAGTTACAAACTATTTGTGCAAGTTGTAGCATTTAAAATAAACCTTTTCCTAAAAATTTAATTTTTTCTTGCGTCACCATTGCTCTATCTACCCTATAATTGGAGATTTTTATTTTTTTAACGCATCGAAAAATTTACGATTTGTGTTTTTAATTATAATCATACATACATAGTTTAATGTAACCCGTACATATAAGTTACTAGTTCTCTTTTCGATTGTCCTGTATAAAACAGAATATTAAACAATTTTTTTTTTATAGCTTTGCACATTTTTATCATTGCGTAAAGCAAATCACGGCTGTACCTATAAGTTCGAATATATAGAAGCGGAGAATATTTCCGCAATACTTCTTCATTCTTCTGTTTCAATCTTCTTTCGCACTATTGTCAATGTCAGATGTTTCGAAGTACGGTGGCGTCTCAACGGACTATATATAAGCATAAGATATTGATCCCCCGTTTACGGCTTAAAGAGCCATGAACTTGTCAATTTTTGCTTACTATTCTATTAGGCTATTTCAAAAAATTGTTTTAAAGTTTAAAACGTAATTATTACTTAGTAATGTTGAGTTAAGATTAGTACTTGTAAAGATGTCTGCATTTAAAAAAATCATTTTTGCAAAGTGGCCAATTATTTTGGCCTTTTATCAGAGTGTTCATTTTATAAAATGAAATTTATTTTCAATGTATTGCAGTAGGTTTAAAAATACGTGAAAAATATTCACTACTTCTGCAATATATTGTATAGTTCTTTTTGTACAGATTGTTGGTGATTTTAAGATTTCATATTAATGTTTTCCTAATTATCGTTTCAATAATAATGATATTGAATTATAATAAATTATCAAGTTATAATAAATAATAAACCGGGGCAGTTAATGCAAAACTTCAGTTGTAAGCAATCAATTAATTAGTAAATGCCAACTAGCTGATAATATTTCTGTATAACGGTTATTTATGATAAGAAATTCCATTAATGTTACATGAGCTGATTACAACAGCTAATTACAAAAAAATGTATAGAAATATTAATATTAATAATGAAATTAAAAAGTAAGCATGAATGCCGTGCTATAGTAGGATGATGAAGATTGGGTGGGTAGATTGAATGACAAATGAAGCCGTGCTTGAGTGATAGAGGACATGGAAGCATTTGGAAGATATTACATCTTAAGATAGATATTCGAATGGGATTATTTTAATCAAAATACTGATTAAACAAATGTGGTTAAACAGAGATGACCTTTTAAACAAATGTTTAAAAGTCGTATACTTAGATATGGGTTAATTATATAATAAATTATAGAAGGCGGAGTAGAAGGAGAGGTAAATCTATATTGACGAGGTGTCGGATTTCAAATTATTCCCTGTAAAATCTCGATTGAATGATAAAAATAATATTTGGTCAAATAACGAAGTTAAAAAAAATGCTTATTGAAGGTTTGAAAAAATACTTGGTATGTACAAGCGTATATTTACTTTTAGTCAATTTTTCAATAATAATCATACAGCCATAGGCCTACAACAACTCTATAATATCAATTAATATTTTTAATTATCAATAATAATTATATTACATCTCATGAAAATAAGCATGTTACGTCACTTATACTTATAATATTTATAGGCCTACTATGTTTTGGGAGATTAATACAATACCTAATTTAATAAACTAAAATAATATATATAAATACATTTAAAAAATTATCACTACAGTGTTAAATAATAGTATAGAATATCACACAAGCATTAAGTGGCTAGATGTACATTTCAAGAGCTATGCCCCCATCTTCAGTAGCACAAGATAAAACTAAATAAAATCACGAATCGTGATTGATATACTATTAAATAAATAAGTCAACATGACAGAAGTACTTCAAAGAATGGCATATAATATGACCTATAAATCTTTTAAAACAATACAAATTAATAATTAACGAAAATATTGGTTTGTGAAATATAAAATAACTCTTATTAAAGTGATATTTAAAAATAATTCTTATTAAATAAATTAAATATACAATATAAAATTGGGCCTGAATCTAAGTTCATTAAATTTGATTTAGATTTATGCATGTATTCATAAGAATTTAACTCGGAATATGCAATTCAAAACACTTTTAGATTTATGCATATTATATTAGATTTATGCATATAATTATATATGCAATTCAAAACACTTTTAAGTAATTTAAGTGAACTAATTTGATGATGGGATGACCTGAGTTAGTAAAAAATATGCTCGGCTACAGCACTTTTATGTTTTCTATTTAATCTGAAATGAGCTGCTATTTTATTTAGTTTTATCTTGTGGTACTGAAGATGGGGGCATAGCCTTCGAAATGTACATCTAGCTACTTAATGCTTGTTACGGTATTTGGGTGATATTCTATATTAATATAAATACATATTTAAAAATTGTAGAATATTATTGCGAACTGTATTTCTATAAGTACGTCAATAGCTCTCAATTTATAGTAATATTTTTTTCATTTAAATGAATCAAACAGCATAAATATAGACGAATAGAAATGACCGGTGGATTCAATGATGGCATAATGTAATTTGTTTAAAAAAAATGTGAATAGAAAACAATGTACTGTTTAATAAAAACAATCGAATTTTAGATAGACAATAGAATTTAGAATTTTTACGTTCAGGATTTAAAACCTATGTACTACTTCATGTTGTTTTTTAAATAAAATTGCCATTATTATAATATATATAGTTTTACAGTTATCGCACAGCATACGAATATCAACTAAGATTGTTTTTTCTAATTTTTTTCAAAAAAATTTATTCCTCGATTAAAAAATTCCTATAAATAAAATACATTTATTCCTCGAACATATTAGCATCGCTAACCAAGTTAATCAATTTAATATTTATTAATACATAACAACGTAATTATAAAAATTATTGCAATGGAATTAGGCAAACGATACATTTAGCAATTACAAAACACAATAACACATACAAATAACAAAGATTTGTTTTGTAAAAATAAAAGAAACCTTGGTAAAATGATGTAGAAACACAGTTGCTTTGGACATGGATTTTCATCAATTTCGCTGTACTATTAGGCGTTTCAATAGTTAATTAATTAATTATAGTATTTCTTAATGCTTATTAAAAAATATAATTTTTTAATGACATTGGAAGAACGGGGCATAAGCCATCTTGGTTGATCTAGATCTATATATATTTCGCAAATACTTTCTATTATTTGTATCGTGTATTAAAATGCGAGTTTGATAAAGCTGGTAAAATGTCGAAAACGTGAATGCAATTTTTGTTAAATTTTTTACCTTGCTAATAGAAAATATTTTAAAAAATGTAGATCCGCCTCAACCGTCGCCTAATAAATAGTATAGCGCGCACTTCGATCGAGTGATAATTATTTTTATAAAGCATGGATATGTTCTTGTATAATTTATATAATATTTATTTTAATAATATCCTATAACCTATTTATATGATATGTCCGAATCGGAACACCAATATTATAACATACTCGATTTTATAGATAGAAAATACTTGATATATATATCCACATCGCATTAGACGAGCTGTTTTTGTTTCCTATAAGGAAACGTGTATTTCTGTTCATTAATATTAACTTACGCCGCTAGTATTATTATTAATAATAAATGTATTTTAGTTTTATCATGTATATTATAGTGTTTAAATCTACGTTAGTCCAAAAATTTTCCATAATAAAAATTCCTAATTATAGCACGATAATAAATCTTTTGTTAGGTACCTAGCGTTCTTTTCTTTTGTTTTCGAAGAATATAATATATTATCTATATATTATATTGATTATTAAGATTACCTTTCTACATATCAAGTGACAAATGCGAATGCTTCTTTTTTAAAACGATTAGTTTGCTTTTAGATTAGTAAGGATTGTTTTGCTTCTCCGTATTATAATCGGCGAGAGTTTTTGAGAATGTTGTTTGTTTTTTTTATAGCTAGATTTGTTTTTCGACGTTTATAATTCTTTTCGTACTTTTCTAAGGGACTATTTTTGCTACATCCTTTTCGGATCACTATGAAATATTGGACATTAGCAAATCAGATGACATTGGAATTGAAAATTATCTATTACATATTATTCATATATAAAGCGTCAAATAATGTTTAAAATGAATCTAAACATAACATTTAAATAAATAAATATATATATATATATAAATAAAATAGAAATATCCATATAACGGAACGATCATTTTTAATTAAACGTAAAATACATAAAAATCTTATTTATAATGTTTAAAGAAATTATTGAAGCCGCTAAATGAACATAGAAAATGATGCTATTAATAACAAATTTAGTTTATAATAACCAATTAGATAAGTTGCGGGGAAACAATTTTTTGTTATACAATACTGAATATGAGAGAATGGCTGAAGAATTGCTTACTAACATTAACACTACTGATGCAGAGGCACTAAGAGTACTATAAATCTACGTGAGAAATACATGTTTTTTTTTTTTTAAGTTTTCATGTCGTTGTAAACAAAAATAATTGAAGTTTTATAATGAAACATAAATTAGCTTTTAAATATATATTTTTGTATATTAAATTTTACTGTTGTAAAAATATTGAAATGATAGTAGCTTAAGATACAAGCTCATCTACAAGGAAGGGATTATATTTCGATAGTTTTTTTTTATATGAATTAAAGAATTAATTGGTTTTATGTCCGTTTAGTAAATATATATTATAAAAAAATCCGAAGAAGATGGTGCCTTTCTGAAGGGTAGAATTACCTAAAGAAATGTCACTAAAAAATTGGCTCTGAATTAGCACCTCCTAGAATATTATCCCTTAATAATTGTGTTAGTTAAATAATGCCTGTAAAATATATTCTATTATTCATAATAATAAATTATGACGTTTTTTGGACTATTTTTCAAGAAGCAATAGCGACTCGTACAGAAAATATTTAAATGTGTTTGCAGATCGAGTTTTCGCCTTTTTCAAACATTTATGCCCCTTTTACTTGTAGTGAAAATAATATAAGGCGCAAATCATTGAAATTAAATGATCCAAATCTTACTCCTTCTTTGTTAGATGCTTTTAAACTGTCTATTTTTCACTTTTCCGATAATTTTTATTTTTATTTTTGCTAATGGACGAGCCGCTACTGTATCATATAATTCAATCGAAATTATTATGTAGGAACTATATAGATTCTAGACAGTTTTTACAAAACGAGTACGAAGAGGAAAATTTGTCCTTATAAGTTCGTTGATATTAGATAAAATTCTTATATATTGTCGAGTTCCGTGCAGATTTCTTCATTGCAATAATTAGACCTAGAGTTAATTATATAGCGAAAGGGTCCTAGTACTATCTATTATTTAAATAAGAAGTCTTTCAAGCAGGATTGATCTAATAAAGTACCTTCTTTATGGGACTATATAAAAATCTCAAGTTGAGCAGTTTGAATGTTTTCGCTTCATTTCAGGGCATAAATATTTCTATATGAAATAGTACTTTTCAATCAATTGCAATAATTCAATAAATCGTTCAATAAATTCACTACCAGAATGATTTTATTATTGTTAGTGTATTAAAAATTGCGATATTGATGTAGCTTTATCTAAATTGATAACAGTACTTTGGCTGTTCATTTTCTTAAAATAAACTATCATAAAACTAATTGTTTATATATTAATTACCACAGTATGATTATTGCAATTATTGATGTCGTTTCTCAAACATGATTGCGATTTGTGGTTAATTAACACGTAATATAAATGCAAGTTTTTAGATATCGTACACCAAATTTTTTTGAGAAATTCTTTATGGTCGACTAATTGAATCGATGTAATTGCCCGTTTGTTATCACGCTCGTAAATTATTGTTTTGCATTCTAATATCGTGTAAAACACAGTGGCGTAGCCAGAATTTTGTTAACATATCATCAGATAGTTATTTCATCAGAAGTACATTTTGAAAATTGCCCATATGCAATTATAAATAAAAAAATTTACATCTACATACAGTCTGTTCATGTACAATGTATGTTATGGATTTTAAATAGTTAATGTTGAAAATTTTTTAGTCTCGAAGATCGTAAGAAATTTAACAAATATAAATATTTATTTTTCGGAATATTTTGCGGATAAAGAAATTATATTTATTCAATCAGAAGATTTTTGTATCATTTGGAGAATTCTCTGTTTACGCCACTGGTAAAACGCTTTACAGTCGGTCGGGGAAAGAATATTATTAACAATTAATAATAGTACCTAACAGATTTACATGATATTTTCTGAGTTATACAGTTTTAATAATTAAACTCACAACGCATTGATATTTGTTTATATAAAATGGAAGTAACATACGAATTATATATATTTTTTATATATTCTTTAATATTTATACTATAGATAAGTTTTGGTGCGAAAAACATTAACTGTGCCTCATCTAGTTGTGTGATTTTCTATACATAAACAAGCGAACATATACAATTATATATACAGGCGGGCTCATGGAAGATACTCAACATTAATATCTTACTTATTATAAAAGCTATACAGAGAAGTGATTTATAAATGCTGCATTAAATGATATAGTTTAACGTAATTTTGTAGGTGTGGTTTTCAAATTTTTTCTTAAATTGACTCCCCATAAAAATGACCCCCCTTGATTTCGTAAAATATAATAATGCGATTTAAATTTCAACGATCTAAAGATTTCACCAAGTTGAAGAACTGAATGATATTTCTACAGGATTTGATTTCTATAATCTGAAATTTTCAAAAAACAGTATAATAAATATTCCGGCTTATCTATCGACACTCAATCGACTCTTTTGAGTACCATCGAGCTTTTTGAAAATTCCATCGACCACCCTTTGGGAAAGCATATTATATTTGGTTTAATAAGCAAAATTCCAATGTTGATTATCCTATCTGGCTCAGCCTTTTAGACTCATGCGACAGTTTGTAAGATAAATTGAACCATGTGTGTGCTTTTTCATGTTTAATTTGACAATTCCTTGCAGTGGCATCGCAGCTAGACACTGTCAGTCGTGTGATAGGCCGGGGTAATAAAACTATTCCGGGTACGTAAAACCCCCCCCGGTACCTGAACAGAAGACGTAATTCATAAGCGAATTTCAATGAACAATGAAGCCCGTTTGTCCCTTTTTTTCGAAATTCTATTCGTTCATTTTTGCACAGGTTCCGGAACGGGCATTGAATACCGTAATATTATGTCACGAAATACATGTTAGAAATAATTGACATTCACTATAATTTGAAGAATCAAACTAGTCAAGATTCGCGCGTACTCAGACATTCGGACGAACATTCATTAAAGCAATATTGACGATGAAGGATGTTCAATTTGCTACATAGATTGATTGTAATACTAGTAATTATCTTCCTAATCCTATTGAAAATATTGCGTAATTATTGTTAAGATACTTGCGCGATTGAAAAATCATTTATTTAAAAGAGAGATACATCAAAACGGGAAATCTAGAAGCTCTCATTGCAGCACATTTCTTTGATTGTGTAAAAGTCTGTCTCCAATTGAAATCGTGTTCTTTTTGAACACTGCTACGGCAGCGATGGCAAAAGCATATAGTTTCGCTCTGGCAGACTTTCACGCTCCGATTTCTCACCGCAAATGCATTACTTTCGCAGCTCCTAGCTTTCGCAGTTAATGAACCGCCAACGTAGCAAATTGAACGTTTATTTCTAGAATTGTACGGATTACTTTTGCAGTATAAACATTACGGCTGTATATTGCGGAAGCGCCTTGCGCGCTGCATTGTTGTATCTTGATTGTTGCGGGGGCGCCATCATCGTGTTAACTAGTAGTGGTACGGGTTGGTTAGGGACGCGGTGCCACCGTGCCGTCGGCACGCCAATATGGCGTTCTATACGACGACGCCACTGCGCCGCACACGTCCAATTACGTTCATTAAAGAGTATACAGTGTCTTCAGATTCACAATGGCATTATAGTACGTCAGTAGATTGTTTTGTTTCACACGGATTTTCACACTGGCACATTATCGCTGGTGTGTAGCAGTGTTAACACGATGCTGATACACAGGGTGAGGGTGATTGGAGTCGTTGATGTCTTCAAGGGGCTACGGCCACTCGTGCAGTCTTGCTTCGCGGGTGCTGATATCTCCACTGCAAAACACACAGAGAATATAAGCAATTTTAATCAATGTTAGTTACACTTAAAAGCGTCTTTTTGCAATCGCAATTAAATATTTGAATGTTCCTATTTGGACAATCTGTTCTCTGAAATCATTTAATTTATATCTTGCAGCGTTCGAAATTACATTAATATTATTCGAGTCCAAAATGAAATGTTCCGTGGTATTTTGTTGAAATATAATCGATGTAAATGCTTCCTATATACAAGATATCATAACAATACATTTTGCCAAAGGCGTCGCATTTCTCCATTACAGAAGGAAAATCCATTTAAATTCTGCATGCTCGATTGCGCTTACTGTATTATATATATGGTGGAGTTCAGTTTAGGAGTTTTCAATAATAAAAACGGTCGGCTGGAAAGGTTTCAGAGGCTGTTTCAGGAATGATAACAACAACGACACGAATACAGTGTGGATGGCAGACAATACATCAGTGGTTCTTAACTTAATCTCCTAAAATATTTTCGCGGTCTCCTAGTTTTTTTTTCTAACATAATAATCGATCATCGAATTCTTTTTCCAAAACGTAAAATTAAAAATAATTGACTTCAGTAACAAGCAAATAACATTTTGAATAACATTTTTGAGGCCCCCCATAGAACCTTTCGCGGCCCTCCCGGTTAAGAATCGGTCACTAGAGTGACGAAAATATGTAAAAAAATAAGTCGAATTAAATGAAAAAAAAGGCGCAGCTCTGTGAGGACGATTTATAGTAAGATTTCCAAGGGAAACTAATAGATTTCGAAATGTAAATATTGCACACCATGAAGGCGGTGGAGATTAAATTTGCTTATAAGTAACCATTATTTTGCACTTAAGTTCGTTCAAACTTTAGAATTATTTGATTTGATTAAATCATTCAAAAGATTTATTTGGTATCTGCACGGTCCACAGGGGCTTTATATAAATAATCATATTTTAAAACTATCCCGTAAATAGATTTGGTAAAATCATAAACTGGTCGGGATTCATTTCGGAAATATTCCGAATACATTTCGATTAGTTTAATAAAAGCAACTTTAGTTTCATACTGGCAGAAACGGCTTGAATTTTCAAATACTTTTAATAAATAATTTTCAATATATATACAAACATCAAACGGCTTTTGTTAGAATTGAGGGGGAAAAAGAGGTAGCGAAAATAGGATAGGGAGTCAGGCAGGGATGTACACTTTCACCATTGTTATTTAACCTGTATATAGAAGATGCAATAAACAAGATAAAAGAACAGTATCAAACGGCTTTTGTTAGAATTGAGGGGGAAGAAGAGGTAGCGAGAATAGGAAAGGGAGTCAGGCAGGGATGTACACTTTCACCATTGTTATTTAACCTGTATATAGAAGATGCAATAAACAAAATAAAAGAACAATATCAAACGGCTTTTGTTAGAATTGAGGGGGAAGAAGAGGTAGCGAGAATAGGAAAGGGAGTCAGGCAGGGATGTACACTTTCACCATTGTTATTTAACCTGTATATAGAAGATGCAATAAACAAGATAAAAGAACAATATCAAACGGCTTTTGTATAGAATTGAGGGGGAAGAGGTAGCGAGAATCAGAAAGGGAGTCAGGCAGGGATGCACACTTTCACCATTGTTATTTAATCTGTATATAGAAGATGCAATAAACAAGGTAGAAGAAGAGTATTAAACGGCTTTTGTTAGAATTGAGGGAGAGAAGAGGTAGCGAGAATAGGAAAGGGAGTCAGGCAGGCATGTACACTTTCACCATTGTTATTTAACCTGTATATAGAAGATGCAGTAAACAAGATAAAAGAACAATATCAAATGGCTTTTGTTAGAATTGAGGGGGAAGAAGAGGTAGCGAGAATAGAAAAGGGAATCAGGCAGGGATGTACACTTTCACCATTGTTATTTAACCTGTATATAGCAGATGCAATAAGCAAGGTAAAAGAGGAGTATCAAACGGCTTTTGTTAGAATTGAGGAGGAAGAAGAGGTAGCGAGAATAGGAAAGGGAGTCAAGCAGGGATGTACACTTTCACCATTGTTATTTAATCTGTATATAGAAGATGCAATAAACAAGGTAAAAGAAGAGTATAGTGTAGTTGTGAAAATTCAACAGGGAGAGGAAATATATATGTTGAGGTTGGCCGACGATATAGATATCTTGGAAGTAAGGGAGTAGAATTTAGAGCATGGTATGCAGGAAGTAATGACTAGGGATTATAACATGAAAATAAATATAGGCAAGACCAAAGTGATGAGGTGTGACAAGAAGGAATGTAGGCGAAAAATGAGGATAAGAATAGTAGATGGTAGAATAGAAGAACTGTCAGACTTTTCATATTTAGGAAGTAGAATAGCTATAGAGAGATAAAGGAGTTAGCTGAGGATAGATCGACAGATGGTGTGCTGTTTCCAACCAATCCTTACGATTGATGAGGAACTAACTTTATAAATTTAATGATTTGTATTTTTACGCCAATGATAAAATACTAGACAATTTCTATATATTAGATTTAAAGATTCGGAAATTCGTGAATAGGTTCATTATTTTGAAATTTCCCGCTAATAAATACCGCAATATAATATTCAGTTACAGAATAAACGATATTGCACAAAATCAATTTCCGCCCTTCAATATGGTAATATGGCACATAACTATTATATAGTTTACGTGGGGACATATATTACGAGAAATCTTTGATATAAAGGGACTAATGTACGAAATACAACAGGGGACATACAGCCGGTGTAAATTAAACGGTGCTAAAATATGGTTTGTCCAGAATGTGTCTGCACATATGCAGGTTGTTATAAAGTACCAATCAACCAACCTTTAGTTTCACATTAGAGAATTATAAAAAATACACAACATTTAAATGATCTGGATTTGAATAATGAGGTTAGTTCAAACATAAAGTATAAATAAACATAAGCAAAATATTGAGATTTTTAGCTTTTAATTTTAGGCCTTCAGAAATAAACATTTAACGTTATGAGATGTCTTCCAATCTATGCCACCATTGACGTAACTATTTCAAAATTTCACTATCACAAAGTATAACAATTTCCGTTCATTTTTACAAGAACTTTTGTACTGTTGCATTTTCGATCAATCATTGCTCGCATACACCAAATATTTAGCCTCTTCACAAATTTCATCGCCCCCATGAAATTGGAAAATCATTTGTTAACGGAAGCGCAATTTTTCAAATATTTATATACATTACACATGGCAATTCAATTTGATATGCTTTACCCACCCTATATTCAGCACTGGATCTAGGCCCATAGACCTCTTCATAATAACGTCCGTTGATTTATATCAACCACAATGCCACGGATCTATAGAACAGAACTAACACCGCTTCTGCTGTGCACAAGACCACTTCGGTTATATAATAGGTAAACATGTATTGTGTTTAGAGACCGGTATGAGTTATTCTCCATTCGCGATTGTATTATCCATAAAAGGAAATGATTTCTGTACAAATATACGCGCGTTGCTTTGTTTTTCCCCTCGTGTACTTACGCTGAGCCCCCGGTGCTGAAATGCTCACGATGTTACGCCCTTTGTTCAATCCGCTTGAATTAATACTATCATTTGTAATAATTATGGATTCCAAATATAAATATTTATTCAAGCTATGTGTAGCTATACGGCCCTGGACGTTTATATATATATATATATATATATATTGAACGATTTTCTAATATTTTCATGATCTACATTTCATCATTTCTTACCTGATTGATTATTTCTTAAATATCACGCAAACAGCAGCTTACTTATTTTGAATTAAGAAAGAGGAAGAAAAGACAACAATGTTTATAATTTATACAAAACATATATATAAGGAAATATAATCTTCTCTAGGTACTCACGATTATTTATATGAAGTTCTAAAATACTTATTGGTAGTTACTGATGAAAATGTTTACTACTTTACTAACGCTTGAAAATTAAATGTACAAACTATAATAAAATGAACTAGATAGAATCGTTTTGTTTGGCGTTATAATTTCTATTTTCTATTCCGAATCTTCTCTGTTCAAACTTCAAAGCTTTGATTTGATATTAAGTGATTTTATATTCCACTCAGTATGAAATAGAAGAACTATAAGATTTAGATGTTTATTTTTGCATTATTGCAAAAATTTTCTATGCCATGACATATTGAAGAACATATTTAATATTGCGAATTATATTATTCCAAATTAAATGTGATACCAACATATAAATATTGCATCGCGTTTCCTATTTCGTTCCAATCACCAACACACTTTATCACTAAATAAATGTTAGTACTGTATATGTAATGTATACTATACTGCATCGTTTACGAGCCGTTGTGATTCATGAACGGTTTAGTACACGACGGGTGCAGGACCTAGTATCATAAGTACACCATGCACCATGTAGTTCATAGTTCACGAACTAGGTCATAGTGACCTATAGGTCGTTGTAAAACATCGTCACAGTACGCCCGTCATTTGATTGAACCGTTCAGAGTGAACGGTTCCCGAGTGAAGTACACATCGCTAGTCTTTATGTCAGAATAATTCAGTCTACAAGAATTCTTAAATTTTTATTCAGTCACAAATTCAGGCATATATATATAAAATCAATGCGGCTGTTGCAATATCGCATCGAGTTTCCAATTTCGTTCCGTTCACCAACACACTTTATCACTAAATAAATGTTAGTACTGTATATGTAATGTATACTATACTGCATCGTTTACGAGTCGTTGTGATTCATTGACGGTTTAGTACACGACGGGTGCAGGACCTAGTATCATAAGTACACCATGCACCATGTAGTTCATAGTTCACGAACTAGGTCATAGTGACCTATAGGTCGTTGCAAAACATCGTCACAGTACGCCCGTCATTTGATTGAACCGTTCAGAGTGAACGGTTCCCGAGTGAACTACACATCGCTAGTCTTTATGTCAGAATAATTCAGTCTACAAGAATTCTTAAATTTTTATTCAGTCACAAATTCAGGCATATATATATAAAATCAATGCGGCTGTTGCAATATCGCATCGAGTTTCCAATTTCGTTCCGTTCACCAACATACTTTATCACTAAATAAATGTTAGTACTGTATATGTAATGTATACTATACTGCATCGTTTACGAGTCGTTGTGATTCATGAACGGTTTAGTAGACCTAGTACAAGTACATCAATACGTACACCGTGCACCATGTAGTTCATAGTTCACGAACTAGGTCATAGTGACCTATAGGTCGTTGCAAAACATCGTCACAGTACGCCCGTCATTTGATTGAACCGTTCAGAGTGAACGGTTCCCGAGTGAACTACACATCGCTAGTCTTTATGTCAGAATAATTCAGTCTACAAGAATTCTTAAATTTTTATTCAGTCACAAATTCAGGCATATATATATAAAATCAATGCGGCTGTTGCAATATCGCATCGAGTTTCCAATTTCGTTCCGTTCGCCAACACACTTTATCACTAAATAAATGTTAGTACTGTATATGTAATGTATACTATACTGCATCGTTTACGAGTCGTTGTGATTCATTGACGGTTTAGTACACGACGGGTGCAGGACCTAGTATCATAAGTACACCATGCACCATGTAGTTCATAGTTCACGAACTAGGTCATAGTGACCTATAGGTCGTTGCGAAACATCGTCACAGTACGCCCGTCATTTGATTGAACCGTTCAGAGTGAACGGTTCCCGAGTGAACTACACATCGCTAGTCTTTATGTCAGAATAATTCAGTCTATAAGAATTCTTAAATTTTTATTCAGTCACAAATTCAGGCATATATATATAAAATCAATGCGGCTGTTGCAATATCGCATCGAGTTTCCAATTTCGTTCCGTTCACCAACACACTTTATCACTAAATAAATGTTAGTACTGTATATGTAATGTATACTATACTGCATCGTTTACGAGTCGTTGTGATTCATTGACGGTTTAGTACACGACGGGTGCAGGACCTAGTATCATAAGTACACCATGCACCATGTAGTTCATAGTTCACGAACTAGGTCATAGTGACCTATAGGTCGTTGCGAAACATTGTCACAGTACGCCCGTCATTTGATTGAACCGTTCAGAGTGAACGGTTCCCGAGTGAACTACACATCGCTAGTCTTTATGTCAGAATAATTCAGTCTACAAGAATTCTTAAATTTTTATTCAGTCACAAATTCAGGCATATATATATAAAATCAATGCGGCTGTTGCAATATCGCATCGAGTTTCCAATTTCGTTCCGTTCACCAACACACTTTATCACTAAATAAATGTTAGTACTGTATATGTAATGTATACTATACTGCATCGTTTACGAGTCGTTGTGATTCATTGACGGTTTAGTACACGACGGGTGCAGGACCTAGTATCATAAGTACACCATGCACCATGTAGTTCATAGTTCACGAACTAGGTCCTAGTGACCTATAGGTCGTTGTAAAACATCGTCACAGTACGCCCGTCATTTGATTGAACCGTTCAGAGTGAACGGTTCCCGAGTGAAGTACACATCGCTAGTCTTTATGTCAGAATAATTCAGTCTACAAGAATTCTTAAATTTTTATTCAGTCACAAATTCAGGCATATATATATAAAATCAATGCGGCTGTTGCAATATCGCATCGAGTTTCCAATTTCGTTCCGTTCACCAACACACTTTATCACTAAATAAATGTTAGTACTGTATATGTAATGTATACTATACTGCATCGTTTACGAGTCGTTGTGATTCATTGACGGTTTAGTACACGACGGGTGCAGGACCTAGTATCATAAGTACACCATGCACCATGTAGTTCATAGTTCACGAACTAGGTCATAGTGACCTATAGGTCGTTGCGAAACATTGTCACAGTACGCCCGTCATTTGATTGAACCGTTCAGAGTGAACGGTTCCCGAGTGAAGTACACATCGCTAGTCTTTATGTCAGAATAATTCAGTATACAAGAATTCTTAAATTTTTATTCAGTCACAAATTCAGGCATATATATATAAAATCAATGCGGCTGTTGCAATATCGCATCGAGTTTCCAATTTCGTTCCGTTCACCAACATACTTTATCACTAAATAAATGTTAGTACTGTATATGTAATGTATACTATACTGCATCGTTTACGAGTCGTTGTGATTCATGAACGGTTTAGTAGACCTAGTACAAGTACATCAATACGTACACCGTGCACCATGTAGTTCATAGTTCACGAACTAGGTCATAGTGACCTATAGGTCGTTGCAAAACATCGTCACAGTACGCCCGTCATTTGATTGAACCGTTCAGAGTGAACGGTTCCCGAGTGAACTACACATCGCTAGTCTTTATGTCAGAATAATTCAGTCTACAAGAATTCTTAAATTTTTATTCAGTCACAAATTCAGGCATATATATATAAAATCAATGCGGCTGTTGCAATATCGCATCGAGTTTCCAATTTCGTTCCGTTCGCCAACACACTTTATCACTAAATAAATGTTAGTACTGTATATGTAATGTATACTATACTGCATCGTTTACGAGTCGTTGTGATTCATTGACGGTTTAGTACACGACGGGTGCAGGACCTAGTATCATAAGTACACCATGCACCATGTAGTTCATAGTTCACGAACTAGGTCATAGTGACCTATAGGTCGTTGCGAAACATCGTCACAGTACGCCCGTCATTTGATTGAACCGTTCAGAGTGAACGGTTCCCGAGTGAACTACACATCGCTAGTCTTTATGTCAGAATAATTCAGTCTACAAGAATTCTTAAATTTTTATTCAGTCACAAATTCAGGCATATATATATAAAATCAATGCGGCTGTTGCAATATCGCATCGAGTTTCCAATTTCGTTCCGTTCACCAACACACTTTATCACTAAATAAATGTTAGTACTGTATATGTAATGTATACTATACTGCATCGTTTACGAGTCGTTGTGATTCATTGACGGTTTAGTACACGACGGGTGCAGGACCTAGTATCATAAGTACACCATGCACCATGTAGTTCATAGTTCACGAACTAGGTCATAGTGACCTATAGGTCGTTGCGAAACATCGTCACAGTACGCCCGTCATTTGATTGAACCGTTCAGAGTGAACGGTTCCCGAGTGAACTACACATCGCTAGTCTTTATGTCAGAATAATTCAGTCTACAAGAATTCTTAAATTTTTATTCAGTCACAAATTCAGGCATATATATATAAAATCAATGCGGCTGTTGCAATATCGCATCGAGTTTCCAATTTCGTTCCGTTCACCAACACACTTTATCACTAAATAAATGTTAGTACTGTATATGTAATGTATACTATACTGCATCGTTTACGAGTCGTTGTGATTCATTGACGGTTTAGTACACGACGGGTGCAGGACCTAGTATCATAAGTACACCATGCACCATGTAGTTCATAGTTCACGAACTAGGTCCTAGTGACCTATAGGTCGTTGCAAAACATCGTCACAGTACGCCCGTCATTTGATTGAACCGTTCAGAGTGAACGGTTCCCGAGTGAACTACACATCGCTAGTCTTTATGTCAGAATAATTCAGTCTACAAGAATTCTTAAATTTTTATTCAGTCACAAATTCAGGCATATATATATAAAATCAATGCGGCTGTTGCAATATCGCATCGAGTTTCCAATTTCGTTCCGTTCACCAACACACTTTATCACTAAATAAATGTTAGTACTGTATATGTAATGTATACTATACTGCATCGTTTACGAGTCGTTGTGATTCATTGACGGTTTAGTACACGACGGGTGCAGGACCTAGTATCATAAGTACACCATGCACCATGTAGTTCATAGTTCACGAACTAGGTCATAGTGACCTATAGGTCGTTGCGAAACATTGTCACAGTACGCCCGTCATTTGATTGAACCGTTCAGAGTGAACGGTTCCCGAGTGAAGTACACATCGCTAGTCTTTATGTCAGAATAATTCAGTATACAAGAATTCTTAAATTTTTATTCAGTCACAAATTCAGGCATATATATATAAAATCAATGCGGCTGTTGCAATATCGCATCGAGTTTCCAATTTCGTTCCGTTCACCAACATACTTTATCACTAAATAAATGTTAGTACTGTATATGTAATGTATACTATACTGCATCGTTTACGAGTCGTTGTGATTCATTGACGGTTTAGTACACGACGGGTGCAGGACCTAGTATCATAAGTACACCATGCACCATGTAGTTCATAGTTCACGAACTAGGTCATAGTGACCTATAGGTCGTTGCGAAACATCGTCACAGTACGCCCGTCATTTGATTGAACCGTTCAGAGTGAACGGTTCCCGAGTGAACTACACATCGCTAGTCTTTATGTCAGAATAATTCAGTCTACAAGAATTCTTAAATTTTTATTCAGTCACAAATTCAGGCATATATATATAAAATCAATGCGGCTGTTGCAATATCGCATCGAGTTTCCAATTTCGTTCCGTTCGCCAACACACTTTATCACTAAATAAATGTTAGTACTGTATATGTAATGTATACTATACTGCATCGTTTACGAGTCGTTGTGATTCATTGACGGTTTAGTACACGACGGGTGCAGGACCTAGTATCATAAGTACACCATGCACCATGTAGTTCATAGTTCACGAACTAGGTCATAGTGACCTATAGGTCGTTGCGAAACATCGTCACAGTACGCCCGTCATTTGATTGAACCGTTCAGAGTGAACGGTTCCCGAGTGAAGTACACATCGCTAGTCTTTATGTCAGAATAATTCAGTATACAAGAATTCTTAAATTTTTATTCAGTCACAAATTCAGGCATATATATATAAAATCAATGCGGCTGTTGCAATATCGCATCGAGTTTCCAATTTCGTTCCGTTCGCCAACACACTTTATCACTAAATAAATGTTAGTACTGTATATGTAATGTATACTATACTGCATCGTTTACGAGTCGTTGTGATTCATTGACGGTTTAGTACACGACGGGTGCAGGACCTAGTATCATAAGTACACCATGCACCATGTAGTTCATAGTTCACGAACTAGGTCATAGTGACCTATAGGTCGTTGCGAAACATCGTCACAGTACGCCCGTCATTTGATTGAACCGTTCAGAGTGAACGGTTCCCGAGTGAACTACACATCGCTAGTCTTTATGTCAGAATAATTCAGTCTACAAGAATTCTTAAATTTTTATTCAGTCACAAATTCAGGCATATATATATAAAATCAATGCGGCTGTTGCAATATCGCATCGAGTTTCCAATTTCGTTCCGTTCGCCAACACACTTTATCACTAAATAAATGTTAGTACTGTATATGTAATGTATACTATACTGCATCGTTTACGAGTCGTTGTGATTCATTGACGGTTTAGTACACGACGGGTGCAGGACCTAGTATCATAAGTACACCATGCACCATGTAGTTCATAGTTCACGAACTAGGTCATAGTGACCTATAGGTCGTTGCGAAACATCGTCACAGTACGCCCGTCATTTGATTGAACCGTTCAGAGTGAACGGTTCCCGAGTGAAGTACACATCGCTAGTCTTTATGTCAGAATAATTCAGTATACAAGAATTCTTAAATTTTTATTCAGTCACAAATTCAGGCATATATATATAAAATCAATGCGGCTGTTGCAATATCGCATCGAGTTTCCAATTTCGTTCCGTTCACCAACACACTTGATCACTAAATAAATGTTAGTACTGTATATGTAATGTATACTATACTGCATCGTTTACGAGTCGTTGTGATTCATGAACGGTTTAGTAGACCTAGTACAAGTACATCAATACGTACACCGTGCACCATGTAGTTGATAGTTCACGAACTAGGTCTTAGTGACCTATAGGTCGTTGCAAAACATCGTCACATTACGTCCGTCATTTGAATGAATCGTTCAGAGTGAACGGTTCGCGAGTGAACTACTCATCGCTAAATATATTGAACAAAAAAAAATTCCTTGGTTTTGGACTAATTGTTATTTATTTATATAATATAACTACGCTTCTCTTATATAGAAAAAAGTATTGTACATAAATCTCTAGATATGCCCTCTATATATAAGAACCACTAATATAAGAAAGAAATTATGTATCAGTAAGACAAATTTTTGTCTTTTTACTTTGAGAAGAGCACGAGACAATATGATAATTTTTTTAGCTTGAGGAAATTGCATGTTACGTTCTTCTGCGAAAGTAAAGTTTGCTACTTCGATTAATTATTTTGAATTTGCAATTTAAATTTCGAATATAATATTCTTAACCAAAACGAAATTAATGCATCGCGTTATGCAAGTAACTGAAATAGTTACATATACGCAAGTTAAAGTTTCGAGTTTCGGTTCGCATTAGCATTACAGGATTTGAAAGCTTTCAGCATTGAAGTTTCTCAGTCTTAGGTCGTCAATAGTATTGCTTCCATACTTGTTTGGTGCAGAAGAGGTTTGGTTGGAAGGAAGTGTGTAAGTAGCCACTATACTTGCTATTCAGTGCAAGTAAATGGTTGTTAAATCTTGTATTGACGTTGATTGATTACATTTAATACAAGACGAAACTGTACGATATACGAGCAGTGGAAGGATTTTTTTTTTGTTGGTATAAAGATAGCATAATTTATCCAAAATTCGCGTGTTAACATGAAGACCTCATTTAATTGAACCTCATTTAACATGAAATTTTAAATTATCTTCCATAGTTTCTGAAATATTGTTGAAAAGAAGAATTTATGGTCTAAATAACATGGACGTGTATGTATAAATGTATTTTCAAATAGTTTTTTTTTCTGAAATAAATTTAGATTTTGAAGCAGTAATTAAGAAGTTGAAGAGTTATTGCCAAAAAAAAAAAATTAAAAGCAGCTGGACTTTTCCCAGTTTTCCAAATTTGAATGGGTGGTTATGACGTAGCTCATCCCAAAATTCTCAATTCTCTAAAATTTGAAATCTCGATTGAAAGTCAATACTTGAAGAAGTGACATGAGTTGATCAAATTAAATTATAAGATATTAACTTCTAATACAACATCGTATATCACTATGGCAATAAAAATTGGAAAAGTTGTCCATAAATTGACAATGCCATTCGTCCAATTTTATTAAATGGCAGCAGATGTATTTTACATTTAGTATCCTTTTTATCTTCCTGCCTACATTGTATTTACTGCCAGTGCCACATTCAGGATCGATGTAGATATACTGGAAAGCTGATGGGCGACAAAATCTTTTTAGGGCTTCAATCCTAAACGTAGCGATTTTCCATCGAAATAAAAATATAATAACGTTTGGTCTGAAGTATCTTGTACACTGGAACACCCAGCCAATCTTATATTGATTCCGTGGAGGAGGGTACTGGGACTATAATTGAATTTCCAATGCAGTCTATGAGTAGAAAATGTAGTTATCGAAAATGGGCATTCTCAGCTTATATATAAATCGACATACAAATACAGCATTACGAGGGATATTTATAAAATCCAGTGGAAATGCATAGACAGACCAATTTAATTGCAATTTTACTGAAGTAGATTGAAAAATTCAATGTAGAATTAATGATTGTATGAATTAGTTATAAAAGGTATTGCAGGGAGGCATAATAAAGAAATGAGATGTGTAGTATTGATTGCTATTAAATGAATTTAATTTAATAATAAAGCTTCCTAATAAAAATAAAGCTGATTATTAAACGCGATGGTAAAACATAATAAGAACGTTCATATGCTTTTAAAGTTCATTGAAATTTATTTTCTGATAAATTTAACTACCTACTCAGATCCCCTTTTCATAATATAATAAACTTGACTAGGGTGTAATCGACGTATTTCAAAATTACAAAGAAACTTTGCCGAACAAACTACCAAGTTCCAGGAAATCAATCACAATCAACAAACTTTCAAACTGAACGCTTTGCCTATCGACTGCACAAACCAACGTATTAATAAGCCAGTGGCGTAGCTATGGGAAAAAATCGAAAATTGCACATGCAACTCAGAAATAAATTCCACAAATTATTAACAATTCCACAAACGTTTTTTCTAAATGTATTTCCGTTAAAGACAACAGTCACGTAGATAAGTATATTTCGTCGGGGCGAATAAACCCGAATACGCCACTGTTTTAAACTAGCGACGTTTATGGACCACAATTTCGTTGCGGGGATAAAGACGTCACGCTGTCAAAGAGAAAAAAGACGTCCCTTTCCGTAAACCGGGATGTATACGTATATAAATATACACCAGGAGGAAACAAGCATGCAGATCCGAACGTGGCACGCTGTGCATTCAATTCCAGAGCAAATGACTAGAGTCTTTCTCAGTGATTTTATATTGCGCCACTGTAAAAGAAAAAAACCTAATTTGCCATGCTAAATAACAGCGAAGTGTCACATAAACGAAAGGTCCCATTCAATTATGGACGAGCTATATATTATATGAAAGTATAAAATACTGTTGGAAGATAAATGGTTGTAATTGTGTAATTCGTATGAGGGACTTACTCTTCAGATCATTGTCGGATCTTTTTTTGTTGTAGAAGAAGTAAATGGAATATCGGTTTATTATAAATTTATTCCGAAATATAACAGTACAAACTGGCTATTCTTATAGAATTATAAATAACATATTAAGAAAATTTAAAAGAACAAAAGATATCAGAAATATTAGTAGTTTGGAACAAAGTAATAATTCTACTTTAAAATTTGTTAAATTATCTTTTGATCCTGTAATTGCACGTGGTTTAGATAGTCTTTTAAATAAATATAATTTTAAAGTAACATATAATAGTCTTGCTATTTTTTTAGGAAATCCCAAAGATTTTCAATAAAAAATCTGGTATTTATGAAATATCTTGTTCTAGTTGTCCTAAAGTATATATAGAAGACAAACACGTAGACCAATTGAAACTAGATTTAAGGAGCATTTCAAATTAAATAGAAAACATAAAAGTGCTGTATCCGACCATATTTTTGATCAATCAGGTCATCCTATTCAAATTAGTTCACTTAAATTACTTAAAAGTGTTTTGAATTATTCCGAGTTAAATGCTTATGAAAGTATATACATGCATAAATCTAAATCAAATTAAATGAATTTAGATTCAGGCCCAATTTCATCTTGTCTATTTAATTTAAGTGATGTCAACTAAGTCAACATGACGACTTATTTATTTAATTGTATATCAATCACGATTCGTGACGGACGTGTTTTATTTTTAATTTTTCTCGAGCTACTGCAGATGGGGGCGTAGCCTCCGAAATGCGCATCTAGCTACTTAATGCTTTAAGTTACGGTATTCGGATAAAATTCATAAACGATCACATTTAGTGCATATTTTTTTACATTTCTTGAAAATATGAAATTCGCACGATGAGTTATTGTAAGATTTCTGTTGGGGTATTATTCTAGAATTTTCGCTGACACTGATACTTGGATTATATAAAAGGAATAAGGATGTTATTCGGGTTCCTCACAACAGGCACATGCGGCAAAAAGAATTTTTGAGAGGATACTAACTATATGTTTGGGTGCCGTCTTCTGTGCATTTTGTATATCTTTCTATCAGATACAGAAATTACACTTCGCTACGGCTAGGTCTTTATCAGTAGCGTAACGGCGATTTAGCACACGGGGGGTGTGTTGAAAAAAAAATCTGGCATGTATAAAAATGATCCTATTTAGCCTAAATTGTTTAAATTTTGTAAATTCATGTTTTGGATTGAAAAATATTATAGTATATTAATCATGATTCGTGACAGAGGTATTTTATTTAGTTTTTATCTTGTGCTACTGACGATGGGGGCATAGCCTTCGAAATGCGCATCTAGCAACTTAATGCTTTAAGTTACGGTATTTGGGTGATGGTCTATATTATAATTTAATACCGTAGTGATTTTAAAAATGAAAAATATTATGTTTGTCTTTAAATTCTCAGTGGCTACGTCACTGCCTGCGAGGAAAGTGCCTATCTTTCCTCAGAGTAGTATTGTATAGAATCAGGATACAATCTTATTTCTTGGCTCTGCTGGAATAGAATATGGTGTTCAAAATATATGTCTTGTATATCTCTTTAGTGTTTCGTATTATGGGATTCTGAGGTTTATAGACCGTGAGGATAGTCCAATCGCGATAAGAAATTTAGTACCTACATATTTTGACATTAATGTCCTTCCGTTTTATCAAAGAATTGTAAAAATATCTTACGTTTCATCATGTTGCATTTTCCATTTTATGACTAAAAATATCATAATAAACAAAATTTGATATGAAATTTGAACGATGTTTTCTAGAACATGTTCTAGTTTGTATTTTCATTATTTTTCTTTCTATTTTTCGTAATTTCATCGATTGAAAAATATGTGTTTCCTTGAAATATATGTATCAATTAATTTTTGAATTTTTGCACAAGGTTGTTTAATTCCGATTACCATTTAAAATTTAATTTGAACTTTCGTGAAGAAAACTTAGTTAAAGAGTCCGCAATCCTAAAGATTGGTTGGAAACAGCACGCCATGCCGATCTATCCTGAGCTAATCCCTTCATCTCCCTATAGCTATTCTTCTCAACGTCTTCAACTATCTGACTCACATACTCCAATCTAGGCCTACCTACCCCTCTCTTTCCCTCCACTCTACCTTCTATGATCAATTGCATAATCCCCCCATGCCTAAGAATATGCCCTACTAATCTGTCTCTCCTACGCTGTAACACTCTCCAAATACTTCTCTTCTCCCCTACTAACTCTAGTACAGCTTCATTTGTTACTTTATCTTCCCAACCAATCCTCATCATCCTCCTATAACACCACATTTCAAGTGCTTCTAATCTACGCTTCTCTTCCTTTCCTATAGTCCACGCCTCACACCCGTACAGTGCTACACTCCAAACATATACCTTCAGTAATCTTTTTCTAATACCCAAGTCAATATTTGATCTTAAAATCTGTTCTTTTTCTACGAATGCCTTCCCACCCTGTGCTATCCTACACTTTATATCTACCTTGCTTCGATTATCTTTTGTGATTCTACTGCCTAAATAACAAAAATCGGACATTTCTTCGATTCTATTATTTCCTATTGAGATCCTCATTTTTCTACTGCATTCCTTTTTGTCACACCTCATCACTTTAGTTTTACCTATATTTATTTTCATGTTAAAATCCCTAGTCAATACTGCCTGCATACCATTCAATACCCTTTCTAAATTCTTTTCGCTTTCTTCCAATATAGCTATATCGTCGGCGAATCTCAGCATATATATTTTCTCTCCCTGTAAAAAAGAAAACTGTACGATACTATATATTTTATAGAAATATGGTGCAATGAATAAACTTTTGAAATTTTCAACATTATATATATAATGTGTTTAAATATTTAAATACGACGGTGCTTAAATCTACAAGAAAGTTTAGTAATTGCAGTTTGTCAAATATCTGCAATTATAATTTCATAATAACAGCGAAACTGATTAAAATAGTTTCCATGACTTATGGAAGTCATATTTAATTAAATACGAATTTTCTAAAGTGGAAAGTAAAACAACATAACAAAAACTTAATATAATCGGCTTAACAAAAGTTTCTTTCTTTTTTGGTTATATTTTATTACAAAACCAATTTTATAAGAGGTACATTTGTACTAAATAATGTACTATATTCTCCTTTGTAAACTGAATCAAGTGTTCATTTAGCTAAATTATTAAATTAGGCAAATATTCTGAGCAACGCTTAAACGTTTTTATAATTTTTTTTTATAAAAATATTATTGGTTTTTCAGTATTTTAACACTAGGGTATATGTTCTATAAGTTACCCATCCATAAATTTTTTTTATGGATAAGATAAGATGTACCCTGTAGGGTTACCTAGCATATACGTCAATTTGCTTATTTCTTCTGTAACTGGCTGCGTCAGTTTCGCACGTGGAAACTGCATTGTGCAGCTTGTATTGCTTGGGGGCGGACAGGAATTTACACTTTGCGGATTTACCGCTATTACGGTATGGTGTTGTGCGGGCATTGTTGCAGCAAATCACACGAGGGGCTCCTAAATACGCCACCTCACTGCTAGCCTGCTTTATACGCTTTGCGGCTACGTTGATATATGCGAATTTCTGCAAGTGTGACGTTAACACATTGCAAATTCGCACTACTATACTTTACATTACAAACGTTATTTGAATTGAAATGACAGTCCTTTGAACTTTTGAATTTTTGTTAGCAACGTATTCGCCAGATATTGAAAAGAAATTGTATTCATAGGAATAATCAAGGAATTAATCACGATTAATTGCCCTAGGAATTAATCGTGAATTGAATACAATTTTTTTTTAGCTAATTATTCCTGGTAGGTTTCAATAATATAAAAAATATAACGGTGTTATTCTATATATTAGCGCTAGAACGTAAAGAAGATCCAAAGTGTTTCCTTCAAACAAAATGCAACTGAAATGCCTTATAATCTTGTATGCACGTTTGCGCAGTAGTAGTAAAATAATATAACTAGATCCACTTACTAATTTGCGTTAGTTGAGGTAGGTACTTCTTCCAGAAGGCACACTGCTTGAGTCTTGGGCCACGGCCCGTGGCCGTTGAGTTCACGTCTAACGTGAGGAACTCGCGGCCATAGGTCGTGTGCAGAGGCCAGAAGGTCGGGGTCCACACCCCATTGGGCGACAGGCTCGGATTGCCCGTCTTTGCGAAATTGGCCCAGTACCGCATGATTCTGCGGCTCAGATCCACCTCTTGCGCTGTGTAGCTCTTGCTCGGGTTCAGCGGCTCCCCGAACACATAGTTGATCTCGTCCGCGTGCATCACGCCGGTCCACGTTGGCCACGGGTTCGCTATGGTTCGGTGCTTGTAATAATACATGTACACGTTGTTGCCAGTCTCTGAGTACCGATGAGCAAATTCGTTGACGTTGCAGGTGAATTGATAGTCGCCCACCATCTTGTCGAGAGCGTCCCTGTTTACCACGGGATCATCAGGATTAAGCCAGTCCGTGTATTCGAACACGATCGCTTGTCTCGCAACGGGATTAAAGTACGGGTTTAGTTCGGTCACTGCTCGCAGGAACTCTTGACGGTTCACGTAAATGTTCTCTTCTTTTTTAAATAATTCGGTCAGGTAATAGATAATGAAATAGTAGCCTTCTTCTGTGTTTGAGCCCATGAGAATATTGGTTTTCTTGAAATTCTTGTTGGCCAGGGCGCGAGCGGGATGCTCGTCCAGGAAGGCTCCGTCAATAACAGGTACAAAAGGAAATTCGCATATGCCCAGGGTTCCCCACTCGTTGTTCACCAGCTCTATCGGATCCTTCTTTTTTAGACAGTCAATAGTGGCATGAATATTTTCTCGTTCATGTGGACAGCCCACGGCTTCAGCCAAACGTAAACCCCGCAATATACTCTCATCTCTTGAGATTACAGCCCATGGGGCCGTCGCACTACCACTTTCCATAATAGCTTGTGAGAAGAGGTTCCTTGATAGTGGCGAGAGTAAATGCATCGAGACTGATACAGCCCCGGCCGATTCACCGAAGAGTGTTATATTGTTCGGATTACCACCAAATGCGGCAATGTTATCGTGCACCCACTGGATGGCCATCATTTGATCGAAGAGCCCCGAGTTTCCCGGTACATCCGACGTTCCAAAGTATAGAAAACCTAGCGAAGCAAGTCGGTACTGCATCGATACTAGAATGATATTTTCCTCAGCGACAAGGATATTGTGGTCGTAGACCTCAAGCGTACTGCTGCCCGAATAGAAGCCACCACCGAAGATCCATAGCATGACGGCGGCGGCGGTGGGTCGGGGACGCGGCACTACCACGTTCACGTATAGGCAATCTTCGCTGAGTGGTGTGTTCGGGTTCCACATGGTGGCGCCGGGGAAGTCACCGAATACCGTGTCGATGATCTGCACGCATGAGTTGGGCATCTTAGTTGCGTTGTGTATATGGTCCCACTTCTCTACGGGGCGCGGATGTCGGAATCGCAGACTACCCACTGGCTTTTGGGCATACGGTATACCCAGCCAAGCATCCACCTAAACAACAAACAAATTATGTATCAATCACAAGAATTAAAGGAGCAATTTAATTAATAATGGAAGTGAAAAAGTACGCAACGAATTATCAAATCGTTATCAAATTCATTATTTGCATTCGCGCATTATTGCACATGTCTCTGACCTGTTTGCCGGTAGCTGCCGTTACAGTCATCCCTTTAAACTTTCCCTTCTTCGTGTGTATAATCAGCGCATCCTCATCGGTTCCTGCCGTTGAGTCTCTGCGTTGGAATTCGCGTCTGTCATCTGGTGCATCCCTCCTGAATTCCTCCGAATCGCGATGCGGATCAAATGGATCCCTGGACATGTGGAAGGCCTCGGCACGTGGTAACTCACCGCCACCACCACCACCTCCGACGCCGGAGCCGCCTCCACCGCCCATGCCGGGGCCGCCGCCCGTGTGGTGACGGCCCCGATGCGGGTTCAGCAGACACGACGGCAGTATGCAGCTGACAAGGAGGCAGGTGGTCCACATCGTCGGTCCGCGCATGCTGCTGATGCTGTGGTGTACGGCTGATTCGCTGAAGAAGATGTTGGTATTAAGGCCGGTGTATTACGTGTGATAAAATCGTGGTTCAGGTTCATCAATACCACATCATCATTATTGTTAGAAACAGTACAATTTTTTATAAAAGCTTCGGAAATGTTGTGGTTAGAGCTACTGGTATATATACATGTGTTTATTTTTTTTCTACAATAATTAGTGAAAAACTCGTAAAGTTTCTCATAAAAACGACTAGTTTTTAGAGACGCTTTTATATTTCAACAAAAGAATAGATGATAACTAAACTAGACTTGTTATCTTATATAACAAATGTTATCTTATACCTTATAGCACATAAAATAGCAATTTATAGAAAATTTCATATTTCCTCTCCTCGACTTTTCGAATTCATCGTCGTAATTGCATATGGAAATCGGCACGAATTTTCATGATTTCATTTAATTTCAAGTTCTCTAATACTATAACGTAGTATAATGATTGATTTGCGATAGATGGCTCGCCAGAGCGGATGCGTACTCGAAGATTTTAATGATGAAGTATGATTGCGTGGTCCATAGCGTCAATAATGTAAGAGGATTTCAGGGAACTCTTACACGACTGATCAATTGTATTGCCTATATACAATTTTTGAGTTGTTTCGAAATAAAACTTTGAGTGCGAATTTTTCGTTTCGTGGCGTCTTGGGCATGTTTTCAAGAAGACAAACAACGTGATGTAGTAGAAAAATGGAAGGGTAGCTTTATACCTCAGAAATTGTGTTTTGGAAAGGGTTCCAAAAAGACAGTAACAACAGAATTACACTTGTTGAATTACTTTATTTCATACCGGTTTCGGAAGTATATATAAACTTTGCATCATCAGTGAGAAGCATTAACAAGTGAATTGTTTAGCAAAGAAGCAATTCAAAAATAGGAAGACCAAATGTCTATATTATAAAAATGATAGCAAAAATGTGTAGGTAGCATCGTGGCTGGTTACAAATGTGGAAAACAACAAATAGTCCATTGGAGAAGCGAATAGACAATTCTGTTGTTACTGTCTTTTTGGAACCCTTTCCAAAACACAATTTCTGAGGTATAAAGCTACCCTTCCATTTGTCTTCTATCTACAATACCTCAAAACGGATTCTACAACTACAACGTGATGTAATTGCGTAGATATTTATGGTGATATGGTGCCTATTGTGATTGCTTTACTAATGAATGGTATCAGCCATATTTTTAGAAAAATCGATTCTTACCTCACTATCAACAGAACTGACGTTCATGCGGTGGCATAGTGCTGTAATAGGAACACTTGGTCATTTTCATCTAAAGGGTCTCCTCCTGAAATAACAAAAACAATTGGAATTACAATAGGAATTGTAATATAATAAGTAGTATAATATAAAATAGTTGTATAGCGATCACCGGGGTATTTTATTTTGTTTTTATCTTGTGCTACTGTAGATAGGGCCATAGCCTTCGAAATGCGCATCTAGCTACTTAAACTTACGGCATTTGGATGATATTCAATATTATTATAGGAATGTTTATGTATTTTTTTGAAAATCTTATTTTGGTTTTGTGGACTTATGTTCATATTGCAAAATTAAAACTATTTCGAAATAAATTTATTTATTGCATTTTTTTTTTATTATATGATGAAATTATATAAACGATTATCTACCATTATTGTAAAATATATGTTCGAAAAATATTTACGACTGCGTTTTGTTCTTTTGACACCAACGTAATAAATTGTTGGTCGATTAGAGATGTTTAATCGTAATTATCCGCAAGTACATATGGAACGGCATTTAAATAAACACGAATATCTTGTCATGTACTTACACGATGTAATATAATTAATCGGTGTCGGGTCTACAGTTTTAAAACAATAAATTGATCCGTTGGCCTTGCGTGACCGATGTAGAAAAACCTGTTAACACTCGCGATCTCGTGCCCAATATATAAAGATATTAAATGGTCTACATGCGTTCCTCAATGTGATTTAGTTCCCTTCGTGGCGCTGCCCCGTAATTATGGTTACGCTCCTTCTATGGAGAGACTTTTGGGGCGGAGACCCATGCTCGATATTATTGCCATTAAACGCAAGCACTCTAAATCATGGAAAGGCTACATGCATCACATATGCTTTAGATTTTTTGCAATGTCAAGTTTTTGCAAACAAGGATTTGTTCGAAAATACCTCGGTATATTGTACTAAAGAAACTAGGTTTGGATATTGATGAAAATTTGTTCGAATAAAAGAAAATGAAGCTTGGATTTCTTCTCGATTTACCATTTAAGATGATTATTTGCAAATTGGTATTTATTTTTTGCTTTTTTATGCATTGTTTATACTGTATTTTGAAAATGAAGAGGTAATTAATGCATTTTGCAAGGCACTATAGTGTGCATAGGTATTGCCTACCTATGGACACTATAGTGCCTATATGTACTAACGTTATAGTGCCTATATGTACAACGTAACGTGTGACGTGCACGGGGCTTCACAGCAAATCTGCATTACTACTGCATTCCATATAGTCGCTGTTCGTTCTTCTGTTGGGCTCTGACCTGTATTATTCACCGATTGTAATTAGAATGCAATTTTTAGGGAAATGAACGATAGAGATCTACTTACATAACTATATACTAATATAAGTGAAACGATGTTCTATAATAAAACTTCTTTTATGTGATGTTGAAGAATATATTTCTAATATTATTTCGAGAGTTCAGGAGGAACGCAAACATTTACATAATCCTGCGAAACACGAAACGCAATCGCAAGTAAAAATACAATTTTCTACCTCTGCGAATATGTTCGTTCTTATAGTTCGTTTTATATTATAGTTATTTATGGGGCTGCTTTTACTACTCATATTATATACGTATTTCTATTGAAATTCCTTTCATAACACTAAACATAAAATTTCATATATTCAAATTTACGATATAATGACAACATAAATGTTTAATATGGTAGAAATTGAATTAAATATTTTTTGTTAATTTAAATAATTATTATATCGTTAATTGAATTAAATTCCCATATTATAAACCATGAAGCGTGGATCCATAAATATTTATCGCTTAATAGTTAATATTATGAAAATAAACATGCAAGTGTTATAGTTCAATATTTGTTTGCATTCGGCGATGTTCATCGCCCGCAACATGGACAAATTGTTGCGGGGTGACTGTTGTATGATGTTGATGTTAAAGCTACAATTGCACCCTGCATGTCAGACACAAGATAGGGTAGCTAAAGGAACGTCAGCAAACAATGAAGAACGGGGGATGTAGAGGGATAACAATAGACAAAAGGAATGCCTGCCAATTGACAAATATTGATGTTGATTATTCTGAGAATGACTCTGATTGTTTGTAGTAAAAGGTTTTTTTTTCCGTCTTGGAAAGCTTTTTTTTTTATTTCTTCGTAGAAATAGTGGTACAGAATATGAGAATTTTCAATTGAATGATATAGTGGTAGAATAAATTGAAAATTAATCTAGAATAATTCTGATTGCATGAATCCATCAAATCGGCAGTTCTGGAACTGTCGATCAAATTGTGCCATGATGGCATATCAATACCACGTGACGTAACGATGTATAACAAGACGCATTATCAGTTTGAAGTTCTTGTCGCATGATTCCGGTATAATAGATGATAGTCATCCATCATTTGCGCCAAAGAAAATTTGAATGACAGTCTACTGATTGATTTAACATTTTTAACTTTGTGTTTTGCCAGTGACAATTTTGCTCAAACCTCCAGTCATCACATTTGCTATGTTTTATAACTTCATTGTCGACTTTGCTTCATTAACATTAATCCAGAAACCTTTGAAAAGTCATGTGAAATGATGAAAAAATTAACTTGTATTTCGTCAGTACGGTTTGCCAAATGACCTGAAGAATAAATGGTATGTTCACGGGGAATAAAACAGCTTCGTGTAACTCGTCAATTTGACGGAAGAACTTCACTCACTCGTCGAACCTATACAGTCTCATTATAAAAAGATCAATTTTAAATCTTAACCCAACAATATACTATTATGCGCTTATCACACTTTAATATATTTTTGATCAATCTGACGATTATATATTCGTGTTCATTTTGATAAAAAAGGATTTGACATTGTCGTGTATGGTAATGTATTTCGTCGTAGAAAATGTGGAATTTTAAATACAACCTCGAAGCTTGTGTGTTTGTACAACATTATTATGTTCTGTTTATGCACAAGCACAGGATAATGATCCGATAGGATCGGTGGAGCTCTCGATCCTCGAGTGGAGCCGGAAACGAATAGAAACTTGAACTTCGTGTTAGATGTAAGTTCAAAATCATGGCAAATGTGAATTAAAGGTTTACGCAAACATTGATTATTATATGGTACTCATATTGTTCTAAGTAAGGTTGTGCTCAAAAAGAATAATTATTCAGAGTTAGTCATATCAAAAACTGAAAAGTCACAACAAATTAGTGGAGCCCTAAGACTCAGTGATGAGGTAAAGTGATCTTTCAAGCAATTTATAATGTAAGATAGTCAGATGCTTTGATAAAATTTTACGACATAAGATATTGAAAGACTTCAAGTAGCATTCAAATGGATGGGTGTCAAATGGTTGATGATGTCTTAATTTACAATAATGAATATCTTGGAGAAGAATTAAAAATTAGAAATAGAGATTTGATTAAGGAAAAGTTCGGCAAATTTGTACGATGCTAGTTTTGGTTTGCAAGAATCGCAGAACGCGGCGAACGGACGCTGTACCACTTCATGGTACAGTACGGGGTGAAGATGCTGAACACATTCTAGATCGAAGATTATATCCGCATTCTAGTCCCGCGCATACATAGCAACGTGAACGACGACGTGGCACAGAGATGAAATAAGGTTACCACTAGATTGGCGAGACGGCGGAGATAGATAGAGCACGGTACGATATATCAACACCGGCAGCGCCACGCAGATCCATTGCCGCCGTTTTCCGCAACACTAAATATTCCGGATTAGCGTCGTCCTCCATCCATGGAAACGCTTCTATTATGCTCTATATGGGAGTATGCTTCAGTTTCTGTTGAATTGTATCGGGGAACTAATTTGCTTCGTAAGCTAAATCATGAAACCATTGCTTAGTTCGTATATCTCTGGTGTTGCATCAAAGTTGTCCACTAAAATTCGAAAAGAAAAGATGAAATCAAAATTATGGGAATAATTCTTCTTTCTCAATCTTTGAAATCTTTCCATCTATAGGCAATTCTTTCTTCATGTATGGAAGCGTTGCTATTTTGTTCTATATGGGAATATATAAAAAAACATTCTTCAGTTTTTGTGGAATTCTATCGGAGAACTTATTTGCTTCGTAATCTAAATCAAGCAACCATTGCTTAGTTCGTTTATCTCTGGTGTTGCATCAAAGTTGTCCAGTAAAATCGAAACAAAAAGATATAATAAAATTATGGAATAATTCTTCTTTCTAAATCTTCGAAATCGTTCCATCTATAGGCAATTCTTTCTACATACATGGAATCGTTGCTATTTTGTTCTATATGGGAATATATAAAAAACATTCTTCAGTTTTTGTTGAATTTTATCGGAGAACTAATTTGCTTCGTAAGCTAAATCACGAAACCATTGCTTAGTTCGTTTATCTCAGGTGTTGCATCAAAGTTGTCCACTAAAATTCGAAACGAAAACATAAAATAAAATAATGGGAATAATTCTTTTTTCTCAATCTTCGAAATCGTTCCATCTATAGGCAATTCTTTCTACATACATGGAATCGTTGCTATTTTGTTCTATATGGGAATATATAAAAAAAGATTCTTCAGTTTTTGTTGAATTGTAACGGAAAACTAACAATTTGCTTCTTAAGTTAATCACGAACCATTATTATCCATTCATATCACCTTGTTCTTGCACCCAAATCCAATACATCCGTACAATTCTAAACAAGGAAAAGGGAACTCATTAATTCCTTTGTTCATAACAACTTTTGTTCTATCTTCTGTCTTTCACGTTTTCGTCGTTCTGTTTAAATTAGCCATTATAGTATTTTTGGATTTAGAAGATGGCTCTTTCTTCAATTTCATTAAACGAAATATTGAGGGCATATACAAAGTTTGGTCTGCTCTTTATGAACGTCATATTTCTCCCAAGATTGCCATCGTGAAAACCATTTAATCATTTATTGGTATTGATAGTATATATATTCAATATTTGTTTGGTTCTTGTGTTAAGATGAAAGCTTAGCTTTCGAAATGCGCATCCAGCCCATGATTGCTTTAAGTTGTGTGCAATCCTAAATAATATATTGTCTTTTACATTATGTTCAATAAATTGTGAAAAAATTATATTTTTTAAGCTTATGGATTGTTAATCATGTACGAACTTTAGTTAAGGGTGCCTTCTTTGAGTGTACCATTAAATATTCTGAAAAATATGAATACGAAATAATAAAAAGGGGTATATTTTTATGGTCAGTAGCGGTTTTTTCTGCACTACCCTAATAAGATCATCACTACATATGTAAGTTCAAACTCTGATGTTGCGAGGGTAGAATTACCGCGTCAAGGTTAGGTCTACCACCTCTTCGTCTCACGTATCATGTGACTTCAGCCAGCTGCTACTTTGCCCCTTCTCTCCTTACCTCCACCAGTTTGTGAAGAGGGTATCCGGACAATCAAACAATCAAACCAAACACTCCGATCAGTGCAATTGGTAAAAATCAATTAAAGAATTTGTTAAAATTACAATATTAAGAATAAATAAGCGATAGATGTCGTTTTGGTTTAGAAGTGTAGAATCTGTTCCAAAATTTTTAAGTAATAAATTGGGTTTGTAAAAAAGACCTATGCTGCTTTTTCGTCGTGCTTATCTTTTCGGGCGAAAGTTAATAAATGTGAATTAATATATTTGATTTGAACGACGTTAATAAATTTGTAACACTTGGATTTATATGTTTAAGGATTCAGATCGATCTGAAAAATAGTACAATTGTACGTATTTGGAAACTCACGCAAAAGCCATAAAGCGTTCTAATTGTTCCGTGAGATAGTGACATTATGGATGAGCTCCAACTATATAATGCCCTAAAGTATGTAGTTACTATTCTGGGTAATGCAGGGTTCTCAAACATTTTCTTGAATTGTTATTCTTTAAAAAATATCCCTTTTAATCCACTCCTTTAGGATTTTGAGGTTGTTTTCGAAAATTTTGCCTAGAATTATTTAAAGATATTTGATCTAAAATGATTTAAAATTCAACGAGCAAAAAAGTTCTTCCGCTTCTCTAAATATATAAATAAAAATATATTAAGTCAGTTAAATCATGATTGTTTTGCTTTTATTATTTGCGCACTATCTGAAATAAAAAAAAAACTTTACAAGAAATATATTTGCCTATCGACCTCTAATTGACTGTCGCCAAGTTCCATCAATAAAATTCAATTAACCTCCATAGGGTGTATGTCGACCTCGTTGAGAATCTCTGATATCGTGCTTTTATAAAATATTTGATATTCAAAGCGATAAGTTTCTGTTTCAAAACTTTCTCGCTTAAACAACCCACGAAAACAATAGTTCAAAAAAAAACTTTAGCTATTTTACACTGGCGAAAAGTAAGGATAATAAATAATAAAACAAAAGTTGCACGTAATAAAAATTTGACATAATGATTAGTAAATTTACTATCAGTAGTAAATATATTACAGCGATTTGAATATCAGTTGTTAGGCTTAATATAATATATGACGGAGTTTAGGAAGGATAATTGATTGGTTAAAATCCCTCGCATGATAAATCAGTAGGAATAAAGTTTGGACTTATTTATACGACACACTGAACATGGTTTTGGTTAATCGAGTGTATAACTTTCATAACCATTCGAATGAGGTTTTAGAACAATGTGAACAAAATTGCGTGAAATTAAAAATTGGTGATTCTTAGGTCGACGACTGATGATTACTCTTCAGTTTTCTTTAAGGAACTCTTATTAACTCTTATCAATGAACACACCAGGAGTTTATTACATTAACTTAGTATAATTCTTTGGGCCTTAACGGTCTAAACCTTAGCATATGTCATCATGTCAAAGCATAAATAATTGTGCTCATTCCTTGGCATACAATGTATCAAACGTGGCATGTCACTAAATGAAATTTGGTTCTGCACGAGAGACTCACTGGGTATACCAAAACCTACCTGCCTCCCCAGATCGATTTGCAATCGGTTTCGTGTATGTTCAACTGATTCCATTCAATTCTCTCTTTGTCAATTATTTATTATAACTCCATTATTCAAAAAACAGTAATTACGTACATTTTTCGGCCGACCGAAATTATAAAATAATTCCATTTTGTTCTAAATTATTTACATAATTGGAAGCAGGTATATAACTTTGTTTAAATACATTGATGTTTAGTTTAGTTCGCAATCCTAAAGATTGGTTGGAAACAGCACGCCATGCCGATCTATCCTGAGCTAATCCCTTCATCTCCCTATAGCTATTCATCTCAACGTCTTCAACTATCTGACTCACATACTCCAATCTAGGCCTACCTACCCCTCTCTTTCCCTCCACTCTACCTTCTATGATCAATTGCATAATCCCCCCATGCCTAAGAATATGCCCTACTAATCTGTCTCTCCTACGCTGTAACACTCTCCAGATACTTCTCTTCCCCCCTACTAACTCTAGTACAGCTTCATTTGTTACTTTATCTTCCCAACCAATCCTCATCATCCTCCTATAACACCACATTTCAAGTGCTTGTAATCTACGCTTCTCTTCCTTTCCTATAGTCCACGCCTCACACACGTACAGTGCTACACTCCAAACATATACCTTCAGTAATCTTTTTCTAATACCCAAGTCAATATTTGATCTTAAAATCTGTTCTTTTTCTACGAATGCCTTCCTACCCTGTGCTATCCTACACTTTATATCTACCTTGCTTCGATTATCTTTTGTGATTCTACTGCCTAAATAACAAAAATCTGACACTTCTTCGATTCTATTATCTCCTATTGAGATCCTCATTTTTCTACTGCATTCCTTTTTGTCACACCTCATCACTTTAGTTTTACCTATATTTATTTTCATGTTAAAATCCCTAGTCAATACTGCCTGCATACCATTCAATACCCTTTCTAAATTCTTTTCGCTTTCTTCCAATATAGCTATATCGTCGGCGAATCTCAACATATATATTTTCTCTCCCTGTACATTCACACCTACACTATACTCTTCTTTTACTTTGTTTATTGCATCTTCTATATATAGATTAAATAATAACGGTGAAGGTGTACATCCCTGCCGAACTCCCTTCCCTATTTTTGCTACCTCTTCTTCCCCCTCAATTCTAACTAAGGCAGTTTGGTGTTTATATAAATTAAAAATTATTCTCCTATCCTTATAATCTATACCCGTTTCTTTTAAAATTCTAAACATTATGTCCCAATCTACATTACCAAATGCCTTTTCTAAATCTACAAAAGCTATGCAAGTTACCTTTCCTACCCTATTTCTTTTTTCTACTACCGTTCTTAGTGCTAGAATCGCCTCTCTCGTCCCTCTGTTTTTCCTAAAACCAAACTGATCTTCTCCTAGCCTTTCCTCTACTTTATTTTCTAATCTCCTATAAATAATCTTTAACAATATCTTCGATGCATGTGATAGTAGGCTAATGGTCCTATAGTTCTCACACAAATTAGCTCCTATTTTCTTCGGCATTGTTACTATTCTACTACGCTGAAAATCCTGTGGTACTTCTCCCTTCTCATATATTTTACAAACTAACCTGTATAATCGCTCCTGCATTTTTCCCCTGCGTGTTTTATTAATTCGGCTGGTATCATATCAATCCCCGCTGCTTTGTTATTCCGTAAATCATTTAATGCTCTATGAAACTCTGACCTAAGTATGCTAGGACCTAAGTCATCCTCATCTATCTGTTCCACACTTTCTAGCTCCTCCATGTCCTGCCTACCTTTATATAAATCTTCAAGATACTCCTTCCATCTTCTAGCTTTTTCCTTATTTTCTGTGAGTTCCTTACCCTGCTTATCACATATAATGTTACCCTTTGGTTTTACTTTAGAAAAATGTGACTTAATTTTCCTGTAGCCCAAATCTACTTTACCTCTTCTCATATCCTCCTCAATATCCTCACAGTTTCCTTTTATCCACTCTTCTTTCGCTAGCTTGCATTTCCTATTAATTAAGTTCCTTAGTTCCTTATATTTTTTCTGTCCTGCTTCTGTGTTTTCAATTTTGATGTAATATTTTGAGTAACATTGATGTATAGAGTTTAAATTTATTTATAACTAGGGAAATAAATTAAAATTATTAATGAACGGGAAATAAATTAAAATTATTAATGAACGTTGATACTTCTGGAGTTAGTTAGATGTCGATTTCTCTCTTTGAACACTTTTTATTACAGAGTGGTACAACGAAAGCACGTAACAAAACAACTCCATTTACAGCAAACGATTGAAACAATGTAACTGAACAAAGTTTTCCATGTAAAGATTTGCTAGTTAAAGCACGGACATGGATTCACGTAAAACGGCAACTATTTGCTCGGAAATACAATGTAATTACTGGAGAAATAACTTCCATTTTACCATCGGGTAAACTAAATTGGATAAGAAAATATGTTAAGCGCGCGGAAACTAGGTGTAGCTTTAATTCAATCATTGGCTTTATCTTGGCTTAAAAAAACGCAAAGCCTTCCCAATATCCAAATTTAATGGAAAAGCATTTTTTTATACAAAGGAAAATTAGTTTACTTTGTGTGTTTTGAATAAAATATTGTAGGAATATCTAAAGTAACTAATTTCAATTGTAAAAATTAATTAATAATATGCTCATTATTTCCAAGTGTTATTATTGAAACTATTCTTTTTCTTGAAGATATGCTAAAAAATTATTCTGTGGATGATGTTATTATTAATGAATACTTACAACTTACTAGATTATGTATGTCTCATTAAATTGTTTTTCTTTCAATGGTAAATTCTTTGAGCAAAAAGGTACAGCTATGAGAAATTGTTTAAGTCCATTTATTTATGAGTTATTTTGAAACTAAATTAAAGGAAACTGAAATTTATTTTCCTCGAGTTTGGATTAGATATGTAGATGACATCTTTGCGATTTTTTATACTGAAAAATCGAATATTGATTTATTAAAATATTAAATTCTAAATATCCTTCCATTAAATTTACTTATGAAATCGAAAATAATAATCAGTTACCTTTCTTAGATGTTTTAGTCATTAGAAATAATAATATATTAGAATTTGATATACAGTGTGTCCCATTTTAGAGTTACCACTCTTGGTAACTCCGTTATTATAATAGATAGAAATACAGTTAAGTGGGCAATGTCTTGCGCAATTTTATGCTGATTTCAAATCTGCTTTTAGATATTGAATACCTTTTTTAGTTCTTTAGATATCTGAAAAAACAAAGATTATGCATTTTCTTTAATCGTCGATAATTCCATTATTAATAATTTTTCATTAATGACACTTTGACGTTCTTAAGACACTTTTCAAAAACGCTTTTACAGGTGTTATTAGTTTTCTTCTATCTCTGTTAATTATTAATTTATATTGTTTTAAAAGATTTATAGGTCGTATTATATGCCATTTTTGAAATACTTCTGTGATATTGACTTATTTACTTAATAGTATATCAATCACGATTCGTGACAGAGGTATTTTATTTCGTTGCTACTGAAGATGAGGCCACAGCCTTAGAAATGCGCATCTAATACTTGTAAGTTACGGTATTTGGGTGATATTCTATACTATTATTTTCAATTGGTTAAAAAAATCGTAGTTTATATTTGATATCGATACGATTAAAGTATTTGAAGAATTTAATACTTCATCTTTCCTTATAATACCTTCTCTCTATTGCCTGCTTTCTTTTTTTCAAACTTCGTCACATTTTCATCAATAATTGCCAGTTAATATTTCGAATCCCTACTTCCACTAATAATAACATTTTTCTTCACAATTTTTTTTTTGTGGTACCTGCACACATTTACCATCCAATAAGCACCTCACCATACATTAACTAACCACTAACCATACAATCCAATTTTATTAACACCTTTATCATCCCCCTACGGTAAGTCAAAGTCCCCATCAACATTCAACTACAGACTTACTGTTGGTTTTGCTGCCTCCTGGCAGATGGCCAAGGTACGCCCATGTTATGTACATTTGTTCCAATGTATGTAAAGGGCGACTATAATACACACCACTCACATATACTACGGTGGTTGCGGCATGCGGTGGCGTTCTTCGGCAGTATGCATTATCCGCAGAGTCGTTTGTATATGGGCGATTCGAACTTTGACCCATAGACCTATACCCGACCTACAAACCAAGGTCAGCATGTCGTCTTCGCTGGTTATCAGTTTGTGGTTCGAGAGGGAACGAATTGCGTATGTTAATTCCTTGCATATGCATATAGGATGTAGATTCATTTGTAGTTTTTTTAACTTTAATTATCGACCGTCAACATATTATTGATCCTTCAAATTTTCACCATGTAGAGTATGTGGAGATGAAAAATATTTTTTTTTACTAAATTCCTGTCTTTCTCGATTAAAATTCCTCTACCAAAAAAATACGCTATATGTATGTGTCCATAATTTCCTTTTTTACATAGTTTAATTTCCATCGTTCAATTTAATTTCCATAGTTTACTGTTTCATTTATTGGATTGCTTAAATCTTGATTGACATTTAGATGTCTGCGGTGGTCTATATCTGTTTATCCAGGCCAATATAATGTGCTTCATGCCGTACAGGTGTAATAGAAACGTGTCCTTGCTAGGGGGAGATAAGCGTATGTCCTTAAGTGCGCCGTATTTAGGACAATGTTGGTTGTGGGTATATATAAGATATGCAGGTATGTTAATCAGCTTCTAGTTTCGTGACATATCACAAGTTCTAGCTATTTTCGCTTAGGGTGCATTTACATAACGCTGTTTATTTCTCATCAGAATCTACATTCTGTAATTTGGTTTTTGGTATTGTTAAGGAGATACTGCACATTTGGATTTTCCCGAGATAAAATGATTATATATAGGATTTTGTATTAATTCGAGGGTAGTACAGCTAATTTTTTTTTGTAATTGGCGGAGAATTTTTGTAGTCGTCTGCGCATAAGGTTGTGCTTATCGCGGTTATACAGCACCAGTGGTGCCAGACAACAAAAAATACTCTAGGTCTAAGAATTTAAATTTGTCACTATTTTGTAGCTATCGTACAAATTAATTATGACATAAATATAATAAGTATTTATCAACATTTCTTATATTCTAGTATAACTTTTCTGCATTTTGTATTAATTTCAAAGAATTCAATCTAATTGCATAAAATGGTTATAACTGTGCGTGGTGATTTGTCAACATTGCATTTCTTAGGACGCACACCTTCTTCATTAGACACACCTACTTATTCTTTGGAGAAGACAGAAGCGTAGCGTGTTTTGGTAGAATTATATTTATTGAAATAAAAGTTATATTTTTGTTCAAAATCGAAATAATATTCTATGCCCAGCTCAAAATCAACCCAAAGCTAATAGGTAAGAGTTTATTAGTAATTATAAATTGCGTGCAATTATTTTCTATTTTATATTATGTAACAATATAATTACCTATCTGTTCATATTTCAGCAAAAGTACCTTTTCAAAATGGCTGCACGATTTATTTTCAAATTTTATTAAGTGATAAATAGGCGCCATATTTCACTTCATATAATTTTTAAATAATATTAGTGATACTTTTCATGAATTTGCAAAAAAAAGTACTACACTGGAATATTCAATGTGCTACACGACTGATACCATACTATTTCGAATAGCACTGCTATGTACTGTATTGGTCATGCCGGTATTGAATTATGATGCGTATACTTCTGCCATTCTCCGCCAATTAAAAAAAAAACGAGCTGTAGTTCTCTGTAGTATGAATGCAAAATAAAATAACGTAGTGTTGCATGATATGCTTGTTTGTTGTAGGTGCACCTTTAGAATAACTGACAGACCACACGTTGGGAAATTTATTGATCATTGTTATTTTTGCTATATCCCTTGCATGATTATAAAAAGCAAATGATACTTCATTTTGCTAGTTCTTATTTAATAGTTGCTATTCAAGTTTTTGAAGAAGGCAATCCAGCTGTTAGCGTTCATGCGCAGTGGCTAATATCCATATTCGGTTCCTTCATAATTTGTGCCTTATGCGACCCCTTGCGGATAAATAAACAAATTAGTTGTAAATTGGAAATACAACAATTTTTTATTTATTTTACTTATCTTTATCGGAACTTTTACTTGTTGATTAAGATGCGAAGACAGTTACTTTAGCGATGTGTAGTTCACTCGCGAACCGTTCACTTTGAACGGTTCAATCAAATGACGGGCGTACTGTAGACGATATTTTGCAACGACCTATAGGTCACTAGGACCTAGTTCGTGAACTATCAACTACATGGTGCATGGTGTACGTATTGATGTACTTGTACTATATATATACTTGCAGTATAGTATACATTACATATACAGTACCAATAGCAGTACTAACATTTATGTGATAAAGTGTGTTGGGGAACGGAACGAAATTATATTTCTTTATATATATGTTTTTATATATGATTTTCAGCGTAGTAGAATAGTAACAATGCCGAAGAAAATAGGAGCTAATCTGTGTGAGAACTATAGGACCATTAGTCTACTATCACATGCATCGAAGATATTGCTAAAGATTATTTATAGGAGATTATAAAATAAAGTAGAGGAAAGGCTAGGAGAAGATCAGTTTGGTTTTAGGAAAAACAGAGGGACGAGGGAGGCGATTCTAGCACTAAGAACGGTAGTAGAAAAAAGAATGAGGGTAGGAAAGGTAACTTGCATAGCTTTTGTAGATTTAGAAAAGGCATTTGATAATGTAGATTGGGTAATTGACATAATGTTTAGAATTTTAAAAGAAACGGGTATAGATTATAAGGATAGGAGAATAATTTTTAATTTATATAAACACCAAACTGCCTTAGTTAGAATTGAGGGGGAAGAAGAGGTAGCAAAAATAGGGAAGGGAGTTCGGCAGGGATGTACACTTTCACCGTTATTATTTAATCTATATATAGAAGATGCAATAAACAAAGTAAAAGAAGAGTATAGTGTAGGTGTGAATGTACAGGGAGAGAAAATATATATGTTGAGATTCGCCGACGATATAGCTATATTGGAAGAAAGCGAAAAGAATTTAGAAAGGGTATTGAATGGTATGCTGGCAGTATTGACTAGGGATTTTAACATGAAAATAAATATAGGTAAAACTAAAGTGATGAGGTGTGACAAAAAGGAATGCAGTAGAAAAATGAGGATCACAATAGGAGATAATAGAATCGAAGAAGTGTCAGATTTTTGTTATTTAGGCAGTAGAATCACAAAAGATAATCGAAGCAAGGTAGATATAAAGTGTAGGATAGCACAGGGTAGGAAGGCATTCATAGAAAAGGAACAGATTTTAAGATCAAATATTGACTTGGGTATTAGAAAAAGATTACTGAAGGTATATGTTTGGAGTGTAGCACTGTACGGGTGTGAGGCGTGGACTATAGGAAAGGAAGAGAAGCGTAGATTACAAGCATTCGAAATGTGGTGTTATAGGAGGATGATGAGGATTGGTTGGGAAGATAAAGTAACAAATGAAGCTGTACTAGAGTTAGTAGGGGAGAAGAGAAGTATTTGGAGAGTGTTACAGCGTAGGAGAGACAGATTAGTAGCGCATATTCTTAGGCATGGGGGGATTATGCAATTGATCATAGAAGGTAGAGTGGAGGGAAAGAGAGGGGTAGGTAGGCCTAGATTGGAGTACGTGAGTCAGATAGTTGAAGACGTTGAGATGAATAGCTATAGGGAGATGAAGGGATTAGCTCAGGATAGATCGGCATGGCGTGCTGTTTCCAACCAATCTTTAGGATTGCGGACTCTTTAACTAACTATATGTTTTGTATAAATTATAAACATTGTTGTTTTTTCTTCCTCATTCTTAATTCAAAATAAGTATTGTAATATTTCAATTTATTTATCTTTTACCATTTAATATTTTTATATTGAGAAAAAAAGAGATTATTTTCAGTATGTGCATGTATTTGGTCATATAGGTCGTGAACTAGTTCATTTTAAAAAGATCTAAGTAGTTCACGACCTATAGTTCGTGAACGGTACATTGAAATGAACTATGAACTACGAACTAGGTCCTCAAAGTGACCTACAGTTTGCCATCCCTATTTTACTTGAATTCAAAATCTTCAACCATCCGTTTACCACTGTACTAACCAATTGTTAAGTGAATTTTAAACACATTTTAAACACATTTATTGGAAAACTGGCAACAAAACATAAATTCATATTTTGTAACATTTTTTATACAATTTTGTGGATTGTAACATTAGTTCACTTAGTCGTTTTTTCGCTTATGTATTAACCAGTTTGTTCTTGTATAGTTAATGGGCTATACACATCAATTTGAAGATGTTTACAAACAACTCCCAAAGTCTTTGTACTGAGTTTAGCGCGTGAATCCCTTTTCACAACATTATCCTGAATAGTTTGCCATGAATCTGGATGGATACCCATTTATAAACACGCACACATAATATTTGTATATATGCTCCGGGTCTAGGCTGTACAGTTGACTTCTTCTTTCCACGTACGTTCACAAAATCTCTTTGATTTTACGGTTAGCGAGTCTATTACTTCTGACTTTATGTCGGATTAATTGACATAGCTCAAATCATGTTGATATCACCCGAAAAGCGCAACACAACGTATTTATATGACAAATGCGCATTTCGAAATCGATTTCCCTATCTTCAGTTGCACAACAATCGGACAATACATCTGTGTCTTGCACGGGTACCGATAAAGCAGATGTGGCGAAGATGGTGTTAATTTTTAAACATTTATTTATTTATTTATTTATTTATTTATTTAGAGTAGGACGTACAACAAATGGAATGCTATGTGCATACTTCTCCTATAATCGTACATCACAAAAAAAAATGTAAGCTACTTTTGTAAACAAATTTATATCTACCGATTGAACAGAAAATAAGACTCGTTTAATATTAAACAAACAGTGTCTTTAAGGATACTTTTCGCAATAATTTTTTTTTATAAAAATGAATTTTTGGTATGCAGACATACAAATTAAAAATGTTCACCAACACTGCTATACATCATATTTTTAGTTATTTGATAGTTTTGAAGATATATATTCACAATTATGAGCTTTTAAATTTCTGTTTACTACATTTTTAAATTGACAAAATATTGCGATATAAATACATATTTGCTTATAAATAATTCAGGTCTCGTATGTGCTCATATGAAATGCTTGCTTACGCAAGTGTTGAACTTATAAACGAGTCCTTTTTTATCGATATTCGATAGTAATTTTCTCTGCTGGAGCGATGAAATATTCAAAAGCAAATGTTAGAAATAAAAATATTATACTAACACCATCAAGAAAATAACTCCCGTCTACTTATTTCTTATATCTGAAGCTATTATATACGTATGTGTGAGGTAAGCGTGCCTAGAAATGAATTGTGTTCCTAAAGACTTTTTCAATACGATTAGAGATGCGAAGAAGAAAACGAAATGTTGCTTAAATAACTACAAGACACTAGCGCAAAAATATTTGACAAAATTGTCATTATAAAGCTTAATTCACAACTATTTGATTACTGCCCATTTTTGATTCTCTCAATATCTTCAATTTCCTCAAAAAAAGAGTTTCATTAAAAGTTGAAAGCTTCATTATATCATTTGGTAAAATTAGATAATATTGCAACCCATCCTTTAATTTTTGCTACATTCCATTTTCGTTGTGTCAACATCAAATTAATAGCTGTGTAAACATGGCATCACTGTCGATGTACTATATAATTATACAGCATGTTTGTAAGAAGGAACATTTGTAATAATCAGTTATAAGGTACGTTTTGTGCATCAAAATTAATTATATATTTGGTCATTCAAGATTAATATCTGATATATTTCTGGTTTTTTCTTCGAGGGAGTGATTTTTTTCTTCTTGAAATTCGTATTTTTGAACCAACTTTAATTTTTTGAAATATATACTCGATTGTGAATAAATTGTCGATTAAAAATATGTAGGAGGTTCACACGTTAAATTTTAAAAGATTTTAAAACAGATATATTGAAAGTGTTCGTTACTTTTTGAACACATTGTACGTCGATAAGGGAGCAGGAGCAATTATGATCATTTCCAATCGATACCTGAATAATAAATCCAATGTTTGTATTAGTTAAATAGAGTACCTTCGTATAACCTAGATTGGGAACATTCGATGTAATAGTTGTATAGTTTAGAAACTTCGTATAATTCATAAATCTGTCCCGATATTCCCTGTCGTTATAAACTAACCAGACATTAAATCTACGGGATAGAACAAGCATGGCAAATTTGCAGCTCTCATACCAGAATAAAATTATGTTGGCAAGTGAATGATTTATTGGTTTATTTATTTATAAATTATTCTATTTTAAATGGCAAATATATGTACAAGAACAACTATATTGTACACAACAGAAATTAAACGAAAAATTCAATTTTCCTCGCCAAGCCAGTCAGTCGAAATATATTCTTAAATATTTACAAAGGTGAAGCAATTTGCAGAAATATGATTTATTTTTCATGATGGTAACGTGTCAGCTATTTAACTCAATGTGGATATGTTCGTGTGCTGAATTTTTGAAGAAACACAAACACAATTAATCGATTTTCCATCTAGACTTAAATAAAGAAACTTACGACAAAAAAGTTTGTCCTTTTGAGAAATGATTGTTTATTGGTGTAGTTAAAATGAAATAATGAGAAATTGAAATTGCATTCTCGAATCGTTTAGTTGATAAAAAAAACTAGCGTTTGTTATACTATAAATATTGTTCGTTACATATGTTAGAATAAAAAGTTTCGCCGCCACTGGGATAGAATTAACTTTATATACTGTCATGAATATTATCATGTGTACTAATATTCCAATATAAATTAAAACTTTAATGTATTCATCAGTGGCGGTTCCTTATGAAGGCTTGCGTCGCGAACATACATAACACTCATGACTCACACGATATGGCAGCTAGCAAGTACGAGTCAAATGCATATGCCCTATCTGTTGGAAGCGCTAGAGTTAGAGCGACGGTATGCAGTATGTCTTCGCAATATAGCTATATCGTTAATATGTTGTAGAAATTTTAGCGCCACCCAGCCACACAGTACAGGTTAAATGCATATGCGCTCATCTCACTCTATTGCAAGCAATAGGTGAGAGCGACCGTATGCAGTATGTCTTCTCTATTTCTTCGGTCCGATTGTACTATATTACGAGTGGTGTACAACATTCCAGCGGCTTTGGATGAGTCATAGCAACGTGACGTCACGCTGCTTGTGCAGCGAGAATATATATCGTTGTTTATGCTATTCTGGGCTACGATTCTTTAGCGTCCTAACAGAGAAGCCTAGTAAACAGTAAAATTGATATAGATATAGTTGCATTGTTCTGTGAGTTATGTATATAGGATTTTGTCACGTGTTTCTCCAAGAATATATTTAGTTAGTTAAAGAGTCCGCAATCCTAAAGATTGGTTGGAAACAGCACGCCATGCCGATCTATCCTGAGCTAATCCCTTCATCTCCCTATAGCTATTCATCTCAACGTCTTCAACTATCTGACTCACATACTCCAATCTAGGCCTACCTACCCCTCTCTTTCCCTCCACTCTACCTTCTATGATCAATTGCATAATCCCCCCATGCCTAAGAATATGCCCTACTAATCTGTCTCTCCTACGCTGTAACACTCTCCAAATACTTCTCTTCTCCCCTACTAACTCTAGTACAGCTTCATTTGTTACTTTATCTTCCCAACCAATCCTCATCATCCTCCTATAACACCACATTTCAAGTGCTTCTAATCTACGCTTCTCTTCCTTTCCTATAGTCCACGCCTCACACCCGTACAGTGCTACACTCCAAACATATACCTTCAGTAATCTTTTTCTAATACCCAAGTCAATATTTGATCTTAAAATCTGTTCTTTTTCTACGAATGCCTTCCTACCCTGTGCTATCCTACACTTTATATCTACCTTGCTTCGATTATCTTTTGTGATTCTACTGCCTAAATAACAAAATCTGACACTTCTTCGATTCTATTATCTCCTATTGTGATCCTCATTTTTCTACTGCATTCCTTTTTGTCACACCTCATCACTTTAGTTTTACCTATATTTATTTTCATGTTAAAATCCCTAGTCAATACTGCCTGCATACCATTCAATACCCTTTCTAAATTCTTTTCGCTTTCTTCCAATATAGCTATATCGTCGGCGAATCTCAGCATATATATTTTCTCTCCCTGTACATTCACACCTACACTATACTCTTCTTTTACTTTGTTTATTGCATCTTCTATATATAGATTAAATAATAACGGTGAAAGTGTACATCCCTGCCGAACTCCCTTCCCTATTTTTGCTACCTCTTCTTCCCCCTCAATTCTAACTAAGGCAGTTTGGTGTTTATATAAATTAAAAATTATTCTCCTATCCTTATAATCTATACCCGTTTCTTTTAAAATTCTAAACATTATGTCCCAATCTACATTGTCAAATGCCTTTTCTAAGTCTACAAAAGCTATGCAAGTTACCTTTCCTACCCTCTTTCTTTTTTCTACTACCGTTCTTAGTGCTAGAATCGCCTCCCTCGTCCCTCTGTTTTTCCTAAAACCAAACTGATCTTCTCCTAGCCTTTCCTCTACTTTATTTTCTAATCTCCTATAAATAATCTTTAACAATATCTTCGATGCATGTGATAGTAGGCTAATGGTCCTATAGTTCTCACACAAATTAGCTCCTATTTTCTTCGGCATTGTTACTATTCTACTACGCTGAAAATCTTGTGGTACTTCTCCCTTCTCATATATTTTACAAACTAACCTGTATAATCGCTCCTGCATTTTTTCCCCTGCGTGTTTTAATAGAAATAATTTAATAAAAATGAATAGTGTTGGTTCTTTATTGAAATTAGAGTTTTGTAGACTTTCTCTTGTGGACAAAGTAAAAATTAAAGAATTAGGTGGGCCATTGCCTGATTTAAATTTATCGTAAACTTGTGCAAGGAGTGCTCAAAACTGGACATTTAAGCGGCGTTTTACAAGAGACATTTACAAAAAAAAATTATAACACAGATGAAGGACAGATTCTCATATCGTGGCCATCTACAAGTCGCTGAGTTATTTAACACGAAATCGATGCCAATATTTTCTAAACAATTTCCAGTGGACTTTTTTGGAAACCATGTGTCATGCATATCCATTTTTGAATAAAACCAGATTAAAAACAGAATTAGAAGTCATTTACTCGCATCCGGATTTTTATGAAATAATTGGAGCCACAAATTTTCTTTCATTATTTCTACAAAATAATCTCAGTGAAACTTTCCCGGAAACTATAAAAATACTTGAAATTATTTTAACAACCCCAATGACCACTGCTGAAGCAGAGCGTTGTTTTTCAACACTTAAAACAATTAAGACTTTTTTGCGAAATGCTATGGGTAATGATCGTTTAAACGCGTTGGCGTAGATGTATATTAATAAAAATATGATGCGAGATATTTACAATTTTAACGAAAAAGTTTTGGAAAAGTTTATATCAATGATAGATAGAAGAGTGGAATTCACTTTCAAGAAATGATTGAATTTAATCATTTAGCATCCATTTCAGGTAATATTTCTCACTATTATGTTATTTTTTAAGAAATGCGCCCCTCCCTGATTGAAATGTCACGAGCCGCCACTGACATATTTTATATAGCAAACACCACCGGGTATTAATATGAAACCTCGATGCCAGTAAATCTAAAATATGCTTTAGAATAAAGAAATATGAAATTTTGTTTTGTTTTCTAAATCAAAGTTTAACAACGACTTTTACGCAAGCAGTATGTACTTTTTTTCGTATATTCCGAATATGTAATTTTAGTCCATAATAGTAGCTTTCTTTTTGATGAAAAAGCATTTCGAGCGCATGTATTAACTTTGATTGCTTTTATCAAATAGAAGTGCAAATTTGCGTTTATTATCTAATTATCTATCTATCTTAATCTATTATAATATTCCATTTAACATTGTGATAATAAAAAGTTTAGTACTATCAGAGTTTGATTAATATTTTTCATAGTTTTGCTGATTTCAATTTTAATTAGACTATGTTAATTATATAAACGGAATTATATTAGTTAGCTTAATTGAAAAGGACTGAGTTATATTTGTTGAAAAATATATATAAAAATTCTTAATTATTTAATAGTATATTAAAAAACGAATTTCATAAGGCAGGTTTTATTGCACGATTTCTAAAGAACGAGTGTTATAAATGACATATGAAATGAGTTTTTTATACTATTTTTTCTAATTTGCGTCTTTTATGCCCTGTTTAAATAAAAAAATCGAAATTTCAAAATTTAGGGAATTTTTTTACTGTTGGTAGTAGCTATTGACACATTTCAAATATTTCAAATAAATTGTCAAATAAATTAAAATTAAACTATTTGTTGCTTTCTTTTGTAGTTTGACGTACAATTATACAGTTCAGGGACAAATTTTAAATTAAATTATTTAGACGTTACCAGCTATCTGACGTTAATAAATTTATTTTCAGATAAAAAATATTTTTTGTCGTGAAAAATACATTTTTAGTCTGCGAAGCAGGAAAATGTCTAAAAACGCTTGTATTCGTTGAAGGTGATCGTTTTTAGACGTTTCCAGCTTTCTGACGTTAATAAATTTATTTTCACATATAAAAAATATTTTTTTCTCGTGAAAAATACAGTTTTAGTCCGCGAAGTACGAAAATGTCTAAAAACGCTTGTATTCGTTGAAAGTGATCGTTTTTAGACGTTTCCAGCTTTCTGACGTTAATAAATCAGAGATTAAAAAAATTTGTTGCTTTCTTTTGTAGTTTGACGTTTGATAACTGGCAAGCAGAGCTACCAACATTGAAACAGTAAATTGCCCTATGCTATAAGAGAACTCAAATTCGCTATAAACGAACTCATTTAGGTTCGTTAACAGCTATATTAGAAACGCAAATTAGAAAAAATATATTATTGGTTCTTAAGGGTCTTTTTTTCGTTAGAATATATCACAACAGACATGCATGCGTAAGTTAGTTATTTATAAATTAAAAATTCATTTTCTTAGTTCGCTGCTACTAATATCGTCTCCAAAATTTAACCAATTAATTTTATTTACATCGGCAGATCTTTACCGCACGTAATCAATATTTAATCATCTTTTTCGAGACCTTCTTCCAACTTTAACTTTAATGAAGTCTAGAACGAAGTTAAAGTGTTAATGGTGTATAACATCTATTGATTTATACCGTGTGATACAAATAACGTAAATAAATTCGTATTATTCAATAATTTCTTTATCCCAGAATATAATATATTCGCATATACGATTGAATTTTTGATTTTTGATAAAGCGATAATTTTTATAAAACAATTATTTCTAGTAGTGAATTGCAAAATATATTTGGAAGAAGGCCCTCCTAAAGTTAAATGCTTACCCCTTAAGAGCTAGCGTGAAAAGTGATGAAGAAATAGGCGTTTGTAGATGTACTTTTTCTTTGTTTTATTATTTACGATGGGAAATGTTTGCTCAGTGGAAAAAGTATTCTTAAAATGATCGTGCGGTATATAATCTTCGGATATCCAGCAAGCTCAGGATATAGTTAGCGAAGGCCCGCGGGCACATAAGCTACATTTTCTTTGTGCTTTCGTTTGCAGGAGCAAACTTTCGCTATTGGGCCGATTCTCTCTGGACGTAAAAAGAAATCGTCGAAAGACGGTTTGGGGAAAAGGGAAAAGACTGGGCAAGTGGCGCCCCCTACGAACACAACGATGGTATTAACTTCAGTATTAACTAACCGTGGAATGAAAATTTACGACGTTGCTCTTCAAGAACCGACATTGTTTTAAAAATGCTACAAGTAATGAAATTTTTTTTTATAAAAGCCATTATCCATTGTTCGATTTACCCCCACAAAAAATTTAAGTACACACGGTCGTTCAGTTGAATAGCTACAGGGCAATTAACAAGTCAGCTTAAGACAGATTGATATGATGCGCCCCCACAACCTCAATCACAATGTTGTAGTTTAAAAAAAACAACAACATTTTTAAAGCGTTTTTCAATAGAGAAGACTCGGTATATAAAAGTTTCCGCTTGGAGGAAAATCGATTACATCGTAATGCCGAGTTAAGTACATTACAAAAGACGGAAAGAATGATTTAAATTTAATTAATTTAAAGAGAGTTTTCTTTATATCCACACTATATAATACATACCTGTATTTCACTAGTCGGCAATCATTTTATAGGTTCTGGAAAAGAAACACAATACATTAGTGCCTTTGAATCCGATCAATACCAGAATTAAATTCAACCGATTTCGATAGTGGTTCTGGTGGAGTAATTAAGAATTGATTGAAATTTGTTGCTTAAAAAATAATAATCGGCCCACGAACGAAGCTTGAATTGATATAATTTCATCAATTATTGAGTAGAATGTACGCAAATGCACATTAGTTTAATCACAATTGAACAAACACCAATTTCAAATTTACACTCTGTAATAGTATGAATATAATTTGTGGACCACCTTTTATTATCCTGCATTTTCAAACTGCTGTAAATCGCAATATTATTATATTGATTGTCATCAATTATTTTGTTGAAATTCAGATTTACCAGTTACAATTTTTTAGAAAACGTGTCGTTGTGTTTCTATACCCTTAACGGAAGAAATAGTGGAAATGATTGAAGCAAGAAGGAAAATTAAAATAGGAAACACAGAAGCAGGACAGAAAAAATATAAGGAACTAAGGAACTTAATTAATAGGAAATGCAAGCTAGCGAAAGAAGAGTGGATAAAAGGAAATTGTGAGGATATTGAGGAGGATATGAGAAGAGGTAAAGTAGATTTGGGCTACAGGAAAATTAAGTCACATTTTTCTAAAGTAAAACCAAAGAGTAACATTATATGTGATAAGCAGGGTAATGAACTCACAGAAAATAAGGAAAAAGCTAGAAGATGGAAGGAGTATCTTGAAGATTTATATAAAGGTAGGCAGGACATGGAGGAGCTAGAAAGTGTGGAACAGATAGATGAGGATTACTTAGGTCCTAGCATACTTAGGTCAGAGTTTCATAGAGCATTAAATGATTTACGGAATAACAAAGCAGCGGGGTTTGATATGATACCAGCCGAATTAATAAAACACGCAGGGGAAAAAATGCAGGAGCGATTATACAGGTTAGTTTGTAAAATATATGAGAAGGGAGAAGTACCACAGGATTTTCAGCGTAGTAGAATAGTAACAATGCCGAAGAAAATAGGAGCTAATTTGTGTGAGAACTATAGGACCATTAGCCTACTATCACATGCATCGAAGATATTGTTAAAGATTATTTATAGGAGATTAGAAAATAAAGTAGAGGAAAGGCTAGGAGAAGATCAGTTTGGTTTTAGGAAAAACAGAGGGACGAGGGAGGCGATTCTAGCACTAAGAACGGTAGTAGAAAAAAGAAATAGGGTAGGAAAGGTAACTTGCATAGCTTTTGTAGACTTAGAAAAGGCATTTGATATTGTAGATTGGGACATAATGTTTAGAATTTTAAAAGAAACGGGTATAGATTATAAGGATAGGAGAATAATTTTTAATTTATATAAACACCAAACTGCCTTAGTTAGAATTGAGGGGGAAGAAGAGGTAGCAAAAATATGGAAGGGAGTTCGGCAGGGATGTACACCTTCACCGTTATTATTTAATCTATATATAGAAGATGCAATAAACAAAGTAAAAGAAGAGTATAGTGTAGGTGTGAATGTACAGGGAGAGAAAATATATATGTTGAGATTCGCCGACGATATAGCTATATTGGAAGAAAGCGAAAAGAATTTAGAAAGGGTATTGAATGGTATGCAGGCAGTATTGACTAGGGATTTTAACATGAAAATAAATATAGGTAAAACTAAAGTGATGAGGTGTGACAAAAAGAAATGCAGTAGAAAAATGAGGATCACAATAGGAGATAATAGAATCGAAGAAGTGTCAGATTTTTGTTATTTAGGCAGTAGAATCACAAAAGATAATCGAAGCAAGGTAGATATAAAGTGTAGGATAGCACAGGGTAGGAAGGCATTCGTAGAAAAGGAACAGATTTTAAGATCAAATATTGACTTGGGTATTAGAAAAAGATTACTGAAGGTATATGTTTGGAGTGTAGCACTGTACGGGTGTGAGGCGTGGACTATAGGAAAGGAAGAGAAGCGTAGATTACAAGCATTCGAAATGTGGTGTTATAGGAGGATGATGAGGATTGGTTGCGAAGATAAAGTAACAAATGAAGCTGTACTAGAGTTAGTAGGGGAGAAGAGAAGTATCTGGAGAGTGTTACAGCGTAGGAGAGACAGATTAGTAGGGCATATTCTTAGGCATGGGGGGATTATGCAATTGATCATAGAAGGTAGAGTGGAGGGAAAGAGAGGGATAGGTAGGCCTAGATTGGAGTATGTGAGTCAGATAGTTGAAGACGTTGAGATGAATAGCTATAGGGAGATGAAGGGATTAGCTCAGGATAGATCGGCATGGCGTGCTGTTTCCAACCAATCTTTAGGATTGCGGACTCTTTAACTAACCCTTAACAAATTATTCATCATCAAATGTTTATATTTAACTTCGACGTCATGAATCGAGATCTAAATAGTTTAATAATAGTATAGAATATCACCCAAATACCGTAACTTAATTAATTTTAAAGTAACATTTAATAGTCTTGCTAATTTTCTAGGAAATACCAAAGATTTGATTGATTTCTAGATTTAAGGAGCATTTAGCTCAGTGCAGATTAAATAGAAAAAATAAAAGTGCTGTAGCCGAGCATATTTTTGACTAACTCAGGTCATCCTATTTTTTTTTTTATTACAGGTCATTCATATTTTTGAAACAGGTCATAAAGTTTCATTTTTATTCTTCATCTATATATCCACTATATCTTGCGTTGTTGACGATGTTGATTACGGGGTAAGTTTGTTGATTTTTTTACAAACAACTTACGGCATTTTTGAGTTCGGTCATCAGTAATGCACAATTAATGCTTATCTTAAAAACTTGATCAACATTTGGACGAGTTATAACATTAGAATTGTATTGTCCGCCATAGTCCTGCCAAAAGATTATAGCCTAATGGGAATCGTGCACGCAAAGACCATGTTAAGCGATATTAGAATGGTTATAATATCAATTCGTATGACTTGTGAACGACAAAGATTTATTCGATAATTATTATATAATCAAGTCAATGGTAGCAATAAAATTACTTCATTGCAAAGTGCTTAAAAATGTATTTTATTTCATCATATTTGGTTAGTAAATTTGATTGTGTTCATGGCATAACTTTTTCGATACAAAAAAATTTGATATTTTTTTGTAAATCTGACCTGACATGATTGCCATTTGGTTAGATATTATAATCTTACATAATTTACAAGTTAAAAGCTGTTATAAAATGAAAATGTTACACCAAATCTTTGGCTTTTATACGCTTTTACAGTACGTCTCTGTATATTCGCCCAATAACTTGCCTAATGCGTTTTTCTTGATATTTTTTCTGATTGCAAGACCAATAATAGGCCCCAAAATGTGTCTATAAAATAGCGATGTGTAGTTCACTCGCGAACCGTTAACTCTGAACGGTTCAATAAAATGACGGGCGTACTGTGACGATGTTTTGCAATGACCTATAGGTTACTATGACCTAGTTTGTGAACTGTGAACTACATTGTGAACGGTGTGCGTATTGATGTACTTGTACAACATATATACTTGCAGTATAGTATACATTACATATACAGTACTAACATTTATTTAGTGATAAAGTGTGTTGGTGAACGGAACGAAATAAGAAACTCGATGCAATATTTTTATGTTGGTCTTAGAATATGTCCTATTAGTCTATCTATTAGCGATGTGTAGTTCACTCGCGAACCGTTCAATGTGAACAGTTCAATCAAATGACTGTGACGATGTTTTGCAACGACCTATAGGTCACTATGACCTAGTTTGTGAACTATGAACTAGATGGTGCACGATGTACGTATTGATGTACTTGTACTATATATATACTTGCAGTATAGTATACATTACATATACAGTACTAACATTTATTTAGTGATAAAGTGTGTTGGTGAACGGAACGAAATAGGAAACTCGATGCGATATTTTTATGTTGGTCTTAGAATATGTCCTATTAGTCTATCTATTAGCGATGTGTAGTTCACTCGCGAACCGTTCAATGTGAACAGTTCAATCAAATGACTGTGACGATATTTTGCAACGACCTATAGGTCACTAGGACCTAGTTCGTGAACTATGAACTACATGGTGCACGATGTACGTATTGATGTACTTGTACTATATATATACTTGCAGTATAGTATACATTACATATACAGTACTAACATTTATTTAGTGATAAAGTGTGTTGGTGAACGGAACGAAATAGGAAACTCGATGCGATATTTTTATGTTGGTCTTAGAATATGTCCTATTAGTCTATCTATTAGCGATGTGTAGTTCACTCGCGAACCGTTCAATGTGAACAGTTCAATCAAATGACTGTGACGATATTTTGCAACGACCTATAGGTCACTAGGACCTAGTTCGTGAACTATGAACTACATGGTGCACGATGTACGTATTGATGTACTTGTACTATATATATACTTGCAGTATAGTATATATTACATATACAGTACTAACATTTATTTAGTGATAAAGTGTGTTGGTGAACGGAACGAAATAGGAAACTCGATGCAATATTTTTATGTTGGTCTTAGAATATGTCCTATTAGTTTATCTATTAGCGATGTGTAGTTCACTCGCGAACCGTTCACTCTGAACGGTTCAATCAAATGACGGGCGTACTGTGACGATGTTTTGCAACGATCTATAGATCACTATGATCTAGTTCGTGAACTATGAACTACATGGTGCACGGTGTACGTATTGATGTACTTGTACTAGGTCGTGAACCCGTAAACGATGCAGTATAGTATACATTACATATACAGTACTAACATTTATTTAGTGATAAAGTGTGTTGGTGAACCGAACGAAATTATATTTCCTTATATATATGTTTTGTATAAATTATAAACATTGTTGTTTTTTCTTCCTCATTCTTAATTCAAAATAATTATTGTAATATTTCAATTTATTTATTTTTTACTATTTAATATTTTTATATTGAGAAAAAAAGAGATTATTTTCAGTATGTGCATGTATTGGTTCATATAGGTCGTGAACTAGTTCATTTAAGAAAATGTTAGTAGTTCACGACCTATAGTATAAAATACCGTGTTGCCGCTATGCTAGTAAAAGAGGAACTATTTGACCGTGATAAAATTTTCTTGTAATGTATTCAACATTTAAGCAATTGTTCAAATACTACTTTTTTTTAAATTGCTACAGTCGTCGGACAATTTGCACTTGATTAAAAAAATAGATTCTGAATAATCTATTACATTATACCTTGCTAATTATATTCATTAATATATTTTGCGCATAGAAAATCGTGCGAAACAAAAATATATTATAAATTTTATATGTCAATAATGTAATTTCATATCTCATATATTTTTGGTAGAGTAAGGAAACTTTTACTTTGTTGACACTTATTTATTGGGCGAACCAGGAGTGGCATTGTTTGCTTGATATGTTTGGCAATCGAGGAACAGTTCACCCCCATCCACCAACCCCCAAACGAAGAACTGCATGTTAACACTCTCAAATCGAAAATCGCAACCATTCCTTCGGCGTAGAGGAAATTGAGTCAATTAAATGTCACTGATGTCAGAGGCTATCTGATTTAACAATCATTATTATGATGGGTTGCGCGTCCAAATGTCAGTCGATTTTAAAAAATACAACTACAATGCACATTTATATTCTTGCTTTTTTTATATTCATCATCGATCTCTTTCATCAAAATATCGACACGAAGTCAAATATTACCTAATAACCGTATGATAGATCTTCTTTTCAATTCCCTTAATAAAAAAAACACATATTTAGTCTTGTGATTTGTACAATCTGATGATATATTATTTTGATTTTTTAAATTTGTTTCCAATTCCCATTTGCACTGGAAATATTTATTTGAAAATTCGTACATGCAAACCCATTTACTTTGCCGTCCATTAATAATTTGGATATGCTTAACTATTAATATAAATTAGCTACAAAATGCTTTTATAATTAATTATGTGCACTCAAGCTGAAATCCACTCGAAATGGCGAATTCGAATTGTAATTAATAACAAAGCGCACAAGTACTGCTTCTCTTCAATATTAAAATCATTCATTTACGCTTTGATGATGCACTTTATTCAAAATTCATTCCATATAATCTAATTTCATACCTAAACAGATATATTAATAAATTTGTATTTACTAGTATAAAAAAAAATGTATATATTTTTTAAATAGTTCTTATTAAGATGAAATTGGGCGTGAATCTAAATTCATTTAATTCGATTTAGATTTATGCATGTATACACTTTCATAAGCATTTAACTCGAAATAATTCAACACACTTTTCAGTAATTTAAGTGAACTAATTTGAATAGGATGACCTGATTGATCAAAAATATGCTCGGCTACAGCACTTTTATCTTTTTATTTAATCTGAAATGCTCCTTAAATCTAGTTTCAATTGGTCTACGTGTTTGTCTTCTATATATACTTTAGGACAACTAGAACAAGATATTTCATAAATACCAGATTTTTGATTGAAATCAATCAAATATTTGGGATTTCCTAGAAAATTAGCAAGACTATTAGAACTTTTGAATATTAGATATTCAATATTAGATTTTTGAGTATCAAAAATCGCAAAGATGTCATCTACATATCAAATCCAAATTCTAGGAAAATAAATTTCAGTTTCCTTTAATTTAGTTTCAAAATAAATAAATTAACGATAAAAGGACTTAAACAATTTCACCTTCTTTTTGCTCACACAATTTACCATTTAAGAAAAAACAATTCTGAGACATACATAATTTAGTACGTTTTAAGTATTCATTAATAATAACATCATCCACACAATTATTTTTTAGTTTTGATAATCAAAACAAACTAGTTGACAAGGTTTACATAAAATTCTGTTAATATAAACACATATAGGATTTGTTTATAACAATACACGGGAGCAGCTGCTGCAGGTGTACTTGAATTTGCTGTCGAAGCGAAGGTAGTCTCCGTTCAACTGTTAGACAACGTACCATTGAAACTGCTCATATAAAATAGCGTGTGCAGAGAGGAGATTGCGTTTACGTAACAATGTATGCCAAGTCTGAATAACTGAGCGCTCTGTGCAATTGAGGAACGCAAAATTGATCTAAACTCGATCGAAGTGAATATGAATAAGCGTGCAATTTGTGTGTATGTTCATGGTCATTGTTACACACACCTAATACTAGAATCTGCAGACGCCGATACTTAAACGGTCTGTGTTAATTACTACGTCTTCAAAGTATGCCGCGCTGTTAAATGTTTTCTTTAAGTTTATAAGCTGATTTGCCATATTTTGGTAAAGGTTTAACACGAATTTTCGTTATTTCGACATATAAACTTGAAATTTTATACCATTTGCCTAAAGTTTAAATAATTTAAATAATAATTAGTTTTGTTGGAATGCAACTGGTAACAAAATGATTCTTAATCCACACATCGAGCAAACATGGTATAGTGCGTAGTTTTCAGAAGATTGTGTTCAGTTTGTTTCTTGGCTTGGCTCACAAATTGACTTCTTTCATCACGCGGGGTATGTATTTTATATTAAAGTTATTATGAGACGTTAATACTTAATTATTATATATTAGAATTGATTTCTTTTCGTTGCTGAAGAAAGCCGAAATTAATCGACTGGCGGCGTTTATTGTCTGATTTCTTTTACAACATTATTTGGTCGCATACCTTATACACATATTGTGTATAAAAGGCTTCACTCACTGAGCAAAACAGGGTATATATCCTACAGGAAGACAAGGTTGTCCAACGCCAAATTAAAGCCACAATTCAATCCATCAGTAGATTCTTTGATATTGACAAGTGTTTTGGCAAAATTTTGTTATAACCGAAGATTGATTTGACCTAACAAAGCAACAAATTCTGTTGACTTTTCAAATGTAATTTCATACATCTTTTCTTTGCAATCGAATAAGGTACTAAAAAAGCAACGATTCTTAATCCGGGGCCGCGAAAGGTTCTATAAAAACCACTACTTAAAAATAAATCATAATGATTATTATGTTCGAAAAAAAATTGGGGGCCACGAAAATATTTGAGGACATTTGGGGGATAAAACGTTAAGAACCGCTGCTATAAAGAACACCACAGATTTAAAAAATACGATTATGTAAATTATTTGATCAAATGGAAGCTTCATTCGATCATTTTAAACATTCCTGACTTTAGACGAAGTCTTTTAGCCACCTGCTAAAGTAAAAAGAGTGTTAATGAAAGGGATGTAATGATGTAAGATAATACAGTGTCGCCTAGGGGTCCATCAAGGCTTTTATAGACAAACGTAACTAGACCACGGATAGGAGGTGAAGGAAGAAACAGGAGGAGGTGCGAGAAAAGAAAAGACACATACGTACAATCATTTAAACAATCAAATTATTATTTTTTGTGTTTTTTTTTATATTGTTTTCTCCTAAAATTCCTAAAAATTTGTATAAGATTTTATAATTTGTGCTGTTGTTGGATGTCAAGATAGATTGTAAATTGAACGGTGCTAAACGGAAGCTTAAGACTAATTTCGGCAATGAGGACATTTTTGTATATGCAGCTACAGAGCGTACAATTTGGTCATCCCCATCGGTGATGTTTGCCGCTGTTTGGTGGCTGCCATCGATCGTGGTAGGCATTTCCATCCATCCATTTGGTCCCTGAGGGCGGCCGAAGGGGAAGGAACGCCGCTTCGTTTCGTTGATGCCACCCTTACCATGAAAGCCTCGCTATTGCCGCCGTTCTACCACAACCCCAAACACATACACATGATGTACACACGGGAAGGCATCAGGCACATTATTCCCCTATATCGGATCTTCAAAAATTTCCATATCTCACGTGACCTCCAGTCGCAAAAAGGGTATAGAACCTTACCGCGCAGAAATATTAGATAAAGTCTTCTTATCATGACATTTTTTGCTTATAAATATACTTGTACTTTGATTGCAAAAATATTTTATTAATATTCATCACGTGGTGCTTATTGTTTTACTCCTGGTCGTAGCATATAGCATTTACCCACTTCAATTCTCTTAATCTCCTATTTAATTGTTTCAAGGCACGTGCAGGAATGACATTCACTGCTGAATGGCAACATTCACAACTGAAGGGATGTAAATCCAGAAAATGTCCAGAGATAATCCAGACCGCAGCGGGTTTCGAACCCAGATGCTTAGTTATTACAATCCAAATTGTTAAATTTAATACTCGTCGTTTCTTTTGTTTAAAACTTCACAGCTAATATCGGATAACAATAAAACTGATAGATTTTTGCTATAATAATTTGGTAGCTAGATGTACATTTCGAAGGCTAGTACTACATTTCTAGTATGATATGTATAGTCACTTTTGAAATTTACATATTGGATAGATGCAATTTAAAAAAAATCATAAGCAGTTTAGGTTGAATGATAAAATAGTAAAAACAATTTTTTTTTATATCGTAAAGCATTTTTGATTTTGCCATTATTATAGCAGATTCTTTATGAATATAGTGTTCAAATTTCATCCCATGGATGAAGTGACACTACAATTCAAAGCATCTACCTTTTCTCAACATGAAAACTTTCCATGGAACCAGCTAACCCACTTTGCAGTGGTGCCATATTCTCCCTATTACCTTGACGTCAAGTTTTTGATTAGAAATGTTTCTGGCGCGTATAAACGCTTCAGTTTTCCACAACCTCCCTCCCCTTCTTAAGGATCAGGGATGAGCTGTCATTGTATGTTTGAAAATACCATTTTTTTTCAGTGTACTTATGGTTTGTACGCTTATATGCATAAATGTGACGTTTGATTGATTTAGACTTAGAAATTTAGCACCTGGATTAGGTCAGATTAGATCAAGTCATATATTGAGTTGACATATTAAAAATGCAGTGTTGCCTGATGCTTCAACGAGTTTCGATTTGCCTGAAGATCCTTACTACGTTCCTGGAGCGTAGGGGATCATTTCGTTTTCTTCCCTACCGTGAAATGTTGCATGCCGGGTTACCAACAACAACAACTGCAAAGAAGACACTTCTCGGTCCTCTTGAATGTGTATATAGAATATCTGCCCCTTGGCTGCTTCTGGCCTGTCAGGATCTCATTAAACAAACATGCGTGGCTTTTTTTTCCCTTATATTAAGGTTGGAGATAATAATTCCGCTCGCTGTGCGTATTTGTAGAAAGAAGCTTTTATAGGTAATTAGTTTTGCTAGAGTTACAGCAACGGATCTTTTCTGTCCGAGAAGAATGCAACATATAGTTTAAGAGTCTTAATAAAAGTTTGGTAAATACGCAGACTCGAAAAAGTCGTGCTACAAAAGAGAAAGAGAGATTTATGTTTTAGATAGATAGATATTATTATAAAAAGGCGTCATATGTAAAATGCCAAATATGTCATTATAAGAACATGTTAAAGATGCGGATGAAGATCGACTAATTCGATAAGATATAGTTTAATATATCAATACAGTGAATAATTTCTAAATAACAAAAAAAATCGTATACACTGCTGTTTTGTAGTTGCGAAAGAACTTTTTGAAAAGTAAACACTTACGACCTTTTATGTATTTGATACGCTAACATAATTATCCTGGGAAGTTCATAATCATATGAAACTTTGCGTATTACTTAAACGTAAACTAAAACTGCCATAAATAAATTAACACTTGAACTAGCTTTATAAAAGTGTATGAATCCTTTTGAATGAATGTAGCAATTTTATTAATTAACTACATACAATGAAAAATTGTTAATACAAATACAGACATTTGATTTATTTGACTGGATTTCGTTTTCGTTCACGAGAAATCGATTGAAAGGATCTGAAATATGGAGCTATTTCATTAATTCAATAAAAGTTTTTCGTGACATTATTTTGGAGAGGAAAATAATTTGCACCGCTTAAATTCGGTCCTGATAAAGAACCAAATCGAATGCAAAAATTATGTGAATGTCTTGCATTTATTTTTTAATCTATTACAAGTTTACGTTTTATTTTATTTCTGAATCTCACATGAGTTTCGTTGCTTCGTTGTGAGTGCTTTGCGCAGTGTAAGAATATTAAAAAAAAAACATTGATAATTAAAATTTGTAGAGGCATTTTGGTTCTTAGGTTGTGCCTTTCTAATTTTTCGGATTTTATTTTGTAATACCCGTCGAGAAGATTTTTGCAATATTTGTTCAATAATGCAAAAGTTTATTAGCGTCATGGAAGATGACTTATTTTCGAAATAAATATTTTGAAATTCAGATATTTTATCGTTTGATGTTTAATCGGCATTCTAATATTTTTTTTGTATTGTAGGACTATTTAAAAATATTCAGATTATTTTAATGAAAAAAACGTAAAAAAGTCATTGGAGTTCAAAAACAACATTTGCAGATGTGAGACTGCGATTTCAAATCAATTATCTGAAAATATATTTTCTGCAGTTTTATCTTTTGATACGATATAGTTTAACTTTGTTGTTATCTTGTTACGAAGAAATTTATTGATACTTCGACAAAATCTTTAGATATTTATACGAATGTAGACTAGCATAATAATTTGAGAAACTTGAAAGCCATGCATAAGAATAAACAGAAATAAATATAAATTTACATGAACAAACGATAAAAAATAGACAACGATATAAAAGTCGAGATCAGAAGAACTTGTTTAGAATTCCTGACAGCTGTAAAAGCCGAAGTAATGATTGCAAACGTGTCAGCTCGTAATGGATGATTTTTCAGAGAATAATGCGAAAAACGTGTTCGGCTAATTCGCACACAATGAAGCCTCTACATAAATCAATTAGTCCGTTATATAAAAAAAAAATGTAAGCAGAACAAATTGAAATCTACGATAACAATGATGGAAAGGAAATATTATCGCCACATGAATATTTTAATATAATTTTACTATAACGTCTCTAGATGATACAGTTTTGTTTATTAATTCAGTTTGTTTCGCATAGTTTTAGCTTGATTAGGCATATTCTAGAATTTATTCAATAAATTTGAGATACGTTTGAAAGTAATGTTAAATTTTACAAAAAAAAATATTTAACCACTTATTATATTTACAAACTTTTAAACTTCCTACCAAAGATTTTAAGAAATGTGATATATATATTTATTTTGATATTAACCATATAACAAAAAGAAATACTGCGATTGATGTATTCTATTATGCAAAATTTGTTATGTTTACTGACAATTTTCTCTTGAAGATGTAAAATTTTTTTTTAGAGTCCGCAATCCTAAAGATTGGTTGGAAACAGCACGCCATGCCGATCTATCCTGAGCTAATCCCTTCATCTCCCTATAGCTATTCATCTCAACGTCTTCAACTATCTGACTCACATACTCCAATCTAGGCCTACCTACCCCTCTCTTTCCCTCCACTCTACCTTCTATGATCAATTGCATAATCCCCCCATGCCTAAGAATATGCCCTACTAATCTATCGCTCATACGCTGTAACACTCTCCAAATACTTCTCTTCTCCCCTACTAACTCTAGTACAGCTTCATTTGTTACTTTATCTTCCCAACCAATCCTCATCATCCTCCTATAACACCACATTTCAAGTGCTTCTAATCTACGCTTCTCTTCCTTTCCTATAGTCCACGCCTCACACCCGTACAGTGCTACACTCCAAACATATACCTTCAGTAATCTTTTTCTAATACCCAAGTCAATATTTGATCTTAAAATCTGTTCTTTTTCTACGAATGCCTTCCTACCCTGTGCTATCCTACACTTTATATCTACCTTGCTTCGATTATCTTTTGTGATTCTACTGCCTAAATAACAAAAATCTGACACTTCTTCGATTCTATTATCTCCTATTGTGATCCTCATTTTTCTACTGCATTCCTTTTTGTCACACCTCATCACTTTAGTTTTACCTATATTTATTTTCATGTTAAAATCCCTAGTCAATACTGCCTGCATACCATTCAATACCCTTTCTAAATTCTTTTCGCTTTCTTCCAATATAGCTATATCGTCGGCGAATCTCAACATATATATTTTCTCTCCCTGTACATTCACACCTACACTATACTCTTCTTTTACTTTGTTTATTGCATCTTCTATATATAGATTAAATAATAACGGTGAAAGTGTACATCCCTGCCGAACTCCCTTCCCTATTTTTGCTACCTCTTCTTCCCCCTCAAATTTAACTAAGGCAGTTTGGTGTTTATATAAATTAAAAATTATTCTCCTATCCTTATAATCTATACCCGTTTCTTTTAAAATTCTAAACATTATGTCCCAATCTACATTATCAAATGTCTTTTCTAAATCTACAAAAGCTATGCAAGTTACCTTTCCTACCCTCTTTCTTTTTTCTACTACCGTTCTTAGTGCTAGAATCGCCTCCCTCGTCCCTCTGTTTTTCCTAAAACCAAACTGATCTTCTCCTAGCCTTTCCTCTACTTTATTTTCTAATCTCCTATAAATAATCTTTAACAATATCTTCGATGCATGTGATAGTAGACTAATGGTCCTATAGTTCTCACACAAATTAGCTCCTATTTTCTTCGGCATTGTTACTATTCTACTACGCTGAAAATCCTGTGGTACTTCTCCCTTCTTATATATTTTACAAACTAACCTGTATAATCGCTCCTGCATTTTTTCCCCTGCGCGTTTTATTAATTCGGCTGGTATCATATCAATCCCCGCTGCTTTGTTATTCCGTAAATCATTTAATGCTCTATGAAACTCTGACCTAAGTATGCTAGGACCTAAGTCATCCTCATCTATCTGTTCCACACTTTCTACCTCCTCCATGTCCTGCCTACCTTTATATAAATCTTCAAGATACTCCTTCCATCTTCTAGCTTTTTCCTTATTTTCTGTGAGTTCCTTACCCTGCTTATCACATATAATGTTACCCTTTGGTTTTACTTTAGAAAAATGTGACTTAATTTTCCTGTAGCCCAAATCTACTTTACATCTTCTCATATCCTCCTCAATATCCTCACAATTTCCTTTTATCCACTCTTCTTTCGCTAGCTTGCATTTCCTATTAATTAAGTTCCTTAGTTCCTTATATTTTTTCTGTCCTGCTTCTGTGTTTCCAATTTTAATTTTCCTTCTTGCCTCTATCATTTCAACTATTTCTTCCGTGATCCATTCCCTCCTACCTGCCCTTTTCTTTGTGCCTAATACTTCATTTGCTGCTGTAGTTAACTCATTTCTGATTTCCCTCCATTCGCAATCTATGTCGTTCCTAGATGTTCCATTAGCCATGATTTCTACTTTCTGCTTGTACTTTTCACATACATCAGCTAATTTTAACCTATCGACATCTACTCTGACCTGTTTAGACTTCTGTAATTTCTTGAATTTGACCTCTGAGTCCAGGACTACTAAATTATGGTCACTATCAATATCTGCTCCAGGGTAACTCTTACAATTCTTAATCTGATTCCTAAACCTCTCTTTAACCAGTATGTAATCTATCTGATATGAGATGTTAAATTAATTTAACGAAATATAAATCAATTTAATTCTATTTAACCACACATTCCTCTTATAAATTATCTTATATTATGGACTCTCATCAATTAATCTTAAATTGTTTAGCACCCTTCAAACATTTGACAAAATATATTTTGGTTACAGGAAAAATTAACAAAAAACGCAACTTTTTTTTGTATTTTTTTTTGATGTAACAACTTTTTGATGTATATAAATTTTCTAATGAACTGCACTGCGGATGGGTTGATTATTTCATACGATTTTTGATGTCTTTAAGGATATTCAACTGATATTCTTGCAGCATCTTTACATCTACGATTTCAATGCACGAATTTGCATTGAAATTATACAAGTCCCATACATGTATAATTAATTATGCTACAGTTCAGAACTAACATGTCATGTCTAAATCGTGACATAAATCACGAAGTGACATTTTCATGTCCAGTCAATGACATGAGCTGGATAATCTGTAAATTGTCCTAAAATTTGTCATGTAACATTGATATGGTAATTGCATATGATACCGTTTTCGTGTGTTTTATTGTAAAAAAAAATTGCTTTTGCTGTTGTTGAATATTATTCAGTTGCCATTCGTTAAAAAAATATTTTAGATATTTTCTATTACCACATTTTTGAGCAAATATCCTTTGTTCATGTACGTTAACATTGTTCATTAACTTAAGATATTTTTATTTTCTAAATGGTTAGATGTTCTTAAAAGTAACAATTAAATTTTATATCCTTCGTCAAATAACACAACTATTTATAGTTGCGAATTTTAATTATTAATTAATTAAAACACCAAATAACGTGACGCCAAATTTATCAGCGAACGAGAATATTAATTTCATTCGGTGTCAAGAACCCGAGTGTCTATGTCAACCCCTATATTTAATATACCACCATGCCATTAACATAATGCAAAATAACGTTTGTCCTATATGAAGAGAGGTATTTACAGAATGTTTCCTAATTAAAAGATCTTCTAATGAAATTTAATGCCTCGTGGCACAAAATAAACAGGCTGTTATTACAGACTTTGTTCCATCCTTCATATTAACTTGTAATATGAATGTACAAGATGTCTTAAGATGTTGCGTGTATTGTTTTAGGTAATAGATGTTCATATATTGTTAAATTTTTGGGGGGTAGAAGAAGACATGGATTTATATAGTTCTAGACATTTAAAAGATAAAGTTCAAATTGCGCATAGTTTTTTTTTTCGAGACAGCAAATTCTTGCCTTACTTCTGTTTAGGATTAAATTTTGAGGACTCCTGAGCAATGTACATTTGGGCACAGGAATTTTGTATAATGCGAAAACGCAATAAAATTAGCCACACCATTATTTAAAAAAATGAAAATATGTAAAAATATTTTTTAACGCTGAACGAGACTACCCGAAAATTTTTATTGAATTATTTTTATTAACAACTCTTTATAATATTGGAAATGGTTTATTACATTTTTGTTGCAAGATAAAACTATTTTTTAATTATTTAATTTTTTTTTGTGATTGTAGTTGTATTATGCAACTAGTTAAATATAGAAATTGATTAAGATTAATAAACATGGCCATTATTAGTAGCTATTTAATATTTCCGAACACAACATAAAGTGTTGAAACATTATCTTAAAATGGAAAAAATAACGATATTTTTATTGATAACCTTTTTTAATGTTCACGATTTTATTTATAAAAAATATTGTTGTATGAATTTCACAAAACCCTCGAAATTGTTTTCGAATTGTTATCATTGTTAGCCTTTCTCATACAGACTCTTAATTTTCTTCCCTTTGCTTGTCTGATTACCGATTTATTTTTATTTTGGCACTCATCATATATTCTCTGTTTTTTTATATAATTGGTTTTTATAATATCATTTATAATTTATAATATCAATTTAAAGAAACATTTTGGTAAATTTGCTATTGCCATAAAAAAGGTTTTTATTTTAATCATTTTTGAATATATTAAAAATACGATACTATTTAAAGTAAGCCTCATTCATTAATTTAGAAAACACATGGGAAAATGTTTTTTTTTTTAAATCTTGTTATCGAAAAAAAGTAAAATAAAATGGATCTTACAAAATATTAGAGGATTTTTATGTTTGATGAAAAGTTTGTAAAAACAATAATAATTAATTAAGTAACTACCATTTTATAATAAATTATACTTAATAAAAAAAAATGAAAAAAATATATAGCATATATGAATTCCCTAAGTATATAGATTAATTTTAAAAAAAAGGGGACGAAAAAGTTATACATAATGACTAATTCTATTCAGTTTTAAAAATGCTATGTTATGTAATATCAATACTGGAAATGATATAAATGAAATTTAAAGATTCATTTAATATTTAAAGTCCATCAGTGGCGTAACTTAAAATTTGTGCCCCCCCCCCCCCCGCAAAATATTATTCGGGCTTCTACCACAAAAAACCGCATATTTTTATCTAGATATTTTTATTAGAAATAACAAAAAAGAACAAAATTGCATCATTGAGCGCAATTGGAAAATATCAAAAGAAAATATATTAAAATTTTAAATTCTTCCTCTTGGATTTTAAATTTGCAAAATCTCTAATCACATCTTTTATTTCCATATTTTTGGCTTCAGTTCCTACTATAGAGATTACGCAAACGTTCTTCGCCTGTTGAATTGCGTAAATAATTTTAGTGTTTTTAAAATTATATTGTTAATTTGATAAAAGCGTGTACAGACAAAGAGGATTTTGGGCCCCTATAATTCTGGCCCCCCCCAGAATTATGCGGCGCATTGTAGTTCCGCCACTGAAGTCCATACTAATCTAATAGGCAAATCAGCTCAAATCAAACAAAACCAAAAAATAAATTATACTTTTCTTTTGACAGACCTCAGATATCCCGCAGCCGAATTTGACTCTAATCCATTCAGTTCAGTTTCTATAAAATATAAGCACACCACTATATTTCCGTTCGTGTAGAATTCGTAACAAAACCGCATTCCCGAACCCGAACTACATTTTGACACTACATACAAAATACTATGAGTACTAAACTGGCGGAATGATACACAAACGTAAAATACAATCGTTCATTCGGAGTAGGAAGTAAAACTGATTAATTATATCCCGTGCAGCTGTCAGATGCTCTCAGAATCACGATCTGTATTCCTCTGTTCACCTCCCTGAGCCAGCGTGGACCACATTGTACCGATAGTAGTACTTTTTACTAGCGATGGCAAACTGTAGGTCATTTTGAGGACCTAGTTCGTAGTTCATTTCAATGTACCGTTCACGAACTATAGGTCGTGAACTACTACATCTTTTTAAAATGAACTAGTTCACGACCTATATGAAATACTGAAAATAATCTAATTTTTTCTCAATATAAAAATATGAAATGGTTAAAAATAAATAAATTGAAATATTACAATACTTATTTTGAATTAGGAATGAGGAAGAAAAGACAACAATGTTTATAATTTATACAAAACATATATAAAAGGAAATATAATCTTCTCTAGGTACTCACGATTATTTATATGAAGTACTAAAATACTTATTGGTAGTTACTGATGAAAATGTTTACTACTTTACTAACACTTGAAAATTAAATGTACAAACTATAATAAAATGAACTAGATAGAATCGTTTTGTTTGGCGTTATAATTTATATTTTCTATTCCGAATCTTCTCTGTTCAAACTTGAAAGCTTTGATTTGATATTAAGTGATTGCATTGCAATCAGTGTGAAATAGAAGAACTATAAGATTTAGACGTTTATTTTTGCATGATTGCAATCATTTGCTATGGCATGACATATTTAAGTACATATTTAATCTTGCTAATATATTAATTATATTATTCCAAATGAAATCTGATATCAACATATAAATTGTGACTAAGCTCGGCAATGCTGCTGTTGCAATATTGCATCGAATTTCCTATTTCGTTCCGTTCACCAACACACTTTATCACTAAATAGATGTTAGTACTGTATATGTAATGTATACTATACTGCATCGTTTACGGGTTCACGACCTAGTACAAGTACATCAATACGTACACCGTATAGTACAACTAGATCCTAGTGACCTATAGGTCGTTGCAAAACATCGTCACATTTGATTTGATTGAACCGTTCAGAGTGAACGGTTCGCGAGTGAACTACACATCGCTACTTTTTATTATGCTCACTGCTTAGCGTATGTTAGAAAATTGTTTTTATATCACATCAAAATGCAAAGATAACGTGCACCTGTTTTACATTGAACTGATAAAGTTTGTATTAATGACTGTACCGGCGTTACTTGAACTAACTAAAAATATTAATATATTTTTTAAATAAATCGCTACTTAGTTCGATAGTCCTCAATCCTAAGGATTTGTTAGAAACAGCACGCCATCTGTCGATCTATCCTGAGCTAATTCCTTCATCTCTTCATAGCTATTCATCCCACACTATCTGACCCACATACTCCAATCTAGGTTTCCCTTTCCTTCTACTGTACCTTCTATAAATTATTGCATAATACCTTCATGTCTAAGAATATGCCCTACAAGTCTATATAATAATCTATAATTATTATAAATAAAAAATAAATATAATTATAAAATAATTATAGTTCCCATAATCTCTTACACTCTACCAAAACAAACATACGGTAGATGCTTGCGTTTTTCTCTTTCGTCTTATATTTATATAGTTTTCTTTCATCTACGTGATACTACAAATAAATTTAAGGTTCCTTCTTCATTACAATCTCTAGATTAAACATCTAATTGTATTTGTAATTATACATACTCAAATTGCTACTATTTCCCCATAATTGAACAACAAACAAAAATATATAGCGATTATAATCTAACATACGAAAGAAACGTAATATATTTAAAGTTACTTTTTTTGAAAATACAATAAAAACGCGATTTAATTGAAAGTCGCCGGCTATTTTCTTAATTTTTTATATTTTTTTGGGTTGTGCGTTCTACAGTTGCAAATTATACGTTTGTTGAATTTTGTATAAACTGTGAATGATTTTTACGTCTATTTTTACGTCTCCTACGCTGTAAAACTTTACAAATATATCTCTTCTGCCTTAATCCCCTAGTCCACGCCTCACACCCGTACAATGCTACACTCTAAACATATACCTTCAGTAATCTTTTTCTAATACCCAAATCAATAATTGATCGAAAATTTTGCGCTTTTCCTACAAATGTCTTCCTAGTTAAAGAGTCCGCAATCCTAAAGATTGGTTGGAAACAGCACGCCATGCCGATCTATCCTGAGCTAATCCCTTCATCTCCCTATAGCTATTCATCTCAACGTCTTCAACTATCTGACTCACATACTCCAATCTAGGCCTACCTACCCCTCTCTTTCCCTCCACTCTACCTTCTATGATCAATTGCATAATCCCCCCATGCCTAAGAATATGCCCTACTAATCTGTCTCTCCTACGCTGTAACACTCTCCAAATACTTCCTCCCCTACTAACTCTAGTACAGCTTCTTTTGTTACTTTATCTTCCCAACCAATCCTCATCATCCTCCTATAACACCACATTTCGAATGCTTGTAATCTACGCTTCTCTTCCTTTCCTATAGTCCACGCCTCACACCCGTACAGTGCTACACTCCAAACATATACCTTCAGTAATCTTTTTCTAATACCCAAGTCAATATTTGATCTTAAAATCTGTTCCTTTTCTACGAATGCCTTCCTACCCTGTGCTATCCTACACTTTATATCTACCTTGCTTCGATTATCTTTTGTGATTCTACTGCCTAAATAACAAAAATCTGACACTTCTTCGATTCTATTATCTCCTATTGAGATCCTCATTTTTCTACTGCATTCCTTTTTGTCACACCTCATCACTTTAGTTTTACCTATATTTATTTTCATGTTAAAATCCCTAGTCAATACTGCCTGCATACCATTCAATACCCTTTCTAAATTCTTTTCGCTTTCTTCCAATATAGCTATATCGTCGGCGAATCTCAGCATATATATTTTCTCTCCCTGTACATTCACACCTACACTATACTCTTCTTTTACTTTGTTTATTGCATCTTCTATATATAGATTAAATAATAACGGTGAGAGTGTACATCCCTGCCGAACTCCCTTCCCTATTTTTGCTACCTCTTCTTCCCCCTCAATTCTAACTAAGGCAGTTTGGTGTTTATATAAATTAAAAATTATTCTCTAAATTAAATGTCTTCCTACCCTGTGCTAATAATAAATTAATATTTAATATACATAAAAATAAATCGTTGAAATAATTACATGGGCCTGGTTTTAGATGTATACTTATCTATGTACCTTTTACATGTAGAACATTTTCATGCTAAAATGTTGTTCGTTTCGCTTGTTAATTCAATTCTTTAGTGTCGCAAGTTGCGGATCGTTTTTCACATGTAAATCCATGCGCACTATATTACATAATAAAAGAACATAATCTTCGTGAAATTTATTATGTTCTCGAACGAGGGCACGTAAAAAATCAGCTCCCGGTGGCTTTTGCAACGCGAAACAGACGCATGCATGTTCCTAACGAATGTGTTTAAAATGAAAAAAATGTTATGTCCCGTGCATAAACAGTGTTCTTTATAATGGCATTTAGGCAGCGTATATCGGGAATACTCTGGCATTATTTTGGCCATCATCAGGCACCAGCAGTGGCGGCACAGTTTCCACCCCTGCCGCCGTAACAGTGGCGTACACAAATTTTCTGTCAGTAATTTTTTTTTATCGTAGTCGCGGCAATTGTATTTTTAAATCTGTGGCCTAGAACTTTTCAAGGATTATATTAGAGAAACGCGCTAAAAGACCAGATTAAGCCCCCGTGCCTAAGTCCGGTACTAGAGTGCCATATGAGTGTTTGCCATGTATACATTTTGCCTATATATACATGTGTTTGTACTGGAAAATTTATATTTCCCAACAGAGTAGCATTCGTATTGTATAATAAGACATGGGCGAATTATTTAAATTTTGCGATTTTATAAATGCACGTTCGTTAATATATTATTTACAAGATATTGAGGTTATCTAAGCTATATATTATATTCTATCTACAATATATCAATTGCAACAAAAAAATTATGAGCAATTTCTTTCGCTTCATTAAATAAATTGTATTTTAAAGCATAGAAAATCGAGGACTCAAAATTCAATTTGCTCAAAGTTTGTTGAGTATGGAATTTTTCTTAAACCCCAAATAATTATATCAATTTTTACACATTGTTGATTGACTAATAGTAATTAGTCTATCATTTAACAATTTATATATAGCCCGCATAAGAAGTTATACGTTTGAGGAAGTATCAAAAACTAATTTGAAAACATAAGGAAAATTAAGATACTCTACAATATTTTATTCTGATCCATGAAGATTTTAATAAAACCCACCAAGCAAATCTCCACGGATCAAAATCAACATAAAACTTTGTCTTGTTCCTTATACTATTCGTTTTGCTCTCACCAGAATATGCAAAACTAGTTCAATCCCAAAATTTGTATTTTGGAATATCCGTCACCCTCTTAAAAGTTACATTTAAGGATTTAGACATTTGCTTGTTTAAAACGATTCCGAATTTCGATTTTAAGTGCAACATACAAGCTATTTTTGATAAACAATTTTTTTATCGTAAATTAGGTGCACATTTACTGATCCTCCCATGAACATTTTGCTTGAATCTATTTATCCACTTGTAGGTATATCCTTTATTCGCAGATAGTCCTTATAAACGGACCTAAATTACCAAGGACTAACGTATAAATGCCGCACAGCAAAAAAAACTCTGCTAATTAATATTATTTGTGCGATTCTGTAGTTTCAGGTTATATAGCGCTCTAATAAACCAAATGAAGAAATAGTCCGAAACTGAATTAGAGCTGACTTTATTTCTTTACAAATGTAGCGGAAAATTTTTACGAAACGTTTAGGCAAGTTGTAATTTAAGCAATTTACTTTTGTGTGAAAGTTGCGAAAATACTTTGTATTTTTTTAATGGCAACACAAAGAAAATATTATTGAGTGTCTTTATATAACGTAAAATTTAGCTAACTTAACTATTTTTCTTATGCGGGATAAACCAATGAAGTTTAAACATCTAGAATTAATTTTGGAAAACATTTTACAAGTTTTACAGTCTAGAAAAGAGAGACGATAATCTTAGACACGCGAGATTTTGCAATAACTCATAGAAGGTAAAGCAGATGTCAAGTGTGGCAGGTGTTAAAATTAAATCTGACAATAGCTTCATATATGATGTGAAGCAATTCTTTTATATATTTGTAAAAAATGGTAAAAGTCAGTTTTTGATGTAGCTGTGCTATATGGCTTATATTTTAGCTGGAGGACGGATCAAATTGAGTTAAAGCATATTCAAATAATGAAATTCGCAACCTTCTAGCCACTGGCGTACGCTGTCTGGAATAATCAAATCTCCTAGCGCTAGATATTTAATAAAATAAAATGAATTGGGAATTTTTATAATTCCAAACTGTTTGCGTTCGGTTATAGTTTAATGTGTAGTTATTTTTATACAAATACTAAATATGTTATTGCTAATTAATTTAACTAGAAATATTTCCCAACGCATCGTTAAAGTAATAATTCAAAAGTCACCCAAAATACGTATTTTACAGGAGTTGTTTACGAGTCGCAATATTTCTTTAGTTCAATAGTTTTGGCAAGTGTAATTACAAGAAGTTGCGAAGAAATATGAGGGACGTTCGTGAAAGGTCTTCAGCCGTTTCAATGATCGCTCTGCGACGTACAATAGAAATTTACAGCACTGGAGGATCGCAATTTACATGGCCATAAAATTGCCTGTAATAAATTTAAGATTTTGTTCCAATGAATGTTGCCAAGTTTCTATTTGAAGTACCTTCTTCGAGGGATTTACCGTGGACTAATCGAACGAAATAAAAGTAGAAAAATTATTCCCAATATATGCGTTTGTATTAACAATTCTTTATCGTGTTGAATTTGAACGAGCTGTGATGCAATTTTTGTTATATAAATTACGACTAAAAAATCAAAAAGTACAAAAATTGTTATACAAGAAAGTATATAATAATATTTTTATAAAACACATTTTACAACGGGAGTTTAACAATTTCTCCATATTGTTAAAAGATTATACATTTTTTATGATGATTCAAAAATCTTTTCGTTTGGGATATTTGTAGACGCCTTGCAACAACGAATCTGCTTAACACTTCCTATAAATCTGGATGAATAATTGATTATCCCTGTATATAAATATTTGTCAATTGACCTTTGAATTAGAATCCCTTCTTTTTTTAATCTGGTATAGAATGATAAATATTTTAAATTTTCTTAAACTGGGAGATAAAAGATTTTTTCTGTTCTTATATAACCCGATATTTCGATTAGTATTTGAGTTGGATTATCGTAAATAAATTTGCTTTGTCGCCTATTCTTCAATTCGCTGTCTAATTATTTTACCAATTAGCATGCGTATTAATTAAGTTCTATCATCATATGTTACCAAAACTTTACCATTAAGTTTGTCAGGATGCAAACAAGAATTTGCATTTACATCGTGTATCATTCAAGTCTCACCATTTGTGCTGCAGACTTCCTTTAGATCTGAGATCCCCTACAAACAGGCCTTGACAAATTATATACAGTAATTTATCTTCAGCTGTATGTAATTGCAATAATTACTAAATTGAAAAATATACTTTCAGGATGCTAATATTAGTTCGATCGTTTTATAAAATAGGTAAATTAAATTGATTTGGCGATTTTTTTTCTACAATTATTTAATTAAGGAGCTCTTATATTTTACTCAGTTATTTAAATAAAATCAATTAATAGGGCAAGAGTATCGCAATATTCGAATCAAGGCAAGACGTGTAACTGTAAATAAACAAGGCATGGGAATTTGCACTGAAAATTAGGACTTGGTTGCTAATTGCACGGGACGCCGCTGTTTTGTTGTCTTTCGTCTTTGCTAACAGTTGAACGCATTCGGCCGACTCGCAGCTGTTTTGTATACTTTCTGAAAGCTTACAGGAACTTTTCGGGACTTCCATAAAGCGTATAATATATTGCGTATATGGAAAATGAGTGCACAAGACTGAAGAAAATACAATTATTAACTTTGTATTTCAACTCTATAATTATATCAAAATAAATTATACATGTTATAATCAACGTAGTGTATAAATCATTTTTAGGAGTACGCAATCGCAAGATTAGTCAAGTATTTGTACATTAATGACCATCCTGACGATATAAAAAATTAAGACCACGTTCTTAAATTATCTTTTCGATTTATATGATCTCATATGAATTTCGTTGTTTTTTTGCGAGTATTTTGCGTAGTGTACGAATTTTTTACAAATCGACGATTTCAATTTTTAGAGGCATTTTGTGTCTTTGGTCGTGTCTTCCTAATTTTTCGTATTTTGTAATACCTGCTTGAAAAATCAAATCATTTGCAATTGCTGGAGCGCGCAAGTAGATTTTTCTATTTTACGTTTCGACATTTAATACTTTAATATTTCTCGAATTTTAATCCTTAAAAATATAGCCATTATTTGATTGAGAAAAACAGAAAAAATCCATACATATATAATTTAATTAATTTTTACGTATTGTATGAAATTTTTGCGCAATTTTAAACAAATCGCATTTTTTTTTACGTATATAAAATAAAATCTAGATCATGGATGGGTTTTAAACATTTTACATTCTTCGTGGTCTAAAATTATATTATGAAATGTAATAAAACGAAATTATATATTAAAATAATACAATATCAAAATCTGTAATGACATTTTCTGCTTCTTTCTATGATCAATTTGTATGTGTTTCATATTATATAAAATTAAAATTACTAAATATTAATAATTCATAAATCTGATATATATTCGACATTGCTGTGGTTTAAATTTCAAAAAAAATGTTTAAAATTTATTATCACTTAATATTTTAAGAATTCTTTGCTATTTTTCAAGAATATTAAATATCGACACAATCAAAGAATAATAATTAAACTAATGGCGTGTAATTGTAGAATTTTTGTCATGTTGAAATCGTTCTATTATTTATTCATTACCGCTAAAGACATTTTATATAGTATTGGAAACTGAAGCATTCTAAAAAAGGAATTAAACTGTAATTATAGCAAAACTTGTAATATAAGTTTATTGTGCGTTTAAAATGGTATAAAAAGAACTTGTGACATAAACTAATTCATCAGTTGCTTCAGTAAACGACTACAACAACAATCATGAAATATATCGTAAGTAATTTCTAAAATATTTTTATTTATTGTTATTTTTAAATTTTCGATAATTGTTTTTCTAATTTTCTCGCTTTAACATTATAAATAATACTATGATAAATAGTTCATACAAATATAATCATGTCATACATACAATATTGTTGTATTAAGAAATCTTCGTTGCGTGACAAAACTCATTATTTTTAAATTATTCTGTTTTACCTATCAATAATCGATCATAACACATAAACATATTACACATACAAACTGCCGATAAGTATCAATATATGCTAATAGCTATTATTGTTTTAAAAATCACATAAAATGTTTAAAATAAATGACAGGTAATAACTAAAATCGAAAATAGTTAATACCTTTTCAAGTTCTGGTGTAAAGTAGCATTAAAATCTTTATAGAATGCCTGTTGATGTAAATGTTGCTATTTATCGTAATCAAATAAAAATTCGCACAAGATATTTAACTATAATCAAATCGTAGGTAGCTATTGCCGCATTGGCCGCCTGCGCGGTATCTCTTCCTCTGGAAACCTACCCCGTATCTGTCTCCCAGGACACCCTAGGCAACTACAAACTCAAATACACCTTAGCCGATTCCGCCCGTCATGAAGAATCCATTGACGGCCAAGTCTTCGGCAGCTACGAGTTCACGGACAAGGACACCGGCGAACAACACAAGGTCTACTACGTGTCCGGTATCCAAGGTTACCTGCCCGAAGGCAAGGACCTACCCAAGCCAGTAGAACTCACCCCAGAGGTACATCGTGCCACCGAGGAACACAAGGCTATCTATCGCAAGGTTGCCAGCGAGCTGCCGGTACTAACCCTCGAAGAAACCGATCCACAGTACGTAGTCCATGATTACCACGTGCCTCAGGTTGTCCCAGCCGAGTATGCAAGAGGTGAGGTGTTCAAGCACGGCCAGAAACTGTCTGGACCCACCGATACAGCCGATGTTGCTGCCCTCAAGGCTCTGCATCAACTTGCCACTGATCATTTTGCCCAATACACCCATTAAGTGCAAGAAATTGTTGATGATGTGAAAAATAAATATATTTTATTATATACATTTTATTGTATATTATAAAACACATTTAATTTAATCGATGGAAATTTAATTGATTTTTCAAATATCCTTCTCTCCTCCACTCCATTAGTTTAAAAATGTATTTTTTTAAATCTAAAAGATATCAACACAACGGAAATTAATTTTCATCTTTGTTGTATTCGACCCGGAAATCATTATACCTTTCACATTATCCCATGTACGTAAGCAATGGTAAAATGTCTTCACTTTACTCTCCTATTTTTCATGCCATTCAATCTGGATATATCTTTTGGCCTCCTATATATTCATACTTCTATTCTACTAAGTAAATTAGATGTATAATATAAAAAAAAACCGTCATGAAAGAATTAATTGAAGGTGACTTAGGAATTCGAGGAAGAAAAGTAGTTATAGATTAAGGTTCCCTAAAACTCTCCGTTCTCTGTGAATATACATATTATATTTCGTCCATAATTGTGATGGAATTAGAAGCTGAATGTCGCTTAACTAATACATTATGATCAGAGGCAATTATTTGAGGCTTAGGCTCGAGTGACCTTTGAATTATATATTCAAAGAGGTGTACTCGCTTAGAGAGGGTATCACCATCATCCACTTTCCATCGTATTGGTCTTAATTAGCTGTAGAATGTCTTCGGTGGTGAACTATCATGAAAACCGTATTTACTTTACAATTCTGAGAAGATTTAGTCGATAGAATTGGTAAGGGTAACAAAATCTTAAAATCGCTTGTACGATTTTATTTCGTCGTACAAAATTATTTCTACCATTTTGCGCATACTTTTGTAGTAATATAAATTAATATGCGAGTTTATTGTTGGTGTTGCATTAATTATTTTCGATAAAATCACAACCAATTTAATTGTTTCATTGCTTACCAATGCGTGAAACGTAAAAAGAGTAAAATATAGAATAGACGCTTTTCTATTTGGAATGGTGAAAAGTGATTTCCGTTCGATGTAGAAACCAGGAAAAGCGGGATACCGGTGGTCGGTGAACGATTGTTTTCTTTCAATTACATTCCAATTACCGGTCGCCTTATAGTTCAATCGATTCCTGCAATAAAATACTACATTTTCTGTGATCCTTCTCGACTTTTGCACTTTTAATCTGATTAGAGGCATTTTTTTTTTCGTTTTTTCGTATAAAATGTATTTAATTCGAATTTAACGTCTTAGTTTAATTATTCCGGAGTACCACTACGTCGACGAAACAAGATTATTAAAAACATTTAAAAATTGGGCATTTGTGATTTAATAACTTTTGTTTTTAACATGCACTAATCTTAAGGCTGTGTAGGTGCGGTTGAAGAATATTACCTACTGGTTTGAGTCCTCACCATTCGGGTAAAAGTCCTGATAAAGTCCAAACCTGCAACTAACTTCTATCTTGATAGAACTTAGAAGACTTGCTCAGTGATGGATAATGCTGTGTAGGTGCGGCATAAGAATTCACCAACTGGTTTGAGTCCTCACCATTCAGGTAAAAGTCCTGATAAACTCCAAACATGCAACTAACTTCTACCCCGATAAAACTTAGAAGACTTGCTCAGTGATGGATAATGCTGTGTAGGTGCGGCATAAGAATTCACCTACTGGTTTGAGTCCTCACCATTCAGGTAAAAGTCCTGATAAAGTCCAAACCTGCAACTCACTTCTATCTTGATAGAACTTAGAAGACTTGCTCAGTGATGGATAATGCTGTGTAGGTGCGGCTTAAGAATTCACCTACTGGTTTGAGTCGTCACCATTCAGGTAAAAGTCCTGATAAAGTCCAAACCTGCAACTAACTTCTACCCCGATAAAACTTAGAAGACTTGCTCAGTGATGGATAATGCTGTGTAGGTGCGGCATAAGAATTCACCTACTGGTTTGAGTCCTCACCATTCGGGTAAAAGCCCTGATAAAGTCCAAACCTGCAACTAACTTCTACCCCGATAAAACTTAGAAGACTTGCTCAGTGATGGATAATGCTGTGTAGGTGCGGCATAAGAATTCACCTACTGGTTTGAGTCCTCACCATTCGGGTAAAAGCCCTGATAAAGTCCAAACCTGCAACTAACTTCTACCTCGATCAAACTTAGAAAACTTGCTCAGTGATGGATAATGCTGTGTAGGTGCGGCATAAGACTTCACGTACTGGTTTGATTCCTCACCATTCGGGTAAAAGCCCTGATAAAGTCCAAACCTGCAACTAACTTCTACCTCGATCAAACTTAGAAGACTTGCTCAGTGATGGATAATGCTGTGTAGGTGCGGCATAAGAATTCACCTACTGGTTTGAGTCCTCACCATTCGGGTAAAAGCCCTGATAAAGTCCAAACCTGCAACTAATTTCTACCTCGATCAAACTTAGAAGACTTGCTCAGTGATGGATAATGCTGTGTAGGTGCGGCATAAGAATTCACCTACTGGTTTGAGTCCTCACCATTCGGGTAAAAGCCCTGATAAAGTCCAAACCTGCAACTAACTTCTACCTCGATCAAACTTAGAAGACTTGCTCAGTGATGGATAATGCTGAGTAGGTGCGGCATAAGAATTCACCTACTGGTTTGAGTCCTCACCATTCGGGTAAAAGTCCTGATAAAGTCCAAACCTGCAACTAACTTCTACCTCGATCAAACTTAGAAGACTTGCTCAGTGATGGATAATGCTGCGTAGGTGCGGCATAAGAATTCACCTACTGGTCTGAGTCCTCACCATTCAGGTAAAAGTCCTGATAAAGTCCAAACCTGCAACTAACTTCTATCTCGATCAAACTTAGAAGACTTGCTCAGTGATGGATAATGCTGCGTAGGTGCGGCATAAGAATTCACCTACTGGTCTGAGTCCTCACCATTCAGGTAAAAGTCCTGATAAAGTCCAAACCTGCAACTAACTTCTATCTCGATCAAACTTAGAAGACTTGCTCAGTGATGGATAATGCTGCGTAGGTGCGGCATAAGAATTCACCTACTGGTTTGAGTCCTCACCATTCGGGTAAAAGTCTTGATAAAGTCCGACCCTATCCTTTTACTACAATTAACTAAGAAGAGATTAACATTTCTACTAATGTAATGTTTCTTTCGTGGTAAATCGTATTTATTAGCGCATTACGCTTTTTTTTTTATAATTTCTTCGAGCCAATTGTGTCCAAGCAATACTTCAAAGGCATATAAAGCAATTTATATTACTCTGTGAAGCAACAGAAGAGATTACTCTATTAAGTTGAATCAATAGATGGCTGTTAGAGCTTAAATTGTTAACAACAGTCTGTTGGTTCCAACGAGTCTAGACAAATCCCATTGATATCTCGACCGTTTGGTGTTCGCCCAAAGTGACGGATTATTCTCAGTCACCAAGTAACGGTTTAGTCACTAGGAAGTTATGTCACTGTCACTTGACCTAAACAATCAGCCACACCACGTGTACAACATGCAGAATGCTATATAGACTGTTTATGTTATACGTCCATATTAACTTATCTGAAGTAGGTGATACAAATTATGTTGTGCGTAAATACCTCTTAAGAACGGTACAAATGTAGTGTGATAACCCCGTGGCGGTTCCTTTCGAGGCCGCAGGGCCGCGCGCCCCTCCTCAACATTGAGCGCATCACCGTAGATATATAATTGTATTGCGATATTTTATCTCGGCATTATTTTTCCCAAAAGATAAAGCGATAACAATCAACGCAACACGGTGTGGCGTTCCGTTGTGGTACCCGTTGCAAGTGGTAGAGTGAGAGCAGCGACCGTATGCAATATATCATGTTTCTATCGTTCGCGTGGTGCAATAAAATACATATATCGACTAATATGTTGCACACAAACCAGCGACAACCCAGGCCGGCTAGTACGAGTTAAATGCATATGCGATGAGTGCAGGCAATAAGATGAGTGTCTCTCTCTATTGCAAGCAATGGAGTGAGAGCGACCGATGCAGTATATCATCTATTGGATGATATAAATTTATTGTAAACATAACGTTTCAGTACGTTCCTCAACAAATAATAAAAATTACGTTTACAAACACTGGTTAAAATATTGCAAAGTAACAGTCGAAAATAATTGAACGACATTAGATCACGAAAACTATATAATTGAAATAATCGGAAAATTCGCATTGACATTTTGTGTGAAATGTTGCAAATGTGAATATTATACGAAGTTTAAATGCCTACTGAAATACGCTTCTTAAATTGCCATCGGCTTAGATCATAGGACAACGGGTATGAATAAAATAAAAAGTTTAGAAATTTCTGTCGACATGTTTCGCCACTGATGAGGGGCTTTTTATTTATGGAAAACAAAAGAATAGGAAAGGGAACAATATTTTAACATAAATAATATTATATACTAAGTTTGGGACACTACATAGTACAAGATTTTAAATAAATAACATCGCAGACTAAAGTTTGTGAAAATAACTAAAGTGTAAAGTAAAATAATCAAAATATAAAGTGCTGTAAAATAGTCATATATGCAAACACCAAAAACAACAAAGAGTAATAATATACGCATCTCAGAATGCGTATATTATTATAGAAAAAATTATAAATTTATCAAAAATAAACAATTAGGGAAACAACCGTAAAAAATGATTATCTTAAATGGATTAGTTTAAATACTCCACAGGATTATTTTAAATGCCTACTGTAGCGAAAATTTGAGGTTTTATGTGATATCCTGATATCCCTCATTCATTTGTTGTGATAATAATTTTTTTTCGCAATAGGATTTGAATAAAATAAATCGGTGAATTGATTGGTGATATTTTCATTTTAATAATTATTGCGTGCTTTGAAAATGCACAATTATTAAAAAATTAAACATTGATGGAACGAATCATCTTATACAATTCTTTATATAAATTCATACGTTACTTCTATTCGGGTTCAATTCTTGAGGAAAACCGATGAAAACTTTATTATAGATGTGATGACCAGCTTGAAATATTAACAGAGCGACTCCTACTGCAGTCTCAATATTGATTTTTCTTCTTTGAATATTTCACCACACACACACAAATATAGGTTGCATAAAAGAGCGAGGTATTTACTATAGATGGAATTCAAAGCGATGCTCATAAAACACTAATTGATTGTTAAAATTTCGCCCATATTTCCGATATACTAGTCTCTTTCAAAATAAGGATATTCAGTAGCTAATGTAAAGACAACAGATTGATATAAGATAACATACAAGGTGTTGGTTAGCAAATTGGATTTTTTTGTTAGGTTTGTGAAGGTACCATCAAGTATACAACTAGAAGAGTGATCAGTTCTTCAGTATTGCTATTTTTTTATTCACAGTAGTTCGTTTTGAAAAAACACCGCTTAAATGTATTGTATTTTTATATGTATTGAAGAACATTGATTTTAACTATATCATTTTGTCGAAATATTTATGTTAGGTGGAGCACCAGCTGACGATGATTAAAAAAAAAAAAAACTGTACGGGTCTCTTATCAAATTGTCAGGAGATTAGTCGATTATTGTTAACCCATGTTTGGTTTTTCCTTGTACACGTACAAAATATTATAGCTTCAATGCGTGTTTTTTTTTCACAATAACTTTTATGTTTGCCACCGATATTTAGGACAACTAAACGCTATTGATATAAATTATAAAAATTCGCAAATTATTTATGTATTTGGATCATCTTATTATTCGCGCTAAATTTGCATAGGTACATCATAATTCATTTTATATGGTTCCGTTGCTTGCGTTCTTGTACCGCGATGTATGGCCTAACCTACCCTCAATATGCACTACAATAACGACATACCTTAGCGCCGAAGACGCCATACTTTTGACGTTTCACATATCGCATGTCAGTCGGCCATATTTCATAGATTTATATTGCTCGCAATTCGTTTTTGAACGGACAGTTTATCTTTTATATTCCCACACTAAATATCCGTCTATTATATGCAGTTTTCAAATAACTTATGATATAGATCATCTAATAAAATGAACAAGGATTGTTTTCACTAAATTATTGTAATTGTCGAAAAAAATGAACTTTAAATAGTTTAATGTCGTTTTCTTTACGATTAGATTTTTTTAACGATCAAAAATTTGTTTTACTTCAAATATTTTTTTTTGCAGTACTCAAAATTATTTTATTAAGCAAAATTATTGCAATATAAATAAAAGTGGCATGAGACTTTTTCATGCAGTGGATCAAAAATTTGATATTATTAAAAAGTATTTTTGTTAGATTCTTGTATTTTTTAAGTTTCGCAATTACGTGTAGACCAATTTGTACGATGCTTTCATCCTTTTCGATATTGCAGGGTAATTAGTCGGTCATTTCTGGACAGTGGTACAATTGTATGCTGATATCGAAGAGTGAGTGCAATGCGGCCGCTGCGACTGCCAACGGTAATAAGCGGAACTGTGCGGTTATTTTTAGACCGGTTCAATTGTAAATGCGGAGAAAATGAGTGGGCGCATTAGATTCGCGTGGTGAAAATTTAAAGTGTGATAATTCCACCGTCAGCTCGTCCAAAATGGATCTGATCGATAATTTCGTGTTTTATGCTAATTTGATATAGTTACGCGACATGTTTTACAACATTAATCATAATAAGTTTTGTGTACTGAAGAAAATTCGTGTTAGCGAAATATACATCGGAGATATAACTGTTATTATACTAATCAATTTTGTCTCTCTTTTTCAAATTATCAACACGATCATTAATTTGATATTGGTTTACTTTAACGATATTCGAACGATTGTCTTTTTTTTTAACCTTTATGGTCGAGTGGCTTACATATTTTATAATATGTTCTAATGTTATTGAAAATATTCGAAGAGATATATATAGCGCGTATCATTTTATGAAGATTGAGTTATGATCATTATCTGCAAGGAACTTTTAAAATTCCATTTTTAAATCGTCTATAAAATTCTATTAATCCTTAAAAAGTGTTAATCCTTAAAAACGACTCACTGCAATTCCCACAATGCGGCAAATAAAAACAACACACATCCTGGCAGGAAGGTTAACCATCCCATTGTATCAAGCAAAAAGCGCATCAAATCGAAACAATAAATTCACTGGCAAACTGGTCTTGTAGTCCCACTTACCTACACTACAAACGGCTGCCAAGTCGATCTGCAGACCCGCCTATTCCCCAATCGGAACAACGTCCCACAATAAACTGACAACAATACACTTACTACTTCACCAACGCGAATCGAAATACACCATTGCGTCTACGCTGTATTGTAGCGGAACTATCGGTGTATTTGCTGAGTATCCTTGCTGCCGGAGAGGATGATCAAATGAACCGCTGCGGCGCACCGCACTAATGCAGATGAATGTTATGCCTGATGCGAACTAGCGGATTGTTGTTGTCGGGGGGGGAGCCCCCGAAGACAGTGTCAGTTCACCTACCGTAGGGTTGCTGGAACGCAACACCAGGATTGCTTTACACCGTCGCGAGGGTACAGATGATGACGCGAGGACGCAACCACAACCCCCTCGAGCGCACGTCTCTGTCAATCTGCCGTTGTTGTAACCATCGCGGCTGCGGCTGCTGCTGACATTGGCGTAGCGTACAATACCGATGGACGGAGAGAGCCGATGGACACGAGTGAGATGGAAATGCTCGTGTACCGCTACTGTCTGTCAGTAAAATCCGCGAGCACCTCTTAACATTCTTACTGTTTTTTTTTTTAGAAAATTAGATTTTATTTAATTTTTATATACAACAATAATTGTATGTATAGATACAGTTTATTAGATACAGTATAGATACATCAATAAGACAGTTTATTTTTATTTAAGACAGATATTTGGTATAAAATAATTTTGTATAACATTGAATAATACAAAGAAATCGTAGTTAGTAAAATGTCATAATAATAAGTCACAATTATACAATGAAATATTAATAGTATAAAATATCACCAAAATTCCGTAACTTAGTAGCTAGATGAAATATTGTGAAATATCTTGTTCTAGTTGTCCTAAAGTAGGACAAACACGTAGACCCATTGAAACTAGATTTAAGGAGCATTTAGCTCATTTCAGATTAAATAGAAAAAATAAAAGTGCTGTATCCGAGCATATTTTTGATCAATCAGGTCATCCTATTCAAATTAGTTCAGTTAAATTACTTAAAAGTGTTTTGAATTATTCCGAGTTAAATGCTTAAACATGCATAAATATACATCAAATTTAATGAATTTAAGGATTATTTACAAGGACTATTTTCAAATTTATTTTTGGTTATTTTAGATTTGATAAGTTATTATTTAACACCGTAGTGATAATTAAAAAAATGATCTATTTAAATTAAATAACACTTATTATAATAAAGTATAGTATAGAATATCACCCAAATATCGTTAGTTAAAGCATTAATTAGCCAGATGCGCATTTCGAAGGCTATGCCCCCATCTTCAGTAGCACAGGATAAAAACGAAATAAAATACCTCTGTCACGAATATATATAAATACCGTAGTGATAATTTTTAAAATAATAAAGTATCACATAAAAATTCGGCTATAGAATAGAAGGCTTTGTGAACCATGATGGAGCGCAACTTATTTTTAAAAGCATGAATGTTTTCAATTTGTTTAAGGGATCAAATAAAATGTTTACCAAATCAAATTCTGAACTCCCAGCACTGTACTCCAAAAAAAAATAACGGTTATACCGAATTTAGTAAATGTTCACCAAATGTATAAAACTAAATTTACGCGACAATCTATATCATGATTATTATAATAAAACTTGAACACATTAAAGTTTAGTTTTCATTGTTTTATCTTAACACCTGTAACTACAATAATTTACAGGTAACTGGAGGCAGGTGTATGGTCATTACTACTGTTATTTGTTGTCCAGAACTTTAGATTTAGTCATGAATTATTAATTTTAATTTCAGTTCCAATATCATAAAAAATAACATAATTATGATTACATTTTCCCCGTTTTAAAAACGTTTGGTAAATATTATTTTGCTTACAAATGTAAAAGAGACTAACATGAAGTGAATTGACAAGGTTATTGATTTAAAATTAGATATCGTCTACAATTTGGTGAATATTTACTATTTTTGGGAAACAAAAACTTTGTTTTAGTGGCAAATAATATAATAGAGGAATGAGATGTGAATATCTAATTAACACTTTAAGATTAAATATGGTGTGAAAATTGGTGAACATTTACTATTTTCGGGAAACGAAAGTATTTTTTTGTATGCATATTTTCCTTAAATTTGGTAAGCAATTAAAAACACAAGCCTTTGTTTATTAGTATTTGGTAATTTATTGTAAACATAAATAATAATGAATTTTTATAAAAGCTAGAATTCGGGATGTTAATATAAATATTATAACAAGATATTGTCGAATAACTGTCAATCTGGTTTGAGCTAGAAAAAGTATTTGTACGCTAAAACATACAATTCTACAATATACTAAATGACAAAATGACAAATGACAAAATTTTGTGTTTTTAGAATAAAGTTTTTCAATGAAAGTCTGTAGTCAGCTTTATCTAATAATCTTACCGCTCACTTTTGAATAATAAATATTTTTTGGAAAAGTTTTTCTATTTTTATTTTTTTGCTCAGTTGGTGGTTTATTTGTCCAAAATAATATTTTTACATGTTATGGAAATAAGTATTTAAAATATTACATTAATAGATTGTATATACAGATGGTACCACGAATAAATCTATATACAGTTATAAATACGCAAAATTCTTTTAGCCACTTAGTTTGGTTGTGTAGAAATAGAAAAAAAATTGATTGTTGCAGTTTAAATTGCAGTTGCAATGTCCCAAAAATCGAATTCTTTCAAAGAAGGCAAAGTAAACTTTACGTGCTGTGAAATATGTAAACACATGAATAGTAACTGCTGCTAAACAAGCTTAAGCGAGGTCTAAAGCAGTTTTATTATTATAAATTAATTTTAACGTGTAATTTTTGGTAATTGAAAAATCGTTACAATCAATACAAAGCTTCTGGCAACATTCGACAAATTACAGTAGAATTTGTTTGTTGAATTACCAAATCCATAAATTTGCCCAAAATTATACAATCAAGTAAAATATGTATGTTAGTTTTATTCTTCAAAATCTGTTTCATTGCAATTTTAGGGCAGGTTGTATTGATGCTCTGCATATACGTTTCAAACAGTGTTGTCAATTTTTATACATAAATCTAACACAAGGTCTACAGTTAAAAATTACCGTTATCTATTTACTTTTTATATCACATAAAGCATCTCAAATTAAAATGAAACTCGACTGATTTTCTGAAATACCGATACTCGATTGAAAATTTCGATACTACGCTCATTTTTGCCAATTATTATATTACGCTGAAGATATTGTATAAATACCCGCACATTCAGTTTCTTCTCGTTTGAGATATTTTATTATAACATTATTATATCTTTTTAAACCTAGTTCTGGTTAATAGTTCTACTCGTAATGTGATGTAGATGCAATGAAAATATTCAGAAAATTGCGAATTTCCACGCACGTCTGATATCTTTGATAGTGCCTTCATAATATTTCTTTATATTATAGGAAAATATGCGGCAACAGTGCAATACTTGTGCTATATATATATATATATATAATAGGTACACGTGCACTATACATACTTGTGTACAAACACTCGTTGGACATCTTTAATTAATCCACACTAAAACATATAAAAAATTAAAGTTTTCAATTAATTATTGTTTTTGTACGAGTCTCTAACTGGACGTAAGGATAATTTATTAGTTGTAAAGACATATTAATTTCTTTATTGAGATGTTTTATATAAATTTTCTGCATTTAAAAATTAAAAACGTAATTTTTATATACATTTTCGATTTGATGTAAACGCTGCTATCGCCACGCGCAATAAAAAAATCTTAGCTCTAGTATAACTTTATTACTACGTTGGCACTACGTTAGATGGCGCACTTTAAGAATTCATTATATCAGCCCCATCTATTGTTAGTTATATCCAATTATATGGTACTTTTAACGTAAGCATCCTACTAGTGCAAGAGTCTTGTAGATGTCGCTATATCGCTGCACAAAAAATGCTAATTTAAATACCAAATACCAAATTTGGTAGATGCTATTTTGTGAATATAGTTCATCAGACTACAGAGGGAATAATAAAAATTTAATTAATTTTCAAGTAACTAAAAAATCGAGTTAAATTCGATAATATATAGGATTATGAATATAAATATGTAAATTGATTATGTATTAATTTAGGGTAGGGAAAATTTTCTTTGCAGCTATAAACGGAATAGAATGACAATTCTGTACTATTTTATAGTTTGCATAAGAAAATACAGGTAAATTTTTTCCAATTGGCGAATGTCCGCGCACCGATAACCGCTGCACAGACGGCAACAACAAATAAGATATTCCATAGAGGATGTTTACATGTGAACGCTTTAGTTTAGAGGCTGTGTTTACTACAGGGCTGTAAGACGAGTGCGCATACACTTGCAGCCGCGGACGTTCGCCAGTTGAAAAAAATAAAATAATAATAGTACTGCGGTAACATTGCTGGCATATATTTAATGCCCTTAACAAGTTGCCTTGGTGTGAGTTTGAAGCCCAGCATATGACAAGAAAGGGGGTGCCAGGAAGAGCAAGGATGAGCCTTATATCTTATTAGGCATATTATTTGATGGCATTCCATTTGGCTGTACTTTCTTAATCTAGCGTATGCCAATAAATGGATTTATTATTATTAAAATACACAATAAAATGTTGGTTACATCAAATGCTGTTTATTAAAAAAAAAAAGGTTATCTATTTATTCTATGCCATAATTTTCATAAAAACGAGTACAAAAAACATATTAAAAAAATTTAATTTATTTCATTTATTTGCCTAGGTATGGATTGACAATCAAATCTAATTTTTTGCTTTTTTATTAGCCAGTCGAAACGTTTAGTCTAGACTAGATCGTCTCCATCCCAGCAACGAGTAGAATATAGTTGTGTACAAATACGCAATCCACCTGGAGGCATGGACAGCGTTGTTGCGACGGTGGAGGTGGCGGCGGTGGCGGCGGCGGTGGCGGAAACAAATGCAGCCGCTACTCGGATCCGATAGTATGCCCACGCTCTGTACGTACGTTAATGTTGTACGCTGTACACGTCTGTGTCTGTCTGCACACCTAACCATGACTGTATAAATCCCTTACGATCAGTGGCGGTTTCTTTCGAGGCCGTAGGGCCGCGCGCCCCTCCTGAACATTGAGCGCAATACCGTAGATATATAATTGTTTTGCGATATTTTATCTCAGCATTATTTTTCCGAAAAGACAAAGCTTGCGATGCGATAGCACTCAACACAACACGGTGTGGCGGCGAGCAAGTATCAGTTAAATGCATATGCACTCATCCTATCTGTTGCAAGCGGTAGAGTGAGAGCGACCGTATGTAGTATAACATCTGTTTCATTGATCCGCGTATCGTATGAGCCGCAAACAAACTAGCGGCCTGGGTTGCTAAGGCAACGTGACGTCACGCTGCTTCTACAGCTAAGAATATATCGTTGTTTTAAACTATTCTGGGCCGCGATTCTTTCGCGTCCCAACAGAGAAGCCTAGTCTAGTATACAGGAAAATTTTACGTTCGTTGTGCTATCCGTTGCAAGTCAAAGCAGCGACCGATGCAGTCATATATACATATATCGCTAATATGGTGCCGACATTCCAGCGCCAAGTACGAGTCAAATGCAATAATGCATATCTAATGTATTCTATCTATTGGAAGCGCTAGAGTGAGAGCGACCGTATGCAGTATAGCATCTGTTTCATCTGTCCGCATACAAACTAGTGGGCGGGATTGCTATGGCAACGTGACGTCACGCTGCTTCTATAGCTAATAATATATCGTTGTTTTAAGCTATTCTGGGCTACGATTCTTTAGCGTCCCAACAGAGAAGCCTAGTATACAGTAAAATTGATATAGATATAGTTGCATTGTTCTGTGTAGTTACGTATGTACGATTTTGCCACGTGTTCCTCTAAGAATATATTTAATAGAAATAATTTAATTAAAATGAATAGCGTTAGTTCTTTATTGAAGATAGAGTTTTGTAGACTTTCTCTTGATGACAAAGTAAAAATTAAAGAATTGCCTGATTTAAATTTATCATAAACTTGTGCAAGCAGTGTTTATATTAATGAAAGATAGAAGAGCGGAATACCACTTTCAAGAAATGATGGAATTTAATCATTTCGTATCCATTTTAGGTAAGATTTCATACTAATATATTATTAAAAAAAAAAAATGCGGCCCCCTCTAAATGACTATAGAATAAGGATACATTACATAATCAACTAATATTTGATTTGGTGACCTGTTTGCGCGTGTGCATATAATTTAAAAAATGTTAATTAAACTAACGTAACCATATGACAGAAGTGTTTAATGTAACACTACGAGATAACAAAAGAGTCTTCCTGGTCTTCAACTAAAGTATATTTAAGCGCTTCTCTGGACGTTAAAATTCACAACTATTTCACCGTTTGTTCGCGCATTAAAATGAAGTACAATATTTGAACTTCCTCGCTATAACTCACATATTGCTCTATAAAAATCTAGTCCAATATACAACTCTTAACCTACTCTACAGTGCGCACTCATAAAGACTTAAACACGGCGTTGCCATATCTACAGGAAAAGATTCCAATCAGGATACAAAAATTTTCGTGCATACGTTTGCTTGGCGCACGTGATGTAGTTGGTTTATTACAAGGTGCTTAGGGGATGACGGGGTTGATCTCTTCGGCAATAATACGGCGCGAGGGCAATCAGTGTGCTTCTATGGCATTTTACCGATCATATGTTAAATTAGACTGAAAAAGGATGAAATCTTTTACAGTTCAATAAATATCACTAATGTGTCTTGTTTAATGTTAATTTAATGTCTTCAGTGCTTGGTTCTCGCATAAATCCTTGAATTTTATATAAAAAGGTACTAATTCTACTACACGAGTACCAATTATTGAAATCATTTCATAGTTTTAATTTCTAAACCAGATCATCACAAGCAAATGGTATTAATAATGGAAAATTGGTGGTAAAAATTCCCCCAATAAAATCACAAATTTTTAATTACGTATATGAAAAAGATAAAATACAATACTTTTTAGTTACATTCAAATCTAGTCTATTCAAACGACGATTCCTTGTTTGATTGCTTCTTCGTGTATCATGTTCAAAAAGAACTTGGTTTCATCACAGGTGCTAAAAGCCAGGTTGATCAGTTTATTGAAGTAAGAGTCAGGATCGGGTATCCATGCGTTCAGTATGAACTTGATGATCGGACTAATCTTAGCACCAACGGCCTCTGCATGCTCCCCTACTAACTGCTCGATCAGCATGGACAATTGCATGGAGATGGCGCTGCTCAGGACTTCGTCGTGATTAATGCCGGTGATTTGAAACTGAAAAATAAGTCCCCCATACTATAATTGCTCCAAAAAAAAAAAATAGAAATAATCAATGATCTTTTTTTAGTAAGTCACATTTTTCTAAAGTAAAACCAAAGGGTAACATTATATGTGATAAGCAGGGTAAGGAACTCACAGAAAATAAGGAAAAAGCTAGAAGATGGAAGGAGTATCTTGAAGATTTATATAAAGGTAGGCAGGTCATGGAGGAGCTAGAAAGTGTGGAACAGATAGATGAGGATGACTTAGGTCCTAGCATACTTAGGTCAGAGTTTCATAGAGCATTAAATGATTTACGGAATAACAAAGCAGCGGGGATTGATATGATACCAGCCGAATTAATAAAACACGCAGGGGAAAAAATGCAGGAGCGATTATACAGGTTAGTTTGTAAAATATATGAGAAGGGAGAAGTACCACAGGATTTTCAGCGTAGTAGAATAGTAACAATGCCGAAGAAAATAGGCGCTAATTTGTGTGAGAACTATAGGACCATTAGTCTACTATCACATGCATCGAAGATATTGCTAAAGATTATTTATAGGAGATTAGAAAATAAAGTAGAGGAAAGGCTAGGAGAAGATCAGTTTGGTTTTAGGAAAAACAGAGGGACGAGGGAGGCGATTTTAGCACTAAGAACAGTAGTAGAAAAAAGAATGAGGGTAGGAAAGGTAACTTGCATAGCTTTTGTAGATTTAGAAAAGGCATTTGATAATGTAGATTGGGACATAATGTTTAGAATTTTAAAAGAAACGGGTATAGATTATAAGGATAGGAGAATAATTTTTAATTTATATAAACACCAAACTGCCTTAGTTAGAATTGAGGGGGAAGAAGAGGTAGCAAAAATAGGGAAGGGAGTTCGGCAGGGATGTACACTTTCACCGTTATTATTTAATCTATATATAGAAGATGTAATAAACAAAGTAAAAGAAGAGTATAGTGTAGGTGTGAATGTACAGGGAGAGAAAATATATATGTTGAGATTCGCCGACGATATAGCTATATTGGAAGAAAGCGAAAAGAATTTAGAAAGGGTATTGAATGGTATGCAGGCAGTATTGACTAGGGATTTTAACATGAAAATAAATATAGGTAAAACTAAAGTGATGAGGTGTGACAAAAAGGAATGCAGTAGAAAAATGAGGATCACAATAGGAGATAATAGAATCGAAGAAGTGTCAGATTTTTGTTATTTAGGCAGTAGAATCACAAAAGATAATCGAAGCAAGGTAGATATAAAGTGTAGGATAGCACAGGGTAGGAAGGCATTCGTAGAAAAGGAACAGATTTTAAGATCAAATATTGACTTGGGTATTAGAAAAAGATTACTGAAGGTATATGTTTGGAGTGTAGTACTGTACGGGTGTGAGGCGTGGACTATAGGAAAGGAAGAGAAGCGTAGATTACAAGCATTCGAAATGTGGTGTTATAGGAGGATGATGAGGATTGGTTGGGAAGATAAAGTAACAAATGAAGCTGTACTAGAGTTAGTAGGGGAGAAGAGAAGTATCTGGAGAGTGTTACAGCGTAGGAGAGACAGATTAGTAGGGCATATCCTTAGGCATGGGGGGATTATGCAATTGATCATAGAAGGTAGAGTGGAGGGAAAGAGAGGGGTAGGTAGGCCTAAATTGGAGTATGTGAGTCAGATAGTTGAAGACGTTGAGATGAATAGCTATAGGGAGATGAAGGGATTAGCTCAGGATAGATCGGCATGGCGTGCTGTTTCCAACCAATCTTTAGGATTGCGGACTCTTTAACTAACTTTTTTTAGTTTGTTGCGACGTTTGTGCACAAAGATTGATGGATGAGTGTGCATAGTGAATCAGCCTGTATGAATATAGTGTATAGAACAGCCAAAATGTAATGTAAAAATACATTTTTAATCATGAATAGAGAGAAGCATTTTTAAATTACTATTCACATAAAAATGCAAAAGTATTCAAAAAATATGCAAGTAAATTAAAATTTTGATAAGTAATCTCTGTATAATCTCTTAAAAATATCCAATATTACATTTGGGATTTTAGAAATCATTATCGTTCAATTTAGTACTAATAATATATTTAATTCTTATATATATTGTACTGATTTGTTGAGATTTTAGATACAAGGTTCATGTGTGTACGTTTGTTATTAAATGTTTATCTATTATACATTCTTAAATAGATTAAATAGATTTTTGAAATCACCTTTTACTACGAAAACTCGCTATTATTAAAGTTTCAAATGGCTATATCTCTAAATCTAATCAAATATTATTAAAATTGATTTGGGAAGATATTTAAGAATGTTCTAAACCAACGCTTTTTATGACAAAAATATTTCTATAATGGCTTTAGTAAAATGAAGACCTCGTAAGGATTTGTACCTTATAGGGATTTGTAACTCATAATATATGCGCCAAAAATTAAACAAGAAAATATACAGAAAAATATTAACACTTGGATAATAAAAAAGATAATTCGTGGCTTATGTTTTTGATGTGGTTCGTTCGTATAGATGCAAGAATTGTTAAACACGGTTGTTCAGAACATCAAAAATAAGATTTGTTTGAAAACTGAAGAATCATTCACCTTGTAAATACGCCTAAATACTTACATTAGGTTTTATTAACAAGATTCCATAATATTCTAATATTTCAATAACCCACTCAGGTTCCGTTGTAGTTTTTCGAACAAATTTCGCACTTCCCACTGGATTCAGTACCATTTCTAAACTAAATGAAAGAACGATTAACTAACTCATCATTTGACTTATGGATTTCTTTATTGCAGTTAATTCTTACTTCGCGTCTCCATCTCCATAAACATCAATAATATTCACGAAGTTTAAATCGGCATTAGCGTATTTTCCAGACGTTGTCATATGAAACGCCAAATCATAATCGAATATTAAATCAGTTAAATTTAAATCTACATGATTGATGCTGAAATTACCCAGGCCATAGATTATGAAGTCAGTTACATTCGTTGTAAAACTGTAACGCGAATAAAATTTCTAAATATTAGAATAATGTATTTCTGTTGTAAAACCGAAGTCTTTATTATGAAGAAATCTAAAATGATCTCTAGAATCGGATATACCTCATATAAAGCTCGTTTCAAAGCGAATTTTTGTATCAAAGTACAACTTCTGTAGCTAAATGAGAAAAACAGTCTTATATATTTTAATGAAAAAGTGCTTGTTTTGATAAACTTTAATTGTTTTGGCATGATTATTGATAGTATAGAATATCACCCAAATACCGTAACTCAAAGCATTAAGTAGCCAGATGCGCATTTCGAAAGCTATGCCGCAATCTTCAGTAGCACAAGATAACAACTAAATAAAATACCTCTGTCACGAATCGTGATTGATATACTATTAAATAAATAAGTCAACATGACAGAAGTATGGCATATAATATGACCTGATTCAAAAATATGCTCGGTTACAGCACTTTTATCTTTTCTATTTAATCTGAAATGAGTTAAATGCTCCTTGAATCTAGTTTCAATGGGTCTACGTGTTTGTCTTCTATATATACTTTAGGACCACTAGAACAAGATATTTCATAAATACCAGATATTTTATTGAAATCAATCAAATCTTTGCAATTAGCAAGACTATTAGAAGTAGTGCTGGGAATGGTTCCGGTAAACCGGTGCACCTGTTTATTTTTTGTCGAAAACCGGCAACCAATGATAGGTTCACCGATTTTCGGTGAAACCGTTTTTCGGTGAAAACCGGTTTCCGGTGAAAACTGTTCTTTTCGATAATTTTTCGATAATTTTGAAGAAAATGGACAGGTATGTACCTCTCTTCTTTTTCGATAATTTTTCGATAATTTGGACAGAAAATCGACAGGAATATATCTTTGTACTTTTTCGATAATTTTGATAAAAATCAACAGCTATTTAGCTTCTTTGTAAATAATTAAAAAATTTGGACAGGTATATATATACCTTCTTTGTAAATAATTAAAATAAATAATAAAAGCGTAATAGCATTGTATACAAGTAATTGAATAGGTACATTGGTAGGAAAAATATTTAAAAAATAAATAGAAAGAAAGTATATAACAAACTTTAATAAATTTTACTCAATTCCCAATATAAAAGTGCGAATATAAAGAGATATAAGGCGAAATTCTTTTGTAAAAATATTGATATTGTAAATTATGTTTAGTCATGTCCGCTATATGCAATCACTGATTATATATATTTATCCTCAACTATAAGGATTAGTTGGAAACTGCATGAACAATTACAATGGAATGCATTTGAAGAACTTTGAAAACTAAAGTACACTTGAAATTATATTGATTTACATTCAATCTAAATTTATAAACAATTACGCGTTTCTAAAGAATTTTTTTAATTTTTGATATAAAATTGCGGAATTTTACACATTGTCCAGTGACTGGCGCAAGCTCTTTGCAATCCTAGACTCAGTATATGCGCCAAGCTCATCATCTATTTTACACAGTGCAGCAGTGTACTGCACAGAAGCAACGCCACTGTATCAACGTGTTGGAAAATTGAATTGATACGTTACTTCAAAGCAGTGCGTTGATTCGAAGCAACGCGGTTTGGTAAGTTTTCACCGAAAATTGGTGAAAACGGTTAGTCGGTGAACCGGTGAAAAATCGCTTGCACCGGTTTCCGGTTTGATTGGCAAATATTCCCAGCACTAATATATACTTTAGGACAACTAAAACAAGATATTTCATAAATACCAGATATTTTATTGAAATCAATCAAATCTTTGGAATTAGCAAGACTATTAGAAGTATTATAGGTTACTTTAAAATTATATTTATTTAAAATACAGAGGTATTTTATTTAGTTTTTACCTTGTGCTACTGAAGATATTCTATACTATTTTTTAACACCGTAGTGATAATTTTTTAAATGATTATTGATGTAAAGTATCAAATGGATAATACAACTCCTTCTAAGACCATTTCCAACAAAGATATTTGAATCACATAGAAAATTATAATTTACGATCGTAAATAAATGATATTTTACTTGAATAAATCATTTTTCATATCTACAGGGAAATCCCCCATATTGATCTTCTGCAAGCTGGGAAAATCAGTAGCCTCATCTCCCTCGACAAATAATCTCCTGAAGCATCCAAGCAAAGCCTCCAAGATTTCGGATATAATTTCATCTGTCTTTCCATCGTGACCTCATTTATAAAAATACATAATTTTTGAATATTTGATTAAGTATATTCGCTAATAGAGTATTTTTTTATTTCGCATTATATAAATTATTATATTATTTAAATACTTTTTTTAAATTTCGTGAAAAAATCTGAGTAATTCGCAAAATGGCTGAGGCGCTTCGAATTGTTGTTTTTTTTAATTTGATCGTAAATTGTGAAAAAATCTTCTACTTACCGATTACTCTGATTTTACTATCTTCATCTCTGATTTCTTTTTTGATACCATATACGAAACTTAAACTTAAAATTACTATTACAATGCAAATACTATTCTTCATCTTGCACTCTAGTTTAAAATATAATTCGTGCACTAAATAATAACAATTAATAAATGAGTAGATGTTGAATGTAATAATCTTATCAACTATTCCGAACGTATAATACGTTTAATTTTTTGATGATACGGTGGATAATAGCACTTGAAATGATTATATATTTTTTAAACCAGCGTTTGCCATATTTAATTAATCTTTTAGTAAATAAAATTTCTTGGCTTTTTCTTGTTGAATATCAGAGCATTTGGCAATACGTTAATATTAATAATCTCCGACCAACTTTTTCTTCTTTTAAATGTACATTCTCACAAGATAATAGCAACAAAAGAAGAAAGTAAACACTTATTTCTCAGGATAAGAGCTTTTTTTAGTTTGATGAAAAAATACACCTAACTTTTAGTACATTCTACTTATCCAAATGTTACTTTTTCCTTAGCCTAGCTTCAATTACACATAATAAAGTGCGTAGAATGACATTTCTTTATTAAACATATACAACTCGCTACTTATCAAGTCAATAGTTACGAAGATGTTCATAAAATTCGTTTAAATACAACGCACTTATCTAAAAAATTTTTTTTAGGAATCCTTGCTTTACAGCTTCCTCGTGCAACATATCTATAAAGATCTTTGCCACAGGACAGTGATCCATAGCCAGGGCGATCAACTTATTAAATGGGGAATCGTAATCTTGAATCCATTCGTTCAATTTCTTCATGAGGATCGGACTAACTTGCGCACTAACGGCCTCTGCGTTCTCACCCACGTACTTCTCGATAATATCAGATAATTGTTTGGAGATGATACTGCTCAATTCCTCATCATGCATAATGCCGGTAATGTGGAACTAGAAAAGAAATATAATTTTTTATAATTGATTTTTAGTTAGATTCTGAATAGTATGGTGAAGCCAGTACATTTCCAGGAGAAGAAGTAAATAGGTTTTGGTTTGCTGACGTTATAGCTATGAGAAGAATTTAAAGCTGGAATGTAGGAATTATGAATTATGAAAATGAATCAAGCTGAAGATAACATCAAGGTGTGACAAGAACGGAAGTAGGCGAATAATGAAGGTTTGAAGAAGTCAAGAAAAATATATTTAAGTTGTAGATTTTTGCTAATAAGGAAATTGAGTTACAAATATTCGAATCTATCACTATTTGTATAAAATTTATATTGTTACATATTTCGGCCATTTATCTGTTATATAACGAAACATTTTGAAATTTTTTGATTTATTAATCTAATTAGTCGGATTAATAAAAAGTATCTTCTTATCACTGTAGAACTAATTTAATAGGTAAAAAACAATGGATTTTTTCATCCTTACAATCACCGATTTTGATCTTCCAAATTATATTTAATCTCTTTGTAGAAAAGTCCATTATATATTAAAAAATTCAATATGGATACTTACGTCAGGTCGTACCAATAAGAAGCCATAATATTCTACAATAGTAATGACCCACTCAGGTGGCGTTGTAGTCTGTGGAAAGATCTTCGCGTGTCCTAATGGATTGAAAACCATTTCCAAACTACAGATCATTTTTACGATTTACAGTAACGAATTTAAATTAATCAAATTTCTCAATTACTTCAAGTTTCCGTCCCCTTGAACATCAACGATGTCTGTGATCTTCAAGTCACCATTAGCGTATTCTCCAGACGTTGTAAGATGAAACTCCAAATCATAGTCGAATATAATACCAATGATGTTGAGGTCGACTTTATTAACAGTGAAATTTCCCAGGCCGTAAAGTGTGAAGTTTGTAACATCCGCTTTAAGGCTGTAAAAGTACAATATGTGAAATTATTTAAATTTTTTTTTAAGTTTTTATATTTTTGAGATAGATATTTACCTGTATAGATCAGCTTGGTTATCAACTGGAAAATGACCTAGGTAAATCTCTTGCAAACTTGGAAAACCGGCGTTCTCATCTCCTTCGGTAAATAAATTCCTTAAACATGCCATGCCAGTCTCAAGAAATTCAGATAGAATCCTATTTTCCTTTCCATCATGACCTTTAATAATAAATTTGCGTCTTATTGTGTCAGAGCTTATTTCCCGAAGACATAAGATAAGATAATGTTATATGTTTGGGGAATAGATCATATAAGAAATAATAAAGAGTCGAAGAACGAGTTAGAATCGGAATTAAGGCCGTGGCGGAATTAAATGGCCCATCCTAACTTATATTGTGAGAATAAATAACAGGTGAATGAAGATATTAGAAGATGGTGGTGAAAGAAGGAAGCCAAATGGCAAGATAAAAATAAAAATGCTAATAGAATAGGAAAGAATGATATGGAATATACAACATACAATTTAGAAGATGATTAAAGATTAGAGAAGAAGAAGAATTTTCAAATCGGGTTTAATTCATTTTAATTAAATATTTATCTTTCATTTTGACGCAGAGATAATCAATTTTTTTTCTTCAAATTTGTAGTCAGTAAAATACGAAAATATATTTCTTACCAATTACTCTGAATTTCCTTCCTTCTTCTCTTATATCTTTTTTAGTATCCGTCTCGATACCAAATACTAAGCTTATACTTAAAATAGCGATAAAAATATAGACGCTGTTCTTCATTTTGTACAGTTGTCGAAATAAAATTTATCTACTAAACAACGAGTAGTGGCCAAATGGTAGATCTAATTATCTAATCAGGTAATTGGCTGACTTATCGTAGTTTTTATCGATACGTTGTTTGTTGATAAAACTAGTGGATTGAATCAATGAAGAAAATAGAACTTGAAATCATTTCTAAAACTATATATTTCGAGAATTCTGACGCCGTATTTATTAGGCACCGTCGATTTTTATAGATTACCTTAAAAAAGCGTGTATTACCTTAAATTATCTAACACAACCAATTGGCCATTTTTCAATGGAAATCTAACTCATGTTAACTTCGATTTCAAATGGTATTTTATAAATATCATGCAGCTGGCTTTGAGAATTGCATGTAGCGAAAATATTGAAATATTATAAAATTCTGAAAGATTATGAAGTCGTAAAATTTTAAATAAATTAGAAACAAATCAAAAGTAAGAACGATTAAAAAATTGAACATGTATAAAAGTGCTATTATTAAATATTTTGTTGTATTTAGTTTACATCTTTGTGAATAGTAAATATAAAGCGAGAAAAGGACTACAAATGAACATTTTTCAGTGGCATGGGATACTTCTAAAAATGTTACGAAACATTATTACATAAAAACTGACAAGTGCATTTATAGTTTCGTCTGTATTTATTGAATGATCGATTTTGGTCAATGGTATATTAAATAACTACTAGTAACACAAGCGTGAATTTATTTACAATTATTGTGCATAAACATTAGAAGAATATAAATTATGGATGGCATATAAAAAACACTAAGAACTATAAATCTGGGTAATCTGGATAGGTCTGCACAACACTCCCTACTTGATAAATTACTCCGAGAATGTAATTAAGAATTGGATTGGATTCGGTTAGAATTTTTGGATCTGCTCCCGGCGGTTTGGAAGTTATAGCGTCAAATATTTTCAGGAGTATACCCGAAATTATATCTCCAACATCTTCGCCGTGTTTCTCTAAGAATTTGCCCAAGTCGTTATTAACGAAGGAGGTTAACATCTCACTAATATTTACATCATTTACGAAAATGCCAGTGAAATTGCCCTACAATTAAATAATTTGTTTTTATTATAGCGACATATTATATACTGTATTAAATAGAATTAATCGAGATGTTAAATGGAGAATGAAAAATGGGCGAAACCTTGTGATTGCTATAAATTCTTATTGCGAATGTGTAGCAGAAAATTTTAATTTGAATCGATTATTTAAATAAGTGTAATTTTTTATTTTCTTTTATGATGCTGTTAGGCGACTAAAAAAATTTAAATTCACAATAAAAGCGTGAATTAAAGAAGCAATCCGTTTGATGTGAATAAAGTTGAAAAATGATAACTTCAAGATTCGTTACCTTTATATCGTTTTGGGCGATGGTGGGAATTAAACCTAAATTCAGCTTTATTTTATCTCCAGGTGCAACAAACAGTTTAACCACAAGGTCAAAATTCCGAATGACAACCATAACTTTCGAATTTTCCGATTTAATAATAATACCCATTATAGTTATTTCGCCATGTTCAGTGATATCAAGTTGGATCATATCCCACGTTAGTGGAATGGTTATTTGGGCGCCGAGTCCAAGAGATGGTACCACGGCAATTTTTGATACAACTTTACCCAAGATAAATTTAGAATATCCAGCTAGCAAAAGTTTATCAAAAGTCCATGTCCCACTGTAAGTAAAAATACATCATAAATAACGTGCTCATTTCAACCAACATTTATGATTAATGAACCACATAGGTGTGAGGCGTGGACTATAGGAAAGGAAGAGAAGCGTAGATTAGAAGCACTTGAAATGTGGTGTTATAGGAGGATGATGAGGATTGGTTGGGAAGATAAAGTAACAAATGAAGCTGTACTAGAGTTAGTAGGGGAGAAGAGAAGTATCTGGAGAGTGTTACAGCGTAGGAGAGACAGATTAGTAGGGCATATTCTTAGGCATGGGGGGATTATGCAATTGATCATAGAAGGTAGAGTGGAGGGAAAGAGAGGGGTAGGTAGGCCTAGATTGGAGTATGTGAGTCAGATAGTTGAAGACGTTGAGATGAATAGCTATAGGGAGATGAAGGGATTAGCTCAGGATAGATCGGCATGGCGTGCTGTTTCCAACCAATCTTTAGGATTGCGGACTCTTTAACTAATAGGTAATTTAAGATAGCGTCTTCTAACTGTAAGAATTCTAAATAGAAAGCATTTTAGTTAATAATTAAATTATTATTTTTATTTACGATTAAAAAATGTTTATGTAAAATAATTATATTTCCTCGTGTACTTACGTTCCGATACCAATTTCTCCTACGTCAATAGTCCAGTCTTCACGCAACAGTGGTTCTAATCCTTTTATTTCTATTACCTCTTGCAAGCCCTCCAGAGCACCTACTACCATACAACTAATATTCTGCATTGGGGAGGTTATTTCCGCACAATCATTTATAGGAGTTGGTGGAGCTATTTCAAATAAGGCAATTAACCTTCTTAAGAGATCATTATTATCCGCGAGTGTATACAACTTACGTTCAGTCGGCTCGACATAATTTATAATATGTTTAACGATCTTTTCAATGAGATCGCTAATATCTTGGGCTTTCTCATTAACCCAATTGGGCAAGATGCTATTCAGGAGATCATTTATTTCTTGAGACTGTTCTGGGTCGTTAAAGAGACCAGTGAATTCTACCTGCAATTGATATTGATAATATTTGACATATTATTTAATTAACACTTTTAAGAAGGATTGAAAATGGACTCTTCCAATTTACGAAATAATGTACAATAGATAAAGAAATGAAGTAGATTCAACGAAAAGCAAAATAATTCCTAGGTTATGGACGTGATTTTCTTCAGGACTGCACTTGGTATTTATAAATAAATGTCTATAAAAATGAATTTTTAATATTTTTAAAAAAGTTGTCTAATTTTAAAAAGATTAAAAAAAATTGCATGCAGTCTATTTGTTGACATCTTTAACTAAGTCATTACTATTTACATGTATATCTTCAACCGATGGTAGGAATGTCATTGATTCTAAGTAGATGCGTTCTGTAGTGGGAGCAGTTAATCTTACTGCCAAGACCACTTCGAATTGAAGGTTTTTCACATCAATTTTCACGTCTCCTTTCCCAAAAACCTTTATTCCAAAAATTCCAAGATCTGCCTCATAATCACTTTTCAAGTTTATGTTATCAAAAAGCAATGTTACTTCTATTTTGGCTCCTAATCCACCAACAACTATCATACTACCTTTGATGTGAGTCGCTTCAAAACCCGATAAACCATTAAGAACTAAGTCATTGAAACTAAGGAATCCACTGGAAATGATAATGATAAAATGTCTTAAAGGCGAATGAAGTAAATATATGCATTTTCAAAAGATTTTTTAATTTAAAAGCTTTCATTCTGCAAAACAAATCGCCTGTGGCACATATTAAAGAATACATATTTTGTTCCAATTCTTCAATTTGAAATATTGTTAAAGTATTTTTTAGTACAGTGCTCTTTATGGAAATCTTTGATACCCCAATGCCCATTCCAGTCTTGTATTTGGTTATAGCACAAATAAATTTTATTCTAATTAAATCCTATGAAATATTTTCTTACGTTACTTCAGGAATTTCAAGGGAATCTAAATCGATCATCGTTTCAGAAATCTGCAATGGATCGAGGGGTGGTATCCCTTTTTCGGGTAGGCCATTTAATAGTATCTCTCGAATTGATTCCAAGAGCTCACTAATTTCCACCTCAAGGAAACGTGTGTCTTTGGATTCAATAGCTGTTGATTGAAACAGTGTATCATTAAAATTAATTTCAGATGTTGAAGTAGATATAAATGCTTCATCCTTAATATATGATGTTATTAAATTAGGCGTGGAAATGAAATTTCGGTCGCTTTATTATTAACAAATTCTTCGCGTAGAAACCAAAAATATATATAAATCTTGAAGAAATAAATATAATATTTGCGTTTTTTGCTCCGGATAATATTTATTGTAAATGTTGGATTTGCACTAATTTGAGTTTAAGTAAATTTTACTCTATTGTTATTTTGTTTTAAATGATCTGCAAAGGAAAAGAAAAAATGCCATATAAAAAGATTAAAAACAACTGTAAAACTAAATTCAGATATATTTTCAATTTTTGGAGATTCACTGGTGTCAAATTGACACAAAAATTTCACAAAAGAAATTCAATGTGTTAAATTTTTATAAATTTTAATATAAAATATTATAATTGAAATTAAATATCTTATTATTTGTATTATAAAATTTATATTCATCAGAATTGTTATTGTAATGCAGATATTGAGCAATTTTAATTATTATGAAAATTTTATTGCGTTCTTTGAAGTAATATTATATATTAATGGTGAAATACTTATCAATATATAAATCTTTAATTTAATAAGATTTACAGTATTATACATTTTTTTTTTGTATTAATAACGAGGGATTAAACTTTCAATATACTTTACTTGTGAAAGCAAGATCAAGATCTGATTGATACTATATTTGCACATTGCGCGATAAAGCAGACATTTATTGATAAATCTAATTCGCAAAATCTTTGCAATTTTGTATATCTGCTGATAATGGAACGTCTGATCACGTTGACATTAATGTTCATAATAGTTACTCATTTATATATTTATTTATAAATGTTTATTGCAATGCGATGAATACATAAATAATTTGATTTGGACTTTGACAATTTATTAACACAAGTTTAAAAAAGAAAATTTCAAACAATTTCAAAACTGTTCTTTAAAACAGAAAAATTTCTGGGTATAATTTATGTAATTTCATATAAATATTTTTTATAGCCCAAGTAATAGAATAAACACACACACTATGCAGTATCGGTCGTGCTTCTTTGGCTATCGTAATATTGTTACGTGATAAAATTATTAATAATTTCTTTACGAAAATAATACAATGGTTAAAAAAAATTATTTAACACATGTGTTGACGCATGCCTTATAAATGTAAAAAATGCGATAAATTGTGTCGCTTAAAAATCGTTATTTTAAAAGGTTATTCGTAACCTAACATAAATCGCAACAATATCTGTGGTAAGATGGCAAGTTAGTTAAAGAGTCCGCAATCCTAAAGATTGGTTGGAAACAGCACGCCATGCCGATCTATCCTGAGCTAATCCCTTCATCTCCCTATAGGTATTCATCTCAACGTCTTCAACTATCTGACTCACATACTCCAATCTAGGCCTACCTACCCCTCTCTTTCCCTCCACTCTACCTTCTATGATCAATTGCATAATCCCCCCATGCCTAAGAATATGCCCTACTAATCTGTCTCTCCTACGCTGTAACACTCTCCAAATACTTCTCTTCTCCCCTACTAACTCTAGCACAGCTTCATTTGTTACTTTATCTTCCCAACCAATCCTCATCATCCTCCTATAACACCACATTTCGAATGCTTGTAATCTACGCTTCTCTTCCTTTCCTATAGTCCACGCCTCACACCCGTACAGTGCTACACTCCAAACATATACCTTCAGTAATCTTTTTCTAATACCCAAGTCAATATTTGATCTTAAAATCTGTTCTTTTTCTACGAATGCCTTCCTACCCTGTGCTCTCCTACACTTTATATCTACCTTGCTTCGATTATCTTTTGTGATTCTACTGCCTAAATAAAAAAATCTGACACTTCTTCGATTCTATTAGATCCTATTGTGATCCTCATTTTTCTACTGCATTCCTTTTTGTCACACCTCATCACTTTAGTTTTACCTATATTTATTTTCATGTTAAAATCCCTAGTCAATACTGCCTACATACCATTCAATACCCTTTCTAAATTCTTTTCGCTTTCTTCCAATATAGCTATATCGTCGGCGAATCTCAACATATATATTTTCTCTCCCTGTACATTCACACCTACACTATACTCTTCTTTTACTTTGTTTATTGCATCTTCTATATATAGATTAAATAATAACGGTGAAAGTGTACATCCCTGCCGAACTCCCTTCCCTATTTTTGCTACCTCTTCTTCCCCCTCAATTCTAACTAAGGCAGTTTGGTGTTTATATAAATTAAAAATTATTCTCCTATCCTTATAATCTATACCCGTTTCTTTTAAAATTCTAAACATTATGTCCCAATCTACATTATCAAATGCCTTTTCTAAATCTACAAAAGCTATGCAAGTTACCTTTCCTACCCTCTTTCTTTTTTCTACTACCGTTCTTAGTGCTAGAATCGCCTCCCTCGTCCCTCTGTTTTTCCTAAAACCAAACTGATCTTCTCCTAGCCTTTCCTCTACTTTATTTTCTAATCTCCTATAAATAATCTTTAACAATATCTTCGATGCATGTGATAGTAGGCTAATGGTCCTATAGTTCTCACACAAATTAGCTCCTATTTTCTTCGGCATTGTTACTATTCTACTACGCTGAAAATCCTGTGGTACTTCTCCCTTCTCATATATTTTACAAACTAACCTGTATAATCGTTCCTGCATTTTTTCCCCTGCGTGTTTTATTAATTCGGCTGGTATCATATCAATCCCCGCTGCTTTGTTATTCCGTAAATCATTTAATGCTCTATGAAACTCTGACCTAAGTATGCTAGGACCTAAGTCATCCTCATCTATCTGTTCCACACTTTCTAGCTCCTCCATGTCCTGCCTACCTTTATATAAATCTTCAAGATACTCCTTCCATCTTCTAGCTTTTTCCTTATTTTCTGTGAGTTCCTTACCCTGCTTATCACATATAATGTTACCCTTTGGTTTTACTTTAGAAAAATGTGACTTAATTTTCCTGTAGCCCAAATCTACTTTACCTCTTCTCATATCCTCCTCAATATCCTCACAATTTCCTTTTATCCACTCTTCTTTCGCTAGCTTGCATTTCCTATTAATTAAGTTCCTTAGTTCCTTATATTTTTTCTGTCCTGCTTCTGTGTTTCCAATTTTAATTTTCCTTCTTGCTTCTATCATTTCAACTATTTCTTCCGTGATAGTTGAAATGATGGCAAAACATGATGAAATTTTATAAATTCTACAGGAGTGCATAAATAAAGTTTCTGAAGGCATTGTATTTGATTGTACATATCATAAGTGTCATGCGTGAATTTCTACAGATAAAAGCCGTTAATGCCGTTAAAATAGCAAGTTTGTTAGCGTATAAACTTCGACATGTATTATTTACTGGATTAAAAATCAGAAAATGACCAAAACATGTCACAGCATGTTTTGCCATCTCACCACAGATTTATAATTTTCACCAGAGCAGACTTACCTCTACTAAGACTTGGTGATATAAATGAGATTTCATTATTTGATCCAGAAAGTGTAGATAACAAAGAACCAGACGTTGTTGCCGCCAAATAAGCAAAATATACGTATACTAACAGCTTCATTATGAAGAAAATCTACAGTTAAGAGAACTAGTAAAATATAAATTTAACTTCACTTATAATAACAGTTTATAGAGATGAAATTACAATATAGCTACTTACATGATTTTTCTAAAAGTGACTGATATAAATCGACTGCACTCATATAAAACTACTAAAATTAATATTCTGATATCTGTTGATAACATATATAATAATGATACTTTGATTTGTACAATATATCATTATATTCAATAGGTGTTATAAAAATATTATCAGATTTTATCATTTTTAAGCCAGCAGGTACTTATAAAGTTCAATATTACACGTTGCATCGTAAATCTAATATAATCCTTGGACCTAATAAACAAGATAATGAGATTAATGTCCATTATATCAAATTTGATTAACTGAGTTAATTTATTGGAACTGCGAAAGATGAATAAGTCAAGATTATGATTAAAAGTATCATTAAAATATCGTATCAAAAATCTTTTATTAGTTATATGTGCATTTGGAAGATAATGACAGATCTTTACCAGCAGAATAATTAGCAACTCACCAGGACTAAAGGTGTTGATAAAGTTCAAATGCTCCAATTATCCTTCACGCCGCTAAAAATAATCGAAATCTAAGCTTTTATTTACGATTAATTGATGTTTTACTCCAATTATAATTAATATAGAAATAGAAAACGTCAACGTTATGAAATAAGCTATTTTTTAAATTAAATGTATTTTCAAATATTGATATATTGATAAAAAGTTATGATAATCTGCGTCATCTATTAGTAGGGAACTTGAATCGATTTAGGGTTTAATAAGAAATTAATTAAATATTAGTACCATAGTATAGAATATCACCGAAATACCGTAACTTAGAGCATTAAGTAGCTAGGTACGCATTTCGAAGGCTATGCCCTCATCTTCAGTAGCACAAGATCAAAACTAAATAAAATACTTCTGTCACGAATCGTGATTGATATACTATTAAATAAATAAGTCAACATGACAGAAGTATGGCATATAATATGACCTGATTCAAAAATATGCTCGGTTACAGTACTTTTATCTTTTCTATTTAATCTGAAATGAGTTAAATGCTCCTTAAATCTAATTTCAATTGGTCTACAGTGGCGTTTCCATATGCAAGGCGCAGGGCCGCGCGCCCCTCCTGAACACTGAGCGCATCACCGTAGATATATAATTGTATTGCGAAATTTTATCTCGGCATTATTTTTCCTAAAAGATAAAGCTTGCGCCGCGAACATACATAACACTCATGACTCAACACGATATGGTAGCTAGCAAGTACCAGACAAATGTATATATGCACTCATCCTATCTGTTGGAAGCGCTAGAGTTAGATCGACCGTATGCAGTATGTCATCTGTATCTATCGTTCGCGTGGTGTAATACATATATCGCTAATATGATGCCGACATTCCAGCGCCAAGCCAGACGACCCAATACGTGTTAAATGCATATGCACTCATCTCACTCTATTGCAAGCAATAGGTGAAAGCGACTGTATGCAGTATATCTCCTGTTTCTTCGGTTCGCTCGTCCTTTACGTCGTCTAATATATGTCACAGATTCCCAGCGGCTATCCATTACCAGTACAAGTTAAATACATATATACAGTACATATGCAATGAGATGAGTGTATCATAGAGTGCAGGCGACCGATTTATTGGATGCCGCGCTTCTTTAACGTCTTAGAGAAGTTCTGAGAGAACAGAGAGTAGTATATATATACAGAGACTATATATATATATATATATTGATATAGAATAGGCCAGATAAGACAGTAGCATTTATTATGTAGTTACGTATGTACGATTTTGCCACGTGTTTCTCCAAGAATATATTTAACAGAAATAATTTAATAAAAATGAATAGTGTTTTTTATGTTCTTTATTGAAAATAGAGTTTTGTAGACTTTCTCTTGTGGACAAAGTAAAAGTTAAAGAATTAGGTAGGCCATTGCCTGATTTAAATTGATCACAAACTTGTGCAAGGAGTGCTCAAAACCGGCCATTTACGCGGCGTTTTACAAGAGACATTTACAAAAAAAGTTATAACACAGATGAAGGACAGATTCTCATATCGTGGCCATCTACAAGCCGCTGAGTTATTTAACACGGAATCGATACCAACATTTTCTAAACAATTTCCAGTGGACCTTTTGGAAACCGTGTGTTATGCATATCCATTTCTGAATAAAATCAGATCAAAAACAAAATTAGAAGTCATTTACTCGCGTCCGGATTTTTATCAAATAATTGGAGCCACAAATTTTCTTTCATTATTGCTACAAAATAATCGCAGTGAAACTTTCCCGGAAACTATAAAAATACTTAAATTTATTTTAACAACCCCGATGACCACTGCTGAATCAGAGCGTTGTTTTTCAACACTTAAAAGAATCAAGACTTTTTTGCGAAATGCTATGGGTAATGATCGTTTAAACGCGTTAGCGATGATGTGTATTAATAAAAATGTGGTGCAAGATATTTATAATTTTAACGAAAAAGTTTTGGAAAAGTTTATATCAATGAAAGATAGAAGAATGGAATTCACTTTCAAGAAATGATTGATTTAATCATTTTGCATCCATTTTAGGTAAGATTTTTCACTATTATGTTATTACTTAAGAAATGCCCCCTCCCCCCAGATTGAAATGGCACGAGCCGCCACTGCTAGCTACTTAATGCTTCAAGTTACAGTATTTGGGTGATATTCTATACTATTATTTAACACCGTAGTGATAATTTTATAAATTGAATTTATTTATTATTACTGCAAATATAAAGAAATGTAATACATTGGTAGCATTTTAAAGCATTATGAATTATGGGTGTAGATCTTTTGAATTTTGCTCTACAGAAATTCTTATTTGATAATTTTTTCCAATCAAGTAGTTAAGAATTTTATTTGATAAGGGCTGAACTGGATTTTCTGGATCTGATCCTGGGAGTTTGCAGGTTATAGCATCCCATATTTTCATTAGTATATCGGAAATGATTTTTCCAACTTCCTCACCATGCTCTTCCAAGTACTTTCCCAATTCATTGTTAATGAAGTTGGTTAACATCTTGCTAATATCTATAGAGCGTAAAAATAAAGTTTCTGAAGGCATTGTATTTGATTGTACATATCATAAGTGTCATGCGTGAATTTCTACAGATAAAAGCCGTTAATGCCGTTAAAATAGCAAGTTTGTTAGCGTATAAACCTCAACATGTATTGTTTACTGGAGTAAAAATCAGAAAATGACCAAAACATGTCACACCATGTTTTGCCATCTTACCACAGATTTATAATTTTCACCGGAGCAGGCTTACATCTACTAAGACTTGGTGATATAAATGACATTTCATTATTTGATCCAGAAAGTATAGATAACAAAGATCCAGACGTTGTTGCAGCCAAATAAGCAAAATATACGTATACTAACAGCTTCATTATGAAGAAAATCTACAGATAAAAGAACTAATAAAATATAAATTTAACTTAACTTATAATAACAGTTTATAGAGATGAAATTACAATATAGCTACTTACATGATTTTTCTAAAAGTGACTGATATAAATCGACCGCACTCATATAAAACTACTAAAATTAATATTCTGATATCTGTTGATAAAAAATCTAATAATGATACTTTGATTTATACAATATAACAATATATCATTATATTCAAGAAATGAGCTATTTTTTTAATTAAATGTATTTTCAAATATTAATATATTGATTCGTACTATTAGTAACTTCATGACGAAGAAGATTAGTACACCTTTAGTTAATTAGAATAATTAATAAAAATTAAACTATAACTGACAAAAATTTTACTGTGTTCCTAAATTTTTTAATATCTATTCATAACATAATCTAATTACGATACATTGATTTATATATATACTAAATAAAAATCTGTAATTTTCTGCAATAGGTATTGTAAACATTTTTTAGAGATTTTATCATTTTTAAGCAGTCTGGTACACTGATAAACACATTACAACATAAATCGAAGAATACTTTAATTGAACAATAGATTTGTTGAGGTTTGCTGCCGATATAGCCATATTGGAAGAAATGGGGCAGAATTTAGCACGAGTATTAAACATTATGCAGGAAGTAATGACTATTGATTATAACATGAAAATACTTAAGCGTAAAACAAATATGATGAGGTTTGAAAAATGAAAGCGGACGAAAGTTGAAAGTTTAAGTTTAAAATGTTACATTCGATTAAATATTAGTTTTTTTTTTATAGAATTTTTGTTAGTAAATAAAAATTTATATTTAAGCAACAATTGTCAATACTCGTTCAAGAAGTTACCCTGTTAAATAATTTGGATTACATTTTAGTGTAATTCTATAGCAATCGTTATCAATGACAGAGGTATTTGAATCAGTTGAATCTTGTGCTACTGAAGACAGAGTATAGCCTTCGAAATGCACATTTAGCTATTAAATGCTTACGGTATTTGGGTGATTTTCTATATAAAATTTTAACTTTTAAAAGGAATTCCGATATAATAAATGCAATATATTTATCATTTCTTTTCACAATATTTATAATAATTTTTTTAAATATTTATCTATACAGCAATTAATGGTCGCGCTATGGTTAGTTTTAAAAAAAAACTGTCTATATTAATTTTCGAGCACCTTCTTGGCATTCTGCCAAGATAATTTCGATTAAACTGGGTTCCCCTGAAGGTTCACCAGGTTCGGCATTGTTGATGGCTTCCATAATAATTCCAGAAAGAAGATCACTGATATCCCGTCCCTTCTCGTTCACCCAATTTGTCAAGACACTGTTCAACATTTCGTTAACTAGTTCACTTTGCTCTTCATCGTTGAAGAGTCCAGTCAACACAACCTATAAAATAATACCAAAGGATTCGAATTTAAATTAGGTAGCTTCAGAGAATTTTTGAGAAAACTCTGTGATCAAAACTAACTAAAACTGATATAGTAATAAATGAAAAGATCTTTGGACTAGGTGTGAATTTTAACAAATACTTTGCTATAAATTTAACGTTCTATATAGGCTAATATTACCAATGAGGACCCTTCATCCTTTCATGCTTACATGAACATTATCAACGGATGGTAAGAATTCCATTTCCTCTAGCCAAATGCGGCTGGTTGGATTTGGATCGGCTAGACGAGCCTTTACATGGATGGCAACCTTGAGGTTGGTGATTTCACCATTCAAGGTACCATTACCCCATACCTCAATGCCTGATACCTTGAGGTTGGCATTGTATTTAGTGCTGAATGTAATCTTGTCGAAGAGGAGGGTTACATCTACCACAGCTCCCAATCCACCAACGATAATCAATGATCCTTTCACATAAGTGGTCTCGAAGCCCATTGTATTGCCGAGGACGAGGCTATGAAGGCCAATTTGTCCCCTAAGTAGATAATAGGCATTTATATATTTGATTTATTCGCATAAACGTAAAGGACAAATTTTGAAATATTCACTAATTTAATCTCAGAGGCTTAATTATTATTCTTGGGTAGTGCTCCGAATTGAACGAAAAAGTATTTCGTCTGATATAATTTGATCATTCAGTAAATTTACGACAGCTTCCTCAATGTGTACAACTGATTTTATCAAATTGTTCTTGTAAAGAAGATTATCGAAATACCGTTACAGAATTATTTAACGTTATAGTGACGATTTTACGAAATTTGACTCTTTTAGTTTTATTACTTACTGCAATTCTTCGACACCAATAGGATCGAAATCAATGTCAAAGCCCTCCATTTCTAATGGATCGAAGGAAGGAACATTGTGCTCGGGTAGACCAGCTGTAAGGACAGTTCTGAAGCATTCCAGAGCATCTATAATTGATTGTTCCATAACACGAGTATTGCGCGACTGAATAGCTAAACCATTTCGAAATAAACAATTACTTCTTTGAAAAAGACAGTTTCTTTGAAAAAGTAGAAACACTTCTTACCAAAAGCAAGTCTGTTGTTTTTAACTATGGGTCCTCCATTAACCAAAGCCACGAGAGCTAAGGTGGTTACGATAATTGTCAACAATTTCATTGTGATGTTCTAAAACAGGAAATCTAATAGTAAAATTTAAAATATATATACTTAAGGCGTACCTATAATCCGTGTCGACTGCAGAATTAATCATTAAATTTTTAAAAGTGAAATAAAAATTCATTACTTCTACACTTATACTTAAGAATCAATATCTGATATTACATTATAAAAAAAAATGTTTTTGTTTATTAAAATGTTTATTAAAATGTGATTTGATCACATTTTGTTTGTAATTAACTATTATCTTAGGATACTTCAATGTCTACACAATTGATATTTAAAGATAATCTAAATTATTATTCTAGTTAACAAATAAAACAATTCACTTGTTAGATCTATATCTGCAAACTTGTCCAGATATGAGAAATGAGGAGAAATGTTACATTAAATTCATTACTTTCGTTAAATCAAACCATCGGTGTTTTGGCTTTCTTTTTTTGCAATCTATAATTTTTTAATATAATTATTTTATAATATCTTACTTTCAAATTATTCTTATATTTTTAAATGAAACGGCCGAAGGGATTCGGCCGTTTCAATTCAAAACACTTTTAAGTAATTTAACTGAACTAATTTGAATAGGAAGACTTAAGTTAGTCGAAAATATGCTCGGGTACAGCACTTTTATCCTTTCTAGTTAATCTGAAATGCTCCTTAAATCTAGTTTCAATTGGTCTACGTGTTTGTCTTCTATATATACCTCAGTTAGGACAACTAGAACAATATATTTAATAAATACCAGATTTTTTATTGAAATCAATCAAATCTTTGGGATTTCCTAAAAAATTAGCAATACTATTATATGTTACTTTAAAATTATATTTATTTAAAAAAATACTATCTAAATGGTAATTTAACAAATTTTTGGAGTTAAATTATTACTTTATTCTAAACTACTAATATCTCTGATATCTCTTGTTCTTTTAAATTTTCTTAATATGTTATTAATAACTTTATAAGTATAGCGATTTTGTACAGCTATATTTTGGATATTATTCAATTCATTGTTATATTTATCATTAGATAAATGAAATGAAATGAAATCATTTGTGTGAGCGCTGCAAAGGAATACAGCAGTTGCTCTGCCTCCTCATCTTCCAGGTCCAAACTTTCAAATTTTCCTCTCACCTCGTCTATATTAATCGTAATGACACTAAGCTTTCTCTCGTTTTCCAAAATGTGCTATTGCTGTTAGGTGTAAATTAGATCTGCGCTGCCGAAATCGTAAGGAACTGAATCACTGGGGGCCAATTTTAATTTTAATTTAATTTTAAGACAATACGGCAATATTATCGTTTATAAAGTTTGTAATCTGAGTTTACCGAGACTGAGTATTGAAGAAATTTTTTTTTAAAAATATTTCAAGTACCTTTTAATTGTATAATAAGTTTTTTTCAAATATTCCTTCCTTTAGTATTATTCAATAATGTAAAAATAATATTCTCTATATGTATAAAGAAAATCAATTGGTACTCTAATGTTATTATTCCAAAGTTGATATTCAAAAGTTTGGGATACTTATGAGGAAGGGAACTTGGAACTTTAAAGTGCCAATAAATTATTAAAACAAAAAAAATTCTAATAATGTTTTCTACATTTTATAAAATCGCATATCAACAATGTAATAATAATATTGTGTAATTCTGAATGGTTAAAACAAATACGTTAGGCACAACATTAACAAAAGCAACATATGAAGCAGATCCAAATGTTACAGTTTATTTCATCCATGCTGGCGCGGTGCACATTTTGTAGATGATGGTGATGATATTCTCTTCACCAGGTTCACCGGGAACGGCGTTATTTACAATTTCCATGATGACGGCACTCAGACGTTTATCAATGGTTGCGGCATTTTCGTTCAACCAAGCGGCCGCTCCTTCAGTAAGAGCCTGACTCCACTTTTGGCTGAGCTCTTCATCGTTGAAGAGACCAGTAATATTGGTCTGAAAATTAATGAAAATAACTGAAATTATGTTGTCGCAAAAGAGATATCCATGTATTATTTCGGAGTATTATTAATGTTTATTGACTCGTTCGGGTTTAACATGTTGTAATTTAATTTCGATGAGGCGATCTAAATGGGTACGTACTCTGAAAGTGCCAATTTCTGGAAGAATGGACAACTCGCGGATTCTGAATGGACCGATAGCAACCTTGGTGTGGACTTTAATGGAGAAGTCAGTAGCATTGAAGTCACCGTTTCCAGTGCCGAAGAGGTTGGTAGTACCAACAGTGATGTCTCCAGTGTAGTCGGTGTATCCACTAGCATCGGCCCAATTTAAACTGATGTCAATTTCAGCACCCAACGGAATGATGGTCAAGCGAATCTTCAAATTAGTGATTTCCCAGTTCACGGCACCAGCAAGGTGTGCTTTAGCCAAGTCCAAAATGCCACTACAAACATTAAAATTGTTCTTTTTCAGCTCAATTGCATCGGTGAAATTGACCCAACAATATTAAAATGACATGTTCCTAATTTTGGATTAAAGGACAACAAAAATTAAATGCTTCCAGTGGATGAATTATTTTACGGCATTGCTTACACCAATTCTGGAATTTCCAAGATGTTGAGGTCCAAGTGGAGGGCCTCCAGATCCAGCGGGTCAAACGTTGGCAGATTGTGTTCTGGAAGGCCGGTTTTCAAGATACCCTGGACACAAGCAAAGAAATCACGGACCTGCTGTTCCATGATTCTGGCGGTCAAAGGATTCTCGTGTATGCTCACTAATGGAAATTGCAGAATTATTAGAAAATCATTGGTGATTTAATGCAATGAAAGATATGCAAGAAATTTGGAATTTTTAATTTGGAAATTTTGTATATAATTCAATGCTTACCTGGAGCAATGTTGGCATGGCCCATGGCCAAGGCGGCAACGAGTACAATGATTACTGAACGCATTTTAATGATTGTTCTTCAAATGCCTGGAAGACTATGAATGCTTCCTCTGTAATTCTTCTAGCTTTTATATTAGCAGTTTCCCATATCGTACTGACGAAATACTCCTTATCGAAAATGGAATCGTATCATATCAAATCAATAAATAAATATGTATCGCCTCATATTTTTTCTGCACTACTATTTTCTATTTGTAATATTAGAAAAATAGTTTCATTGTCAAACTTTTAATCTTGATTACATGCGGACACCAAATGTCCAATTAATAATCTCTATTATACTAAAAATCATTTCAAGATCGTAATCTAGCAATATTTCCTTCGAATTTTTCTATTTTAAATAGGTTAAGGTTTTCTAACATGTTTATATTTTCGAAGAAATGGAGCAAACTTGAGAACAAGCATTAAACAGTATTATAATTGAAAAATTTGTTAGTTGCGAAAATAAAGATTGCAGACGAAAGATGGAGGTTAATATAAGAAATAATGAAATGGATGAAGTATCAAATTTTTGATATTTATTGAAAAAATTGATGTAAAAAGATATTCGTAGAAGTAAAGTTAATTGTAAGGTCTGGCATTAACTTGGCAATGTGGAAAAATATACTAAAGGCCAGCTTGAAGGACTCCGGTCGATGGCCATTTGCCAAAATGTATTTACATTTTGACAATAAAATACTATTATTATTATACTAATATTAATTCGTAACTTCGATAATGCAGATGTTATGATGACTTAATGACTGCCTGGAATTCTACGACATTTTCATATTAAGAAGCTTTCTATAATTTTTTTGACAATGTTTTGGGTTTAAAGAAGAATTTGCGCATTAAAAAATATATTTATTTTTATTGTTTCAGCGCACATTTTATAAATATGAAACAGGTAATAATCTTTAAAATAATGGACTTATGAAATTGATAATTGCATTTTTTATATTTTGTTTTCAATCAAAAACATCTCATCTTATTATAGACTTTATGTTCTTGTTTTCATTTATTTTTCTCTATTGGTTTGAATGAAAACAATGATTTCTTCTTAGAAATTCATTCGGATTTTGAAATTATCTTATAAATATCTCAAAACAAGAAATATTTCAAATAAAATACATAATTATAGAATAATTTTACGAAACAGATCTCAAGTTGATTGTGTGTAAAATATATAATTATAAAATAGTATTTTGCCGTTAAAAACATATACATGCAAATATATTGCATAAACATGAAAAATTTAAAACGCGAATTAATTTTCGTCAATTAATCTAGAATTACTTTTATTTAATTATCTATTTAAAAATATAATCTATTTTTGAGTTTTGATATTTTTTACATCGTTCGAAATTTTCTAAAAAAAAAAACTCATTGTCCAGAGTTTGAGTCTATAGTTCAACTATAATCCGACCACCTGCTTTCGAATTACATCTTTTAATTTGTTTTTATATTATATTTTGAAATTGAAGTTCAAATAATCTTTTCGCATCCTCTTTAATATCAATTTGATTAAATCAAAGTTAATATAAAATATATATGTTTGAAGTGCTACAATTTTTGAGATAGATAATTGATTGGCTATAATATTTTTAGATGTAATCGTGTAATTACTTTTAAACAAGTAGTTAAATATCAAATTCTTCAAATGGTCAATCATACGATGGTCAAAAATACTACGCACATATTCGCCATTTCATGCTTTTACAATTGCTTGAGATAGTACAATTTTCTTTTAAATTTAAATTTGACATTTTATTGCGCGTTTCATTTTCAAGATGATTGGATTATAATAAACAGCGATATTGAAAATTTGTCTTCAAGCATTCTTAAGATTCTTGCCTTTCGCGGGAATAGGGTGTTTTGTTTTCGCCATAAAGATATCTTAAGTAAACACTTAACACTTTCTTCTTCAACATTCATACACTCATTCATATCCCTCAAACTCCGCATATCTTAAAAACCTCATCTTTGTCATTTGTAGTTGTTTTGGTAACTCAAAAGGCGATACCTTTTCTTTGAATTTAAAATTTCAACTTACAATGTCAATTTCAAATGATCCTTAGTTAAATGAAATAAATAGAAGATTTGGTCTACCTTTATTTTTTATCTAGGCAAATTTCTTTAAGTAATAACACAAATTTTACTGTATAATCATTAATTTATTAAAATAGATTTGAAGTCGCATTTCATCAAATAATCTATTTCGATATGTTCATTGTTTCCTTTGGAATGTTCTGAAATCATATAAAATAAATTAATAGCTTCATTTTATTAAATTTGTTCCAATTATTAGATGCAATTTTAAAGTCAAGTCTGCTAGAACATTGCATATTGAAAAAGCTTAAACTATAATATTTCATTTATCTTATTGGTACTGACGTTAGAATCTTCGTAAGCAAAGATGATTCCATCACAATTTGGTTGATTCGAATATCTTCTTGCGGGTATTAATCTTCTAACAAACGGTGCCAACAACTGCTTGTCCAAATCTCTTGGATCTTGAGGTTTCAGTACAAAACTGACAAACAATGCTATGGACATTGATACCATACATCCAATTAAAGTATACCAAAGGTAAGATAATCGATACAACATAAAAGACTCACTAAAATTGATAATAAAAACATATCTGTAATATATAATTTAAAGAGGTTGTTACTCGTGTCTTTAATGGAACGTTACGAAAACAGTTGTTATTGCTCTTACTCGGTATGCATTATTTCCGTTGTATTTATGCTTGGATCAAATCTGATATTCAAGAATTTGGGCATTTTTGGTGTAAATTGATAGTGGCAACCATTCGTGTCTACGGGCTTTTCAGGAAAAAACAAATCTCCCGCAACAATAGCTGCTTGTGCTTTCAAGCATAGCCATGACATAAAAACTAAGCCAGAGATTCCACCAACTAAAGCGCCCTAAAACAACTTCTTTCGCAAATATTCGAATCAACAGATTTTATACCTTAGCGTGAACCCAAGGCAGTAAAAGACCCATTGTGAACAAACTCAATGCCGGCCCTGCAGCAATCGCTCCAACACTCATTGAAAGCTTAAAATATAAATAGGTCACGCGCAATTAATCAATTGAAAAGATAATATTGTACTTGTAGAACTGCTCCAAGTTTCTCTACCACGTAAACTAAAGCCACAAAGAGGCTTCCAAAAATTACAACAGTTGACTTCATTAGAATATACGTTTGCTTTTCAGTTAATTTCTTTTTGAAAAATGTCTTATAAAAATCCTCCAATACAACAGCTGCCATTGAATTTAATCCGGTTGATAGTGAACTACAAATGATTTAAATAAACACATATTATGTTGTCCAAATGTTTGGAAGACTATGTAAAAAGATACCTCAAAGCCGCGCTAAAAATTCCAGCCACAAATAATCCTGGAAGACCTGGATAATCTCCCAGGACTTCCATTACCAGTAATGGTAGTAGTTGATCTTTTTCTCTTGCTAGCTGCAATTTTAATGTATTTAATTTTTGTATGTATTTTTAGGAAATGCAGATTTATACTTTACCGTTGTAGTTAAAGGATCACACTTGTAATATGTTGCATAGATCACCATTCCACAATAAGAACAAAGCATGGTCACGAAAATAACTCCAAATACAAAGAACCACAAAGCTCTGAACAATTAATAGAAAAATAGATGTTATTATATTAAAAACACCTCACCCAAGGTAATATAGAATACCTCATTGTATAAGTTACACTTTGATAGAAATACGCTTACCTTCTTGCTGTTTTAAAGTCTGGCAACGATAAATATCTTTGTATCATATTTTGGTTAATAGCGCTGGATTGAAGCCAATACAATACTCCTCCAACGACCAAAGACCACACGGTATGACGTGATAATGGATTTAGGTCGAAACTATACAAAAAGAAGATCGATCAAATGAAGAGCTTGAATGGAAGACCTCAAAGAAATCATTGCAAGACTAGATTTGTGCAGTATAAAAATTAAAATTGATCTATTATGCGCCCAAATATCCTAATAAATTTAAAAAACGATATTTCGTACACGAGTATTTGCAAATATAAAATTTGGATTTTTTTAAGTCGATTGTAGAGAAGAGATATTTAAAATTTGAGACTTCAATTCACATTTAAGAATCGATTTGGTAAAAAGTTGCGTAATCTTTTATTATTTCACATTTTAATTTGATAAAATGAATGATTGGCTGCTTGAATGATTGAATTACTTGGGTGCTTCGATTCTTCCGCTCTTCCAATTTCGTTCCCACACAGCAGAAGCGCCCCCAGCGTCAAAAGTGCCCTTAATTATCACTAAAATAATAGCTCCAATCATTACTATGGTTTGTATAACATCCGTCCAAACGACTGCTTTGATTCCACCCTTAAATTTGAAAAACTCGATGATTAAAATGATTTCGATAAAATGCCACAATATTTTACCACAGACGTGTAGAAGATGCATATGACACAAACGAGGGGAGTAATTAAGTGGACATTTACTCCTGTTACTAAACATTGAATTAAGTTCATTATTTGATATATTTAACTACATTTTGGACATGTTTAATTTGGATATTACCTTGATTAAAAGCTAAGGCTGGAACGTAGATTACTACTGGTAACCACACCAACTAAAATTAAAATTTCCAAATATTTTTTGAAAGAAATGTCGCTAACGAACATACCATACCAATTGTGAACAATAACGATCCGAATATTCTAATTTTCTTGTCAAATCTTCGTTCCAAGTACTAGTAAATATTCGGCGACATTAATACTTTATAAAAATATATAAAAATCTTACCTCATATGTTGATGTAACTTGCAAATCGTGAAAAACTGGAAGATATATTTTCTCGACCAATATTGCCATTAATATAATTGCTCCGGCTATGTAAATGTACTGAATCCCATAGACGTAGATTTCCGTTGGAATTCCCAGTAAAGAAATGCCACTGATAAATCTTCAACGAAGAAATGGTAATAAAAATACAATCGCACATCAAAATCGAACAAAAACAATTGATCGTGATCAATTTTCTTCTTACGTCGCAATTAGGCTCATCGATACAGGAAACATGGGCATTGTTCTGCCACCAACCAAATAATCCTGTGAACTGGATGCGGCACGCACGAATCCGAAGTACAAGCCTACGGCCACGCAAATCAATAGCATAAATATGAAGACCAAGTAATCGGGCCAGCCGAACTTTTGCATTGCTGCACCAACATCCGCTACCGTCATCCCAAAAACGACCTTATGGCCCTGATCGGCGTCCGTCAGGGCACCAGTCGATAATAAGTCGGACATGCTGAAGATTTTGTAAAAAAAAATTATACTTCATTTACTTTGTTAAAAATTATCACTACGGTGTTAAATAATAGTATAGAATACTGTAATTTAAAACATTAAGTAGCTAAGATACTAAAGTATATATAGGACAAATACGTAGGCCAATTGAAATGAGATTTAAGGAGCATTTAGCGCATTTTAGATTAAATAAAAGTGCTGTACCCGAGCATATATTTGACTAACTCAGGTCATCCCATCATCAAATTAGTTCACTTAAATTAGTTAAAAGTGTTGAATTATTCCGAGTTAAATGCTTATGAAAGTTTATACATGCATAAATCTAAGTACAGGAAGTGTATGAAGTACTTCAGAAGACAGAAGTAGATCAATTCTTCTGAAGGTAGTACTTCTTTCTGCTGAAGTACTTCATGTTGACTTATTTATTTAATAGTATATCAATCACGACTCGTGACAAAGGTATTTTGTTTAGTTGTTATCTTGTGCTACTGAAGATGGGGGCATAGCCTTCGAAATGCGCATATAGCTACTTAATGCTACGGTATTTGGGTGATATTATATACTTTCATTTACTATATCTGTTGAAATTTCAATTCAATTTTTAGAACTCGACTCCATCGTGCATAATATTTTGTAAAAAAAGAACAATTTTCAATGGTTTTCGGGATTGGGAACAAACATTAATTATTTCTAGAAATAAAAGTCTTAATAAAAATGAAATATCAGCATTCTGCCTTCAATTGAAGCGCATTTATTTTGCTTCGACTTACTTTTTGATTATAATTCGCAGATTGTTAGATTGTTCTCCAAAACACTTTTAAGGCGGGAATTTGATAAATCAATTTGAGAACCAGCATCGAATTAAACCGTATAAGTGATGTGAAAAATATAAGTTCCAAATTCAGCAAGGGCAAATGAGTTACGGACCTTTTCAACAGCACGTTTCAATTTTCTCACTTTGAATTTCACAACAGTTTCATGATTGTTAGACATTTGATATGGTAAAACGGTAAATTGATGTCGATTATACAAATCGTCGATTATACAGCCTATTATTATTGTTACTCTTGTATTTACGAATTTGTTATTCTACGTGTTGATATTAGGTACATCAGAATTACAAGTCGTATAGCGATATTTGTACGAGATGTCCCTAATTCGATATATATTATTCATTGCTGCACAGGTCCGGTATTTTGTCAATGCTTTTTTTCTATGTAGGTGCGCCATTAAGTGCCATTAAGTACATACCTTCTGGTTTGAATCCTCCACCATGCGGAAGATGAAAATCTTCTTTATAATATCTATTTCTATACAAAATACAACAAATACAAATACAAAATTAACATTTCTCACTTAACAGGTTTATGATTAGATAAACTCAGCGTAGGAATAGTTTTTGATTTAATTTAGCGTTAAGGTTTTTAACTGCTAATGCCAGGCCTGATATTTACGGGTATTTTATAACAGCGGTTAATGCGGATATTGCGATATGAGTCCAATTTAAAGGCACACTCGTTTGAAAAGTGGTTAAATTCATTTTAGAGATCATCCATGAAGTATAATGCAATTTTTATTTTTATTACGTCTGCAGCAATTGTCTGGAAAATTGCCCTACTATTTTAAAACTATTTCAAAAATTGTGCCAGAAAATTATTATGTAATATACTGTGTAAATTCTGCAATATGAAATTTTTACAAAATACTCAAAGATTCTTATTATTATTATTATTATTATAGTATGGAATATCACCCAAATACAAATTTTATTAATAATTTGCGTTGTGGTTACCAAACGAATTGCATTTATTATTATGTTTTCGATTTTAATAATATTTTAGTTTCAATATTTATAGAAAATATTTAATTTGTTCTGGATATGGCTTTCGGTTTTGCCATTCAGTTTCATTTAAAGTATTTATGGAAAATATAAAGGTGAACCTACCATTTTTTAAAATTAGATATTGAAAATAAAATGCGCAATTTGGTTTAAGAGGATCTCCCTTTGTAAACGCAAGTTTTAAAAATATGCATTGCGTTTTTTTGGAAAACTTTTTGGACGTGCTTCTGATTAGGTCAGATTCTGACCAATTGAAATCCTTTGAGAAATGATTGTATGAAATTTATATACAGATTAGGTGCAGAGTAAAAAGATAAAACAAGTTCACCATCTATTAATCCAATGGCTCATATAATCCTACAGCAATATCATCATTGTGAAAGCAATATCTGTTCAACATTATTGATAATCATGCGAGTTATTAAATAGATAAGTTATCTCTGATTATTAGCTACGTAAATTTGTAATAGATTGGGTGCATTTTCCGATTACCTTTACTTGGAACTTTCGAAACTAGAAAGTTATAAAGAATTTCGTTACAAAAAAAAAATGGAAGCTTTGTTTTGCTTGTAAACGATTAATAAATAGAATTCAGGAAACTACGATGGGTTGGAAACACTTCAAAACATTTGTGGGAGTGTTGAATCTTTTGGAGGAGGTAAGCATATTAAAAAAGTTTTACTTGGGTCATTGGAACTACCATATTCATTGGATAAAAGCAGAACAATCGTGTTTTGGTATTAATTCTGCTATCTTCAGATATTATTCTTCTCTATTTCGGAAATAGTTTGCAATCTTTGAAACAAAAAAAACATATTTTTTTCTTAATCACTATTTATTATCATATCGAAATCGCATGACGGTGTATAACAATTTCCTTAACGTTCCAAAACGTTTCTACTCATATAAAAGTGTTTATTGTCGTGAATCTCCTTCTTAAAACATCAACCTCCTTTTGAAGAAGGTAAATTCATTTTGTATTTTGGTAACTTTTCCCTATACTAACCATCTTCTATTGTAGCTCTTAAATACCATATCCTTCAGTGTGGTTATCTCAGTGCGTGGTATTAATGATTGGAAAGTGGATTCGTACCTCTTCATTACAGCGACAGCGTTCTGCATGACATTGGGCTTCCTCCTCGTGTATGTCTTCTGCGATATATACACGGAAACATTGAGGATCGTTCGAATTGTGCACATCGTTTGTACTATCATCATAATATTGTTTTATATTTTAATGGCATCGTTGCTCATCGATGGCATTTCGATGCAGATATTTGCTGGGACGAATCTTATTTTGCGCCCAAAGGAATATATTTCTGGAGGCGTAAGTATCATTCTTAAAAAAGAGGACAAAGCTGAGTTTTAACTCGGATAATAGGCAAATGAACTTGTATAGTGTTCTCAGAATGCGAACTCAGGTCAGGTCAGGTCAGTTCAGGTCATGTCAGGTCAGGTCAGGTCAGGTCAGGTCAGGTCAGGTCAGGTTCGAATTGTGCATATCGTTTGTACTATCATCATAATATTGTTTTATATTTTAATGGCATCGTTGCTCATCGATGGCATTTCGATGCAGATATTTGCTGGGACGAATCTTATTTTGCGCCCAGTTAGTTAAAGAGTCCGCAATCCTAAAGATTGGTTGGAAACAGCACGCCATGCCGATCTATCCTGAGCTAATCCCTTCATCTCCCTATAGCTATTCATCTCAACGTCTTCAACTATCTGACTCACATACTCCAATCTAGGCCTACCTACCCCTCTCTTTCCCTCCACTCTACCTTCTATGATCAATTGCATAATCCCCCCATGCCTAAGAATATGCCCTACTAATCTGTCTCTCCTACGCTGTAACACTCTCCAAATACTTCTCTTCTCCCCTACTAACTCTAGTACAGCTTCTTTTGCTACTTTATCTTCCCAACCAATCCTCATCATCCTCCTATAACACCACATTTCAAGTGCTTCTAATCTACGCTTCTCTTCCTTTCCTATAGTCCACGCCTCACACCCGTACAGTGCTACACTCCAAACATATACCTTCAGTAATCTTTTTCTAATACCCAAGTCAATATTTGATCTTAAAATCTGTTCTTTTTCTACGAATGCCTTCCTACCCTGTGCTATCCTACACTTTATATCTACCTTGCTTCGATTATCTTTTGTGATTCTACTGCCTAAATAACAAAAATCTGACACTTCTTCGATTCTATTATCTCCTATTGTGATCCTCATTTTTCTACTGCATTCCTTTTTGTCACACCTCATCACTTTAGTTTTACCTATATTTATTTTCATGTTAAAATCCCTAGTCAATACTGCCTGCATACCATTCAATACCCTTTCTAAATTCTTTTCGCTTTCTTCCAATATAGCTATATCGTCGGCGAATCTCAGCATATATATTTTCTCTCCCTGTACATTCACACCTACACTATACTCTTCTTTTACTTTGTTTATTGCATCTTCTATATATAGATTAAATAATAACGGTGAGAGTGTACATCCTTGCCGGACTCCCTTCCCTATTTTTGCTACCTCTTCTTCCCCCTCAATTCTAACTCAGGCAGTTTGGTGTTTATATAAATTAAAAATTATTCTCCTATCCTTATAATCTATACCCGTTTCTTTTAAAATTCTAAACATTATGTCCCAATCTACATTATCAAATGCCTTTTCTAAATCTACAAAAGCTATGCAAGTTACCTTTCCTACCCTCTTTCTTTTTTCTACTACCGTTCTTAGTGCTAGAATATTTTTTAAAATATATTCTTTGCGCCCAAAGGAATATATTTCTGGAGGCGTAAGTATCATTCTTAAAAGAGGACAAAGTTAATTTTTAACTCGGATAATAGGCAAATGAACTTGTATAGTGTTCTCAGAATGCGAACTCAGGTCAGGTCAGGTCAGGTCAGGTTCGAATTGTGCATATCGTTTGTACTATCATCATAATATTGTTTTATATTTTAATGGCATCGTTGCTCATCGATGGCATTTCGATGCAGATATTTGCTGGGACGAATCTAATTTTGCGCCCAAAGGAATATATTTCTGGAGGCGTAAGTATCATTCTTAAAAAAGAGGACAAAGTTAATTTTTAACTCGGATAATAGGCAAATGAACTTGTATAGTGTTCTCAGAATGCGAACTCAGGTCAGGTCAGGTCAGTTCAGGTCACGTCAGGTCAGATTAAGTCAGGTCAGGTTAGGTCAGGTACTATCAACAAAATTGTATCAAATATAAAACCTAATCCGACGTCACTAGCCACAAAAATGTACCCAAATGTCGATTGCACTAACTGAAGCTTAATTACCTTTCTATGCAACGTTTTTTTCTTCAGATTATTGGTTTAATGGCGACATTGTTATATATAGTCGAACTTATTTATCATGGACGTCAAATGTGCAAACCTGGATCGTACGTTTTGAATCTTGAATAAATTATGTAATTTATAATTCTAATAATAATATTGTGATATCAAATACCCAGTAGATATTAAGAAGAAATATTTTGTATTTTATTTTATTTTATAAGGTTTCCATACAATACTTAATTGTTAATTATTAAATGCCCTCAATAATACTTCTTTCATTTTGACTAAATGATAAGAGTGGTGTATTTAATCTTAAATTTTGAGTTGTGTATTTTATTAATTACATAATTGTCAGGTCATTTTGGGAATATAGTTCATTAATACTGAATAGGGAAAATTGAAGACGCTGTTTCATTATAAAATAATTTTCGTTTTTTAGTGTTCTTGCTGAAGACACTCCTGTAAAGTACTTAAAATGTATAGTCTATCCTGGAAATCAACATTAATTATAAGTGCGATATGTTATTAATTTTAAAATTCTTAGAATTCTTACATTTTATATCTAATTGTTATATCTAATCCTTAAAATCCTTATATCATAATTTTATGGATTTCCACAGATATTGAGTACATGGAATATTGAATTAGACATTTTAATAATTCTACAAATATGCTATTTGACTCATATATTTTCTTATGAACAATCACTACGATTATACAGTGCGATTCTACATTTTTAATATCTAGCACGGTATAAAATTTATTACCGTAGATATTTGCAATATATTTTTAAATAAATTATTCAATTCGAATTAAAATTATGCAAATTATGTATTATATAATCAACTGTTGTTTAATCCCTAAAAATTGAACAATTTGACGTATATTAAAATTCACATTCATATTTGAAAATATTCTCAGCGATACTTTTCATTTCAACATATTCTTATATTATTTTCACTATTTTTTTATGTGGCTTTCGAAAGGATATATTATTGCTGATTCACTCAGTATATACTTTCAGAGTAAATTCCGCCAAAGTACAAATTCTATTTGCCTGTAATTCTATTTTAAACAAAAATCTTATTATCTTTGTACTCACACAAAATAAGATAGATAAGATATTGAAAATATGAGTACAATTAGGAATAGACATCTTAATGTACTAATATTTAAGTCCTGCTTAAAAAATTGTAGTACATTTGAAATTTAAAGTCGAACGACATACGTTAATTAATTCGCGTACTTTATAATTAATTTTTCTTCGATTGTTATCACAAAGTGTAAAAAATCAAAAATGGGTGTTGAATACTTACGCAGTGGCGCTGGCATCCTAAATATCCTTGAAGAAGTATGTATTAATGATTAAAAAATTCATTTCTTCTTTATTTTAAATTATTGTAAAATTTGATTCTACAATGTCGCTTGTTTCTCTAATTAAAGCATAATTATTTGTTGATAATCTTTCATTATTTGTGAAAAATGTTATAAGTTAAATACATCCTCTTATTGAAGCTTTTCTCTGAGAAATTTCAATATATTTGATCATTTTGTTTGTACAAATTCTGTGATTTAATGGCGTCATATTGTCAATAATAAAATTATTAATTTTGGATTTCATGGTGCGTTTGTTTCTAATCTAATAAACGTATTTTGCGCTGGTTTTAACTGAATTCGTCATTCGTATATGAAAATAGATATGTTATTTAAATATTTGTAGCAGTATAAATGAATTGACTTAAGTTTTTCATAAATTCCTTAATGAACTAATAATTACAGCATGGGAAATTTGTTTATAAATTAATTACGCGACAAAAAATTATTTCATACCAAATTTATTGTTCTACATCTTTATTCATTGTTCAAAGCTATTTTTTGATGCGTGGTATTGCTTTTTCTTTTCCGTAGCAAAGTATAATTTAATTAGATTACCATTAATTAGATAATTCAAAATCAACGTTAGTGTTTTTTAACGTGCGCTTATGCAACGCATTGACAAACATTTCGATTTCCAAATTAGTCATTAATTTGACTGTTAACGAAATATTAAAGCCACTGAATATTTCTTTAAACGATTAGAATCTTCGATTGATTCTCATCCTTTATTTCGAAAAAGAACATTTCAAGTTCAAATCAAATGCGTAAACGATTACATTTCTTTTGCAGGTCTTTAACTTGATCGGTTTCTGCTTGATCGCAGCCTCCAACTGGAAAACAGATGCAGGTGATGCTTTCATGGCCTGCGCCATCATCGGATTCATTATCACCGGAATTTTGATAACTCTGCAGGTATTTAACGTCCATGAGCGCATCCATATGAACTGGTCCTTGCTTCAAATTATCTATTGCGGCTGTCTAGCAATATTTTATCTTGTCGCTTCCGCTTTCGTATTCGACGTATTTAATTCTATAATTGGAGGGATTTTTGTTTCGTTCGCTCGACCTGATGAATACACCGCTGCTGGGGTGAGCATTAAGAAAAAAACGATTTGTACAATTTCTTTACCTTTATTTACCTTTATTAGAAACCTTTATTACGCTGAAAAGGAGGTCCGTCGTCGACTCGACCTGACTAATATTTTCAGATTAATATTGAAGTATTAAAAACCGTTATAATTTTATAGTATTTAAAAGAAAGTTAATGTCATTTTGCACAGCATTGACAATTCTAAATCCTAAAAATTGTTCAAATTTATAAGCCGATTATTTCATAATATAAAATGTATTCAACATTTTTTATTGACCCAAATATTGAATTTAACATTGATTGTCTTCATTAAAAAAAAAATTCTTTGTTTTAGTCGATTGGTATTATCGCAACAGTGCTATATATTATTGAGGGCGTTTACAGGATCGTATTGAAAGTTTAAAGAAATGGAAACAACTCTTCCAGTCTCAAATAATATCAACCCAACATTCTATTCATCATCAAACTCTTCACTTATCATTAACTATATTTGTAATTGTTCTGAAATACATGTATATGGAAAATATCTATATTAAAACCAAAAGACCATAAAAGTATTATTACACAAGTGCAAGTAATTTATATTTTTTGAAAGTTTTACATCTTTACAAACTTAATTTAAAAACCTTTTAATAAAGCGAATGTATACAAAATATACACACAGAATTTGTAATATAATCTAAGTAAGATTTTTCAATGTTCAATTATTTTTACTATCTATTTCAAGTATTTGTGGCAGCAGACGTTGCAAAATTGATAAGTACTTATCAAAACTTTAGTGAATTATTAAGTTTAGTTTAATAATACAATTCGATGGAACCTTAAAGTTCTCCATCAACTTTATTGGAATATAAAAAATTGCAAGAAATTCTAATCCTTTTAGAACATACTTTTTTGAAGCACTGCTACTTTTGAGACATGCATTAAATTTTTAAGAAGGTGAATGCACAGCCTTTTCTGCACAACTATGAAAAATCGCGCTGTTAAGTTTTCATTGCAATATTAAATTAAAAAAAAAACACTCCCTTCCAAGTAGTTTCCACCATCAAATTTTGACAAAGCAAATTTGATACATATCTTTGTTTAAAATTAAGATAACATTTTCTGCGAACCTTAAAAAATGGCATTTTTACGTTGTGATTGGTTGATTGATACCTGCCTTTAGATAAAGAAATATTTACCGTAAAAACCGTATCGCTTCTTTATCATTGTATCAATATATAGATAAGAATCGTGAACTCATTCTAACGGCTCTGCCATACGTAGAAACACTTTTCATTAGCACAATTGCAATACTAAATACTTTTTAGATAAACTATTTACCATGTCTCATTTTTAATTCAAGTGATCTGTTTTATATTAATTAAGTTGTGGGTAATTTTGTTGTATTTTAGGACACGTAGTTTATAAATATGGCCAATGGATATCTCTTCACACTGCCAGGAATATTAAAAATTATCGAGGAGGTATGTATAGGTTCGAGTTCTTAAATCAAACATAATCGAATAAAAAAAAGAATCAAAATTCATCCGTTTTTTTAAATCTATCGTTATTTGAAAATTTGTAATATTCCTAAAAATATTTATATTCATGATGTATAATTTTTATATTAATTAGAGTCATCTCAAGTAGTTTTGAGAAATGTGTTGAAAAAATCTACTCAATGGTTATCAACCCTCATCTCCTGAATGCGCGTTGTTAAAAGAAATTAACACCGTGCTACTATATCTTTGTAAATTCCACTTTTTTCTAATGAAACATAATCAAAATCGACTTTATCTACTAATCGAAGCCCTCTTCTGACCATATGGAAAAAAACATTATTCGAAAGTGTGGAGGTTTTTCTAGTGTCAAAGTTTACATTTTGTGAAACTTCTAACATAAAGGTTTTACGTGCACCAATGTTTTAAACCTACACGAAGAAGAAAATCGAACCTGAAATGATGGAGTTAAATTGTTTTCTTTTGTAAAATAAGAACGTTCCAATTCAATTCTATAGAATTCCAGACATTATTGAATACATCATAACTTTCTTCGTTTATTGTAGTTATTCAACGCCATTGCCTTTATTTGTGTGGCGGCGGAGACTTCTGGGTCCGCACCACGTGGTGATGCATTTCTTGTAGCGTCCGTGGGTGCATTCTTGATCACTGGTATACTTCTCATCATTCGGATTTTGAACCTTGACGAACGCATCCCCGTCATACCATGGGGTAAAGTAGAAATGGGCTACGCGGCCGTTTGGGCCTTATTCTACCTTATCACAGCTGCACTCGTGATTGACGGTGGCAATGACACGTACATCGCTGGAGGGGTAAGTACAGTGAACGAAATTATTCGTATTGGGGTTGCTTCGAAATATTCTCATATTTAAACTGAATATTAACCGTTTACAATATATATTTTGTTATTTAACAACAATAATCTATTTCAGATAGACTAGTCCTGCACCCTATGTCTTTTCTATCGCCCTGCCTTACTATTACTATTTCCATAATACAGCAAAACTAAGTTTATGCGCAATTTGGTAAATTTTTCTAAGCTGAAATCACGGAATGTTATTTTTCGCAACATGTCTTCATTTGTCACTTTATTTGCCCACTCAATGCATTTTGAAATTGTCTTAAACTTGAATTGAATTAAATTAAGGAGAATATTTTAACTATTCTTCTAATCAAATGCTAGTAATTTTATAGAAACACAAACCGATTTACATTGAAGTTGTTTTATGCTCGAATTTAATTTTAGAGGTGCTGCCTTCACAAAACTATTAAATATCAAATTATTCGATGACTATGACTAACTTAGAGATTATTCTAATAATATCGTCTTTGTGGAATTTGGTGACAAAACAGAAGTAAACTTTTAATATTATAAAACACCTGAAGTGTTTGTTTAGCAATGAAATATATGAAATATATACCCAAATAATTTCAATTTTTTTTATAGCATTAATCATTTGTTAATTGCGATGACTAACAGCAAGCATTTTAATTTCAGTGTTTTGGATTGTTTGCAACATTTACATATATCGTGGATGCGTATGATAAATTCAGAAACGATAATGAAGTATAAAATCAATAGTATAGTATATAATCTACATCTATACTCTATATAGATAAGTGAACTATCTTTCTGTGGATCCGTCCAATCACACCAACAAGTCATTAAGTTATTTATTTAAATATTTCCCCAAACCGACAAAATTTAAAATACAATAATGTGCGTCACTTATTTACTAGCAATAATTAAAATTTAAATGAGCTCTGTTACCAACGTTTTATATATTTAGAACTTTAAGATTCTTTTTAGAAATTTCTATTATTCTTTTGTTGAATAAAATTTTATGTAAATATATATTCTTCTTAACTGGAGAACATTTTTGTCGCTCACATTATCATTAATCATTGCAGTTTGTTTATTCGTCTTTCCTTATGGATATCTTTTATAACAGATTGCATCTGCTCTTATAAATACGTTTGTTGATAAATATAATCCGCGTAAAAATTAAAACATATTGTACTTTTCAGCATTAAAATCTTAAATTTTATCTAAAGTACTATGTATTGTTCAATAGTCATTTTAGGTTGTAACATTTTTTAAACTTTGACCAAAAAATCATTCGACGAAAAATTGAATTTTTTTATACGGGTACCCCTTTGCACTATTTTCGACGATTGTTTCAATTTTTTTAAAGAGAAGTCAGACAACAATATTAGTTAAAGAGTCCGCAATCCTAAAGATTGGTTGGAAACAGCACGCCATGCCGATCTATCCTGAGCTAATCCCTTCATCTCCCTATAGCTATTCATCTCAACGTCTTCAACTATCTGACTCACATACTCCAATTTAGGCCTACCTACCCCTCTCTTTCCCTCCACTCTACCTTCTATGATCAATTGCATAATCCCCCCATGCCTAAGAATATGCCCTACTAATCTGTCTCTCCTACGCTGTAACACTCTCCAGATACTTCTCTTCTCCCCTACTAACTCTAGTACTTATAGCCATTTTGCATTGTTTTGGGCAGCATTTCTTAAACTTTGACTAAAATCGTCAAAAAAATCGGAATATTTCAAAGGTATATATACACGACTTTTTCACTTTTTTCGACGAAAATTTCAACTTTTTCCGTTTCAACCGGAAATCAGTAAAATATAGTTTTAAGACGATTTATAGCCATTTTGCATTGTTTTGGCCAGCACTTGTTAAAGTTTGACCAAAATCGCCAAAAAATCGGAATATTTCAAAGGTATATATACACGACTTTTTCACTTTTTTGGACGAAAATTTGAACTTTTTCCGTTTGAACCGGAAATCAGTAAAATATAGTTTTAAGACGATTTATAGCCATTTTGCATTGTTTTGGCCAGCACTTGTTAAACTTTGACCAAAATCGTCAAAAAATCGGATTATTTCAAAGGTATATATACACGACTTTTTCACTTTTTTCGACGAAAATTTCAACTTTTTCCGTTTCAACCGGAAATCAGTAAAATATAGTTTTAAGACGATTTATAGCCATTTTGCATTGTTTTGGGCAGCACTTGTTAAACTTTGACCAAAATCGCCAAAAATTCGGAATATTTCAAAGGTATATATACACGACTTTTTCACTTTTTTCGACGAAAATTTCAACTTTTTCCGTTTCAACCGGAAATCAGTAAAATATAGTTTTAAGACGATTTATAGCCATTTTGCATTGTTTTGGGCAGCACTTGTTAAACTTTGACCAAAATCGCCAAAAAATCGGAATATTTCAAAGGTATATATACACGACTTTTTCACTTTTTTCGACGAAAATTTCAACTTTTTCCGTTTCAACCGGAAATCAGTAAAATATAGTTTTAAGACGATTTATAGCCATTTTGCATTGTTTTGGCCAGCACTTGTTAAAGTTTGACCAAAATCGCCAAAAAATCGGAATATTTCAAAGGTATATATACACGACTTTTTCACTTTTTTGGACGAAAATTTGAACTTTTTCCGTTTGAACCGGAAATCAGTAAAATATAGTTTTAAGACGATTTATAGCCATTTTGCATTGTTTTGGGCAGCACTTGTTAAACTTTGACCAAAATCGCCAAAAAATCGGAATATTTCAAAGGTATATATACACGACTTTTTCACTTTTTTCGACGAAAATTTCAACTTTTTCCGTTTCAACCGGAAATCAGTAAAATATAGTTTTAAGACGATTTATAGCCATTTTGCATTGTTTTGGCCAGCACTTGTTAAAGTTTGACCAAAATCGCCAAAAAATCGGAATATTTCAAAGGTATATATACACGACTTTTTCACTTTTTTGGACGAAAATTTGAACTTTTTCCGTTTGAACCGGAAATCAGTAAAATATAGTTTTAAGACGATTTATAGCCATTTTGCATTGTTTTGGCCAGCACTTGTTAAACTTTGACCAAAATCGTCAAAAAATCGGATTATTTCAAAGGTATATATACACGACTTTTTCACTTTTTTCGACGAAAATTTCAACTTTTTCCGTTTCAACCGGAAATCAGTAAAATATAGTTTTAAGACGATTTATAGCCATTTTGCATTGTTTTGGGCAGCACTTGTTAAACTTTGACCAAAATCGCCAAAAAATCGGAATATTTCAAAGGTATATATACACGACTTTTTCACTTTTTTCGACGAAAAGTTCAACTTTTTCCGTTTGAACCGGAAATCAGTAAAATATAGTTTTAAGACGATTTATAGCCATTTTGCATTGTTTTGGGCAGCACTTGTTAAACTTTGACCAAAATCGCCAAAAAATCGGAATATTTCAAAGGTATATATACACGACTTTTTCACTTTTTTCGACGAAAATTTGAACTTTTTCCGTTTGAACCGGAAATCAGTAAAATATAGTTTTAAGACGATTTATAGCCATTTTGCATTGTTTTGGGCAGCACTTGTTAAACTTTGACCAAAATCGCCAAAAAATCGGAATATTTCAAAGGTATATATACACGACTTTTTCACTTTTTTCGACGAAAATTTCAACTTTTTCCGTTTCAACCGGAAATCAGTAAAATATAGTTTTAAGACGATTTATAGCCATTTTGCATTGTTTTGGCCAGCACTTGTTAAAGTTTGACCAAAATCGCCAAAAAATCGGAATATTTCAAAGGTATATATACACGACTTTTTCACTTTTTTGGACGAAAATTTGAACTTTTTCCGTTTGAACCGGAAATCAGTAAAATATAGTTTTAAGACGATTTATAGCCATTTTGCATTGTTTTGGGCAGCACTTGTTAAACTTTGACCAAAATCGTCAAAAAATCGGATTATTTCAAAGGTATATATACACGACTTTTTCACTTTTTTCGACGAAAATTTCAACTTTTTCCGTTTCAACCGGAAATCAGTAAAATATAGTTTTAAGACGATTTATAGCCATTTTGCATTGTTTTGGCCAGCACTTGTTAAAGTTTGACCAAAATCGCCAAAAAATCGGAATATTTCAAAGGTATATATACACGACTTTTTCACTTTTTTGGACGAAAATTTGAACTTTTTCCGTTTGAACCGGAAATCAGTAAAATATAGTTTTAAGACGATTTATAGCCATTTTGCATTGTTTTGGGCAGCACTTGTTAAACTTTGACCAAAATCGCCAAAAAATCGGAATATTTCAAAGGTATATATACACGACTTTTTCACTTTTTTCGACGAAAATTTCAACTTTTTCCGTTTCAACCGGAAATCAGTAAAATATAGTTTTAAGACGATTTATAGCCATTTTGCATTGTTTTGGCCAGCACTTGTTAAAGTTTGACCAAAATCGCCAAAAAATCGGAATATTTCAAAGGTATATATACACGACTTTTTCACTTTTTTGGACGAAAATTTGAACTTTTTCCGTTTGAACCGGAAATCAGTAAAATATAGTTTTAAGACGATTTATAGCCATTTTGCATTGTTTTGGGCAGCACTTGTTAAACTTTGACCAAAATCGCCAAAAATTCGGAATATTTCAAAGGTATATATACACGACTTTTTCACTTTTTTCGACGAAAATTTCAACTTTTTCCGTTTCAACCGGAAATCAGTAAAATATAGTTTTAAGACGATTTATAGCCATTTTGCATTGTTTTGGGCAGCACTTGTTAAACTTTGACCAAAATCGCCAAAAAATCGGAATATTTCAAAGGTATATATACACGACTTTTTCACTTTTTTCGACGAAAATTTCAACTTTTTCCGTTTCAACCGGAAATCAGTAAAATATAGTTTTAAGACGATTTATAGCCATTTTGCATTGTTTTGGCCAGCACTTGTTAAAGTTTGACCAAAATCGCCAAAAAATCGGAATATTTCAAAGGTATATATACACGACTTTTTCACTTTTTTGGACGAAAATTTGAACTTTTTCCGTTTGAACCGGAAATCAGTAAAATATAGTTTTAAGACGATTTATAGCCATTTTGCATTGTTTTGGCCAGCACTTGTTAAACTTTGACCAAAATCGTCAAAAAATCGGATTATTTCAAAGGTATATATACACGACTTTTTCACTTTTTTCGACGAAAATTTCAACTTTTTCCGTTTCAACCGGAAATCAGTAAAATATAGTTTTAAGACGATTTATAGCCATTTTGCATTGTTTTGGGCAGCACTTGTTAAACTTTGACCAAAATCGCCAAAAAATCGGAATATTTCAAAGGTATATATACACGACTTTTTCACTTTTTTCGACGAAAAGTTCAACTTTTTCCGTTTGAACCGGAAATCAGTAAAATATAGTTTTAAGACGATTTATAGCCATTTTGCATTGTTTTGGGCAGCACTTGTTAAACTTTGACCAAAATCGCCAAAAATTCGGAATATTTCAAAGGTATATATACACGACTTTTTCACTTTTTTCGACGAAAATTTCAACTTTTTCCGTTTGAACCGGAAATCAGTAAAATATAGTTTTAAGACGATTTATAGCCATTTTGCATTGTTTTGGCCAGCACTTGTTAAACTTTGACCAAAATCGTCAAAAAATCGGAATATTTCAAAGGTATATATACACGACTTTTTCACTTTTTTCGACGAAAATTTCAACTTTTTCCGTTTCATCCGGAAATCAGTAAAATATAGTTTTAAGACGATTTATAGCCATTTTGCATTGTTTTGGGCAGCACTTGTTAAACTTTGACCAAAATCGCCAAAAATTCGGAATATTTCAAAGGTATATATACACGACTTTTTCACTTTTTTCGACGAAAATTTCAACTTTTTCCGTTTGAACCGGAAATCAGTAAAATATAGTTTTAAGACGATTTATAGGCATTTTGCATTGTTTTGGCCAGCACTTGTTAAACTTTGACCAAAATCGCCAAAAAATCGGAATATTTCAAAGGTATATATACACGACTTTTTCACTTTTTTCGACGAAAATTTCATCTTTTTCCGTTTCAACCGGAAATCAGTAAAATATAGTTTTAAGACGATTTATAGCCATTTTGCATTGTTTTGGGCAGCACTTGTTAAACTTTGACCAAAATCGCCAAAAAATCGGAATATTTCAAAGGTATATATACACGACTTTTTCACTTTTTTCGACGAAAATTTCAACTTTTTCCGTTTGAACCGGAAATCAGTAAAATATAGTTTTAAGACGATTTATAGCCATTTTGCATTGTTTTGGGCAGCACTTGTTAAACTTTGACCAAAATCGCCAAAAAATCGGAATATTTCAAAGGTATATATACACGACTTTTTCACTTTTTTCGACGAAAATTTCAACTTTTTCCGTTTGAACCGGAAATCAGTAAAATATAGTTTTAAGACGATTTATAGCCATTTTGCATTGTTTTGGCCAGCACTTGTTAAAGTTTGACCAAAATCGCCAAAAAATCGGAATATTTCAAAGGTATATATACACGACTTTTTCACTTTTTTGGACGAAAATTTGAACTTTTTCCGTTTGAACCGGAAATCAGTAAAATATAGTTTTAAGACGATTTATAGCCATTTTGCATTGTTTTGGGCAGCACTTGTTAAACTTTGACCAAAATCGCCAAAAATTCGGAATATTTCAAAGGTATATATACACGACTTTTTCACTTTTTTCGACGAAAATTTCAACTTTTTCCGTTTGAACCGGAAATCAGTAAAATATAGTTTTAAGACGATTTATAGCCATTTTGCATTGTTTTGGCCAGCACTTGTTAAACTTTGACCAAAATCGTCAAAAAATCGGAATATTTCAAAGGTATATATACACGACTTTTTCACTTTTTTCGACGAAAATTTCAACTTTTTCCGTTTCAACCGGAAATCAGTAAAATATAGTTTTAAGACGATTTATAGCCATTTTGCATTGTTTTGGGCAGCACTTGTTAAACTTTGACCAAAATCGCCAAAAATTCGGAATATTTCAAAGGTATATATACACGACTTTTTCACTTTTTTCGACGAAAATTTCAACTTTTTCCGTTTGAACCGGAAATCAGTAAAATATAGTTTTAAGACGATTTATAGGCATTTTGCATTGTTTTGGCCAGCACTTGTTAAACTTTGACCAAAATCGCCAAAAAATCGGAATATTTCAAAGGTATATATACACGACTTTTTCACTTTTTTCGACGAAAATTTCATCTTTTTCCGTTTCAACCGGAAATCAGTAAAATATAGTTTTAAGACGATTTATAGCCATTTTGCATTGTTTTGGGCAGCACTTGTTAAACTTTGACCAAAATCGCCAAAAAATCGGAATATTTCAAAGGTATATATACACGACTTTTTCACTTTTTTCGACGAAAATTTCAACTTTTTCCGTTTGAACCGGAAATCAGTAAAATATAGTTTTAAGACGATTTATAGCCATTTTGCATTGTTTTGGGCAGCACTTGTTAAACTTTGACCAAAATCGCCAAAAAATCGGAATATTTCAAAGGTATATATACACGACTTTTTCACTTTTTTCGACGAAAATTTCAACTTTTTCCGTTTGAACCGGAAATCAGTAAAATATAGTTTTAAGACGATTTATAGCCATTTTGCATTGTTTTGGCCAGCACTTGTTAAAGTTTGACCAAAATCGCCAAAAAATCGGAATATTTCAAAGGTATATATACACGACTTTTTCACTTTTTTGGACGAAAATTTGAACTTTTTCCGTTTGAACCGGAAATCAGTAAAATATAGTTTTAAGACGATTTATAGCCATTTTGCATTGTTTTGGCCAGCACTTGTTAAACTTTGACCAAAATCGCCAAAAAATCGGAATATTTCAAAGGTATATATACACGACTTTTTCACTTTTTTCGACGAAAATTTGAACTTTTTCCGTTTCAACCGGAAATCAGTAAAATATAGTTTTAAGACGATTTATAGCCATTTTGCATTGTTTTGGCCAGCACTTGTTAAACTTTGACCAAAATCGTCAAAAAATCGGATTATTTCAAAGGTATATATACACGACTTTTTCACTTTTTTCGACGAAAATTTCAACTTTTTCCGTTTGAACCGGAAATCAGTAAAATATAGTTTTAAGACGATTTATAGCCATTTTGCATTGTTTTGGGCAGCATTTCTTAAACTTTGACTAAAATCGTCAAAAAAATCGGAATATTTCAAAGGTATATATACACGACTTTTTCACTTTTTTGGACGAAAATTTGAACTTTTTCCGTTTCAACCGGAAATCAGTAAAATATAGTTTTAAGACGATTTATAGGCATTTTGCATTGTTTTGGCCAGCACTTGTTAAACTTTGACCAAAATCGTCAAAAAATCGGATTATTTCAAAGGTATATATACACGACTTTTTCACTTTTTTCGACGAAAATTTCAACTTTTTCCGTTTCAACCGGAAATCAGTAAAATATAGTTTTAAGACGATTTATAGCCATTTTGCATTGTTTTGGGCAGCACTTGTTAAACTTTGACCAAAATCGCCAAAAAATCGGAATATTTCAAAGGTATATATACACGACTTTTTCACTTTTTTCGACGAAAAGTTCAACTTTTTCCGTTTGAACCGGAAATCAGTAAAATATAGTTTTAAGACGATTTATAGCCATTTTGCATTGTTTTGGGCAGCACTTGTTAAACTTTGACCAAAATCGCCAAAAAATCGGAATATTTCAAAGGTATATATACACGACTTTTTCACTTTTTTCGACGAAAATTTCAACTTTTTCCGTTTGAACCGGAAATCAGTAAAATATAGTTTTAAGACGATTTATTATAGCCATTTTGCATTGTTTTGGGCAGCACTTGTTAAACTTTGACCAAAATCGCCAAAAAATCGGAATATTTCAAAGGTATATATACACGACTTTTTCACTTTTTTCGACGAAAATTTCAACTTTTTCCGTTTGAACCGGAAATCAGTAAAATATAGTTTTAAGACGATTTATAGCCATTTTGCATTGTTTTGGCCAGCACTTGTTAAACTGACCCAAATCGTCAAAAAATCGGAATATTTCAAAGGTTTTTCACTTTTTTTCATTTTTTTCGACGAAAATTTCAACTTTTTCCGTTTCAACCGGAAATCAGTAAAATATAGTTTTAAGACGATTTATAGCCATTTTGCATTGTTTTGGGCAGCACTTGTTAAACTTTGACCAAAATCGCCAAAAAATCGGAATATTTCAAAGGTATATATACACGACTTTTTCACTTTTTTCGACGAAAATTTCAACTTTTTCCGTTTGAACCGGAAATCAGTAAAATATAGTTTTAAGACGATTTATAGCCATTTTGCATTGTTTTGGGCAGCACTTGTTAAACTTTGACCAAAATCGCCAAAAAATCGGAATATTTCAAAGGTATATATACACGACTTTTTCACTTTTTTCGACGAAAAGTTCAACTTTTTGCGTTTGAACCGGAAATCAGTAAAATATAGTTTTAAGACGATTTATAGCCATTTTGCATTGTTTTGGGCAGCACTTGTTAAACTTTGACCAAAATCGCCAAAAAATCGGAATATTTCAAAGGTATATATACACGACTTTTTCACTTTTTTCGACGAAAATTTCAACTTTTTCCGTTTCAACCGGAAATCAGTAAAATATAGTTTTAAGACGATTTATAGCCATTTTGCATTGTTTTGGGCAGCACTTGTTAAACTTTGACCAAAATCGCCAAAAAATCGGAATATTTCAAAGGTATATATACACGACTTTTTCACTTTTTTCGACGAAAATTTCAACTTTTTCCGTTTGAACCGGAAATCAGTAAAATATAGTTTTAAGACGATTTATAGCCATTTTGCATTGTTTTGGGCAGCACTTGTTAAACTTTGACCAAAATCGCCAAAAAATCGGAATATTTCAAAGGTATATATACACGACTTTTTCACTTTTTTGGACGAAAATTTGAACTTTTTCCGTTTCAACCGGAAATCAGTAAAATATAGTTTTAAGACGATTTATAGCCATTTTGCATTGTTTTGGCCAGCACTTGTTAAACTTTGACCAAAATCGTCAAAAAATCGGATTATTTCAAAGGTATATATACACGACTTTTTCACTTTTTTCGACGAAAATTTCAACTTTTTCCGTTTCAACCGGAAATCAGTAAAATATAGTTTTAAGACGATTTATAGCCATTTTGCATTTTTTTGGGCAGCACTTGTTAAACTTTGACCAAAATCGCCAAAAAATCGGAATATTTCAAAGGTATATATACACGACTTTTTCACTTTTTTCGACTAAAAGTTCAACTTTTTCCGTTTCAACCGGAAATCAGTAAAATATAGTTTTAAGACGATTTATAGCCATTTTGCATTGTTTTGGGCAGCACTTGTTAAACTTTGACCAAAATCGCCAAAAAATCGGAATATTTCAAAGGTATATATACACGACTTTTTCACTTTTTTCGACGAAAATTTCATCTTTTTCCGTTTCAACCGGAAATCAGTAAAATATAGTTTTAAGACGATTTATAGCCATTTTGCATTGTTTTGGCCAGCACTTGTTAAAGTTTGACCAAAATCGCCAAAAAATCGGAATATTTCAAAGGTATATATACACGACTTTTTCACTTTTTTGGACGAAAATTTGAACTTTTTCCGTTTGAACCGGAAATCAGTAAAATATAGTTTTAAGACGATTTATAGCCATTTTGCATTGTTTTGGCCAGCACTTGTTAAACTTTGACCAAAATCGCCAAAAAATCGGAATATTTCAAAGGTATATATACACGACTTTTTCACTTTTTTCGACGAAAATTTCAACTTTTTCCGTTTCAACCGGAAATCAGTAAAATATAGTTTTAAGACGATTTATAGCCATTTTGCATTTTTTTGGGCAGCACTTGTTAAACTTTGACCAAAATCGCCAAAAAATCGGAATATTTCAAAGGTATATATACACGACTTTTTCACTTTTTTCGACGAAAATTTCAACTTTTTCCGTTTCAACCGGAAATCAGTAAAATATAGTTTTAAGACGATTTATAGCCATTTTGCATTGTTTTGGGCAGCACTTGTTAAACTTTGACCAAAATCGCCAAAAAATCGGAATATTTCAAAGGTATATATACACGACTTTTTCACTTTTTTCGACGAAAATTTCAACTTTTTCCGTTTGAACCGGAAATCATCAAAATATAGTTTTAAGACGATTTATAGCCATTTTGCATTGTTTTGGCCAGCACTTGTTAAAGTTTGACCAAAATCGCCAAAAAATCGGAATATTTCAAAGGTATATATACACGACTTTTTCACTTTTTTGGACGAAAATTTGAACTTTTTCCGTTTGAACCGGAAATCAGTAAAATATAGTTTTAAGACGATTTATAGCCATTTTGCATTGTTTTGGCCAGCACTTGTTAAACTTTGACCAAAATCGCCAAAAAATCGGAATATTTCAAAGGTATATATACACGACTTTTTCACTTTTTTCGACGAAAATTTGAACTTTTTCCGTTTCAACCGGAAATCAGTAAAATATAGTTTTAAGACGATTTATAGCCATTTTGCATTGTTTTGGCCAGCACTTGTTAAACTTTGACCAAAATCGCCAAAAAATCGGAATATTTCAAAGGTATATATACACGACTTTTTCACTTTTTTCGACGAAAATTTCAACTTTTTCCGTTTCAACCGGAAATCAGTAAAATATAGTTTTAAGACGATTTATAGCCATTTTGCATTGTTTTGGGCAGCACTTGTTAAACTTTGACCAAAATCGCCAAAAAATCGGAATATTTCAAAGGTATATATACACGACTTTTTCACTTTTTTCGACGAAAATTTCAACTTTTTCCGTTTGAACCGGAAATCAGTAAAATATAGTTTTAAGACGATTTATAGCCATTTTGCATTGTTTTGGGCAGCACTTGTTAAACTTTGACCAAAATCGCCAAAAAATCGGAATATTTCAAAGGTATATATACACGACTTTTTCACTTTTTTGGACGAAAATTTGAACTTTTTCCGTTTCAACCGGAAATCAGTAAAATATAGTTTTAAGACGATTTATAGCCATTTTGCATTGTTTTGGCCAGCACTTGTTAAACTTTGACCAAAATCGTCAAAAAATCGGATTATTTCAAAGGTATATATACACGACTTTTTCACTTTTTTCGACGAAAATTTCAACTTTTTCCGTTTCAACCGGAAATCAGTAAAATATAGTTTTAAGACGATTTATAGCCATTTTGCATTTTTTTGGGCAGCACTTGTTAAACTTTGACCAAAATCGCCAAAAAATCGGAATATTTCAAAGGTATATATACACGACTTTTTCACTTTTTTCGACTAAAAGTTCAACTTTTTCCGTTTCAACCGGAAATCAGTAAAATATAGTTTTAAGACGATTTATAGCCATTTTGCATTGTTTTGGGCAGCACTTGTTAAACTTTGACCAAAATCGCCAAAAAATCGGAATATTTCAAAGGTATATATACACGACTTTTTCACATTTTTCGACGAAAATTTCATCTTTTTCCGTTTCAACCGGAAATCAGTAAAATATAGTTTTAAGACGATTTATAGCCATTTTGCATTGTTTTGGCCAGCACTTGTTAAAGTTTGACCAAAATCGCCAAAAAATCGGAATATTTCAAAGGTATATATACACGACTTTTTCACTTTTTTGGACGAAAATTTGAACTTTTTCCGTTTGAACCGGAAATCAGTAAAATATAGTTTTAAGACGATTTATAGCCATTTTGCATTGTTTTGGCCAGCACTTGTTAAACTTTGACCAAAATCGCCAAAAAATCGGAATATTTCAAAGGTATATATACACGACTTTTTCACTTTTTTCGACGAAAATTTCAACTTTTTCCGTTTCAACCGGAAATCAGTAAAATATAGTTTTAAGACGATTTATAGCCATTTTGCATTTTTTTGGGCAGCACTTGTTAAACTTTGACCAAAATCGCCAAAAAATCGGAATATTTCAAAGGTATATATACACGACTTTTTCACTTTTTTCGACGAAAAGTTCAACTTTTTCCGTTTGAACCGGAAATCAGTAAAATATAGTTTTAAGACGATTTATAGCCATTTTGCATTGTTTTGGGCAGCACTTGTTAAACTTTGACCAAAATCGCCAAAAAATCGGAATATTTCAAAGGTATATATACACGACTTTTTCACTTTTTTCGACGAAAATTTCAACTTTTTCCGTTTGAACCGGAAATCAGTAAAATATAGTTTTAAGACGATTTATTATAGCCATTTTGCATTGTTTTGGCCAGCACTTGTTAAACTTTGACCAAAATCGCCAAAAAATCGGAATATTTCAAAGGTATATATACACGACTTTTTCACTTTTTTCGACGAAAATTTCAACTTTTTCCGTTTGAACCGGAAATCAGTAAAATATAGTTTTAAGACGATTTATAGCCATTTTGCATTGTTTTGGCCAGCACTTGTTAAACTGACCCAAATCGTCAAAAAATCGGAATATTTCAAAGGTTTTTCACTTTTTTTCATTTTTTTCGACGAAAATTTCAACTTTTTCCGTTTCAACCGGAAATCAGTAAAATATAGTTTTAAGACGATTTATAGCCATTTTGCATTGTTTTGGGCAGCACTTGTTAAACTTTGACCAAAATCGCCAAAAAATCGGAATATTTCAAAGGTATATATACACGACTTTTTCACTTTTTTCGACGAAAATTTCAACTTTTTCCGTTTGAACCGGAAATCAGTAAAATATAGTTTTAAGACGATTTATAGCCATTTTGCATTGTTTTGGGCAGCACTTGTTAAACTTTGACCAAAATCGCCAAAAAATCGGATTATTTCAAAGGTATATATACACGACTTTTTCACTTTTTTCGACGAAAATTTCAACTTTTTCCGTTTGAACCGGAAATCAGTAAAATATAGTTTTAAGACGATTTATAGCCATTTTGCATTGTTTTGGGCAGCACTTGTTAAACTTTGACCAAAATCGCCAAAAAATCGGAATATTTCAAAGGTATATATACACGACTTTTTCACTTTTTTGGACGAAAATTTGAACTTTTTCCGTTTCAACCGGAAATCAGTAAAATATAGTTTTAAGACGATTTATAGCCATTTTGCATTGTTTTGGCCAGCACTTGTTAAACTTTGACCAAAATCGTCAAAAAATCGGATTATTTCAAAGGTATATATACACGACTTTTTCACTTTTTTCGACGAAAATTTCAACTTTTTCCGTTTCAACCGGAAATCAGTAAAATATAGTTTTAAGACGATTTATAGCCATTTTGCATTTTTTTGGGCAGCACTTGTTAAACTTTGACCAAAATCGCCAAAAAATCGGAATATTTCAAAGGTATATATACACGACTTTTTCACTTTTTTCGACTAAAAGTTCAACTTTTTCCGTTTCAACCGGAAATCAGTAAAATATAGTTTTAAGACGATTTATAGCCATTTTGCATTGTTTTGGGCAGCACTTGTTAAACTTTGACCAAAATCGCCAAAAAATCGGAATATTTCAAAGGTATATATACACGACTTTTTCACTTTTTTCGACGAAAATTTCAACTTTTTCCGTTTCAACCGGAAATCAGTAAAATATAGTTTTAAGACGATTTATAGCCATTTTGCATTGTTTTGGGCAGCACTTGTTAAACTTTGACCAAAATCGCCAAAAAATCGGATTATTTCAAAGGTATATATACACGACTTTTTCACTTTTTTCGACGAAAATTTCATCTTTTTCCGTTTCAACCGGAAATCAGTAAAATATAGTTTTAAGACGATTTATAGCCATTTTGCATTGTTTTGGCCAGCACTTGTTAAAGTTTGACCAAAATCGCCAAAAAATCGGAATATTTCAAAGGTATATATACACGACTTTTTCACTTTTTTCGACGAAAATTTGAACTTTTTCCGTTTGAACCGGAAATCAGTAAAATATAGTTTTAAGACGATTTATAGCCATTTTGCATTGTTTTGGCCAGCACTTGTTAAACTTTGACCAAAATCGCCAAAAAATCGGAATATTTCAAAGGTATATATACACGACTTTTTCACTTTTTTCGACGAAAATTTCAACTTTTTCCGTTTCAACCGGAAATCAGTAAAATATAGTTTTAAGACGATTTATAGCCATTTTGCATTGTTTTGGGCAGCACTTGTTAAACTTTGACCAAAATCGCCAAAAAATCGGAATATTTCAAAGGTATATATACACGACTTTTTCACTTTTTTCGACGAAAAGTTCAACTTTTTCCGTTTGAACCGGAAATCAGTAAAATATAGTTTTAAGACGATTTATAGCCATTTTGCATTGTTTTGGGCAGCACTTGTTAAACTTTGACCAAAATCGCCAAAAATTCGGAATATTTCAAAGGTATATATACACGACTTTTTCACTTTTTTCGACGAAAATTTCAACTTTTTCCGTTTGAACCGGAAATCAGTAAAATATAGTTTTAAGACGATTTATAGCCATTTTGCATTGTTTTGGCCAGCACTTGTTAAACTTTGACCAAAATCGTCAAAAAATCGGAATATTTCAAAGGTATATATACACGACTTTTTCACTTTTTTCGACGAAAATTTCAACTTTTTCCGTTTCAACCGGAAATCAGTAAAATATAGTTTTAAGACGATTTATAGCCATTTTGCATTGTTTTGGGCAGCACTTGTTAAACTTTGACCAAAATCGCCAAAAATTCGGAATATTTCAAAGGTATATATACACGACTTTTTCACTTTTTTCGACGAAAATTTCAACTTTTTCCGTTTGAACCGGAAATCAGTAAAATATAGTTTTAAGACGATTTATAGGCATTTTGCATTGTTTTGGCCAGCACTTGTTAAACTTTGACCAAAATCGCCAAAAAATCGGAATATTTCAAAGGTATATATACACGACTTTTTCACTTTTTTCGACGAAAATTTCATCTTTTTCCGTTTCAACCGGAAATCAGTAAAATATAGTTTTAAGACGATTTATAGCCATTTTGCATTGTTTTGGGCAGCACTTGTTAAACTTTGACAAAAATCGCCAAAAAATCGGAATATTTCAAAGGTATATATACACGACTTTTTCACTTTTTTCGACGAAAATTTCAACTTTTTCCGTTTGAACCGGAAATCAGTAAAATATAGTTTTAAGACGATTTATAGCCATTTTGCATTGTTTTGGGCAGCACTTGTTAAACTTTGACCAAAATCGCCAAAAAATCGGAATATTTCAAAGGTATATATACACGACTTTTTCACTTTTTTCGACGAAAATTTCAACTTTTTCCGTTTGAACCGGAAATCAGTAAAATATAGTTTTAAGACGATTTATAGCCATTTTGCATTGTTTTGGCCAGCACTTGTTAAAGTTTGACCAAAATCGCCAAAAAATCGGAATATTTCAAAGGTATATATACACGACTTTTTCACTTTTTTGGACGAAAATTTGAACTTTTTCCGTTTGAACCGGAAATCAGTAAAATATAGTTTTAAGACGATTTATAGCCATTTTGCATTGTTTTGGCCAGCACTTGTTAAACTTTGACCAAAATCGCCAAAAAATCGGAATATTTCAAAGGTATATATACACGACTTTTTCACTTTTTTCGACGAAAATTTGAACTTTTTCCGTTTCAACCGGAAATCAGTAAAATATAGTTTTAAGACGATTTATAGCCATTTTGCATTGTTTTGGCCAGCACTTGTTAAACTTTGACCAAAATCGTCAAAAAATCGGATTATTTCAAAGGTATATATACACGACTTTTTCACTTTTTTCGACGAAAATTTCAACTTTTTCCGTTTGAACCGGAAATCAGTAAAATATAGTTTTAAGACGATTTATAGCCATTTTGCATTGTTTTGGGCAGCATTTCTTAAACTTTGACTAAAATCGTCAAAAAAATCGGAATATTTCAAAGGTATATATACACGACTTTTTCACTTTTTTGGACGAAAATTTGAACTTTTTCCGTTTCAACCGGAAATCAGTAAAATATAGTTTTAAGACGATTTATAGGCATTTTGCATTGTTTTGGCCAGCACTTGTTAAACTTTGACCAAAATCGTCAAAAAATCGGATTATTTCAAAGGTATATATACACGACTTTTTCACTTTTTTCGACGAAAATTTCAACTTTTTCCGTTTCAACCGGAAATCAGTAAAATATAGTTTTAAGACGATTTATAGCCATTTTGCATTGTTTTGGGCAGCACTTGTTAAACTTTGACCAAAATCGCCAAAAAATCGGAATATTTCAAAGGTATATATACACGACTTTTTCACTTTTTTCGACGAAAAGTTCAACTTTTTCCGTTTGAACCGGAAATCAGTAAAATATAGTTTTAAGACGATTTATAGCCATTTTGCATTGTTTTGGGCAGCACTTGTTAAACTTTGACCAAAATCGCCAAAAAATCGGAATATTTCAAAGGTATATATACACGACTTTTTCACTTTTTTCGACGAAAATTTCAACTTTTTCCGTTTGAACCGGAAATCAGTAAAATATAGTTTTAAGACGATTTATTATAGCCATTTTGCATTGTTTTGGCCAGCACTTGTTAAACTTTGACCAAAATCGCCAAAAAATCGGAATATTTCAAAGGTATATATACACGACTTTTTCACTTTTTTCGACGAAAATTTCAACTTTTTCCGTTTGAACCGGAAATCAGTAAAATATAGTTTTAAGACGATTTATAGCCATTTTGCATTGTTTTGGCCAGCACTTGTTAAACTGACCCAAATCGTCAAAAAATCGGAATATTTCAAAGGTTTTTCACTTTTTTTCATTTTTTTCGACGAAAATTTCAACTTTTTCCGTTTCAACCGGAAATCAGTAAAATATAGTTTTAAGACGATTTATAGCCATTTTGCATTGTTTTGGGCAGCACTTGTTAAACTTTGACCAAAATCGCCAAAAAATCGGAATATTTCAAAGGTATATATACACGACTTTTTCACTTTTTTCGACGAAAATTTCAACTTTTTCCGTTTGAACCGGAAATCAGTAAAATATAGTTTTAAGACGATTTATAGCCATTTTGCATTGTTTTGGGCAGCACTTGTTAAACTTTGACCAAAATCGCCAAAAAATCGGAATATTTCAAAGGTATATATACACGACTTTTTCACTTTTTTGGACGAAAATTTGAACTTTTTCCGTTTCAACCGGAAATCAGTAAAATATAGTTTTAAGACGATTTATAGCCATTTTGCATTGTTTTGGCCAGCACTTGTTAAACTTTGACCAAAATCGTCAAAAAATCGGATTATTTCAAAGGTATATATACACGACTTTTTCACTTTTTTCGACGAAAATTTCAACTTTTTCCGTTTCAACCGGAAATCAGTAAAATATAGTTTTAAGACGATTTATAGCCATTTTGCATTTTTTTGGGCAGCACTTGTTAAACTTTGACCAAAATCGCCAAAAAATCGGAATATTTCAAAGGTATATATACACGACTTTTTCACTTTTTTCGACTAAAAGTTCAACTTTTTCCGTTTCAACCGGAAATCAGTAAAATATAGTTTTAAGACGATTTATAGCCATTTTGCATTGTTTTGGGCAGCACTTGTTAAACTTTGACCAAAATCGCCAAAAAATCGGAATATTTCAAAGGTATATATACACGACTTTTTCACTTTTTTCGACGAAAATTTCATCTTTTTCCGTTTCAACCGGAAATCAGTAAAATATAGTTTTAAGACGATTTATAGCCATTTTGCATTGTTTTGGCCAGCACTTGTTAAACTTTGACCAAAATCGTCAAAAAATCGGATTATTTCAAAGGTATATATACACGACTTCTTCACTTTTTTCGACGAAAATTTCAACTTTTTCCGTTTCAACCGGAAATCAGTAAAATATAGTTTTAAGACGATTTATAGCCATTTTGCATTGTTTTGGGCAGCACTTGTTAAACTTTGACCAAAATCGCCAAAAAATCGGAATATTTCAAAGGTATATATACACGACTTTTTCACTTTTTTGGACGAAAATTTCAACTTTTTCCGTTTCAACCGGAAATCAGTAAAATATAGTTTTAAGACGATTTATAGCCATTTTGCATTGTTTTGGCCAGCACTTGTTAAACTTTGACCAAAATCGTCAAAAAATCGGATTATTTCAAAGGTATATATACACGACTTTTTCACTTTTTTCGACGAAAATTTCAACTTTTTCCGTTTCAACCGGAAATCAGTAAAATATAGTTTTAAGACGATTTATAGCCATTTTGCATTGTTTTGGGCAGCACTTGTTAAACTTTGACCAAAATCGCCAAAAAATCGGAATATTTCAAAGGTATATATACACGACTTTTTCACTTTTTTCGACGAAAAGTTCAACTTTTTCCGTTTCAACCGGAAATCAGTAAAATATAGTTTTAAGACGATTTATAGCCATTTTGCATTGTTTTGGGCAGCACTTGCTAAACTTTGACCAAAATCGCCAAAAAATCGGATATTTCAAAGGTATATATACACGACTTTTTCACTTTTTTCGACGAAAATTTCAACTTTTTCCGTTTGAACCGGAAATCAGTAAAATATAGTTTTAAGACGATTTATAGCCATTTTGCATTGTTTTGGGCAGCACTTGTTAAACTTTGACCAAAATCGCCAAAAAATCGGAATATTTCAAAGGTATATATACACGACTTTTTCACTTTTTTGGACGAAAATTTCAACTTTTTCCGTTTCAACCGGAAATCAGTAAAATATAGTTTTAAGACGATTTATAGCCATTTTGCATTGTTTTGGGCAGCACTTGCTAAACTTTGACCAAAATCGCCAAAAAATCGGAATATTTCAAAGGTATATATACACGACTTTTTCACTTTTTTCGACGAAAATTTCAACTTTTTCCGTTTCAACCGGAAATCAGTAAAATATAGTTTTAAGACGATTTATAGCCATTTTGCATTGTTTTGGGCAGCACTTGCTAAACTTTGACCAAAATCGCCAAAAATCGGATTATTTCAAAGGTATATATACACGACTTTTTCACTTTTTCGACGAAAATTTCAACTTTTTTCCGTTTCAACGGAAATCAGTAAAATATAGTTTTAAGACGATTTATAGCCATTTTGCTTTGTTTTGGGCAGCACTTGCTAAACTTTGACCAAAATCGCCAAAAAATCGGAATATTTCAAAGGTATATATACACGACTTTTTCACTTTTTTCGACGAAAATTTCAACTTTTCCGTTTCAACCGGAAATCAGTAAAATATAGTTTTAAGACGATTTATAGCCATTTTGCATTGTTTTGGGCAGCACTTGCTAAACTTTGACCAAAATCGCCAAAAAATCGGATTATTTCAAAGGTATATATACACGACTTTTTCACTTTTTTCGACGAAAATTTCAACTTTTTCCGTTTCAACCGGAAATCAGTAAAATATAGTTTTAAGACGATTTATAGCCATTTTGCATTGTTTTGGGCAGCACTTGCTAAACTTTGACCAAAATCGCCAAAAAATCGGAATATTTCAAAGGTATATATACACGACTTTTCACTTTTTTCGACGAAAATTTCAACTTTTTCCGTTTCAACCGGAAATCAGTAAAATATAGTTTTAAGACGATTTATAGCCATTTTGCATTGTTTTGGGCAGCACTTGTTAAACTTTGACCAAAATCGCCAAAAAATCGGAATATTTCAAAGGTATATATACACGACTTTTTCACTTTTTTGGACGAAAATTTCAACTTTTTCCGTTTCAACCGGAAATCAGTAAAATATAGTTTTAAGACGATTTATAGCCATTTTGCATTGTTTTGGGCAGCACTTGCTAAACTTTGACCAAAATCGCCAAAAAATCGGAATATTTCAAAGGTATATATACACGACTTTTTCACTTTTTTCGACGAAAATTTCAACTTTTTCCGTTTGAACCGGAAATCAGTAAAATATAGTTTTAAGACGATTTATAGCCATTTTGCATTGTTTTGGGCAGCACTTGCTAAACTTTGACCAAAATCGCCAAAAAATCGGATTATTTCAAAGGTATATATACACGACTTTTTCACTTTTTTCGACGAAAATTTCATCTTTTTCCGTTTCAACCGGAAATCAGTAAAATATAGTTTTAAGACGATTTATAGCCATTTTGCATTGTTTTGGGCAGCACTTGTTAAACTTTGACCAAAATCGCCAAAAAATCGGAATATTTCAAAGGTTATATACACGACTTTTTCACTTTTTTCGACGAAAATTTCAACTTTTTCCGTTTGAACCGGAAATCAGTAAAATATAGTTTTAAGACGATTTATAGCCATTTTGCATTGTTTTGGGCAGCACTTGTTAAACTTTGACCAAAATCGCCAAAAAATCGGAATATTTCAAAGGTATATATACACGACTTTTTCACTTTTTTGGACGAAAATTTCAACTTTTTCCGTTTCAACCGGAAATCAGTAAAATATAGTTTTAAGACGATTTATAGCCATTTTGCATTGTTTTGGGCAGCACTTGCTAAACTTTGACCAAAATCGCCAAAAAATCGGAATATTTCAAAGGTATATATACACGACTTTTTCACTTTTTTCGACGAAAATTTCAACTTTTTCCGTTTCAACCGGAAATCAGTAAAATATAGTTTTAAGACGATTTATAGCCATTTTGCATTGTTTTGGGCAGCACTTGCTAAACTTTGACCAAAATCGCCAAAAAATCGGATTATTTCAAAGGTATATATACACGACTTTTTCACTTTTTTCGACGAAAATTTCAACTTTTTCCGTTTGAACCGGAAATCAGTAAAATATAGTTTTAAGACGATTTATAGCCATTTTGCATTGTTGTGGGCAGCACTTGTTAAACTTTGAACAAAATCGCCAAAAAATCGGAATATTTCAAAGGTATATATACACGACTTTTTCACTTTTTTCGACGAAAATTTCAACTTTTTCCGTTTGAACCGGAAATCAGTAAAATATAGTTTTAAGACGATTTATAGCCATTTTGCATTGTTTTGGGCAGCACTTGTTAAACTTTGACCAAAATCGCCAAAAAATCGGAATATTTCAAAGGTATATATACACGACTTTTTCACTTTTTTCGACGAAAATTTCAACTTTTTCCGTTTGAACCGGAAATCAGTAAAATATAGTTTTAAGACGATTTATAGCCATTTTGCATTGTTTTGGGCAGCACTTGTTAAACTTTGACCAAAATCGCCAAAAAATCGGAATATTTCAAAGGTATATATACACGACTTTTTCACTTTTTTCGACGAAAATTTCAACTTTTTCCGTTTGAACCGGAAATCAGTAAAATATAGTTTTAAGACGATTTATAGCCATTTTGCATTGTTTTGGGCAGCACTTGTTAAACTTTGACCAAAATCGCCAAAAAATCGGAATATTTCAAAGGTATATATACACGACTTTTTCACTTTTTTCGACGAAAATTTCAACTTTTTCCGTTTCAACCGGAAATCAGTAAAATATAGTTTTAAGACGATTTATAGCCATTTTGCATTGTTTTGGGCAGCACTTGTTAAACTTTGACCAAAATCGCCAAAAAATCGGAATATTTCAAAGGTATATATACACGACTTTTTCACTTTTTTCGACGAAAATTTCAACTTTTTCCGTTTGAACCGGAAATCAGTAAAATATAGTTTTAAGACGATTTATAGCCATTTTGCATTGTTTTGGGCAGCACTTGTTAAACTTTGACCAAAATCGCCAAAAAATCGGAATATTTCAAAGGTATATATACACGACTTTTTCACTTTTTTCGACGAAAATTTCATCTTTTTCCGTTTCAACCGGAAATCAGTAAAATATAGTTTTAAGACGATTTATAGCCATTTTGCATTGTTTTGGGCAGCACTTGCTAAACTTTGACCAAAATCGCCAAAAAATCGGAATATTTCAAAGGTATATATACACGACTTTTTCACTTTTTTCGACGAAAATTTCAACTTTTTCCGTTTCAACCGGAAATCAGTAAAATATAGTTTTAAGACGATTTATAGCCATTTTGCATTGTTTTGGGCAGCACTTGTTAAACTTTGACCAAAATCGCCAAAAAATCGGAATATTTCAAAGGTATATATACACGACTTTTTCACTTTTTTGGACGAAAATTTCAACTTTTTCCGTTTCAACCGGAAATCAGTAAAATATAGTTTTAAGACGATTTATAGCCATTTTGCATTGTTTTGGCCAGCACTTGTTAAACTTTGACCAAAATCGTCAAAAAATCGGATTATTTCAAAGGTATATATACACGACTTTTTCACTTTTTTCGACGAAAATTTCAACTTTTTCCGTTTCAACCGGAAATCAGTAAAATATAGTTTTAAGACGATTTATAGCCATTTTGCATTGTTTTGGGCAGCACTTGTTAAACTTTGACCAAAATCGCCAAAAAATCGGAATATTTCAAAGGTATATATACACGACTTTTTCACTTTTTTCGACGAAAAGTTCAACTTTTTCCGTTTCAACCGGAAATCAGTAAAATATAGTTTTAAGACGATTTATAGCCATTTTGCATTGTTTTGGGCAGCACTTGCTAAACTTTGACCAAAATCGCCAAAAAATCGGAATATTTCAAAGGTATATATACACGACTTTTTCACTTTTTTCGACGAAAATTTCAACTTTTTCCGTTTGAACCGGAAATCAGTAAAATATAGTTTTAAGACGATTTATAGCCATTTTGCATTGTTTTGGGCAGCACTTGTTAAACTTTGACCAAAATCGCCAAAAAATCGGAATATTTCAAAGGTATATATACACGACTTTTTCACTTTTTTGGACGAAAATTTCAACTTTTTCCGTTTCAACCGGAAATCAGTAAAATATAGTTTTAAGACGATTTATAGCCATTTTGCATTGTTTTGGGCAGCACTTGCTAAACTTTGACCAAAATCGCCAAAAAATCGGAATATTTCAAAGGTATATATACACGACTTTTTCACTTTTTTCGACGAAAATTTCAACTTTTTCCGTTTCAACCGGAAATCAGTAAAATATAGTTTTAAGACGATTTATAGCCATTTTGCATTGTTTTGGGCAGCACTTGCTAAACTTTGACCAAAATCGCCAAAAAATCGGATTATTTCAAAGGTATATATACACGACTTTTTCACTTTTTTCGACGAAAATTTCAACTTTTTCCGTTTCAACCGGAAATCAGTAAAATATAGTTTTAAGACGATTTATAGCCATTTTGCTTTGTTTTGGGCAGCACTTGCTAAACTTTGACCAAAATCGCCAAAAAATCGGAATATTTCAAAGGTATATATACACGACTTTTTCACTTTTTTCGACGAAAATTTCAACTTTTTCCGTTTCAACCGGAAATCAGTAAAATATAGTTTTAAGACGATTTATAGCCATTTTGCATTGTTTTGGGCAGCACTTGCTAAACTTTGACCAAAATCGCCAAAAAATCGGATTATTTCAAAGGTATATATACACGACTTTTTCACTTTTTTCGACGAAAATTTCAACTTTTTCCGTTTCAACCGGAAATCAGTAAAATATAGTTTTAAGACGATTTATAGCCATTTTGCATTGTTTTGGGCAGCACTTGCTAAACTTTGACCAAAATCGCCAAAAAATCGGAATATTTCAAAGGTATATATACACGACTTTTTCACTTTTTTCGACGAAAATTTCAACTTTTTCCGTTTCAACCGGAAATCAGTAAAATATAGTTTTAAGACGATTTATAGCCATTTTGCATTGTTTTGGGCAGCACTTGTTAAACTTTGACCAAAATCGCCAAAAAATCGGAATATTTCAAAGGTATATATACACGACTTTTTCACTTTTTTGGACGAAAATTTCAACTTTTTCCGTTTCAACCGGAAATCAGTAAAATATAGTTTTAAGACGATTTATAGCCATTTTGCATTGTTTTGGGCAGCACTTGCTAAACTTTGACCAAAATCGCCAAAAAATCGGAATATTTCAAAGGTATATATACACGACTTTTTCACTTTTTTCGACGAAAATTTCAACTTTTTCCGTTTGAACCGGAAATCAGTAAAATATAGTTTTAAGACGATTTATAGCCATTTTGCATTGTTTTGGGCAGCACTTGCTAAACTTTGACCAAAATCGCCAAAAAATCGGATTATTTCAAAGGTATATATACACGACTTTTTCACTTTTTTCGACGAAAATTTCATCTTTTTCCGTTTCAACCGGAAATCAGTAAAATATAGTTTTAAGACGATTTATAGCCATTTTGCATTGTTTTGGGCAGCACTTGTTAAACTTTGACCAAAATCGCCAAAAAATCGGAATATTTCAAAGGTTATATACACGACTTTTTCACTTTTTTCGACGAAAATTTCAACTTTTTCCGTTTGAACCGGAAATCAGTAAAATATAGTTTTAAGACGATTTATAGCCATTTTGCATTGTTTTGGGCAGCACTTGTTAAACTTTGACCAAAATCGCCAAAAAATCGGAATATTTCAAAGGTATATATACACGACTTTTTCACTTTTTTCGACGAAAATTTCAACTTTTTCCGTTTGAACCGGAAATCAGTAAAATATAGTTTTAAGACGATTTATAGCCATTTTGCATTGTTTTGGGCAGCACTTGTTAAACTTTGACCAAAATCGCCAAAAAATCGGAATATTTCAAAGGTATATATACAAGACTTTTTCACTTTTTTCGACGAAAATTTCAACTTTTTCCGTTTGAACCGGAAATCAGTAAAATATAGTTTTAAGACGATTTATAGCCATTTTGCATTGTTGTGGGCAGCACTTGTTAAACTTTGAACAAAATCGCCAAAAAATCGGAATATTTCAAAGGTATATATACACGACTTTTTCACTTTTTTCGACGAAAATTTCAACTTTTTCCGTTTGAACCGGAAATCAGTAAAATATAGTTTTAAGACGATTTATAGCCATTTTGCATTGTTTTGGGCAGCACTTGTTAAACTTTGACCAAAATCGCCAAAAAATCGGAATATTTCAAAGGTATATATACACGACTTTTTCACTTTTTTCGACGAAAATTTCAACTTTTTCCGTTTGAACCGGAAATCAGTAAAATATAGTTTTAAGACGATTTATAGCCATTTTGCATTGTTTTGGGCAGCACTTGCTAAACTTTGACCAAAATCGCCAAAAAATCGGAATATTTCAAAGGTATATATACACGACTTTTTCACTTTTTTCGACGAAAATTTCAACTTTTTCCGTTTGAACCGGAAATCAGTAAAATATAGTTTTAAGACGATTTATAGCCATTTTGCATTGTTTTGGGCAGCACTTGTTAAACTTTGACCAAAATCGCCAAAAAATCGGAATATTTCAAAGGTATATATACACGACTTTTTCACTTTTTTGGACGAAAATTTCAACTTTTTCCGTTTCAACCGGAAATCAGTAAAATATAGTTTTAAGACGATTTATAGCCATTTTGCATTGTTTTGGGCAGCACTTGCTAAACTTTGACCAAAATCGCCAAAAAATCGGAATATTTCAAAGGTATATATACACGACTTTTTCACTTTTTTCGACGAAAATTTCAACTTTTTCCGTTTCAACCGGAAATCAGTAAAATATAGTTTTAAGACGATTTATAGCCATTTTGCATTGTTTTGGGCAGCACTTGCTAAACTTTGACCAAAATCGCCAAAAAATCGGATTATTTCAAAGGTATATATACACGACTTTTTCACTTTTTCGACGAAAATTTCAACTTTTTCCGTTTCAACCGGAAATCAGTAAAATATAGTTTTAAGACGATTTATAGCCATTTTGCTTTGTTTTGGGCAGCACTTGCTAAACTTTGACCAAAATCGCCAAAAAATCGGAATATTTCAAAGGTATATATACACGACTTTTTCACTTTTTTCGACGAAAATTTCAACTTTTTCGTTTCAACCGGAAATCAGTAAAATATAGTTTTAAGACGATTTATAGCCATTTTGCATTGTTTTGGGCAGCACTTGCTAAACTTTGACCAAAATCGCCAAAAAATCGGATTATTTCAAAGGTATATATACACGACTTTTTCACTTTTTTCGACGAAAATTTCAACTTTTTCCGTTTCAACCGGAAATCAGTAAAATATAGTTTTAAGACGATTTATAGCCATTTTGCATTGTTTTGGGCAGCACTTGCTAAACTTTGACCAAAATCGCCAAAAAATCGGAATATTTCAAAGGTATATATACACGACTTTTTCACTTTTTTCGACGAAAATTTCAACTTTTTCCGTTTCAACCGGAAATCAGTAAAATATAGTTTTAAGACGATTTATAGCCATTTTGCATTGTTTTGGGCAGCACTTGTTAAACTTTGACCAAAATCGCCAAAAAATCGGAATATTTCAAAGGTATATATACACGACTTTTTCACTTTTTGGACGAAAATTTCAACTTTTTCCGTTTCAACCGGAAATCAGTAAAATATAGTTTTAAGACGATTTATAGCCATTTTGCATTGTTTTGGGCAGCACTTGCTAAACTTTGACCAAAATCGCCAAAAAATCGGAATATTTCAAAGGTATATATACACGACTTTTTCACTTTTTTCGACGAAAATTTCAACTTTTTCCGTTTGAACCGGAAATCAGTAAAATATAGTTTTAAGACGATTTATAGCCATTTTGCATTGTTTTGGGCAGCACTTGCTAAACTTTGACCAAAATCGCCAAAAAATCGGATTATTTCAAAGGTATATATACACGACTTTTTCACTTTTTTCGACGAAAATTTCATCTTTTTCCGTTTCAACCGGAAATCAGTAAAATATAGTTTTAAGACGATTTATAGCCATTTTGCATTGTTTTGGGCAGCACTTGTTAAACTTTGACCAAATCGCCAAAAATCGGAATATTTCAAAGGTTATATACACGACTTTTTCACTTTTTTCGACGAAAATTTCAACTTTTTCCGTTTGAACCGGAAATCAGTAAAATATAGTTTTAAGACGATTTATAGCCATTTTGCATTGTTTTGGGCAGCACTTGTTAAACTTTGACCAAAATCGCCAAAAAATCGGAATATTTCAAAGGTATATATACACGACTTTTTCACTTTTTTCGACGAAAATTTCAACTTTTTCGTTTGAACCGGAAATCAGTAAAATATAGTTTTAAGACGATTTATAGCCATTTTGCATTGTTTTGGGCAGCACTTGTTAAACTTTGACCAAAATCGCCAAAAAATCGGAATATTTCAAAGGTATATATACAAGACTTTTTCACTTTTTTCGACGAAAATTTCAACTTTTTCCGTTTGAACCGGAAATCAGTAAAATATAGTTTTAAGACGATTTATAGCCATTTTGCATTGTTGTGGGCAGCACTTGTTAAACTTTGAACAAAATCGCCAAAAAATCGGAATATTTCAAAGGTATATATACACGACTTTTTCACTTTTTTCGACGAAAATTTCAACTTTTTCCGTTTGAACCGGAAATCAGTAAAATATAGTTTTAAGACGATTTATAGCCATTTTGCATTGTTTTGGGCAGCACTTGTTAAACTTTGACCAAAATCGCCAAAAAATCGGAATATTTCAAAGGTATATATACACGACTTTTTCACTTTTTTCGACGAAAATTTCAACTTTTTCCGTTTGAACCGGAAATCAGTAAAATATAGTTTTAAGACGATTTATAGCCATTTTGCATTGTTTTGGCAGCACTTGTTAAACTTTGACCAAAATCGCCAAAAAATCGGAATATTTCAAAGGTATATATACACGACTTTTTCACTTTTTTCGACGAAAATTTCAACTTTTTCCGTTTGAACCGGAAATCAGTAAAATATAGTTTTAAGACGATTTATAGCCATTTTGCATTGTTGTGGGCAGCACTTGTTAAACTTTGACCAAAATCGTCAAAAAATTGATATTTTCAGAAGGGTCAAAGAATCAGACTCTTTGCATTTTTCGACGATTTTCTCAACTTTTACCGATTGAAGCGAAAACCACTAACTAAAATTTGTTTCTAGGACGAATTAGTCATTTTACGTTGTTTTGGAAACTTTTTAAATTTTGACAAAAATCGACAAAAAATTGATATTTTTAGAAGGGTCAAAGAATCAGACTCTTTGCATTTTTCGACGATTTTTTCAACTTTTACCGATTGAAGCGAAAACCACTAAAATTTGTTTCTAGGACGATTTATAGTCATTTTACGTTGTTTTGGAAACTTTTTAAATTTTGACAAAAATCGGCAAAAAATTGATATTTTCAGAAGGGTCAAAGAATGAGACTGCATTTTTCGACGATTTTTTCAACTTTTACCGATTGAAGCGAAAACCACTAAAATTTGTTTCTAGGACGATTTATAGTCATTTTACGTTATTTTGACAAAAATCGACAAAAAATTGATATTTTTAGAAGGGTCAAAGAATCAGACTCTTTGCATTTTTCGACGATTTTTTCAACTTTTACCGATTGAAGCGAAAACCACTAACTAAAATTTGTTTCTAGGACGAATTAGTCATTTTACGTTGTTTTGGAAACTTTTTAAATTTTGACAAAAATCGACAAAAAATTGATATTTTTAGAAGGGTCAAAGAATCAGACTCTTTGCATTTTTCGACGATTTTTTCAACTTTTACCGATTGAAGCGAAAACCACTAAAATTTGTTTCTAGGACGATTTATAGTCATTTTACGTTGTTTTGGAAACTTTTTAAATTTTGACAAAAATCGGCAAAAAATTGATATTTTCAGAAGGGTCAAAGAATGAGACTGCATTTTTCGACGATTTTTTCAACTTTTACCGATTGAAGCGAAAACCACTAAAATTTGTTTCTAGGACGATTTATAGTCATTTTACGTTGTTTTGGAAACTTTTTAAATTTTGACAAAAATCGACAAAAAATTGATATTTTTAGAAGGGTCAAAGAATCAGACTCTTTGCATTTTTCGACGATTTTTTCAACTTTTACCGATTGAAGCGAAAACCACTAACTAAAATTTGTTTCTAGGACGATTTATAGTCATTTTACGTTGTTTTGGAAACTTTTTAAATTTAGACAAAAATCGACAAAAAATTGATATTTTTAGAAGGGTCAAAGAATCAGACTCTTTGCATTTTTCGACGATTTTCTCAACTTTTACCGATTGAAGCGAAAACCACTAACTAAAATTTGTTTCTAGGACGAATTAGTCATTTTACGTTGTTTTGGAAACTTTTTAAATTTTGACAAAAATCGACAAAAAATTGATATTTTTAGAAAGGTCAAAGAATCAGACTCTTTGCATTTTTCGACGATTTTTTCAACTTTTACCGATTGAAGCGAAAACCACTAAAATTTGTTTCTAGGACGATTTATAGTCATTTTACGTTGTTTTGGAAACTTTTTAAATTTTGACAAAAATCGACAAAAAATTGATATTTTTAGAAGGGTCAAAGAATCAGACTCTTTGCATTTTTCGACGATTTTTTCAACTTTTACCGATTGAAGCGAAAACCACTAACTAAAATTTGTTTCTAGGACGATTTATAGTCATTTTACGTTGTTTTGGAAACTTTTTAAATTTAGACAAAAATCGACAAAAAATTGATATTTTCAGAAGGGTCAAAGAATGGGACTGCATTTTTCGACGATTTTTTCAACTTTTACCGATTGAAGCGAAAACCACTAAAATTTGTTTCTAGGACGATTTATAGTCATTTTACGTTGTTTTGGAAACTTTTTAAATTTTGACAAAAATCGACAAAAAATTGATATTTTTAGAAGGGTCAAAGAATCAGACTCTTTGCATTTTTCGACGATTTTTTCAACTTTTACCGATTGAAGCGAAAACCACTAACTAAAATTTGTTTCTAGGACGATTTATAGTCATTTTACGTTGTTTTGGAAACTTTTTAAATTTAGACAAAAATCGACAAAAAATTGATATTTTTAGAAGGGTCAAAGAATCAGACTCTTTGCATTTTTCGACGATTTTCTCAACTTTTACCGATTGAAGCGAAAACCACTAACTAAAATTTGTTTCTAGGACGATTTATAGTCATTTTACGTTGTTTTGGAAACTTTTTAAATTTAGACAAAAATCGACAAAAAATTGATATTTTCAGAAGGGTCAAAGAATGAGACTCTTTGCATTTTTCGACGATTTTTTCAACTTTTACCGATTGAAGCGAAAACCACTAAAATTTGTTTCTAGGACGATTTATAGTCATTTTACGTTGTTTTAGAAACTTGTTAAATTTTTACAAAAATCGGCAAAAAATTGATATTTTCAGAAGGGTCAAAGAATGAGACTCTTTGCATTTTTCGACGATTTTTTCAACTTTTACCGATTGAAGCGAAAACCACTAACTAAAATTTGTTTCTAGGACGAATTAGTCATTTTACGTTGTTTTGGAAACTTTTTAAATTTTGACAAAAATCGACAAAAAATTGATATTTTTAGAAGGGTCAAAGAATCAGACTCTTTGCATTTTTCGACGATTTTTTCAACTTTTACCGATTGAAGCGAAAACCACTAAAATTTGTTTCTAGGCGATTTTCGTCAAAGTTTAACAAATGCTGCCCAAAACAATGCAAAATGGCTATAAATCGTCTTAAAACCATATTCTATTGATTTCCGGTTCAAATGGAAAAAGTTGAAAATATCGTCGAAAAAACTGAAAAAGTCGTGTATATATACCTTTGAATTATTCCGATTTTTTTGGAGATTTTAGTCAAAGTTTAACAAATGCTGCCCAAAACAATGCAAAATGGCTATAAATCGTCTTAAAACCATATTCTATTGATTTCCGGTTCAAATGGAAAAAGTTGAAAATATCGTCGAAAAAACTGAAAAAGTCGTGTATATATACCTTTGAATTATTCCGATTTTTTTGGAGATTTTAGTCAAAGTTTAACAAATGCTGCCCAAAACAATGCAAAATGGCTATAAATCGTCTTAAAACCATATTCTATTGATTTCCGGTTCAAATGGAAAAAGTTGAAAATATCGTCGCAAAAACTGAAAAAGTCGTGTATATATACCTTTGAATTATTCCGATTTTTTTGGAGATTTTCGTCAAAGTTTAACAAATGCTGCCCAAAACAATGCAAAATGGCTATAAATCGTCTTAAAACCATATTCTATTGATTTCCGGTTCAAATGGAAAAAGTTGAAAATATCGTCGAAAAAACTGAAAAAGTCGTGTATATATACCTTTGAATTATTCCGATTTTTTTGGAGATTTTAGTCAAAGTTTAACAAATGCTGCCCAAAACAATGCAAAATGGCTATAAATCGTCTTAAAACCATATTCTATTGATTTCCGGTTCAAATGGAAAAAGTTGAAAATATCGTCGCAAAAACTGAAAAAGTCGTGTATATATACCTTTGAATTATTCCGATTTTTTTGGAGATTTTCGTCAAAGTTTAACAAATGCTGCCCAAAACAATGCAAAATGGCTATAAATCGTCTTAAAACCATATTCTATTGATTTCCGGTTCAAATGGAAAAAGTTGAAAATATCGTCGAAAAAACTGAAAAAGTCGTGTATATATACCTTTGAATTATTCCGATTTTTTTGGAGATTTTAGTCAAAGTTTAACAAATGCTGCCCAAAACAATGCAAAATGGCTATAAATCGTCTTAAAACCATATTCTATTGATTTCCGGTTCAAATGGAAAAAGTTGAAAATATCGTCGAAAAAACTGAAAAAGTCGTGTATATATACCTTTGAATTATTCCGATTTTTTTGGAGATTTTAGTCAAAGTTTAACAAATGCTGCCCAAAACAATGCAAAATGGCTATAAATCGTCTTAAAACCATATTCTATTGATTTCCGGTTCAAATGGAAAAAGTTGAAAATATCGTCGAAAAAACTGAAAAAGTCGTGTATATATACCTTTGAATTATTCCGATTTTTTTGGAGATTTTAGTCAAAGTTTAACAAATGCTGCCCAAAACAATGCAAAATGGCTATAAATCGTCTTAAAACCATATTCTATTGATTTCCGGTTCAAATGGAAAAAGTTGAAAATATCGTCGAAAAAACTGAAAAAGTCGTGTATATATACCTTTGAATTATTCCGATTTTTTTGGAGATTTTAGTCAAAGTTTAACAAATGCTGCCCAAAACAATGCAAAATGGCTATAAATCGTCTTAAAACCATATTCTATTGATTTCCGGTTCAAATGGAAAAAGTTGAAAATATCGTCGAAAAAACTGAAAAAGTCGTGTATATATACCTTTGAATTATTCCGATTTTTTTGGAGATTTTAGTCAAAGTTTAACAAATGCTGCCCAAAACAATGCAAAATGGCTATAAATCGTCTTAAAACCATATTCTATTGATTTCCGGTTCAAATGGAAAAAGTTGAAAATATCGTCGCAAAAACTGAAAAAGTCGTGTATATATACCTTTGAATTATTCCGATTTTTTTGGCGATTTTCGTCAAAGTTTAACAAATGCTGCCCAAAACAATGCAAAATGGCTATAAATCGTCTTAAAACCATATTCTATTGATTTCCGGTTCAAATGGAAAAAGTTGAAAATATCGTCGAAAAAACTGAAAAAGTCGTGTATATATACCTTTGAATTATTCCGATTTTTTTGGCGATTTTAGTCAAAGTTTAACAAATGCTGCCCAAAACAATGCAAAATGGCTATAAATCGTCTTAAAACCATATTCTATTGATTTCCGGTTCAAATGGAAAAAGTTGAAAATATCGTCGAAAAAACTGAAAAAGTCGTGTATATATACCTTTGAATTATTCCGATTTTTTTGGAGATTTTAGTCAAAGTTTAACAAATGCTGCCCAAAACAATGCAAAATGGCTATAAATCGTCTTAAAACCATATTCTATTGATTTCCGGTTCAAATGGAAAAAGTTGAAAATATCGTCGAAAAAACTGAAAAAGTCGTGTATATATACCTTTGAATTATTCCGATTTTTTTGGAGATTTTAGTCAAAGTTTAACAAATGCTGCCCAAAACAATGCAAAATGGCTATAAATCGTCTTAAAACCATATTCTATTGATTTCCGGTTCAAATGGAAAAAGTTGAAAATATCGTCGAAAAAACTGAAAAAGTCGTGTATATATACCTTTGAATTATTCCGATTTTTTTGGAGATTTTAGTCAAAGTTTAACAAATGCTGCCCAAAACAATGCAAAATGGCTATAAATCGTCTTAAAACCATATTCTATTGATTTCCGGTTCAAATGGAAAAAGTTGAAAATATCGTCGAAAAAACTGAAAAAGTCGTGTATATATACCTTTGAATTATTCCGATTTTTTTGGAGATTTTAGTCAAAGTTTAACAAATGCTGCCCAAAACAATGCAAAATGGCTATAAATCGTCTTAAAACCATATTCTATTGATTTCCGGTTCAAATGGAAAAAGTTGAAAATATCGTCGAAAAAACTGAAAAAGTCGTGTATATATACCTTTGAATTATTCCGATTTTTTTGGAGATTTTAGTCAAAGTTTAACAAATGCTGCCCAAAACAATGCAAAATGGCTATAAATCGTCTTAAAACCATATTCTATTGATTTCCGGTTCAAATGGAAAAAGTTGAAAATATCGTCGCAAAAACTGAAAAAGTCGTGTATATATACCTTTGAATTATTCCGATTTTTTTGGCGATTTTCGTCAAAGTTTAACAAATGCTGCCCAAAACAATGCAAAATGGCTATAAATCGTCTTAAAACCATATTCTATTGATTTCCGGTTCAAATGGAAAAAGTTGAAAATATCGTCGAAAAAACTGAAAAAGTCGTGTATATATACCTTTGAATTATTCCGATTTTTTTGGAGATTTTAGTCAAAGTTTAACAAATGCTGCCCAAAACAATGCAAAATGGCTATAAATCGTCTTAAAACCATATTCTATTGATTTCCGGTTCAAATGGAAAAAGTTGAAAATATCGTCGAAAAAACTGAAAAAGTCGTGTATATATACCTTTGAATTATTCCGATTTTTTTGGAGATTTTAGTCAAAGTTTAACAAATGCTGCCCAAAACAATGCAAAATGGCTATAAATCGTCTTAAAACCATATTCTATTGATTTCCGGTTCAAATGGAAAAAGTTGAAAATATCGTCGAAAAAACTGAAAAAGTCGTGTATATATACCTTTGAATTATTCCGATTTTTTTGGAGATTTTAGTCAAAGTTTAACAAATGCTGCCCAAAACAATGCAAAATGGCTATAAATCGTCTTAAAACCATATTCTATTGATTTCCGGTTCAAATGGAAAAAGTTGAAAATATCGTCGAAAAAACTGAAAAAGTCGTGTATATATACCTTTGAATTATTCCGATTTTTTTGGAGATTTTAGTCAAAGTTTAACAAATGCTGCCCAAAACAATGCAAAATGGCTATAAATCGTCTTAAAACCATATTCTATTGATTTCCGGTTCAAATGGAAAAAGTTGAAAATATCGTCGAAAAAACTGAAAAAGTCGTGTATATATACCTTTGAATTATTCCGATTTTTTTGGAGATTTTAGTCAAAGTTTAACAAATGCTGCCCAAAACAATGCAAAATGGCTATAAATCGTCTTAAAACCATATTCTATTGATTTCCGGTTCAAATGGAAAAAGTTGAAAATATCGTCGAAAAAACTGAAAAAGTCGTGTATATATACCTTTGAATTATTCCGATTTTTTTGGAGATTTTAGTCAAAGTTTAACAAATGCTGCCCAAAACAATGCAAAATGGCTATAAATCGTCTTAAAACCATATTCTATTGATTTCCGGTTCAAATGGAAAAAGTTGAAAATATCGTCGAAAAAACTGAAAAAGTCGTGTATATATACCTTTGAATTATTCCGATTTTTTTGGAGATTTTAGTCAAAGTTTAACAAATGCTGCCCAAAACAATGCAAAATGGCTATAAATCGTCTTAAAACCATATTCTATTGATTTCCGGTTCAAATGGAAAAAGTTGAAAATATCGTCGCAAAAACTGAAAAAGTCGTGTATATATACCTTTGAATTATTCCGATTTTTTTGGCGATTTTCGTCAAAGTTTAACAAATGCTGCCCAAAACAATGCAAAATGGCTATAAATCGTCTTAAAACCATATTCTATTGATTTCCGGTTCAAATGGAAAAAGTTGAAAATATCGTCGAAAAAACTGAAAAAGTCGTGTATATATACCTTTGAATTATTCCGATTTTTTTGGCGATTTTAGTCAAAGTTTAACAAATGCTGCCCAAAACAATGCAAAATGGCTATAAATCGTCTTAAAACCATATTCTATTGATTTCCGGTTCAAATGGAAAAAGTTGAAAATATCGTCGAAAAAACTGAAAAAGTCGTGTATATATACCTTTGAATTATTCCGATTTTTTTGGAGATTTTAGTCAAAGTTTAACAAATGCTGCCCAAAACAATGCAAAATGGCTATAAATCGTCTTAAAACCATATTCTATTGATTTCCGGTTCAAATGGAAAAAGTTGAAAATATCGTCGAAAAAACTGAAAAAGTCGTGTATATATACCTTTGAATTATTCCGATTTTTTTGGAGATTTTAGTCAAAGTTTAACAAATGCTGCCCAAAACAATGCAAAATGGCTATAAATCGTCTTAAAACCATATTCTATTGATTTCCGGTTCAAATGGAAAAAGTTGAAAATATCGTCGAAAAAACTGAAAAAGTCGTGTATATATACCTTTGAATTATTCCGATTTTTTTGGAGATTTTAGTCAAAGTTTAACAAATGCTGCCCAAAACAATGCAAAATGGCTATAAATCGTCTTAAAACCATATTCTATTGATTTCCGGTTCAAATGGAAAAAGTTGAAAATATCGTCGCAAAAACTGAAAAAGTCGTGTATATATACCTTTGAATTATTCCGATTTTTTTGGAGATTTTAGTCAAAGTTTAACAAATGCTGCCCAAAACAATGCAAAATGGCTATAAATCGTCTTAAAACCATATTCTATTGATTTCCGGTTCAAATGGAAAAAGTTGAAAATATCGTCGAAAAAACTGAAAAAGTCGTGTATATATACCTTTGAATTATTCCGATTTTTTTGGAGATTTTAGTCAAAGTTTAACAAATGCTGCCCAAAACAATGCAAAATGGCTATAAATCGTCTTAAAACCATATTCTATTGATTTCCGGTTCAAATGGAAAAAGTTGAAAATATCGTCGAAAAAACTGAAAAAGTCGTGTATATATACCTTTGAATTATTCCGATTTTTTTGGAGATTTTAGTCAAAGTTTAACAAATGCTGCCCAAAACAATGCAAAATGGCTATAAATCGTCTTAAAACCATATTCTATTGATTTCCGGTTCAAATGGAAAAAGTTGAAAATATCGTCGAAAAAACTGAAAAAGTCGTGTATATATACCTTTGAATTATTCCGATTTTTTTGGAGATTTTAGTCAAAGTTTAACAAATGCTGCCCAAAACAATGCAAAATGGCTATAAATCGTCTTAAAACCATATTCTATTGATTTCCGGTTCAAATGGAAAAAGTTGAAAATATCGTCGCAAAAACTGAAAAAGTCGTGTATATATACCTTTGAATTATTCCGATTTTTTTGGCGATTTTCGTCAAAGTTTAACAAATGCTGCCCAAAACAATGCAAAATGGCTATAAATCGTCTTAAAACCATATTCTATTGATTTCCGGTTCAAATGGAAAAAGTTGAAAATATCGTCGCAAAAACTGAAAAAGTCGTGTATATATACCTTTGAATTATTCCGATTTTTTTGGCGATTTTCGTCAAAGTTTAACAAATGCTGCCCAAAACAATGCAAAATGGCTATAAATCGTCTTAAAACCATATTCTATTGATTTCCGGTTCAAATGGAAAAAGTTGAAAATATCGTCGAAAAAACTGAAAAAGTCGTGTATATATACCTTTGAATTATTCCGATTTTTTTGGAGATTTTAGTCAAAGTTTAACAAATGCTGCCCAAAACAATGCAAAATGGCTATAAATCGTCTTAAAACCATATTCTATTGATTTCCGGTTCAAATGGAAAAAGTTGAAAATATCGTCGAAAAAACTGAAAAAGTCGTGTATATATACCTTTGAATTATTCCGATTTTTTTGGCGATTTTAGTCAAAGTTTAACAAATGCTGCCCAAAACAATGCAAAATGGCTATAAATCGTCTTAAAACCATATTCTATTGATTTCCGGTTCAAATGGAAAAAGTTGAAAATATCGTCGAAAAAACTGAAAAAGTCGTGTATATATACCTTTGAATTATTCCGATTTTTTTGGCGATTTTAGTCAAAGTTTAACAAATGCTGCCCAAAACAATGCAAAATGGCTATAAATCGTCTTAAAACCATATTCTATTGATTTCCGGTTCAAATGGAAAAAGTTGAAAATATCGTCGAAAAAACTGAAAAAGTCGTGTATATACACCTTTGAATTATTCCGATTTTTTTGGCGATTTTAGTCAAAGTTTAACAAATGCTGCCCAAAACAATGCAAAATGGCTATAAATCGTCTTAAAACCATATTCTATTGATTTCCGGTTAAAATGGAAAAAGTTGACGATTTCCGCGACTTTTTCCGATTGAACGTTCTAGCCTATTTTTAGACTTTTTACGTCATTTGGAGCATTTCTTAAATTTTGGAGAAAATTGACGAAAAAGTGTGATTTTTCATAACCCCTTATTAGCCCTCGTTGCACCTTTTTGAAGATATTTCTTAATTTTTCTATTTGAAGCGAAACTCGATAAAAATGTTTTGTTGGCTATTTTTTGAACTTTTTACGTCATTTGGAGCATTTCTTAAATTTTGAAGAAATTTGACGAAAAAGTAAAAATTTTCAATGGGTCGAAGTTCCGACCCCTTTGCCTGTTTCAGATTTAACGCTTCTCAAGACATAGTAGATATAAAAGATGGAAATGCATTACAATATGTAATACATGAAAATATACGGAATAAATATATATATTTCTTTTCCCCTTAATACATTGCAATAAATGTTACGGAATAATGTTAACAAAAAAATTACATTTTTACTTTTAAATCCTGCGAGTTAAATATAATATGAAACAAAACGATGTATAAAGGCCAGCTACTCCAATGATCCAGCTACTACTTATGACAAATTATTTTACACAATACACAATGATCTGATGTGATTTGAGCAACATTTATATTTAAGAGTATTTTTAATAATAGCAAATTGATATCCTTCTTCACTATCATTTCACGAGGATTTTTAATATCGTAAACAATGCTACATAAGCGAATAATAAGTACGAAAAAACATATCAACGCTTTCTTATGACTATATACATAAATAAATAATTTATATTATTTAATAACAGAAAGTAACAAATACAAAATCTTAGGCAATAGTTTAAATATAGAAACAGGTACACTTACTTGAAACATAAAAATGTAAAGTTAGTCTCAATCAAAGGATTTCGTAGTTAGTATTTTTGAGAAGCTTCTCTTTATGTTCCATTATAATTTTGAGAAAAAAAATTGAGTCATATTTATAAGTATAATATCGCTTCTATCAATCCTATCCCTATTCTCACTTTATTATTAACAAGAATCGATCTGAAATTAAAGATAATTACAATAAAGAACAATTAGTTATATAAATGCTTTAGCTATACATTTTTATGAAAACTATTTTAATATTCAACTAACATCTTACAAACTTAATTCTATCTAAAGACTGCACATTTATAATTGCATTTTTACAGTGATATTTTTATTATTCAATAAATTATACGAATTGATGCTAATTCAGATTTTTTTAGATAACAACAAATATTCACTTAGTACCTATGTGACTTGTATATAGAATTTCGTAGATGAAAACAAATATTTCATGTAATAATTGCGACCATGTCTTTCAGACAATCTTTCGAACTAGCTACTTTATTTTTCCTTTATTTTACAGACGTTTTTAATTTATTTGAATAAGAAAATATTACAACTATTTACATTGCCTTCATATCCGGTGCTACGCTTAATTTTTTATGCCGAATAAAATATTTAGAAGTATAAAACAATATAATATTTGGTCAGTAAATAACACTAAATATATATAGATTTTTGTATAGGTATATAATACTTTGGTAATGGAATTATTATTTATTTTCTAGTTTTTGGCAACGTTGACTATTATTATATTAATAATAATCTTTGTACACTTCTTTTACACAATAAAGAATGGAATATTCTTATATTGATTAGAGTTTTAGTCATTTAAAATAGTTAATATTTGAGTAAGCATATTGTTTTGGATTATCTGCTTCGGTTTCATTGATTCCCTAACTTAATTATCATGAAGCATATGTTTTGTACGTAATTTTAAATTATTTAGCGTACTTCATACAAATTTATCGCGAATTATTTAAATAATGCTGTGATATAATATTTCTATTCATTTCTTTTTGTAAGAAATATATACAATTAAATGTGGGATAGAAAGAAATATATAGTCTTAATATTCTGCCATATATAATATATTTTAATGCATTAAAAATATATACTGTTACAAAACCACCGGGTTGAGAATATATTTTGCAAAAACTTGTAGGCTATTTACATCAATTTTATAATTCAAAGTACTAAATTAATAAATACTAACGTACTGATAAATAAATTCGATTTTTGGCTTCGATTTTATTTACATCCATTGGTAAATTGATATTCCAAATGGAACCCAGTAATTTTCAAACATATATCGTTATAAATGTGCTTTCGATCGTTTTAAATTTTCTCGTAAAATGTCTTGAATCGAGCCTCAAATTGAACGAGTCTAAATATTCCTTTACCTGAATACAATAGACCAACGACTTCTCATTTCTCTCGCTTGAGAATTTTAAAGTTTCACGTGAATTTTCAGCCGTAGGATTCTTAACTAGTCCTCTTGGGTCGTAGGTCACACGTTCATGGCATAAAACAATGGCTTTGCTCCTGGAATTGGTGCGCCGCCGGTGTTGGCATTATCTGGAACAAATAAATAAATAGGAACTTGAAAATCCGCGCTCAAATACTCGCTATATCAGCGAAATTATTTACTTAGAGCAGCGAGATCGGCAACAGTTTGGGCGACGCTGGATGGCGGATGTTGGTGTGGTGAAGTGATCGGTGACGTCATAGTACTAGCACTCTGCGAAGCGGAAACGTTCGAATCCTGCGGTGAAACGCTAGCGGCTCCTTCAGGAACCCCACGTTCTATGAACCTATGCGCTTGTTGTTTCGTTGGGGAATTTGGCATTGACGTGTCCTAATGCAAAAGAATATATTGTACCACCAATTGTAATGCAATAATTATCAATCAAAATATTTTTCAAGCAAGTTTTGGCTAGCTATTTTACTTTAATAGCGATTCAAAATTCATTCAACACGTTCATGACTACCATAATTTACCATGTGCATGTTCTTCTGCCGCTACAATAAGAACACGTACATGGTCAATTATGGTACTCTTCGTTCAATCGCTAACAAGTAAACACGAGTTGCACGTCATATATTGCTACCTCAATTGTTTAAGCAACAGTTATAGACAATATTCTTCAGATTTCCTGATTTTGGTTTGATTTTCGCACGATTTTGATCAAATTTTAGCGCAACGCTAAACACGCTATTTGATTTCTTACTTTACTTCCTCCAGTGTAAATATATCCGTTAGCAATTTGTTGATGTTGAAGACCGGTTGAGGAGATTGGTTGTGTTTGAGGCGGTGCCACAGAGGCGGGAAAACTGTGTCGGTTCATCTTGGTGAGGTATGTAGGTTCACTGCTTACGCTGCTCACGCTGCCACTCACTGGTCGGTGATGATGCCGGCTGGTAGTATAGTAACCAGCTCCTAAGCAATTTTATTTACACTAAAATAATTTTAACTTAAGCGTACTTTACACTTATTAATCTTTCTTTCGCAATTAGAAATCGACATTGCAATGCTGTATTATAGGATATAGATGATAGAATATGAGAGATAATAATAGAGATGATAGAATAGAAGAAGTGTCAGACGTTTTCTTATTTAGGAAGTAGGATTACAAAGGATAACCGAAGTAAGGTAGATACAAAATGTAGGCTAGCACAGGGTAGGGAGGCATTTGTAGAAAAGGAGCAGATTTTGAGATCAAATATTGACTTGGGTATTAGAAAAAGATTACTGAAGGTATATGTTTGGAGTGTAGCACTGTACGGGTGTGAGGCGTGGACTATAGGAAAAGAAGAGAAACGTAGAATAGAAGTATTCGAAATGTGGTGCTACTGGAGGATGATGATTAGTTGGGAAGAAAAAGTAACAAATAAAGCCGTGCTAGAGTTAGTAGGGGAGAAGACAAGTATTTGGAGAGTATTACAGCGCAGAAGAGATAGACTAGTAGGTCACATTCTTAGACATGGGGGTATTGTATAATTAGTTATAGAAGGTAAAGTAGAGGGAACGCAAGGGGTAGGTAGGCCTAGATTGGAGTGGGTGAGATAGTGGAGGATGTGTGGGATAAATAGCTATAGAGAGATGAAGGAATTAGCTCATTAGATAGATCGACAGTTATAAGGATTGAGGATTATTTAACTAAACTGGAAATTAAAATTGAACTCCGTTTAGAATGAACAAGTCCAAAACCAAATAAGCTTAAAAAAGAATATTACTTGTAAAATCAAGATGAGTTTGTTGCGGTTGCATATTAGACGTTGCCATAGTTGTAGTGGCAACACCGCCGCCAGTTTGCGTAGATCTGGCGGTGGAATATTGTAGCGGCAGAGGGCTCTCACTTCGCCCAACAACGAGTGCACGGTGCGCAGGTTGTGGTTGTTGCAACGTCACTCCTGCCTTTGTAGTATAATGTGGCTCATCCAGGCGCATTTGGTATACAGCTGCAGCTGCAGTCGTTGGATCTATATACCTACAAAATAAAATGTCATAGTAAGCGACCATTTTATGGTATACATTTCTCGTTGGAGAATTAATACTGCCATTTATGAAAGTTCTTAAATCCGATTTAAGCGACATCTCTAACCGTTTATTAATTTGATTTTGATTGCTGATTCGATTATAGCCATCGGCGTTGTAGAAGTTGGGACTGTGCGGTGCCTGCTGCTGCTGATAAGCATCAATATGGTTGTACGGTATATACATCATCGTCTGATAGTGACTCTTACTGATGTCCTGTGGTGGTGGCGATTGTGGGCGGCCACCGCCTCCAGATGGGCTACTGTTCCGCCTGGGCGGTACAATAGCTGATGCAGGCACTGAGACGGTCGTTTGGTGGTAATAATCACCACCAATTTTGATTGTTGGAGCGTAAATGTTTACGTTAGGCCTGTGTACAAATACAATCATATTTGTGACTTCAGTAGTAATAAATCGTTACAAAGATAAATTAATGTTATCCATAGTAATATAGAAAAAAGACTAAGAATCGCATTTAAAATGTACTGTACATTTAAATGTAAAAAGGAACACCTTCTCTATAAACAAAATCATTTTTTTTTTAATTGTTTTCTAAATTGTATATATAAATTTTATTTATTTTCAGAATTTTATCTCTAAAAGATTTTCGTTGGAAATTCCGAAGCGTTTCAGCTAAACTATATGTTTGCTGAGAGCGTTTATTTTGTTTTATTTGAAGCGCTTAAGTATATTTAACTTGAGAGTGAGGAAATTTAGTAGTATTGTTTCCAACGAAAGAGTAAAAAATAATAATTACCTGTAAGCGATTTGTTGTTGCGTACAGCGTTGATTTGCGCAATTCTGGTACATGTTCTCATCTATGACATTTGTCGGTCGGAAGTGGGCATAATTACGTTTTGTGGCATCATCTGTGGTGATGTACTGAGGTTGCTGAGGGTAGTTGTTCGAAATAAGAGTGCCTACAATTATAATACAGAAGTGAGTATAACGACGTACCATGTAAACGGGTTTCTTTATAAGTGAATAGCAGGTGTTAATAGAAGATTGTGAAGAGTTGGTGGGTAGATATAGTAAATATAACGATGTTTTATTTATAGCAAAGATAGGGATTTATAAGGTGTTACAAAAGATGAATGAGCTATCTTTTTAGACAGTTAGAAATATGTAATTAGTTATAAAGGGTAAAGCAGAAGGAAAGAAAGAAATGGGTAGACTTGAATTAAGAGTCCGTAAGTGCACCATTTTTTGATGAATTGGTTTGGGGAATTGAGGTAGTTAGATCAAGATAGATGGACATGGCTTGTTGTGTATAATTAATTTCTATGATTTCAATCAATAACTAGATAGAAATAATTGTATAAAACATCACCCAAAAACCGTAACACAAATAATTTATAAGCTAGTGCTACTGAAGGGGGCATAGCCTCCGAAATGCGCATATAGCTAATAAATGCTTTGTATTGGGTGATGTTTTATACACAATATCTAGATAAATTTCCAAACTGATATTCTCACCTTGGTTGACATTATTCCTATTCTTGTTACCACCGTCCACGCAACTAGCGGCACTCAAACTGGCAGTTTCGCTATAGTACGGCCAGGCGGTGGCTGCAGCCGTGACTGGGTGTCTGGGTGGTGTTCCGCCCGCAGGTGCCGTTGCAGTTGTAACAACCTGCGTTTGCAGCTGCACGATGGGTTGGGAAACGCTAACCGGTGGCTGCATCTGGTTCTGTATCTGTTGAAGGATTTCAGTAGTGGAGCTGAAGCGGGGCTTGATACCGCGAACGCTCGGCCTACGGTTAAAGCCGTAATCGTCGTGCTCGTCTTCGTCGTCTGAGCCCGGTTGATATCTAAAGAGATCAAATGTAACACAATTTAAATAATTACTTGTATAGAATATCAACCAAATACCGTAACTCAAAGATGAAGATGGGGGCAAAGCCTTCGAAATGCGCATCTAGCTACTTAATGCTTTAAGTTACGGTATTTGGGTGATATTCTATACTATCATTTAACACCGTAAATATTTTAAGTGATTTAATACACAATTTAAGAAATATTTTAAGACACAATTTAGAAACAAATAGAATTTACGAAGGATTGAGTATTTGATATGGTATTATATTATGAGTATTTACAAAAATCCATTTGTTATGATCGAGACGCTTTAATTTTATGCTGTAAGACTGGAGTACTGGATTCTCTCATCTGTCTTTATAAATTATATAAATAATTAAATATGTTCATAAATTTATATAACTGTCTTCAAATTATACCTTTAAAAATATTTTTATTATTAAACTGTTGAAATTCTGCAAAAATATAGTGCAAACTTAGGCAAATTATTAGCAATTCATAATTAGTGTATACAGTAATGTAAATTTAATTTATAGAAGATCAAATTATTTTACAGGTCACTGAATCATGCAGGAATTTAGTATTTATGGAAACAAATCAGAATCGAAATTGGTATTTTAATTTGATAATTGAATATGGTTGTAAATCGATCAAAGTAGAATTTTCAATTAATGTGGCTATTTTATTCCAATTGTATATTTTACAAAACGGGGTAATGAAAATAAATAACGTAAATTTTAATATTGCAAGTATTAGCAAATAGCAATTTAATCACAATCATCACAATAGCAATTTAACTTACTTTTTCTTTATTCTCTCAATTCGACTCGCGTCTTGTTGCACGAACATGGCAAGTTCATCAGCAGAATCGGAAGCGGATGGCGTTCCAACCAAAACATCCGGTGCTATTCGTTTCGTATCATCTTCATCAGCCTTCTTCAGACCCTCGTCGATATCCTCTAAACTGTATTCTGTTCCAACTAACGAAATATTAAAAAGTAACATGAATAAGATTTTTTTTTTTTATCAATAGTATATCAATCACGATTCGTGACAGAGTTATTTAGTTATTTAGTTTTATCTTGTGTTACTGAAGATGGGCGCATAGCGCTTGAAATGTACATCTAGCTACTTAATGCTTGTTACGGTATTTGGGTGATATTCTATATTATGAACAAGAATCAAAAACAAACACTTAAAGAAACTATTGCGATATTTATTGGACAATCTCTTAAAGGTTAATATAAAATTTAAAACTGATAAAAGATGAGAATAATATTATTTTAAAATACGTTTCAACATTACATATATAAAAAATGTAAGATTAAAACAAATTATAACAAAGTTTCTATTTCATAATTGGTGGAAATGATTCTACTTAAAGTTAAAACAACTTTATTTTCCCACCTGAACTAGCGATAGAAACCCTCTCTCCAGCTGCCTGATTCTTCAAATGGTAGTAATAATCTTCAGAGGCGGCAATACCACCGACGCAAGCTGTTAAGGGTGCCAAAGTAGACAAGAACTGTTTGCGAGCCTCGTTAGTTGAGTTTGCTTTTGCAAGAGCAACATAATGTTGGGATTGTTCGTCAAATTCATTGTGCTGTTGCGAATTGCAAAGATCTGGCGGTTTACTTGTCTCGATTATGTTATTTTGAATGTCGGGCCTTTCCTTCGTTTTACCTAACATCATATGAAAACAAGAATATATAGAATTGAACGAAATATTTGTCTAAGATCGTATTAGTACATAAAATATTAAAGAATCAAAAATTGAATCAAAAACTGGCGGTATAGTCTTCACGTAATTTTAAATTACAAAGAAATTTAGAATTTTCCTAAAAAAAATCTGATATCACTTTTGAAGTTTTTCCAATTGAAAGTTACGTTGCGGATAAAGCATACTTAAAAGCCTGAAAGTACAAAATTTTCTTACCAAACAAGTCAGTAATCTTTTTATACGTCGATGAAACGGACGAGTTCGAACTGGCCGTACTCGAAGATGATGGACTAAAGCTCTTGTCCAGCCCTTGTCCAGCCTTCACTACTAAATTATTCACCTCCGGCGAGGTCCTGGCTTCTTCTCCAGGCGGACTTGATCTAGTCTGCTGCTGTACTTCGTCACCATCCAGTTGGCCAACATTATCGATAGATGGATCAACCACTTCTTCATCAATATCGCATGTTAGCTGTTTGATTCGTTCCACCAGCGAATTACTGTCAGTCTTCAGTTGTGCCTGGATTATTTTAATTCACTTATCAAAAATGATAAATAATTCCCCTAATAGGATAATTTGATAATGATTGTAAACCATAATCGTTTGAGCAAACTTGACCTGATCTAATAATAAATTAACTGTAAATGAAAACTTAAAAAGAGGTACCTTCTTCTGCTTCGGTTCGTATTTTATGAGGGAACGGCGAAGGGTATTCCGTTCGATGGCACGTTTAATCGAGTCTGTATCGGAGGATGATGACGTGTTGTTGCTGTCTTGTAGGATCTGCTGCAATTTAGAGCGCTTGGCTTCATCGAAAGCGCGAAGAGCTTCAGATGTGACTAGATAGGGACTGTTTGCTTCATCCACCTGAATGGTTTGAGATAAAGGCGCCAAATTATGTATAGAAAATAGGCTAGGCAAAGTGTGCAGGAAGTGTTTGTAGTTCAGAAACGCATTTTCCTTTAAGTGCAACATCAAATAAAGGGACAGACAAAGTTTTCTTACTGCAGCCACATTCGAACAATTTGCAATCATTCTTAAAACTACCTATTTTCTGCAACGTCTTGAGTCACTCACTTTTGTACATGGGAAGAGCTGTCTCATGGCTGAATTCGGCTTTAGGCTATTATTCGATATCTGCAGGTGGTGGTTGGGTAACTTGAACGTGAGCATAAGTTCTGTGGCGCTGTCCATCAGTGTATTGTTACAGTTATCCCGATGCTTTCCTTCATCCTTCTGTTGGCGTCCTTCGGACGAGGCGCCGTCGCAACTCTCTCGGTGCGCTGGGAATGAATCGGAAGAGTCAATGAAGCGAACACTGCGTCTACCGTTCGTGCCGCCAGCCTCATCGTCCGATGTGATACTCGAATCCGACTGAAGGAAGCAGGAAATACAGCGTCGATTAATCTCACCAGTAATTGATTTAGATGTGGTGGAAAGTGGATAGGTAGGCGATCGGTGTTCCTTTGTGTACTTTCTGTTTTGTGTTTAATTGTGTTTTCTTGTGTTTAATTGAATTGTACTTCAACAGCAGTGCACTCTATTTTCGCTTGATTAAAAAAAGAATGAGAAGCGCGAAGCTAGTTGTAAATTAAATCTAAAGTAAAAACAAGTGTAATCTCAAAGTTATTATTGATCTAATTGATATATTTAAGAATATAAAAAAGTATTTACTTTGTTGATTCGAAATAACTGTAATCTATCCATCACAATGAGATTTTCATTAAAAAAAAATGCAATAAACTTACAATAAAACGCGATTTAATTAAAAAACATACCGTTAATTAAAAATATATAACCAATTTATAAATTTAAGCATAGAATTTATTATTAGCTTTAATATTATTGATGTTTATCAGTACAAATGCAGCATAGGCATAGAAAGTTTCGAGTTTTATCAGTAAATAATATTAATCGATAAAATCAATAGATAATCGTTGATTTAATAAATGAACCAGACAGTTTAACTAAAAAATGGAATATTAATCAGTATCAGATTTCCTAAATTCTTAGAAATGTACCAAAAAATATGTACCTAATAGGCTTCAAACATTTTAACTCATCTCAAAAGATCTTACAAAATAAAATGATTGATGATTGTGATATCTACACGTTTATTAGAAGCTCTAGTATAAAATAAAAATCTTTATTTTACTTGTACTAATTTTCATAAAGAATTTAAAGAGTTTATATTGAACTCTACACATAATTTCTAATCTATATAATTTTCGGCTTGATCAAGCATTTGATTCCATTTTCATGCTTTCCAGAGCAACATTTAAAAAAATGCACCTAAACCTAGCTATGTTGCAGAGACGGAGCTAAGAGAAATTTTATATTTTTTTCACGACAAACGCTTGTAGGTATTTGTGTAAAAAAAAATTTTTGCACATCCTTTTATAAATAATATTTTTACATCAAACTTTAACTGTATATAATTTATAAAAATACTTCATGATACTAAAAAACTTCAACTGTCCTCCAAATTTAAATCTGGCTGCACCATTGCTTTCACGTTAGGGTTGAATGTTCAAACAAACATGGATTTGAATAAAGCGGAATTTATAGACCGAAACCTGTTAATCGGAAGCATGGACTAGCACATACCATACATCAAAGTGCCAAAGATATATTTATATATCAATACATAATCGTGAAGTGGCGATATCGATGTAATGCGACATCCCGTTTATTTATTATAATTTAAAACGATATGTCCGTACAAGATATATAAAAGTACACACAGAAATATTTGATTTTGTAATAAGTGTGCTTGAGTCAACAATTCTGTTCTAATTCGAGGGAGATGATTTTTTCAATAATTCGTTATGTTGAATTAACGAAAATTTTGTATTAATTTGAACAAAGTCAATATTTTTTCCCATCAAACAACAATATTACATTCTGCGCTCAATTTATTATAATTTAACAGAATGCTACGTTTTTTCTCTTTCGTTTAATTGCACAGATAGTATTTCCTCATATGCATAGTATAACAAACTTATTTAAGTCCTGGGCCAATTAACTTTCGAAACTAGAATAATACTCAAATTTCGCGAATTTTTATACCCGAGTAAATCGACTCAGATCATTCGTTTTAAAATACCATTTTTAGCATTCCAAGCGGCGATACAAATCAAATATTATTTCGCGGAGACCGCAAAAGATTTGGCCCATTTAACACCAAAGCTATGATCCAATGAATCCAATAAGCTCAGTAAAGTAAATTGCATTTCTTTGGTGCGATTCGAGTTCTTTTAGCCAGCATAATAGGGAAGGTTGTCCACATCGTCGTCATCTTGTCAAACGCCTTATTGTAAAAGGAAAAGCTCATATGCGCAGACCAGATCTATAAAATAAGCTCCCGGTCGTAGGAACAATCCCACATGGATTATATCATCAGCATTTACAGGGGATCGCTAGCTCTTAGAGAATCTACAGGGCGAGTCAAATAATATTTATGTTCCTGTCGTGTTTGTTCGCTTATTCGAAGAGTTACAGACAAAGTTGCTCTCAAACTAAATCTAATCATGACGATAAACGTATTTACTTTTCGATCCTTTAAACACATGGTAACCATTAGATAGATTATGATTCCTTTTGGAATTATCAAAGATATAAACTCACCTGTGTAGCGGCTGCGACCGCCTTGGCATTAGCTGCACTCGCAGCTGATGAATTGGCATTGTTAACATTTGCACCTGATATTGGCGCTGAAGATATCGACGTCGTTACATCACCGCTCTGTTGTTTCCATAGGCGGCCGCCTTTCAGAATTCCGCTAATGGGTGATCCGCAAGATCCAGTCGCAACCGCAGCAGCTGAATTAGCATTACTAGGGTTTGAGTTACTGGTAAAATTGCCGGAACCTGTCGTTGTTGTTGTCGACGTTGTTGTGCTGCCAGACTGTTGTTGGTCAGTGGTTGAGACGGGTGTTAGTGTGTGGTGGTGGTGGTGGTGGTGATGGTGATGATGATGCTCAGAATGACTGCAAGTCATTTCTTCGTCTAAGAAGAAAATAAGTTTATGTGACTATTTTGATTCACATTCACAGAATGACCTATTATATATAATAAAATATGCTCGTAACTGTCCCTGCCGTAACACTTTCGAATTATTAATCTTGTGCTGCCGCTGGACGGCTTTCAGCGATTTCATTGCCATCTCAATTATGCTATTTTTAATAGCGATAATTTTTAGGGTGTTCTGTGGGATATTCGTTACGTATAGCGTGTTTTGTTACAGACCTGATTTTCTTTATTTGTTACATTAAGCCATAAGGTATGCAATGAGAGAGAAGATTGGTAGCCCTGCGAAATATTATGTTGGCTGCGACAGTTTGAAAAGATTTTACGATCTTATTATGAAAGAGCACAAACTCTCTATAATATATATTCTTAGTCTTCTTATTAATTCTTTTTCACGTTTTCGACACATCAAAAAACAATTTTTTATGCTTGTATATCATGGCAAAAAGAAATTCCAACTTTCTATTTCTTAAAACGAGACTTTGAACATACTGGCTTGGTAGACCAAGAAGCTTTTCATATCGAATTCTTGTATTCTATAGAACAATTGTTTCAATTTCGTTTTGTTTCTTTAGATGAAGAAAGATGTATTAAATATAGACGATTCTTGAAGCTGGTCCATAGGACTGTATAAATGTAAACTTCGACGCTAACTATAAACAAACAATTCCAGGCGTCCCATAAACTTTCGCTAATTGTATTTAGTTTCCCTTCAACGCCATCTACATACAAAACCCTCTCTTCTGCATGTCCAAAAATAGTTGGGCTGGAAAAATTATATACAACGGTGGTATCAACCTAGTTTGCAGTTTAAACACATAAAATAGTTTATCTTTAGTAAACACGCCAAGAATGATGTACATGGTGGATGGGACTCGAATGTACAATTTCAACACTGGAACAAATGATAAATTTGTTCGTTTAGAACAGATACCCATTTTAAAACTATATTTATTAAATCTTCGTGCTAGAGTAAATCAAATTTCGTACTCGCGGCGAAATGTATATTTATTGCAATATTTTAAGTTACAATTTATGTATAATTTCAATACTTTGACACAAATACGAATTTATTTGTGCTTTTCTGGACGTGTTTTTATCAGTTTTAGAATTATTATTTTTTGTGAAAATGATAAAGGTTTAAAAGGTGTTGTAATATTAGTGATTAAAAATCACAAAAGCAATTTTTGCCAAATTGATCTAAGGATATTAATTTAGAGTTAAATCCTTTCACACAATATTAATTTAAAACAATCATAAAATTATTATGTTTTTTTAGGAATTATGTAAATAAATTAATAAATAATAAAATTATTTTTTTCGGCATTGTTAAAATATTTAACAATGCCGAAGAAAATAGGAGCTAATTTGTGTGAGAACTATAGGACCATTAGTCTACTATCACATGCATCGAAGATATTGCTAAAGATTATTTATAGGAGATTAGAAAATAAAGTAGAGGAAAGGCTAGGAGAAGATCAGTTTGGTTTTAGGAAAAACAGAGGGACGAGGGAGGCGATTCTAGCACTAAGAACGGTAGTAGAAAAAAGAATGAGGGTAGGAAAGGTAACTTGCATAGCTTTTGTAGATTTAGAAAAGGCATTTGATAATGTAGATTGGGACATAATGTTTAGAATTTTAAAAGAAACGGGTATAGATTATAAGGATAGGAGAATAATTTTTAATTTATATAAACACCAAACTGCCTTAGTTAGAATTGAGGGGGAAGAAGAGGTAGCAAAAATAGGGAAGGGAGTTCGGCAGGGATGTACACTTTCACCGTTATTATTTAATCTATATATAGAAGATGCAATAAACAAAGTAAAAGAAGAGTATAGTGTAGGTGTGAATGTACAGGGAGAGAAAATATATATGTTGAGATTCGCCGACGATATAGCTATATTGGAAGAAAGCGAAAAGAATTTAGAAAGGGTATTGAATGGTATGCAGGCAGTATTGACTAGGGATTTTAACATGAAAATAAATATAGGTAAAACTAAAGTGATGAGGTGTGACAAAAGGGAATGCAGTAGAAAAATGAGGATCACAATAGGAGATAATAGAATCGAAGAAGTGTCAGATTTTTGTTATTTAGGCAGTAGAATCACAAAAGATAATCGAAGCAAGGTAGATATAAAGTGTAGGATAGCACAGGGTAGGAAGGCATTCGTAGAAAAGGAACAGATTTTAAGATCAAATATTGACTTGGGTATTAGAAAAAGATTACTGAAGGTATATGTTTGGAGTGTAGCACTGTACGGGTGTGAGGCGTGGACTATAGAAAAGGAAGAGAAGCGTAGATTACAAGCATTCGAAATGTGGTGTTATAGGAGGATGATGAGGATTGGTTGGGAAGATAAAGTAACAAATGAAGCTGTACTAGAGTTAGTAGGGGAGAAGAGAAGTATTTGGAGAGTGTTACAGCGTAGGAGAGACAGATTAGTAGGGCATATTCTTAGGCATGGGGGGATTATGCAATTGATCATAGAAGGTAGAGTGGAGGGAAAGAGAGGGGTAGGTAGGCCTAAATTGGAGTATGTGAGTCAGATAGTTGAAGACGTTGAGATGAATAGCTATAGGGAGATGAAGGGATTAGCTCAGGATAGATCGGCATGGCGTGCTGTTTCCAACCAATCTTTAGGATTGCGGACTCTTTAACTAACTAGGAATTATATTATTTTATTCTAACTAGTTACATTCTTCTATTTTAAATTAGTTTTCCTCAAAATGCCTAATTTTAATATTTTATAAAAAGAATTTCCATTTAACAAGAATATTGGACCTTGCATTTATCTAGATAAACATATGTTTGCATAAAGGTTTATTTTTTAACAACGAAAGGGCTAAACAACAATTTACATAAATTATTTCGATGAAGAAAATGCCAAAAAGAAAAATATTACAGCACAAGAACGATCCTTAATATTTTTTGTAATTGTTATTAGAATTATGTAGAAAATAAATTATTACAGCCAGTACGATTATAAAATAGAAGAACATTTTTTTGGTTGGAATATCTTTTTTAGTTGGTTGAGAGGTGTTGAAATTAGACAAAAAGAGAACAGAAAAAAGCGAAAATTGAAGAATAGGTGTTGGGAATATAAACTAGTAACTTTTTTAAAGGTGGATCTATTTAACTCATGATATTTTCCCGTTTAATTATCAATAATTAATCATGAAAATATCATGGAAGATCAAGGTACGTGATATTTACTGTTAAATAGTTGCCCTCGTTGTATAAGAAGCTCTTTTTTGCGATTTTTTGGTTACTAAGAACCAAATTATTATTTTTACTTAAATGCACATATTGGCTTAACTCGTTTAAGAAAAAGCAGCGAATAAGAGATTCCGAATCGAACTGCAGACACAATCCGAACATCATTTATTTTACTTCTTCTACGACGATATTGCTCACATTGATTACTTTTCCGCCCCGATGTTTTATGAGATCGTGATCGGCGCGTTTTCTTTCTCAAACTGTTAAATCTTCGATGCCATATCAATATACAGATTCACCCCTATTTCTTCGGCAATGTATTTGGCTTGCTATCGCGTCATACCATGAGTCGAAACGCGTAGGGCATTATGTACCCGCTTAATGACGGAAATTGCGGTAATACGTCTTCTGCAACTGACATTCTAAATCCAAAGTTATTGGTTCGGGTGTCATTGCGTGTGATACACCTACATGGATGAGGAAATATATACACAGTGAAAGAAGTTAAGTTTGATGGCAATTGAAAATTAGTCTACGAAACGAAGAATAATCAACGTAAGCGGAGGAAGGATGTATTGGTGTTGTTAAGAAGTTGAAGATGAATATTTAGATAAAGGTGTTAAAGACATGAAGAAAGAGCGCACTATTTAAAATGAGGATTAAATGAAACCTCGAAGAATCAAATAAAAAATGTACCATTTGCGAGGGATTGATAAACGTTAACAGGATTTAACATCGGATTAATTTTTCTTCTTCTTGATCGGTGTTTGCAATTCAATCCAAAACTTGCCGACAATCGATTTATTAGCAACCCCGTATATACCAATGTTTTCTCAACACATTAGATTCCGTGGACTTGAAGGAATCTTCATTTTATGCTGGTGTACGGCATCGAAATGTGAAAGACGTACGAAAAGCCAAGATCAACGAAGAATGGTCGTTTAGTATTCCAAGCGGAATTCGCGTTGGCGCAGCCACAGAATATTGTCATCGCTTCAGTAAAATAAATTTTACGATTTCGATTTATGATAATTATGGGTGCAGTTTTAAGATTTTTCTAAAAATTCTGTTGAAAATGAATTCGCAGAATACCACAATATTTTCGTATTATCTACATGTTTAATTATGGGTGCGTTATTCTGCAAATTTGTAAATAATTATCAACAACTTTTGTTGATGTAATAAAGAAGTTAAATGCTTCGTAAACTTCACAAACAATATAGAGAATATTCGACCAATTAAAAATACAATTTTTAGCAGATTTACTTTACTTAAAAACACCCACGAATAATTCCAAAAAAATATGTACTATATATAGATATTTTTTAGAATATGGTGAACCTCCCTTATATATTTTTGTAAATTTAATATTACTTTGCAAAACTTTTTTTCAAACACACAAAAATTCTGCTACGTTTTGCTTATTTTGTTTTTTATTATACAAACGCAAAGCCAACATAAAAGAAATTCGCTCACCCGGTAACATGATTGATATCAAAGATACACTTTTCAGTAGCAATGTGATGAAGGAACAAAAAAAATGTTAGAGAAACTCTTCGAAGCAAAAAACAATATCCCGAAACTGAAGTAGGCAAAGAGTTTAGAAAACTCTGGTATAGAAAGAACTACATGTTTTACTACTTTTCGGATTTATTGCAAGTTCCTTTGACTGTACCTATTTTCTATTTCTATACAGGAAAGAAAGAAGCGAATGCACCATACATGTGTGTGGACTTTTTCGCTTACCGTCTTCTGCTGGAGGCGTCGTCGGAGTTGTTTGTTGACTGTGATCCATCCTTTCTGTCGTTTCGTTATCCGAGGCTTCTTCTTCGGAACCCTCACCTACGGCAAAGAAAAATATACTTTATAGCAACAGGAGCCGCCAGAGACAAAAATACTATTCGGAGAATTATACAGGCAAACTCATCAGTTACGAAAAAAAAAAACGTTCGAGGAACTTTCAAAGGATATTCGGAAGGATCGGAAAAATATTCCTTATAGTTTGGGCATTTGGTATAGTTTTGACTTTCAACTCAATTAACTTTCTCATATCCCATATCATTATAAAATTCGTTTGCATTTCACGGTTCTCTGCAAAATAAGGGCTGAAATTTATGTCATATTCAGAAAACGCTTCCACTTTTCAAGCATAACGATTTAAATTCTACGAAAGCGCATTTTATATTCGATACATTTTCTACGCTGCTCGTATTGATACTTAAATAAAGTCCGCATTGAAATTTGAAATTTCACTGTATAGAAAATAATATTTCAATACGTTTCTTTTGCATAAAATGTACGCCAACAAATTTCAACATCAGACAAGTTATATATCACACTTTGTATGAATTACACGTTCGATAATTCTTTTTTTAAATAGCCATATAACTGATAAAACAAAAATCTTTCAGTTTTATAAACAACTGATTGAAAACACTTATTTTAATCAATCTGCACGGATTTGAAGAGTGTGGATAAAGATTGTAGGTTGCGCAGATTTTCAATTACAATTTTCAAGAACTTCATGAATATAGTACAGACATAATCTAATGTTTGCATAAAAGCAAGTTCACTGTCCAATGGAAGTTGGACCATCCATCATCCATGGGACCGACGAATGGCTAATTGCGAATTTATGTGCCCCATTAATCGGTCGAATAATCGATCCTAGAAGTTATGCAGAAAACAATGTAATATGAGTACATACAAGTCCAAGGAAAGGGGCACAAGTAAGTTGCGTTATCGATTGAAGTCACATCTAGATACTCTAAGGTCGTGTGTGACAATTGTCGAGCTAGAATTTTTTTTTAACAAAAATTTACGACTGCCATTTGTTGGCTTTTAGAATTATTTGAACCGACTAACTTTGTTTATTTACATTCTTTATATAGTTTTGTTGGACATTAGTGTACGTAATTCTAGAGGGTTGTGTGTAGCGATGTGTAGTTCACTCGCGAACCGTTCACTCTGAACGGTTCAATCAAATACTGTGACGATGTTTTGCAACGACCTATAGGTCACTAGGACCTAGTTCGTGAACTATGAACTACATGTACGTATTGATGTACTTGTACTAGGTCCTGAACCCGTCGTGTACTATGAATCACAACGGCTCGTAAACGATGCAGTATAGTATACATTACATATACAGTACTAACATTTATTTAGTGATAAAGTGTGTTGGCGAACGGAACGAAATATGTAGTAGTTCACGACCTATAGTTCGTGAACGGTACATTGAAATGAACTACGAACTACGAACTAGGTCCTCAAAGTGCCATCGCTAGTTGTATGGCAAAAGTTCATGAACAGGTATTTCATAAAGTGGATCTATAAGGGTTCTAGTAACTATATAACCAAGTCTATATTCGTATCTTTATATCTGTAATAACTTGAGAAAAAGTATTTCATATTTCAAGCAAGGAATAAGCTAGTGGTAGCAAACACGCTTTTTCAGAATCACAAGCGCAGGATGTATACGTGGAAAATGCCAGGAGATATAGGGAGGTATCAGATAGATTACATACTGGTTAAAGAGAGGTTTAGGAACCAGATTAAGAATTGTAAGAGTTACCCTGGAGCAGATATTGATAGTGACCATAATTTAGTAGTCCTGGACTCAGAGGTCAAATTCAAGAAATTACAGAAGTCTAAACAGGTTAGAGTAGATGTCGATAGGTTAAAATTAGCTGATGTATGTGAAAAGTACAAGCAGAAAGTAGAAATCATGGCTAATGGAACATCTAGGAACGACATAGATTGCGAATGGAGGGAAATCAGAAATGGGTTAACTACAGCAGCAAATGAAGTATTAGGCACAAAGAAAAGGGCAGGTAGGAGGGAATGGGTCACGGAAGAAATAGTGGAAATGATTGAAGCAAGAAGGAAAATTAAAATTGGAAACACAGAAGCAGGACAGAAAAAATATAAGGAACTAAGGAACTTAATTAATAGGAAATGCAAGCTAGCGAAAGAAGAGTGGATTAAAGCAAATTGTGAGGATATTGAGGAGGATATGAGAAGAGGTAAAGTAGATTTTGGCTGCAGGAAAATTAAGTCACATTTTTCTAAAGTAAAACCAAAGGGTAACATTATATGTGATAAGCAGGGTAAGGAACTCACAGAAAATAAGGAAAAAGCTAGAAGATGGAAGGAGTATCTTGAAGATTTATATAAAGGTAGGCAGGACATGGAGGAGCTAGAAAGTGTGGAACAGATAGATGAGGATGACTTAGGTCCTAGCATACTTAGGTCAGAGTTTCATAGAGCATTAAATGATTTACGGAATAACAAAGCAGCGGGGATTGATATGATACCAGCCGAATTAATAAAACACGCAGGGGAAAAAATGCAGGAGCGATTATACAGGTTAGTTTGTAAAATATATGAGAAGGGAGAAGTACCACAGGATTTTCAGCGTAGTAGAATAGTAACAATGCCGAAGAAAATAGGAGCTAATTTGTGTGAGAACTATAGGACCATTAGTCTACTATCACATGCATCGAAGATATTGCTAAAGATTATTTATAGGAGATTAGAAAATAAAGTAGAGGAAAGGCTAGGAGAAGATCAGTTTGGTTTTAGGAAAAACAGAGGGACGAGGGAGGCGATTCTAGCACTAAGAACGGTAGTAGAAAAAAGAAAGAGGGTAGGAAAGGTAACTTACATAGCTTTTGTAGATTTAGAAAAGGCATTTGATAATGTAGATTGGGACATAATGTTTAGAATTTTAAAAGAAACGGGTATAGATTATAAGGATAGGAGAATAATTTTTAATTTATATAAACACCAAACTGCCTTAGTTAGAATTGAGGGGGAAGAAGAGGTAGCAAAAATAGGGAAGGGAGTTCGGCAGGGATGTACACTTTCACCGTTATTATTTAATCTATATATAGAAGATGCAATAAACAAAGTAAAAGAAGAGTATAGTGTAGGTGTGAATGTACAGGGAGAGAAAATATATATGTTGAGATTCGCCGACGATATAGCTATATTGGAAGAAAGCGAAAAGAATTTAGAAAGGGTATTGAATGGTATGCTGGCAGTATTGACTAGGGATTTTAACATGAAAATAAATATAGGTAAAACTAAAGTGATGAGGTGTGACAAAAAGGAATGCAGTAGAAAAATGAGGATCACAATAGGAGATAATAGAATCGAAGAAGTGTCAGATTTTTGTTATTTAGGCAGTAGAATCACAAAAGATAATCGAAGCAAGGTAGATATAAAGTGTAGGATAGCACAGGGTAGGAAGGCATTCGTAGAAAAGGAACAGATTTTAAGATCAAATATTGACTTGGGTATAAGAAAAAGATTACTGAAGGTATATGTTTGGAGTGTAGCACTGTACGGGTGTGAGGCGTGGACTATAGGAAAGGAAGAGAAGCGTAGATTAGAAGCACTTGAAATGTGGTATTATAGGAGGATGATGAGGATTGGTTGGGAAGATAAAGTAACAAATGAAGCTGTACTAGAGTTAGTAGGGGAGAAGAGAAGTATTTGGAGAGTGTTACAGCGTAGGAGAGACAGATTAGTAGGGCATATTCTTAGGCATGGGGGGATTATGCAATTGATCATAGAAGGTAGAGTGGAGGGAAAGAGAGGGGTAGGTAGGCCTAGATTGGAGTATGTGAGTCAGATAGTTGAAGACGTTGAGATGAATAGCTATAGGGAGATGAAGGGATTAGCTCAGGATAGATCGGCATGGCGTGCTGTTTCCAACCAATCTTTAGGATTGCGGACTCTTTAACTAATTTCAAGCAAAACTTGTGTCATATTGCGTTGTGAAATTTTACGATATTTACGATATATTTTACGATAGTATAATGTAAGACTTAAATTCTTGTAGTACATAAGTTAACACTTTCAAACCAATCTGTTAGATAGGTTGTCTAGTGTTAAGTATCGAAATAAGATGTACGACAAATGTAAATGTTAATAATTGCGAAATAAATTATCGTTTAAAAAATAAAAAATAATATTGCGTTGTGTAATGTTAAATTGTGATTTATAAAGGATAATAAAATAGATTGTTAATTTTGATTGATTTTTGAAACAATTCATGCAATTTAAGTAAATTATTTATTTTTAATTTAAAGTTAATTTTCATATAAGGTTTAATTACAAAAATAAATGATAAATGTTGGGATAAATTCTGCATAACTTTTAATACATATTCAAATATGGTATACGAAACTTTTATGCGGTAATGAAATTTTGAAACTTTACATTCAGTAATACTTCGGATTCAAAAATAATTAAACTTCCATATACGCTCCAATTTTTCATATCGAAAAATTTGATTTTTATTTTCATATATTTATTTATTCATTTTGAAACAATTTACTCGCGATTTATCAGAAAATTTGAATACATATAAACTGATATTATTATATTTTATTAATATATCATCCAAATCTGTAACTCAAGTTATTTTCAATATAGATACGCATTTTGAAAGCCAAGCCATCTTCAGTAGCGTAAAAGTGTCAACAGCATTTCCCAGAGCGATAAATAAATTTAATCGTTTAAAAGTAGAACAAAATTATATTAAAATATTGAACGAAACTCAATATAGCCAATACTATTACGAAAACCACAGAATAATAATTACGTAGAAATATCTAAAAATATTTTGCAGATCCTTTATTTAATCGCTAAACTGTTAAAGTGTAAATATACACAAAATGTAATAGATGTTACACGAGGAATTAAAATATTATTTAAAATTCTAATATTCAATTTTTTTCTGAAAAAAATATGCGAACAAACTTTTAAAAATATTTTCACTTCTTCTCTAGCTTGGCAAAAAGGTCAGGAAGAAAAAATATTTTTGCAGAAATATGGTTGAATGGGAAATTTTCATTTTTTTTTTTGTTGGGAATGAATAGTTCAAAAGATACAAACTTTTGAAAAATGGGAATTTGCACTAAGAAATATTTTTATATGGAAGTCTCATATGAAAAATTCCCATTTTTAAATCACGTGAAAATTTGGAAATTTTTAATGAATTTTGCACATTTACGAAAATGTGTGTATGATATTTTCTAATAGGCTTTGATGAGAATTTAAAGTCTGCAAATGATTTGAAAAAAATATGCGAACAAACTTTTTAAAATATTTTCACTTCTTCTCTAGCTTGGCAAAAAGGTCAGGAAGAAAAAATATTTTTGCAGAAATATGGTTGAATGGGAAATTTTCATTTTTTTTTTTGTTGGGAATGAATAGTTCAAAAGATACAAACTTTTGAAAAATGGGAATTTGCACTAAGAAATATTTTTATATGGAAGTCTCATATGAAAAATTCCCATTTTTAAATCACGTGAAAATTTGGAAATTTTTAATGAATTTTGCACATTTACGAAAATGTGTGTATGATATTTTCTAATAGGCTTTGATGAGAATTTAAAGTCTGCAAATGATTTGAAAAAAATATGCGAACAAACTTTTTAAAATATTTTCACTTCTTCTCTAACTTGGCAAAAAAGTGAGGAAGAAAAAATATTTTTGCAGAAATATGGTTGAATGGGAAATTTTAATTTTTTTTTTTGTTGGGAATGAATAGTTCAAAAGATACAAATTTTTGAAAAATGGGAATTGCACTAAGAAATATTTTTATATGGAAGTCTCATATGAAAAATTCCCATTTTTAAATCACGTGAAAATTTGGAAATTTTTAATGAATTTTGCACATTTACGAAAATGTGTGTATGATATTTTCTAATAGGCTTTGATGAGAATTTAAAGTCTGCAAATGATTTGAAAAAAATATGCGAACAAACTTTTTAAAATATTTTCACTTCTTCTCTAACTTGGCAAAAAAGTGAGGAAGAAAAAATATTTTTGCAGAAATATGGTTGAATGGGAAATTTTATTTTTTTTGTTGGGAAATGAATAGTTTAAAAGACAGAAATTTTTGAAAAACGGGAATTTGCACTAAGAAAATTTTTTATATGGAAGTCCCATATAAAAAAATCCATTTTTTAAATCACGTGATAATTTGTAAATTTTTAATAAAATTTGCACATTTACGAAAATGTGTGTATGAAATTTTCTAATAGGCTTTGATGAGAATTTAAAGTCTGCAAATGATTTGGATGGGAAATGGATATTTTAAAAGATACAGAATTTCGAATCGAGTAAGAAATTATTTTTTCTAATATTAAAATTTACAATTTTTAATCTGTGTAGGGACATGATCGAATGGGACTTTTTCTAATGACCTGAGGATTCTAAATCTGCAACTAGTTTTGCATTTTCGAAAGTGAGTTATATTTTCTAAAAGGATTTGATCTCAAAATAACAAAATGCAATTGATATGGATGGAAAATTGATAATTTAAAAGATTTTTATGTAAGCAAAAAGTAAGAAATATATTTTAATTTAAAAAAATCTAATCTAAATCTGATTTCGTAACTTCATCCTGAATTGATACCAAAATTTGAGGCTCTTTATAATTTGATCGTTTCTCATTCCAAATAAGAAACGAAATGATTTATAATCTAATTATATATAACAAGGATCTCTCAAATGAATAATCTAAATGGTAATTTGAGACACCCCAAGAAAATTATACAACTAAACTGAATTCGCAATTTAAATCAAGATTTATTGATATAAGTTATTAAATTCATAGATTTCAATTGTGGTATTTATATGAAAAAAATATCCAGATTATTTGAATAATAAAAAAAATATTGTCCGTATTGATTAATTTTAATGTTTTTTTGTAACAATATAGTACTTCTATACTAAATGATATTTCAGTGAAGAACATTTGGTCTACCACAGAGATATCAGAGGAACTTTTAGAAATCCTTGCTCTTCAATTATAATTAAACCTCCTCGACCGTTAAATGAAAAGGAATGTGAAAAAATTCAATTAAACTCAATGTAATATATATCCTGAAATTCTTAAATACTCAGGAGCATTTTAAATGTTCGAATGTTCGAATTATAAAACATTTATATTCTGAACATGAACTCTACTGACACTTGAAAAGAGTACACCTTTACAAGTTTTTCGAGTTTATATTAAATGATAATAATACCAAGCTCGCAGAAGCTTTATGAAAGCTTTGTAAAAGCGGTTTATATTATTGTTGAGTGTATTGTGATAATGAATCATTGTCTGTACGATGAATGAAGCTACACAAAATGTCACAACTTGACAACTTCATCAAAATAACTATAATTCCTTTCATAAACATTCTGAATGTACTCACTTACGGAGCAATTGATTAAAACTATGTTGCACTTAATAAATATCTATAATAAAATCGAATTTAACACAAACAATTACAATTGTAACTTGTAACATCACATCACAATCATTCGAAACATTTTATATGCAAAAAAGGAAACTGTTTCTTAATGTCAAATGAAAATGTTGTTATCAGTTATTTTTGCAATATGCAGTACGTTAAATTTTAAATGTCGTTAGTTATAGCCTTCGGGAATAATGGGTACTGATAAATAGACAACAACATTCTGGAATAAACAATATAAACTAAAGGCGATTTCACATATTCCGAACACTGCACAACTGATATCAAATAATGTACTGCCACAGTTTCGATGCTGAAAGCATCAGATAATGTCAGTAATCAATTATTTAATTCACGCTATCTATTACGGAAGATTGTCCATTATTTATGAACGACAAACTGGTACATAATAAATAAAAAACGTTTTATTTATGATCAAAACTTACACCAGATCAAAAAGCATCAACAAATATTGTTGCACCTCTTATCATTTGTTACTAAATACAACAACAAAAAAAGTCAACTAGCAGTCATTTTTTCTTTAGCTGTTTCTTGGTTTTCTTCCGCTTACATCGGCCATTGCAGAACTTCCCACCAATTCTTTTATAAGCCACCTCGTCCTCACTATCTGATTCTTGACTATCGTCGTTATTACTACTATCACTTCTTTCATCACTACTCATCTTATAAGAACTGGGTTCTTCAACAGAATATTGTATGGAAGGTTCACTATTCTGGTCACCTCTTTTCGTATGCTTAGGCCTATGAGAACTTGGTTTTGTCACCGTATACTCGTTACAAAGACGTTCGTTCTTGGTCTGATTGAATTCATCATTATCCTGGATTTCTACATCAGTCTTATCATTGATTAAAGGTTGCTTATCGTCAAAAGTGACTTTTCCCGTTGTGGTTTCTTTGTCACTGGCTTGTTTTGTGCTGCAGGTGCATAGCTTTGTGTAGCTGGCGTAAGGCCGGGGATCTTTTACAGGTGGATTTGACGAAAATTGCAAATCGGGACTTTTTGTTAATCTTAATTGCCTGACGTTATTATTCACCACGTCGATGTTATCATTAAGACATTGAGCAGCAGCAGCTTGCATATCAGGCATGGCTCTAGAAATGGATCGCTGATCATTACCTTGAAACAAATCGTCGGTTGTTGTAATTTTATCGTGGTGGAATTGTAGCAGAAACGGATTCCGTTTCAGTTGTTCTTGTAGCAGCAACGTTTCTAAGCTATGCTTTTCCAGCTGCTTTAACGCAATCTGCTGTTGAAGGTTCAGCTGATCAAATTGCGTTCGTAGGAACTCAGTGTGTTGCGGTATACCAGTGAATGGGCTTTGATATTGAATGGATAGGCACGGAGAAGATGTGCCAAAACTAAAATCTACACCCTCAGCAGTGATTTGCTTGTACATGGACGGCAAGCCGCCGTTGCATTGAAACGGATTGGACAATTGCATTGCATTCTGCTGGGGACAGCAGGTACAAGAGCGATGCTGCTGGAGCCCTTGATTAACAGAATACGGTTGCTGCATCAAGGGATAACTCGAAGGAAACATGTGGCTGGCGAGGGGCGGCGGTGATTGCAGAAACTGCTGCTGTTGCGCCATGAGTGCCGGTTGCGGTTGAGCAAGGAGGAAAGAAGGATAACCGCACGGATTCTGGCCGATGATGGACATGCTCGTATTGTCGTGGATATCACGCTGCAGACCGTGCGACACCAGCAAGTTATTCTGACCGAACCGAACCGGAACCGGACTCCCAAAATGCGCTTCGTTTGTGATATTAGACGCTTCCGCTAGGTACGGTCTGCTCTGGGTCGGGTATAAACCATGCATGATGGTGTCGGTGCAAGGAAATTGATTCTTGGCGCGATGGCTAATGGGACACAATAGATTTAGATGACATTTATGAGTGACATATCTGCTCTATATACACGCCGCTCGTCATAATGGAAGTTGCGCTAAATAATTTTATCCAAAAGAACCATTCTTTGGATACTAACAATGTTATTTATCACCGATAATACGCATAGATTGATAAATCGTGATATACAACGAATACGACCAATTTATAAAAAAAGAAAATGATTATTATTGAACAAAAGTACCACGGACGCAATGGCTGAGTTCGTTGATAGCACTGTTGAGACGATTGAATGTAACAAATATATATTAGCAACCTTTATAGACTTAACACGAGCATTTGATTGTGTCTCCCATAATATATTAATTAAGAAACTTCAAAATATATACGGCTTTAGCCAAAACAGTTCATTGCTTATCCAGTCATATCTACGTAACCCTTATCAATGTGTATCTGTAAAATGTGTTAAATCCGGTAATTTACTTGTCGAACGCGCAGTGCCCCAAGGCTCAATTCCGGGCCACTCTTGTTCCTGATTTACATAAATGATTTGCCTAGCTATCTGGAGAATAATGCATATTGTATACTATATGCCGATGGCGTAACAATATTTAATACTGCAAGTGATATCAAAACAGTAGAAGACATTTCAGAAATCGTTTCAAATTCTGCAAATAGCTGGTGCATCGCGAATCAATTATGTGTGAATGGGAACAAGACAGTACAACAGCTGATGAAGCTCAGGGATGAACAAATTTCACAAACCCTCGTTTTGTTAGGTTTCTAGGATTCAACATAGACTATAAACTGACAAAATAGCAGGAAATTTGTGCAGAAACATTTTTCTACTACATGTATTATCTTATAATGTTAGTCAGGCAGTTCTAAAGCAAGTGTATTACAGTATTTGTGAATCTCATATGCGCTATGGCATAACCATATGGGGAACCTGTGCGTCTTGGACCCGAATATTTCGTCTTCAACGCAGACTTAAACAATTCAACTTGTTTTGCTCAATTATTTTTTTATCAATCACGATTCGTGACAGAGGTATTTTATTTAGTTTTTTATCTTGTGCTACTGACGATGGGGGCATAGCCTTTGAAATGCGCATCTAGCTATTTAATGCTACGATGTTTGGGTGATATTCTCTACTGATTATCAAAAATAATTTATTGTTTTATTATCGAGGAGGTTTGCTCTTCAATTGAATAATTTACCTTTGATTACGGGTTTATATCTAATAATAGCTGTTGTTACAATCCACATTTTCACTGATAATAAGCTTATCTAATCGCTGGAATGCACAAATAATTATTTCACTTTATCTTGTTTACTGAAAGAAATCACTTTTGCAATTTTGAGAATGAACCGCTCGACGAGCGCAATATTTTTTTATAAAACAGTATAGGAAATAGTAGAGGTCGCTAGTTTTCGTAATTAAAATTTATCTATATACCTGCATAAAAATGTCCGTTAACTGTGAATTATTAATGATACATATTTACTTAGTGATAAGAGCTATCTAATGTAGAATTTTTATGGTTTACTCGTTAAAAAGATTAATTATTTGCGTTTATATTGCTACTATATGATAAATTATATTTTATATGGCGGTCTAATCTGCACAATAATAAAACTTAATTTTAAGAATAAATCGACTGAAGTCCCAAAATGATTGAGGATATTTTTATTGTCTTTTAAATAAAGCATTTGATAGATTTTTGACAGGAATTTCAAAATTCCAGCCTGAAACATACCGTTTATGTGTTAATTCTTTCGTTCATTTTAAACTTTCTTCACAAAAAAATTAAATCATATATCATATAAACAAACAACGCAACTCGTTCCAAATCCAAACTATCAGAATCATCTAACCATCCAATGCATGATTCAATTAATCACTGTCTTTCTGATCAAATTGACCTACTTTCGAACTATATGTAACTGCACCCATTAAAGGATATTTTATTTACACTAGATGGGACAACGAAACTCCATCGTGCTCTGGAATTAATTTAGGAGAAGTGTCTCAACTGCAAACACCAACAACTTTACTTTGTCAACTAGAAAGTTATCAATATCATGCAGTTATTTATGATGTGCGTAAAGTTTCATTTGTAGTGCACATACCAAATCGTAACACAGCAAATTGCAGAGGACATATTTCACGAACATCTATATGTCATGTGTCAGATGGATCAGCAGAAGGACTATTTCTAGTTGTCCTAGTCAGTGAGGAATATCTATGTGACAGCACTGCATGCTTCGTGTATGTTTTATTGGGATGCGTTTCAGTGTTCAACTGCGTTGTGTTTATTAAAATATTTTTCAAAAACTAAATATGAAATATATATACATTTTAGAAGGATCATTTTCGAGCCTAGAAATTTTTATACGACGTCGTCCTGAGTTCGGGGAATTAAAAATTGACGCTATATATATGTGTAAAAATACAAACTTTACAGCCAAAGAAATTCAGGCGAATAGTGTAATTTGTCTGCAAAGTCAACAATTTTTGAATTGAAACTTCTATAGGCGCGGTTGGGCAAATTGGCCTGAACGTCACGAAAGGTGAAACGCTTATTAACTGTAAAGTCGTACAGTCTATAAAGAGGAGTTTGAATTAAATTTTGTGTATGATGTACCCACTAGTGCATCATACACAAATTTTTTTTTCATATATTTATATATATTTTTTCACACAATTTCCGTTGTGTGAAAATTGAAATGGAGAAAAAGACAAGTACAGACAGAGTGCGAGCCTTTAGAGAACGGAAGAAAGCGAATAAACCGCCAAGAAAAGTGCCAACAAGTACCTTGGAAAGAAGTAGAGTGTATCGAGCCAGGCAAAGGGCGTTAAAGAAACACGGTGGACAACATAACCTTACAACGACCTCAAATACACTGGATGAATCGATACCGTCGTTAAATGAGGACACAGTGAGTGGTATAGAGAATTTGAATACCACTGATTCAGGCGTGCCGTCTACACGTGAAGATACAACACGCGGTGTGAGATATCAACGAAACGAATATGATACATCTGAGCGAGCCATCGACAAATAGAAATGCACCCACTAGTGCATCAAACACAAAATTTACATTGTTTCATACACAATACTTAATCCAAACTCCTCTTTATAGTCTGTACGAAATTACAGTTAATAATGCTTTCTTTGATGATCATAGTGTCAATCAAAATCAATCAAATCGTTAATTAGTTAAAGAGTCCGCAATCCTAAAGATTGGTTGGAAACAGCACGCCATGCCGATCTATCCTGAGCTAATCCCTTCATCTCCCTATAGCTATTCATCTCAACGTCTTCAACTATCTGACTCACATACTCCAATTTAGGCCTACCTACCCCTCTCTTTCCCTCCACTCTACCTTCTATGATCAATTGCATAATCCCCCCATGCCTAAGGATATGCCTTACTAATCTGTCTCTCCTACGCTGTAACACTCTCCAAATACTTCTCTTCTCCCCTACTAACTCTAGTACAGCTTCATTTGTTACTTTATCTTCCCAACCAATCCTCATCATCCTCCTATAACACCACATTTCGAATGCTTGTAATCTACGCTTCTCTTCCTTTCCTATAGTCCACGCCTCACACCCGTACAGTGCTACACTCCAAACATATACCTTCAGTAATCTTTTTCTAATACCCAAGTCAATATTTGATCTTAAAATCTGTTCCTTTTCTACGAATGCCTTCCTACCCTGTGCTATCCTACACTTTATATCTACCTAGCTTCGATTATCTTTTGTGATTCTACTGCCTAAATAACAAAAATCAGACACTTCTTCGATTCTATTATCTCCTATTGTGATCCTCATTTTTCTACTGCATTCCTTTTTGTCACACCTCATCACTTTAGTTTTACCTATATTTATTTTCATGTTAAAATCCCTAGTCAATACTGCCTGCATACCATTCAATACCCTTTCTAAATTCTTTTCGCTTTCTTCCAATATAGCTATATCGTCGGCGAATCTCAACATATATATTTTCTCTCCCTGTACATTCACACCTACACTATACTCTTCTTTTACTTTGTTTATTGCATCTTCTATATATAGATTAAATAATAACGGTGAAAGTGTACATCCCTGCCGAACTCCCTTCCCTATTTTTGCTACCTCTTCTTCCCCCTCAATTCTAACTAACTAATTAACTAATCGTTAACAAATGGAAAAAAAGCAATGCATAAAATCAACTTTTCCTAGGAGCTAAGAAGTTTCACTTCTACCGCGCGAGAGTCTCACGCATTTTTTTCTAATTAACACGAATTTGCTTTGTATAAAAATTAATCGTATTGTCTTACAAAACTTACCACGTAAATTTAGTAACGATTGCCAATATTGAGGGAAACATTAAGCGAAGCAAAACAATCAGGTACATTTTAATAACGAAGAATATTGTTTAAATTTGTAAAACATCCAAATGTATTTCATCAAAATTTGCGTGATGAACAAACCGTACCAATATATAAGCAAAGAACGTTTCATCGGTGGAGTAATGTACATATGTAGCATCTTCGTCACATAACATTCTGGAGTAGTATAATCAATTTTATTGTTGGTACTTTGCTGTCGTCTATCGTGGAATTCGAAATAAATTGTCCATCGTTAGCGCAGGATCAAATGCTCACCATACGTCATTCGTTATGATCGACTGCTTTTTGAACAAAGATTATTTGCGTGGTAATTAAAAAACAAGGAAATATTGAATTCTGCGATTTGGAATGTTCCGCAGATTTCAAAGAGATTCATCCTTTAAATGAGATTTACGAATGTTGTTATTACAATAATTCAATTGTCAAAAACAACTAACTTACCTTTTTCACGCGAACTTTTGAAAGGGGCACCTCATGACCTATGGTACAACACATCTACATCAAGGGTTGCGAAAAATACAATATTGTCCTGTAGATAGACACCCTTTAGGGTAAAGGCACCAGGGGACAATGAGAAGACATACAAGATGACCATTTCATCTACTAAAAATTAGTACTGAATCTACTGTAAAAACGACTGTTTTTTTGGCAATAAAGAATTGCCAAAGCAGCCTGCAAACAAATGTTTGTGGTTATTGGAAATATCGTACAAATTGGCTTTTATTATCTTCAGTTTGGACGTAAAAAGTTTAAGTCTAAGACGTAAAAATGTTTTTAATGTTTTATATATAGTCTGATTTTTGAGGGGATATTAAACGACTACCCTGTAGTAGACAAGGCATTTTTCTGTGGGGCTCTGCCGAAGATATATGGACCACAGATTATCCCTTCGCCAACTAAAGCCATAAGGATGACTGCGAAACATTGTCGGTTAACCAATGTGGTTTAGAAGAACATTCATCGTATGTGTTGTATATAGAGCGATCGTAAAAATGGTATACCTCGTGCATGGGACCTTCGGTTCACCAATAACGCTTATTTGCCTATATAAAATTACTTTATACTTCCATTTGTGCAACTCCAAATGTAAAATATTTCGGCAATAAATATTTATTCGGTTAGAAAATGCAGTGAAAGTGTTAAACCAAGAATGTGTTAAAGCAAAGAAGATATCAAGCGAATAGTGTTCGAAGTGGATACTAAACAAATCACCCCATATAGATACGGCCCTGATTGTGTTACATGTTTATATTCCGACCTACATCTATGCCATGATTTCCATTTCCTATTGGTATTTGTATTTGGCGAACGGAAAAAAGCAATTTTCCGCAAGATATCTCGTCCTTTGCACTTACATTCTACTCGCAAATAAAAAAAGGAAACAATAATATGTTCTCGAATACCGATATCTAGTGGGATTGCAATATTTCAGAATGATGATGTGAATATTGAGAAGATGGTTTTGAACTAGCGATGGCAAACTGTAGGTCACTTTGAGGACCTAGTTCGTAGTTCATTTCAATGTACCATTCACGAAGTATACGTCGTGAACTACTACATATTTCGTTCCGTTCACCAACACGCTTTATCACTAAATAAATGTTAGTACTGTATATGTAATGTATACTATACTGCATCGTTTACGAGCCGTTGTGATTCATGAACGGTTTAGTACACGACGGGTTCAGGACCTAGTACAAGGTCATAGTGACCTATAGGTCGTTGCAAAACATCGTCACATTTGATTTGATTGAACCGTTCAGAGTGAACGGTTCGCGAGTGAACTACACATCGCTAGTTTGAACAATAAACTTCAAGTTTAATTTTTTATACTTGTATAAATTATCGCTGTAAATTTTCAGATTCTTTAAGTGGTTTACTTTGAACTTTAGGTTAATTTTATAAATCATTTAAGTAGTGTTGCTTTTAAAAGTAAAACAAAATATAATTATATAACTTTATCAGAACTAACTTTCAAAACAAAAACATATAAAGCTATATTTTCCATTTTGCCGAAACGCTTATTTAAATTAAAGCATAAACTTATAAAAGCGAGTACAGGGTGTTTTATTTCAGTGATTTTATCATCTTTTAATAACGATTTAATAACGAAAGATTATATCAAAATCTTAAAGAATGTTATGAAGAAAAATAAACCGTATAATTTATCAATGCAATGAATTAAAAAATACTATGAAATTTAACCATTTTTTAATAATAGTATAGTGCATTTTAAAAATTATCCCTACGGTGTTAAATAATAATAAATAATAAATATTTTAACGTAAAAAATGTCATGTTATAGATTACCGTTTCTAAGTCACCCGGCATAAAAGTCGCTTTTTAAAATGGCCTTGATAATATTTCTGCATTTAGCACTCGATGTGGTTTGAAAATGCATTGCGAGAATATTTGAATAATGAACTAGCTTGCGGGCATTTTCCAGCAGGAAGTGTTTTTCAGCGACACAAGCAATCGCTTTTCTGCTAAAAGTTATTCTGTGTACACGGTAAACTACCATACGACAGTTTCGTTATTGAAAATGTGCGAAAATGCAAATTAAATATGGAAAATGCTTCGGTTAATGAACAATGTTAATCTACTATGTAAATGTGCCAATAACCAATAATGTCATAATTTATTGTACCATTATAAACGAATTGGAATTTCTTACAAGAACAATTTCAGGATTTTTAATACGAAAATCAAAGCTACTTACTCAATTTTCTATAAAAAAATTATATTAATTTATATCATTATCAAAATTTGACATTTAAGATTTATTCAACAAACACTAAGCTGGCAACATTTTCAGCAAAACTAAGCAACATTCTGTAAAGTTAAATGAATTAGATATTTCAGTTATTAAATCCACAATAAAATTAAATATTTAAGCGTGGTTTAAACTCCAAAAAGAGAGCCGAAAGAAAGAAGAAATTTAGCTAGAGGCAAAGAACGAAATTTTCTTTCCTTGGATGCCACGAACTATATTTTTACAGCAAAATGTCGTGTATTTTTTTCCCTGCTCTTCTGTCGTGTAGTATTTTGTATATTCAATTTTTGAAGCCCAGAAAATAAACAAATAATTCTTTTTGAGCGAAACATTGTTGAAAATATATATACAGTGACGAAATTGCTCTCATCTGGGAATGTATGCGAAATAACGACGCCTAACATATGACAGTTAAAATAAAAAGTTTGCAAGGAACAATGGTAAATAATTTATCAAAACGCGATGGAAAATATGTTGACACTTTTGTAGTTTTGGGAAATGTGTGACAAGAGTCTCAAAGTAATAATATTTCGAATATAATACAATCCCGTTTTCTAAAATATATTTAAAGTAGCAATTAAAAAAATTAAAATAATAATTATTTTATGATAATAAGTACAGAGTTGCGAATTGGAATTTAAAAGAACTATATCGAAACTGGAATTTAATGATTTAATCATTGCATAAATATAAATGATAATAAAAAATATATAATTTATAACTAAAACTTTTTCTCTTTTATTAAATTAAATTTGAATAAAATATTATGCAATATATTTGATACTATTGTAGGATGAACAATATCAAAAAAGACGACATAAGAAATGAAAATTAGCGAAAATTTCCGCGTTTCTACAAAGCAATTGCAGGTAGAATAATTGGAGCAATTCTCTTTCACTTAATAAAATTTAACATGCATAATTTCCCGAACGAAAATCACATTTTACATTATATTTGTATTGTAATAAAAAATTGCGATTAAATTTGCGATTTAATGATATATAGACGAATTATTTTTCATGTTCCTAAAAATAGCAAACGCTTAATATTTTAACAATTACATTTTTTTGTTGAATTAATCTTCGTCATTTTTGTCCCAGCTAGAATATTTAATAAAGATGTAAATGAGGAAAGTGACGCGAAATTTTACTAACTAATTAGCGAGGGAACAATGTAGAAACATTAACATAGCTTGGAGATGGCTTTGCAGAAGCTGCATGCAGCTGCGGAACAGCATATGTAGGCAACACTGCAGTATTTCATTATGTAAAAACGACATATCACTTGGGAAACGTTAAAAACTATAATAGCTCGACAATATGGGCGGGGAAACGAATGTGGGGTAACAAGCAATCATTTGAATATAATTAACTAGTTCTTAAAAGATAAAGAAATTAGAAGGTGCAGGGAAAATAGGGAGAAATGCGATTTGTTGCAGTAACCTCAAAATTTTCGCCAAAGTAGGCATTTCAACTCATTAGCTGTCATTGCTGGAACAGCTGATTTATGTACAGTCACAGTATTTGAAATGTAATATTAAATAAAGTAATATTTCGATATTTTTCGTAAGTAACTGTATTTTAAAATCAGTTTAAAATATGATTCCGTTATATTTTATTAAATATTTAAAAAAGTAGTTCTTATGCATTGTCAGCAATGTATTGCCTGTGCAATATGCCTACTTTGGTGAGGAATCTCAACATACCTAAAATGTTTTAATTTTTTCCTGATGTATATTTGCTTATTTATTGTTTCAAATAAAGAAATGATGGTTTGTTCATTTCTCTTTGTCTAATTACAAATTAATAAAGCAGATATTTGCATTACAAAAAAAAAACTAGCCGAGGAATTTAATAATGAATCAAATCAACAATAATTTATAAAAAAGTTTCACGGAAAATGTGATATTTCTTTAATGTTAGTTGAACTTACCATAGTTAAAATCAAAATCACATATATTGATGTATTTCTACAAAGCCAAGCAAAAGAATTTCATGCCAAAAAAAAAATGAAAAGTTTTTAATACACTAATGTCCTTGTAAAATAATCCATTTATTTCGCAAGTTTTTATAAAGATTACAATACTATAAAATTCACTTCGACAGTCCACTAAGAATTTTCTAAAAAAAATTCTATCAAATTTTTATTTCCGTAAAATTATTGGTTAGTTAAAGAGTCCGCAATCCTAAAGATTGGTTGGAAACAGTACGCCATGCCGATCTATCCTGAGCTAATCCCTTCATCTCCCTATAGCTATTCATCTCAACGTCTTCAACTATCTGACTCACATACTCCAATCTAGGCCTACCTACCCCTCTCTTTCCCTCCACTCTACCTTCTATGATCAATTGCATAATCCCCCCATGCCTAAGAATATGCCCTACTAATCTGTCTCTCCTACGCTGTAACACTCTCCAAATACTTCTCTTCTCCCCTACTAACTCTAGTACAGCTTCATTTGTTACTTTATCTTCCCAACCAATCCTCATCATCCTCCTATAACACCACATTTCGAATGCTTGTAATCTACGCTTCTCTTCCTTTCCTATAGTCCACGCCTCACACCCGTACAGTGCTACACTCCAAACATATACCTTCAGTAATCTTTTTCTAATACCCAAGTCAATATTTGATCTTAAAATCTGTTCTTTTTCTACGAATGCCTTCCTACCCTGTGCTATCCTACACTTTATATCTACCTTGCTTCGATTATCTTTTGTGATTCTACTGCCTAAATAACAAAAATCTGACACTTCTTCGATTCTATTATCTCCTATTGTGATCCTCATTTTTCTACTGCATTCCTTTTTGTCACACCTCATCACTTTAGTTTTACCTATATTTATTTTCATGTTAAAATCTCTAGTCAATACTGCCTGCATACCATTCAATACCCTTTCTAAATTCTTTTCGCTTTCTTCCAATATAGCTATATCGTCGGCGAATCTCAACATATATATTTTCTCTCCCTGTACATTCACACCTACACTATACTCTTCTTTTACTTTGTTTATTGCATCTTCTATATATAGATTAAATAATAACGGTGAAAGTGTACATCCCTGCCGAACTCCCTTCCCTATTTTTGCTACCTCTTCTTCCCCCTCAATTCTAACTAAGGCAGTTTGGTGTTTATATAAATTAAAAATTATTCTCCTATCCTTATAATCTATACCCGTTTCTTTTAAAACTAAACATTATGTCCCAATCTACATTATCAAATGCCTTTTCTAAGTCTACAAAAGCTATGCAAGTTACCTTTCCTACCCTCATTCTTTTTTCTACTACTGTTCTTAGTGCTAGAATCGCCTCTCTCGTCCCTCTGTTTTTCCTAAAACCAAACTGATCTTCTCCTAGCCTTTCCTCTACTTTATTTTCTAATCTCCTATAAATAATCTTTAGCAATATCTTCGATGCATGTGATAGTAGGCTAATGGTCCTATAGTTCTCACACAAATTAGCTCCTATTTTCTTCGGCATTGTTACTATTCTACTACGCTGAAAATCCTGTGGTACTTCTCCCTTCTCATATATTTTACAAACTAACCTGTATAATCGCTCCTGCATTTTTTCCCCTGCGTGTTTTATTAATTCGGCTGGTATCATATCAATCCCCGTTTTTATAAAGATTACAATACTATAAAATTCACTTCGACAGTCCACTAAGAATTTTCTAAAAAAAATTCTATCAAATTTTTATTTCCGTAAAATTATTGGATGCACAACACATTTTAAACACTACAGAATATTGATGTCGAATTGTTCGTTTGTCCACCTTTAGTAACAAATTGTTCATATGATATTTAAACCGTCTATGCTCAGTAAAAATTAGCAACAACACTTCTAATTACAAACAAATCAACAAATCACTTTGTTTCGGTTGGGAAATAAAATAAACTGACTCAGCTCAACTCACCAGCGTACGTTTATCTACTAAATAAATTTCGCTATGATTAGTCTTAGAGAGTATATCAATACGAAGAGGTGGTATATAACAGAAGACAATCACTTGAATTTAAGAATGAGTCAATTTCTGTACGATACACAGAAATAATCGAAAATTAGTCATATTTAGAGCAAGAACTGGATTACTGAAGACATACTAAATACTAAAATAACAGCTGTTGCAGATGCGTGTGTGTATTGTGCAGAAAGGTAAGAATAGTTGTAAATTTGTCTGGGAGTAATGATCAGTTACAGTTATGCAAATGGCGTGCGTACTTACTTAATTAAAATAAAACTAGGTAAACTTATTTACAGGATGTAAACGAATAAATGTAGTTAAAGATCGTTTGTAATATATTGTATGATGAAGAAGAAGCTTCCACCAATTTTGGTCCGAAATTCACAGGAAATAAACAAAATAGTCGTCTACGTATCAATTTTTTTAAAGACATCAGCTACTTATTGTTAAAACACTTTAATTAAAAATCATTAGTGGCTGTTGACCAAAATTAATTAGACACCTTTTTCACCTAACTTGATGAACGGTACAAGACCGTTGTACCAAGAAGGTACCATACTGTTTGCTACATAATCTGTACAAAATTTTTTTGATGTAAAAATGTGAGGATTTGCAAAAAATACATCAAAAAGCAGTACTCTCGATGAAATGAAATTACCAAAGATTGGAGTATTTCTTATTTAGGAGTTTTCAATTTTTTTCTATCGATCTCTCCTATGGTTAATACAAGAAGATTTACAGTTTTGAACGATATATTTTTTAATCGTCGATAAACTATTAAGAAAATCCGTTAGTCTTGATCAGTGCTTAATTTAAAAAAAATATGCGTGAGACTCTCGCGCGGTAGAAGTGAAACTTCTTAGCTCCTAGGAAAAGTTGATTTTATGCATTGTTAACGATTAAAAATTTTTTTTTCACACAATTTCCATTGTGTGAAATGTGAAATGGAGAAAAAGACAAGTACAGACAGAGTGCGAGCCTTTAAAGAACGGAAGAAAGCGAATAAACCGCCAAGAAAAGTGCCAACAAGTACCTTGGAAAGAAGTAGAGAGTATCGAGCCAGGCAAAGGGCGTTAAAGAAACACGGTGGACAACATAACCAACCAACGACCTCAAATACATTGATTGAATCGATACCGTCGTTAAGTGAGGACACAGTGAGTGGTATAAAGAATTTGAATGCCACTGATTCAGGCACGTGAAGATACATGCGGTGTGAAAGATCAACGAAATGAATCTGATACAGCTGAGCGCGCCATCGACAAATAGAAATGCACCCACTAGTGCATCATACACAAAATTTACATTGCTTCAACCTGCTCATCGCGAATTTGATAAACAATTTTTCAATAATCCGCTAGGTACAGTGTGTTCCATATGTGATCGAATATGGTTTAAGAACGATGTGAAACCTGTTGATCCTAAGCACAAGCAACTTTTACATACTGCGTTTCCAGCCATTATCATTGAAGATGTGATAGCGTGCAATTCATGCCGAAATGTTTTCACTCGGAATACCATTCCAATGTTATCGAAGTCAAATGGTTTTGTCTACCCAGAATTACCTGGTCATCTACCAAAATTTATGTTCCAATATCTGTGAATACGATGGTGAATCATTTGCCAAGAGACATTGATGATGATCATTGTATTAATGTCCACGTAAAAAGAAGAAAAATACACAGATCGAGTTATTTAATTGGTTTGGTGAGAAAAAGAACTATTTGTATAGTTCTAGTATAGTTCGACAAATAGAAATGCACCCACTAGTGCATCATACACATTCTTTCAACCTGCTTATCGCGAATTTGATAAACAAATTGTTAGCTAAAAGATTAAGCTGTGTTTGTGTAATATATTATGAAATACGCAAGCGTCTACTGGTTGCCTTATGCCACATATACACACAGTACACGGGGCGCATGCGCGTAGCGTGCGTTTCACTTTTCGTGACGTTCAGGCCAATTTGCCGTACCGCGCCTGGAAGTTTCACTTCAAAATTGTTCATCATCCCTGTATTATAATTAAATGTTTAATAATCTATCACAGCACATAAGACACAGGCTGGTCCACACTTTCATTTTATACCAACAAGAGTAGGTAATCTAAATTCATTCGACTGTGCAACTAAACCACTCGGGCTTATTTGCCTCTTCTACATGCACACATGAAATACGTCTTTGGCTCAAATGCAGTTATCTATAATTCTCCACGAATATTCCTAATTAAATTGCAGCGTGTCGTTGCTTATATTCTTGTTGCACACCAATGTGTTATACAAAGACAATTACATTTTTGATCGCTTTAAGAAGTAGAAATACTTGCATCTATATTTCTGTACCCTGGTACAAAAATGTCCAATATAATAATGTGCCGGAAAATGGAGTTAAACTTTCATCAAATTGTTTTACAAAGTTTTTTGTTTTAATTGTGCATGTTATTTGGCGAATTAGCAGTATAAATTATTTTTTTAGTTTTTTGTTTTAATTTTTTGAATTTTCATGCACATTGGCTCCATATTTAGGACATTGGCACTTTTTGTTCCAATGTACAGATTTATTTTATATGTTATTTGGAAAGTATGGGATAAATTATTTCTACTGTCAATAAATTATGCGTATGTAAAAATATGTGTATAAAAATATTGTTTATATATATTTTAGTATGTTATTTTGATTTTAAAAGCAACAATTTCTTAATAAATCCAAAACGATAAAGTATAGCTCCTATATAAATGCACTAAATTAATAGTATCTCTTCGTAGACTGTAGAATTGATTATCTAAGCGATGAGAATTTTGATTACAATTTACAATTTGTACACAACTATTTGTAGCTTGTCGAAATTGTTTATACTAATTAAAATCTTAACACAAAACCATTTGGAATATTAAAACTCATCGAAGGGAGAATTCATTTTTGACATGATTACAAAATACATTTAGATGTAAAAAGACTTTCAATCGTACGTAAATGATTTCGAATGAAAAATGATTTAATTTAAATTTCACAAAAAATCTTAACATTATATAAGTATATTCAAGTTACAATGCAATTGTTTGATATTCAAATTTTTTTTTAAATATCTGTTGATAAAAAACACATTAAAAATATTAAAATTCATTGTGTAGATGATTTGCAAAGTTTATTTAAAAAAATGATATTTATCGATGCAATACAGAAACAATTTCTTTCGAACTTATATCGCAATTTACCATCAATGATTCTATTTCATTTGAATTATTACGTACAATACGCAATGATACATATATTATTCATAATATAAACATTCATGCTGTTTTGACGTATTGTAATTACGTATTGTATAACAACAAATTGCAGTGTGCAGTGTGAAATAATAAATATAGCCAATGGTTAGTTAATCCATGTTTATATCCTATGAAATAACCATATTTACTATAGCCAGAGTAAAGCGAACTAGAATTGCATAATTCCCTACTGCTTTTGTATCTTTAATTTGAGTAAACATTTTTTTTTAATAAAAAATTACAGATAAAGAATTTGCATTTTTTTACGAGCATTAAATGTAATTTAAAACGAGCTATAGACTCTTTTAAATAATGTTAAACGAATTTTAAACTAGAATTGCATAATTCCCTACTGCTTTTGTATCTCTAATTTGAGTAAACTTTTTTTTTTTAATATAAAAAATTACAGATAAAGAATTTGCATATTTTTTATGAGCATTAAATGTAATTTAAAACGAGCTATAGACTCTTTTAAATAATGTTAAACGAATTTTAAACTAGAAATGCATAATTCCCTACTGCTTTTGTATCTCTAATTTGAGTAAACTTTTTTTTTTAGAAAAAATTACAGATAAAGAATTTGCATTTGTTTTATGAGCATTAAATGTAATTTAAAACGAGCTGGTAGACTCTTTTAATTAATGTTAAACTAATTTTAAACTAGAAATGCATAATTCCCTACTGCTTTTGTATCTCTAATTTGAGTAAACATTTTTTTTTTAATAAAAATTACAGATAAAGAATTTGCATTTTTTTTATGAGCATTAAATGTAATTTAAAACGAGCTGGTGGTAGACTCTTTTAAATAATGTTAAACTAATTTTAAACTAGAATTGCATAATTCCCTATTGCTTTTGTATCTCTAATTTGAGTAAACTTTTTTTTTTTATAAAAAATTACAGATAAAGAATTTGCATTTTTTTATGAGCATTAAATTTAATTTAAAACGAGCTGGTGGTAGACTCTTTAAAAAATGTTAAACTAATTTTAAACTAGAATTGCATAATTCCCTACTGCTTTTGTATCTCTAATTTGAGTAAACATTTTTTTTTTTAATAAAAATTACAGATAAAGAATTTGCATTTTTTTTATGAGCATTAAATGTAATTTAAAACGAGCTGGTGGTAGACTCTTTTAAATAATGTTAAACTAATTTTAAACTAGAATAGCATAATTCCCTATTGCTTTTGTATCTCTAATTTGAGTAAACTTTTTTTTTTTAGAAAAAATTACAGATAAAGAATTTGCATTTGTTTTATGAGCATTAAATGTAATTTAAAACGAGCTGGTGGTAGACTCTTTTAAATAATGTTAAACTAATTTTAAACTAGAATAGCATAATTCCCTATTGCTTTTGTATCTCTAATTTGAGTAAACTTTTTTTTTTAGAAAAAATTACAGATAAAGAATTTGCATTTTTTTATGAGCATTAAATGTAATTTAAAACGAGCTGGTGGTAGACTTTTTTAAATAATGTTAAACTAATTTTAAACTAGAATAGCATAATTCCCTATTGCTTTTGTATCTCTAATTTGAGTAAACTTTTTTTTTTTAGAAAAAATTACAGATAAAGAATTTGCATTTGTTTTATGAGCATTAAATGTAATTTAAAACGAGCTGGTAGACTCTTTTAAATAATGTTAAACTAATTTTAAACTAGAATTGCATAATTCCCTACGGCTTTTGTATCTCTAATTTGAGTAAACATTTTTTTTTTAATAAAAATTACAGATAAAGAATTTGCATTTTTTTTATGAGCATTAAATGTAATTTAAAATGAGCTGGTAGACTCTTTTAAATAATGTTAAACTAATTTTAAACTAGAAATGCATAATTCCCTACTGCTTTTGTATCTCTAATTTGAGTAAACTTTTTTTTTTAGAAAAAATTACAGATAAAGAATTTGCATTTGTTTTATGAGCATTAAATGTAATTTAAAACGAGCTGGTAGACTCTTTTAAATAATGTTAAACTAATTTTAAACTAAAATTGCATAATTCCCTACTGCTTTTGTATCTCTAATTTGAGTAAACTTTTTTTTTAGAAAAAAATTACAGATAAAGAATTAGCATTTTTTTATGAGCATTAAATGTAATTTAAAACTTGCTGGTGGTAGACTCTTTTAAATAATGTTAAACTAATTTTAAACTAGAATTGCATAATTCCCTATTGCTTTTGTATCTCTAATTTGAGTAAACTTTTTTTTTTTATAAAAAATTACAGATAAAGAATTTGCATTTTTTTATGAGCATTAAATTTAATTTAAAACGAGCTGGTGGTAGACTCTTTAAAAAATGTTAAACTAATTTTAAACTAGAATTGCATAATTCCCTACTGCTTTTGTATCTCTAATTTGAGTAAACATTTTTTTTTTTAATAAAAATTACAGATAAAGAATTTGCATTTTTTTTATGAGCATTAAATGTAATTTAAAACGAGCTGGTGGTAGACTCTTTTAAATAATGTTAAACTAATTTTAAACTAGAATAGCATAATTCCCTATTGCTTTTGTATCTCTAATTTGAGTAAACTTTTTTTTTTTAGAAAAAATTACAGATAAAGAATTTGCATTTGTTTTATGAGCATTAAATGTAATTTAAAACGAGCTGGTGGTAGACTCTTTTAAATAATGTTAAACTAATTTTAAACTAGAATAGCATAATTCCCTATTGCTTTTGTATCTCTAATTTGAGTAAACTTTTTTTTTTAGAAAAAATTACAGATAAAGAATTTGCATTTTTTTATGAGCATTAAATGTAATTTAAAACGAGCTGGTGGTAGACTCTTTTAAATAATGTTAAACTAATTTTAAACTAGAATAGCATAATTCCCTATTGCTTTTGTATCTCTAATTTGAGTAAACTTTTTTTTTTTAGAAAAAATTACAGATAAAGAATTTGCATTTGTTTTATGAGCATTAAATGTAATTTAAAACGAGCTGGTAGACTCTTTTAAATAATGTTAAACTAATTTTAAACTAGAATTGCATAATTCCCTACGGCTTTTGTATCTCTAATTTGAGTAAACATTTTTTTTTTAATAAAAATTACAGATAAAGAATTTGCATTTTTTTTATGAGCATTAAATGTAATTTAAAATGAGCTGGTAGACTCTTTTAAATAATGTTAAACTAATTTTAAACTAGAAATGCATAATTCCCTACTGCTTTTGTATCTCTAATTTGAGTAAACTTTTTTTTTTAGAAAAAATTACAGATAAAGAATTTGCATTTGTTTTATGAGCATTAAATGTAATTTAAAACGAGCTGGTAGACTCTTTTAAATAATGTTAAACTAATTTTAAACTAAAATTGCATAATTCCCTACTGCTTTTGTATCTCTAATTTGAGTAAACTTTTTTTTTTTTTAGAAAAAATTACAGATAAAGAATTTGCATTTTTTTATGAGCATTAAATGTAATTTAAAACGAGCTGGTGGTAGACTCTTTAAAAAATGTTAAACTAATTTTAAACTAGAATTGCATAATTCCCTACTGCTTTTGTATCTCTAATTTGAGTAAACTTTTTTTTTTGAATTAAAAATTACAGATAAAGAAATTGCATTTTTTTATGAGCATTAAATGTAAATTAAAACGAGCTGGTAGACTCTTTTAAATAATGTTTATTAAACCATTTACAATTTTTCGAAAAAAAAATTGTTTCTATAAAAAAGAATTTCGTTAATTTTTTTTATATATATCCTAGAGATAACTATTTTTATACATCACAATAATTTTGTTTCAAAACATCTGTTTTCATCGAATATACTTTATGGCATTTTATTTTCATTCTTGCTATAAAATTTACTAATTAATTATTTCTGGCCGTATATTAAATTAATATTGGACAGAGTCCAAAAAATCTAGTGCCTTTTGCTTTATTACTTGTGCCTTTTGTAAATTACCGTTTAAAATTAAACCGAAAACTAATAATTCATGTCGCTTGTTAATTTGAAAACTACTTTACCACTAATTTGTAAACTATGACTGCAAAATGTTGAACAAAAACTGTAAATTTGCATTTCAGTTCATATGTTCCGAATAATTTATTATATATTACATAAAAATATGCGAAAAAGTTTAGTGTTCATTTTATTATAAAAAAAATGTAAAAGTAATTTTAGGTAATATTTTTTTTAGATATGTTCAAAGATAACGCTTAAAAAAACATTTTTTTTAATCTTTAATTTCAATATTTACATTCATCCATAAAAAAAATAACATCTCATTTACGTACCGTAATCGAAATACACTTATCTTACCATCTGCTCTACCTTCTATAACTAATTATCTATACTAGTTCGTAATCCCTTTCAAATACTTGTATTTTTTAAAGCATCATAAAAGTCTATCCGTAATAATTAATGCAAAATATAATTAAAACAGCTAAGGTTCATTTACATATAATGGATTCTAAACTCTAATTTTTAAAGGTGGGAACAATTATTATACACATTCACATGCCGATGCATTGTTATTATAATGCCTCGTACCTTAACAATCTGCAATTAGAAAAATTATTGCGATTTTCTGCTTCTCTTAGCTATGTATCCTACCAGAGTTGTAAGACGTATAATTTTATGTTGAATTCAATGGAAATTCCTGTTCGTACACTTTATAATAATTAATTATTGGTTAGGTAGATACGTCTATATATTTAACAAATTGTAGTTGTGATTAAAAGCTTTATATGTATTAATTTATTCCGTTTTTAATAGAGTGGATTGTAAAGCACAAGAAAATTCATAAAAATAACATTTGTACAGTTAATTCTCGAGGAGTAGGTACATATTTTGTTATAATTAATAAGACGACGAAGAGAATCTTCGTTTGTATTCGTGGAATTATTTCATTGATGAGAGCATTAACTGTAATATTGAATAATGTAAATAACAGTGGAGAAGACACAAATTTTGAAATACAACGATTGTCATTACCAAATTTCATCACCAAAAAAAAATCCATCTTGCCTAAATATTTAAGAACTTTTACGATCTAGAACTAACTGGAGCAATGGAACAAAGTGTTTGAATACAGAGGAAGCTAGGGAATGATCAGAATACAAGAATTAATATCCAAATAGAAATGTTGGTAGATTTAATGCAGAGTACGAGAAAGTAAAAATGCACTAAAATTTGTTTTAATTAAACTACGCTTTAAAATTGTGATTAAGCTGATTATAATGAAATTTATATACATGAAATTTTCGTGGATTTTCATTATACTTCAAGTTACATTAAAAAAAAAACATAGAAGAGTGATATTATTAGTTTGAGTTAACGAAAGTAATATTTTAAAAATGATCACTACGGTGTTAAATAATTGTATAGAATATCACCCAAATACCGTAACTTAAAGCATTAAGTAGATAGATGCGCATTTCGAAGGCTATGCCCCCATCTTCAGTAGCGCAAGATAAAACTAAATAAAATACCTAGTTTTTTTGGACTTCTATTTTCGATTATAGATCTATCATTACACAACTCTAATCAACTATTTTCCAAGTCGTAGATATAAAAAAACTATTTTTAATTTCTTTTTCAAGTTTTTTGAATTCTCAACTATTTCTACAACTATTTATATATATAATACATTTTTTTTAGAAAGTTCCTTTTATAATTTTTTTAATGTTTTTTTATAACTATCAGTACCAGAATTTGTAAGTATATATTTTACTTTTTTTGAATTTTTAAGAAATCTCCTTATATATTAAAAAAAAATATTATAACTATCTAAGAGTATACTACTTTTTTTTAATATTTTTTTATAACTATCTATATTAGAATTTTTAAGAAATCTCCTTATACATTAAAAAAAAATTATTACTATCAACGAGTATACTACATTTAAAAAAAAAAATTTATAACTATACGACATTTTTTTTAGAAATCTCTTTATACAATTTTTTTAATGTTTTTTTATAACTATCAATACCAGAATTTTTTATAAATCTCTTTATACCATTTTGTAAACGTTTTTTTATAACTATGTTTTTTTTGAATTTTTAAGAAATCTCCTTATACATATAAAAAAAATATATAACTATCTACGAGTATACTACTTTTTTTAAATATTTTTTCATAACTATCTATATTAGAATTTTTAAGAAATCTTCTTATACGTAAACAATTTTTTTATTACTATCAACGAGTATACTACTTTTTTTTAAAAAAAATTTATAACTATACTACATTTTTTTTAGAAATCTCCTTATACAATTTTTTTAGTGTTTTTTTTATAACAATCAATACCAGATTTTTTAAAAAATCTACTTATACCATTTTGTAAATATTTTTTTATGACTATGTACTTTTTTTGAATTTTTAAGAAATCTCCCTATACATAAAAAAAAAATTTATTACTATTGAGTATACTACATTTTTTTTTATTTTTTTTTTGCATAACTATCTATTAAAATTTTAAGAAATCTCCTTATACATAAAAAAAAATTATAAGTATCTACGCGTAACTACATTTTTTTTTTTTTAATTTATAACTATACTACATTTTTTTTAGAAATCTCCTTATACATTTTTTTTTATGTTTATTTATAACTATCAATACCAGAATTTTTTAGAAATCTACTTATACCATTTTGTAAATATTTTTTATAACTACTTTTTTTGAATTTTTAAGAAATCTACTTATACATTTAAAAAAAAATTATAACTATCTGCGAGTATACTACTTTTTTTTAAAAAAAATTCATAACTATTATATAAGAATTTTAAGAAATCTCCTTATACATAAAAAAAAAATTTATAACTATCTATATGAGAATTTTTAAGAAATCCTTATACATTAAAAAAATCATAGCTATCAACGAGTATACTACATTTATTTTTTTATTTTTTTTTATAACTATCTATATTCGATTTTTTTTTAAATCTTCTTACACAATTATTTAAACTATTCATATTAAAAAGTTTTATCTTGTGCTACTGAAGATGGGGGCATAGCGCTTGAAATGTACATCTAGCTACTTAATGTCTGTTACGGTATTTGGGTGATATTCTATATTAGCAAGTAATATTATTCAAAAGAAATTTTAACCCATCATCTTTCAGTCAAAAGTTACGTTACCACGATAGATGTAAATAAACTCTGAAGAAAAATTGTAACGAGTCTCACAAGAGCCAAGAAGCATCTAGATGGCAGGTGTATTTATTTAGGGTTGGACCTAACCCTACATCGCTCAATGCGTAATCAGAGGTGTATATGTTGAAGACTGGGTAGTTTCCGCACTCCCTCGCCCAAAGAAGAATAAATTTGTATCGTTTACGAAAAGGTCAGGATTTCCTGCGATTTCGCACTGCATTGAGCACAAGAGAAAAGGCAATGTCGTTTTTACCTTCTAGAATTTACCTTCTAGAATTTACCTTCTAGAATTTACCTTCTGCCTAGAAAGCTCTGCAAGTTTCGTTCTTGAATAAAATATATAAATTTGAACAAATTCGACAATTATGTGGATACTTCAACAATTTGCGCAGACTGAACAAATAATTCGACAGTATTCCACATGTTTTTCTGATTTCTATGTCCCTATACCTGCGAATCTTCAGGAGGGTTTCTTAAGGTAAAGTACGGCTCTGTTGTATTTAGTATATTTAGATGTACAGCGCAAAATGTGGTCAGGCAATTTGCCGAAACCGAACTGCAAAACCAAATCGGTCCCTTATTCTATTGCTGAAATAACACTTCTTATGGAGTTGGTTGAGTAGAATAAAATAGATGCGCGTGACCTTTTATACCCCAGACGTTATCGGATCAAAACTTTCGTTTTTTATGTCTTTAAAATAATGGACTTTAGAATGTTTTTTGGAACGATTAATTAAGTTCTGATTCAATGAACAGACCACCGTTGCTTATATTTTATAAATTAATTAGAAAAAGCAAAATCAATTGAATTTTTTTTGTTGTAGATGAATAAAGTGACGTTAATTTATTAATTGAACAATATGGACACATCAAAAAAATATAATTGCATAAGGAAAATAATCGTAAATGAATAGGATCGTAAAAATCTAATCATTTTTTTTTGTGTGATTTTCGAATATGTTAGAATAAATTTGTTGTTCTTCAGAATTTCGAGAATACAGAAAAAATATTTCGGCACATTTTTTTAAATGGCTTGTTCTTATGTATTATGGTTAATAAAGACAGTTTTGAACAGAATTTCATATTACTTGCATGAGAATTGTAAATTTTAGATGACAAGCATTGGAACTAGTTCAAAAATGGATATATTTATGGGTTATTGAATTGAAAATGTTCAGTGTTCAGAATTTCCATGTGCTTGAGCACTGCGGTTCGGAAATATTATTGTCATCTTCAAGAGTTATATATCAATATGTACATTGAAGCAGCAAAATAGTTTCCGAAGGGCCTTACAAAATAAAATAGTAGTATAGAATATCACCCAAATACCGTAAGCTACATTTCGAAGGCTACGCTCCCATCGTCAGTAGCACAAGATAAAAAACTAAATAAAATTCCTCTGTCACGAATCGTGATTGAGATACTATTAAATAAATAAGTCAACATGACAGAAGTACTTAAAAAATTTCATGTAACATCATGTAACATATGCTCCCATCTTCAGTATACTATATGTGCTACTGAAGATGGAGGCATAGCCCTTGAAATGTACATCTAGCTAATTAATGCTTGTTACGATATTTGGGTGATATTCTATACTAATATTTAACACCGTAGTGATAATTAAAACAAAAAATATATAGGTTTATAATATAGAATATCACCCAAATACCATAACAAGCATTAAGTAGCTAGATGTACATTTCAAGCGCTATGCGCCCATCTTCAGTAACACAAGATATAACTAAATAAAATACTTCTGTCACGAATCGTGATTGATATACTATCAAATAAATAAGTCAACATGACAGAAGTACTTAAAAAATGTCATGTAACATCATGTAACATATGCTCCCATCTTCAGTATACTATATGTGCTACTGAAGATGGAGGCATAGCCCTTGAAATGTACATCTAGCTAATTAATGCTTGTTACGATATTTGGGTGATATTCTATACTAATATTTAACACCGTAGTGATAATTAAAACAAAAAATATATAGGTTTATAATATAGAATATCACCCAAATACCATAACAAGCATTAAGTAGCTAGATGTACATTTCAAGCGCTATGCGCCCATCTTCAGTAACACAAGATATAACTAAATAAAATACTTCTGTCACGAATCGTGATTGATATACTATCAAATAAATAAGTCAACATGACAGAAGTACTTAAAAAATGTCATGTAACATCATGTAACATATGCTCCCATCTTCAGTATACTATATGTGCTACTGAAGATGGAGGCATAGCCCTTGAAATGTACATCTAGCTAATTAATGCTTGTTACGATATTTGGGTGATATTCTATACTAATATTTAACACCGTAGTGATAATTAAAACAAAAAATATATAGGTTTATAATATAGAATATCACCCAAATACCATAACAAGCATTAAGTAGCTAGATGTACATTTCAAGCGCTATGCGCACATCTTCAGTAGCACAAGATGGGCGCATAGCGCTTGAAATGTACATCTAGCTACTTAATGCTTTAAATTAGGGTATTTGGGTAATGTTCTATATTATAATTTAACACCGTAGTGATAATTTTTAAAATATAGGTTTATAATAATTGAAGATTACTAAATTTTACACTCTAAATACAGTTGCAAATCGTTGACTTTGCAATTTATATTCTAAAGAATAATCTTTATACAAAGACACCCAAACGATTATTCTATTTTCTACCGACGTATAAATTCTTGCTAGGTTAAGAAAATCCATTTACTCAAGACCAGCTCAAATGAAATCACGCGCCACTAATAAACATAATCCTGAAAAAACCCATCAACGATGTTAACCCATCAAACCGACGTGTTGATTATCCTTTCCCACCGATAAGACAATAATGCATAGTTCTTTGCGTACTTCCAAATGCGAGGTTTAAGGTTTCTATACCTTTCAGCAAATGTAAACAGAATTCGATATAGGAAATGCAATATACATATATACGGTATTCAAAGTTCTGGTATATTCAGAGCTTTTCCGATGCAGCTATAAAATCTTATACGACCTGCCGATAACTGCAGATACATAAAAGACTGCTCCACTATTCAAGAGGCAAATGTAACTAATACAACTATGACTTTGAATAGTACCATTAGTATTAGTTAGTTAAAGAGTCCGCAATCCTAAAGATTGGTTGGAAACAGCACGCCATGCCGATCTATCCTGAGCTAATCCCTTCATCTCCCTATAGTTATTCATCTCAACGTCTTCAACTATCTGACTCACATACTCCAATCTAGGCCTACCTACCCCTCTCTTTCCCTCCACTCTACCTTCTATGATCAATTGCATAATCCCCCCATGCCTAAGAATATGCCCTACTAATCTGTCTCTCCTACGCTGTAACACTCTCCAGATACTTCTCTTCTCCCCTACTAACTCTAGTACAGCTTCATTTGTTACTTTATCTTCCCAACCAATCCTCATCATCCTCCTATAACACCACATTTCAAGTGCTTCTAATCTACGCTTCTCTTCCTTTCCTATAGTCCACGCCTCACACCCGTACAGTGCTACACTCCAAACATATACCTTCAGTAATCTTTTTCTAATACCCAAGTCAATATTTGATCTTAAAATCTGATCTTTTTCTACGAATGCCTTCCTACCCTGTGCTATCCTACACTTTATATCTACCTTGCTTCGATTATCTTTTGTGATTCTACTGCCTAAATAACAAAAATCTGACACTTCTTCGATTCTATTATCTCCTATTGTGATCCTCATTTTTCTACTGCATTCCTTTTTGTCACACCTCATCACTTTAGTTTTACCTATATTTATTTTCATGTTAAAATCCCTAGTCAATACTGCCTGCATACCATTCAATACCCTTTCTAAATTCTTTTCGCTTTCTTCCAATATAGCTATATCGTCGGCGAATCTCAGCATATATATTTTCTCTCCCTGTACATTCACACCTACACTATACTCTTCTTTTACTTTGTTTATTGCATCTTCTATATATAGATTAAATAATAACGGTGAGAGTGTACATCCCTGCCGAACTCCCTTCCCTATTTTTGCTATCTCTTCTTCCCCCTCAATTCTAACTAAGGCAGTTTGGTGTTTATATAAATTAAAAATTATTCTCCTATCCTTATAATCTATACCCGTTTCTTTTAAAATTCTAAACATTATGTCCCAATCTACATTATCAAATGCCTTTTCTAAATCTACAAAAGCTATGCAAGTTACCTTTCCTACCCTCTTTCTTTTTTCTACTACCGTTCTTATTAGGTATTTTATATATCGCAATATACAAAGCTTAAACTTTGCTCACTGATGACTTTGATGCTGTGTAATTAACGGAAAACTAAATTTTCACAGCGAGAATGTCAACGAAGAAGATTATTTTGCGTTTCTTAGTTGCATGTCTTAACAGATGTATTGATGAGAAATTTTAACGAGCTAATTAACTTTACAGGTAAAAAAATCTCAACATTTCATTGATGGATTTTATTTAATGATATATAAACTAAAAAGACTAAATTTAAATAGATTTAACAGATTTAAATAGATTAAAATGGACTAAACTAAATTTTAAAAGTTCCAATTTTGTTGGTGTCGTCGTCTAGTGTTCTTTGAGTAGTGCGTTAACATTTTAGGACGTCCTTTATTGAAGTATACATACCAAAAAATAATAAAAAATAAAGTTGGGGCCATACAATATTTAAAGTCACCACATTGTCACTGAAATTCATTTACATTTCCTGCACGTCGCAAAGTCCCACTTGTACTTGTAACATTCATACTTTGAGCCGTGACCCTTATCTTTGTATTGATTAGATATATAAATATAGGTTCACAATATATTGACTGAACTTCACTAGACGAAGAAACCATATAATATAGTGCCATTTTGATGAGTTGCGTTTGTATTCCCCCCAGACAAAACAACAAATCATTTAATGTACAGGGTATTCTAAATATCATATACTAAAGGAAGTGTGTATTGAAAAATGTCACTTATCTTAGGCTTTATAATAAAAATTTATAGCAGATTTAATCTAAATCGTTGATTGTTCAAAAATTATTGTAGAAAAAGGTATAGTGGATTAGAAAAGAAATAAGTATCGCAAAAAATATATAGTGGATTTGTTGTGACATTAAATTATTTGCGTAAACTATAGAAGGTAGGACAGATGGTAATATAGGTAGATGAAGATTCGTGTACATACGTCATACAGTGCAGGATGCTAGGACGATGAGTTATGTGGAAATTTAAGAGTAACAAATCAATTTGTACGATTTATGATTATTATCTTTTACGATAAGAGCAGTTTTGTTGCTGCACGCTATATATAAAAGTGTATATCCAATAATAGCAACAACTACAAATAAAGCAAACATGAATGTGTTGTTATTCCTGGAAGAGGAGTCAGCAGTTCAATATTATAGTGTGCACGTAATAACAATAAGTTGTTGAGCTATTCATATTCTTGAGGTTCTCCTTTTGTCGCGAAACGGAAGAACAATTGCGTTTATTACGAAAAAAATGTATTACATAACTGTAGCGATGTGTAGTTCACTCGCGAACCGTTCACTCTGTGACGATGTTTTGCAACGACCTATAGGTCACTAGGAACTAGTTCGTGAATTATAAACTACATAGTGCACGGTGTACGTATTCGTGTACTTGTACTAGATCCTGAACCCGTCGTGTTCATCACAACGGCTCGTAAACGATGCAGTATAATATACATTACATATACAGTACTAACATTTATTTAGTGATAAAGATGCTGGTGAACGGAACGAAATAGGAAACTCGTTGCAATATTGCAACAGCAGCATTGCCGAGTCACAATTTATATGTTGGTATCAGATTTCATTTGGAATAATATAATTAATATATTCGCAAGATTAAATATGTTCTTAAATATGTCATGCCATAGCAAATTTTTGCAATAATGTAAAAATAAACATCCAAATCTTATAGTTCTTCTATTTCATACTAAGTGCAATGTAATCACTTAATATTGAATCAAAGCTTTGAAGTTTGAACAGAGAAGATTCGGAATAGAAAATATAAATTATAACGCCAAACAAAACGATTATTATTTAAAAATTATATGAAGTCAAAGCTAAACAATTTTATATTAAAAAAAAAATCTGAAATATACTAGAAAATGGAAAAAATTAAAATGCGTTGTTTTTTTTAATAGAATTTTTTTGGTTTAATAGAATTTGGATTGAGTGTCGTAAAGGTTGTCTTGAACGAAATCCCTCATTCCTTTCATCAATGACATAGCATAAATTGCCACGTCGAAGAGTTAGTTTACATTTGGTTTTGCGGACGACAAGAAAATTCTTATTTTTGTTTTAACAATTGATGGGACAAGATCAAAGAAGTGGACTTTTTGATAGTAAAGTAGAGTACAGTTATAATAACATAATTTAGTAATAATTTAAGTAAATGGGAATAGGTATAGAAAAAGTTGATTAAATATGTGAATTTGAATAAACATTTTTATTGTATTAATTAATTCCCATTGTAATTTTTTCATTAATACGAGGAGCGATGCATTTTCTACTGGGTAATGAACAGAGGTTTCTAAATTTGCCAGTAGCTTTACTGTGGGATTAATAGTTTGGAAAATGTCGCAAAAAGAAAACGAATTTTGAAAAACTCCTCCTTTAAATTTTTTTTTGCATTTTCGAAAGTGAGTCTATGGTAATTTTTACGAGTCTAATGACCTTACGATTATTTGACTTTGATGGCAGATGAATATTTCAAAAATTACGCATTTTTTTAGTGAAGAGTTCGAAATATTTTTAAAAGCAAGTGCCATGTAAAATTTTTATTCCGCGCGAAAAATTGATTCAATAATTGCACATTTTCTAATGGGGAATAATCGCAGAATTGTAAATTTGAAAATTAATTTTTTTTTAATATATAATTTTCTAAACTGTTTCCAACTAATCCTTTATATATATATTCTATATTTATCACTTAATATTTATCTATTTATCACTAAAATTACCTATTAGCTTTGGGTTGACTTTGAGCTGGGCATAGAATATTATTTCGATTTTGAACAAAAATATAACTTTTATTTCAATAATTCTACCAAAACACGCTACGCTTCTGTCTTCTCCAAAGAATAAGTACGTGTGTCTAGTGCAGAAGGTGTGCGTCCTAAGAAATGCAATGTTGACAAATCACCACGCACTGTTATAACCATTTTATGCAATTAGAATGAATTCTTTGAAATTAATACAAAATGCAGAAAAGTTATACTCGAATATAAGAAATGTTGATAAATACTTATTATAGTATCATATTTATGTCATAATTAATTTGTACGATAGCTATAAAATAGTGACAAATTTAAATTCTTAGACCTAAAGTATTTTTTGTTGTCTGGCACCACTGGTACTGTATAACCCTATGCGCAGACGACTATCAAAATTCTCCGCCAATTAAAAAACAATGAGCTGTAGTTCATTTTAAAAAGATGTTAGTAGTTCAGGACCTATAGTTCGTGAACGGTACATTGAAATGAACTACGAACTACGAACTAGATCCTCAAAGTGCCCTACAGTTTGGCATCGCTATACAAAAAATGAAGCTGAAGAATATTAAAATAAAAGCTGGATATTTATTTCGAAATTTTTCGTATTTTAAATTCTACTTGCGCATTTCAAGAATTTTTATAAGATGCAAAAAATTTAGAGATGTGCACATTTTGTCAAATTATCTAAGTAAGACAACGTAAATGTGTAGCTAGGAATTTTTAATTCCACGAGGTAAATGCAGTTAATTGTGGAATTTGTACTTTATCAGTATTTTTACCAGAAAATTCTCATATAACCTTCTGTTCCTTTAAAATGATCTTGCGCAGCTTAAAAATTAAAATAACGCAAATTAAACAAAAACTTTATCAGCTAAAAATATAAATCCAAGGAAAGTGAGTGACAGCCAGGTATGTTTATTTGTTTTATTCGTGTGCTAGTGAGGATGGGGGCGTAGCCTCCGAAATGCGCATCTAGCTAATAAATGCTTTGTGTAGCTACGGTATTTGGGTGATGTTTTATACAATCATTTAACGCCGTAGTGCCGATTTTACTAAGGAAAGGCTGCTCGATCAGTTGGTGAATGTTCACGTGAATACAATACTCGATCAAATTGGTTCTTTACATGTCAAACGTGTCTGGGTAGCACGCCCATGCCATTGTTCGGTAATCATACACCAAACAACACTTTTCTATGCTATTATCGTTTCCGACCCGAGTGTAAAAGGCGTATCATTAATATTCGCTATATGAGTAACGTAATAAACTATTCGCCATAACGAGACATTCGAAGAATGTACATTACAAAATATGAAGAAACTAATAAGGCATTTACTAAAGCGGTTGTTAGATAATATAGGCAACCAATTGAATCGTTTATTTTGAAAAGACGAAAAATTAAAAGTTGGAAAAACAGTCTAGGACTCATCATATACTTAAACAACTTGGGTAAATGTATTAATAAAATGATTGGTTGTGTGAAGACTTGTGTCCTTATAATACATACAGGTGTATTTATGGATGTACAACAAATAATATATATAACTAGAATTTGACTGATTTCTTGACTTATCCCCTTTTTAAAAATGAACGATTCATTCATTGGTTTTTTTCATGTTTGCATTCATTCATACGATTATTTACAGTTAGTTAAAGAGTCCGCAATCCTAAAGATTGGTTGGAAACAGCACGCCATGCCGATCTATCCTGAGCTAATCCCTTCATCTCCCTATAGCTATTCATCTCAACGTCTTCAACTATCTGACTCACATACTCCAATCTAGGCCTACCTACCCCTCTCTTTCCCTCCACTCTACCTTCTATGATCAATTGCATAATCCCCCCATGCCTAAGAATATGCCCTACTAATCTGTCTCTCCTACGCTGTAACACTCTCCAGATACTTCTCTTCTCCCCTACTAACTCTAGTACAGCTTCATTTGTTACTTTATCTTCCCAACCAATCCTCATCAACCTCCTATAACACCACATTTCGAATGCTTGTAATCTACGCTTCTCTTCCTTTCCTATAGTCCACGCCTCACACCCGCACAGTGCTACACTCCAAACATATACCTTCAGTAATCTTTTTCTAATACCCAAGTCAATATTTGATCTTAAAATCTGTTCCTTTTCTACGAATGCCTTCCTACCATGTGCTATCCTACACTTTATATCTACCTTGCTTCGATTATCTTTTGTGATTCTACTGCCTAAATAACAAAAATCTGACACTTCTTCGATTCTATTATCTCCTATTGTGATCCTCATTTTTCTACTGCATTCCTTTTTGTCACACCTCATCACTTTAGTTTTACCTATATTTATTTTCATGTTAAAACCCCTAGTCAATACTGCCTGCATACCATTCAATACCCTTTCTAAATTCTTTTCGCTTTCTTCCAATATAGCTATATCGTCGGCGAATCTCAACATATATATTTTCTCTCCCTGTACATTCACACCTACACTATACTCTTCTTTTACTTTGTTTATTGCATCTTCTATATATAGATTAAATAATAACGGTGAAAGTGTACATCCCTGCCGTACTCCCTTCTCTATTTTTGCTATTTATATCAGTTAAAATATTATTTGATGCTCTCTGAGATATAGACGATTGATTTGAATGATGGTTGTATTTTGTACATCAAAAATAAAACATGAATGAAAAGTACATTAATAATGTTATAGAATTTTTAATTTTAAAGAACTTTAAAAATAAATGTTTCAAATAAATCGTAATAAATCAATCATTTCAGATTATTCAGGGATTGTATATTTCATATGAAAGGGATTTTTTAATCTTTCATAAATGCTTTAATTTTAACCGAGATTTTAATACTTTTTGTACAAGCCTTGTCTTTCTTGTCATTTTCAGTCATGTATCACGTCCATATATCACTCTATCAGTGGCGTGGCCAAAGAACAAAGAACGTGGAAAATTACTGCAAATAATAAAAAATTTGCCCATAAGAATATTTCTTAAAAAAAAAAATTTTTTTAATTACATATGGCTCAACTAGTCAATTTTCTAAATTATTTTCCAACTTAGGATTATCAAATATTTCAGTTCTAATCTTAATTAAAAAATAACCATTACCGGCTGATTAAATATTTATTGTCCAATCACTAACTTCAAAACCAGATATAATTTTTTTTTATGTCTCTACGTCACTGGTGTGAATATTTTATTCAGATGGGTACATTTTTACATCCTTGTGACGTATGGCTTTATTAAAATTCTGTAGGGTTAACGTCAAAAATGTGATTATAAAAAATTTGGCCAGAAAAAGAAATCAGGAACAGAAAATGTGATATATTCACGAAAAGAACGCTTTGGTAAATACATTCATTTTTTTTATGAAAAATTAAGTATGTGAAATAAAATCAGATATTTAAAAGAGTTCTAAAAATAGAAATAAATTTGATTTCTGTAATCGTTTTGGAAGAATGTTAAATACTACAAATTCGTGTTATTCATTCGAAAGGCATTACGTGTATTATAAATTTGAAGAAAAATTCTTTAGATGTAGAGTTGAATCATTAAAAACTAAAATTGAATGAATTATTTCAGCAAATATAAATTTTAGCAAAAATAACATATCACTTTTTTTTAAAGAATTATTATTGTACTAAAATAAATAATATCTAAAAGTTGAGAATCGATGTATGTCTAAATAAAATAAGACAAGACTTGTTTTAATTAAATATTGAAGATAGTTGTCTATTGTAAAAGTAGAAATACAATATTAATGGATTAATTTAATCTATAAAATGATAGAAAGGAGTTAGCACAAGGATTATATGTCCACTATGACTCCTTCACTCTATTTAGAGTTTTAAACGAAGAAACATTCAGAAAAATTAAATCCGCTCACGTTCTGTCATTGTGCTATTGATGTTAAAAGACACAAGAGGACAGGGGATATAGAGATAAATTAATTTTGCCATCGCTGGCCTTACATGAGAGTTAAAGGCTCAGTTCGAACATTCATTCATAAACACTGATTTTGCGGGTTGCTGATGGTACATACAAGAATATGAACATCTTCGTATAAATACAATATACAAGGCAACAACAATTATACAAAAAGTTTAGATAATTAGTTCGCAAAATAAGCTTTAATGTAAAATGGAATTGGATTAGTTGAGAGGAGCGACAATACGAAAGCGTAAAAGGTTTAGAAAATGTTATTAAAGAATATATTCTTCTATTCAAAGAAGCGAAATATGAATGAAAAATGAAGCAACAAAATTGTTTAGTAAAAATATGTTTGTAGAAAAATTATGATAGAAATATTAAGCGAAAAGAACAAGCGAAAATTGAACTGAATATAATTGTCCAAAATTTCATCTATTTACACTTGAAAAGCTTAAAAAAAAAACAGCAGAACTTAATACATACGGAGAATTGTATTAGAGTCGATTGTGTATTGACAGTAATTAAAAATTATTTAAAGTATCTTAATTAACCACAAATATTTCGCAAAATCTTTATTCGTCAATTGCCAATTGACGAATTAAATTCGTAATTAATTTGTTGATTAAACGCATTTTTTTTTGTTTTAATTTAAACGCATTAAACGTATTTTATTTAGTTTTTATCTTGTGCTACTGAAGATGGGGGCATAGCCTTCGAAATGTACATCTAGCTACTTTGGTATTTGGGTGATATTCTATACTATTTATAACATTATTTAAAATATGTTTGAACTTATTTTTGTTGTATTCAATCAATGTAATTTTTTAAGATATTGATTTTTAAGTGATACCTCAAAAAATCAGCTTCCGACATAAGTTTTTACGATAATCATTTTTATTAATTTGCTAGATTTTGAATTATCTGTATGTAACGAATTGTAGTATATAATAAAGCAGTTATATTTCAAGAAGACAGCAAAAAAAGTGCAAAATCGGAGTCATTAAATTGATATCAATTCAAATGCTGAAGGTATGTTCCAGGTTAGTATAAAAGATATCGTTACGATATGCACAAATTAAATAGAACATATAAAATCACTTACCATCATCGACTTCGTGAGTGACACTACATTCCCTGCAGACAGTGGTACCGCATGCCGCAGTTAGTTGTCCTCTTCTCGCTAGTTGCTGCAGGGCGATCAGCTGCTGTTCTTCCAACCCCATGTCCTTATACCCTTCTGGAGGACTCAACGTAACAGCATCTACAAACTCCAACGGGGGCGCAAACTTTGGACTTTGCGGCGTGGCCGCAGGCCCACCGTCACTATATCCACAGTTGCAATTCGGTTCGCAGCATGTCAATCGCACCATCTCATGCTGTTGATTGCAGGTGCATATGCCATCATCTTCCTCTTCGTCGTAATCGCAATCTTCCCGTATTAAGATGATATAATCCGCGTCGAAGAACTCGTTCTTCTTTTCATTGAATACAACACCCTTCTTGACACGATCTTTGGTACGACCTGGTTTCTTCAGCAGGGACTTGAGGTTCTCATGGTCGATGTTGTGCTGTTTGCTGCGATCGATCGTGTCCATCTCACCAGCTGTTGCCGGCATTATTGCTGGTACTAGACTTAAGTCGCCAGTTTCTTCATCGTCCAATTCGTCGTACACTTCGAAGAAGTGTCCGTCATCTCCGAAGCCACCACTATATGCACCGATTCGACTGACGTCAAACTCGCAGCAACTGGTGTTTATTGAAGCACCGTCGTCATATTCGTCCGCTGCAGGATAATCGAACACATTTGATAAAAGATTTTGATTATTATCAGAAGAATATTTGATATATGTATGTTGCTGTTGATTGTTTTCATCGGTTAGGCCCGCTTTCTTTAGTTTCTCTCCTAATTCCTTCAATCGTCCATCCGTAGGCCGTTTATTCAGATCTTTACTAGAAAGAAGTAGGGTGCTATTGGCCGAAAATTGAGTGGAATCGAAATCAGTCACTCGATATTCTCGGCGCGTATTATCAATTGTCGCGGCACATTTCTGTATTTGGTCGAGGATGCCCGGGGCCTCTTCACAGTCACCGTTTATTTGCACCACTGGGTCAAAAACTAATCTGCCATTGTGGAACGCGAAACTTTGCGGCGGTTTGAGGACACGCGGTTGTCCAGCACTGGTCGAGGTGGTCCAGCGGCTGGACCTGGTCCCCGTGGAGACCGTAGTATGATCGTCCTGGACGGGCACGTCGATGGGACGACGACGACGGCTAATCCGGGCGTCCGTGGACCGACGACTGCCACTGCTGCTGCACAACGACGGCGCCGGCGGTGGCGGCGAGGTGGACGGCGACGGTGCTGCGCACTCGACGGCGCCGCTGTGGATCGATTCGGCGACTGACAACAGCGACAGAACACTAGCGCTACTTACTATCGCCGCTGGATTATCATCGTTGCACACATCGCGCTCACGCACCGAGCCTGAATCTGCATTTGTACCAGTCGTTGTTATTGCCACAGCATCGGTGGAGGAATCATCTGCAGCTGCGGCTACGTCTCCATCGTCCTTGAGTGGATCACTTTCAACCTTGTCACTACATCGTACCGCCGCAGATGTTCCGCTAGCTAATCCACCACCCACGGCACCGCTATTACCATTCCTCGGCGGTACATCATCATTGTTAGAGCTATTATGATGCGAGCTCTCATCTCTATCATCTATTCTACATTCTAATAGATCGTTCGAATCAGTGGCATTATACTCGTATAATAATTCTTTAGTAATGGTACAATTATCTATTGATACAAAATCGATTAAATTATCATTCTGTGCCCCCAGTGAGGGATTATCGCAACCGTCCACGCAAATGCTATTAGTAAATTCGAGTTCGTTATGATTTAACGGCACCGAATTGTAATTCGAATTATCCGCATTATGAACGAGCAATAATTCCGGATTCGTTAACATTTCCATTGTGGTAGGACAATTCTGTCCATCCTGACCCGCTATATGTTCAAAAGTGGAGGTTGAATTTGATGTAAATTCGTAATTATTTTTGATTTCACACTCTTCCTGGATCACATATAAATCCATTAGATTGTAAAAATTGTCATTTGAAACACATTTAGTAGAATTATTTGTTGTATCTGTTACAGTTACCTTTATGTTATTAAATGAATTACCACAAGTTTCACACGCAATTACATCCGTTTCCTCGAGACATTTACTATCACTTTTATTATTAGATTCACGTGTGGTTTTTGCACATCCTTCTGCTCGTAAATTCACACTCAACGCAATGTCATTTTCACCGTTATTGTTTAATGCAGTGAAAAGCGTCATTTCGTTTTCAGTTATAGATTCATAAGTACGACCTAGAGAATAAATTCTTTGTTCGATACACTTCACTCCATTAAAAGCGGACATCTGATGATTTTCTTCTTCAATATTATGCGCAGCAAGATCAGTGGAGTGTACGTTGTCAGTCAAATCATTAATCTCATTATTTGCGCAAGAAGCGTAGTGATGTTTCTGCAGCGCCAGGTCTTGTTCTACTTGACGTAAAAGCGAAATAACACCGAGCACCGGCTGCTGTTGTGTTTTTGTATTAATTATATTATTATTTGCCGTTTCCCGGATTAAGTCGCAGCGCGCTCGAGGCGCATTACATAAATCAGGATCCATTAAAAGCGAGGCGGTCTTCTCCACCTCCTCTACAACCTCTAGCGTCTTGCTCTTCAACCGATTATTATCCTCGCTGTTGTCACTTAACGCACCGACAGACGACAATAGTAATTTGCCTTTTATACAAACCAAATGACGCGGAAGAACGTCTTCATCTTGCGATGTCGTTTCTTTCAATACTAACTGCGATATCGCTGTTGATGTACGAACATCTTCCGTGGCTATGGCCAAGCCCCGAGGTAGTACTTCTACCGCACCCTCGGCGATGGTATGAGCACCATTGTTTGGTGATTTCTCACGGCGTCGGTACATTGCTTCGTCGGATTTAATGCATATGCTCGTAGTACCTATTCCGTCGGCATCCGGTTGCTCATTATCGTGTCCGTCATGGTGGTTGACGTCCGTCACTTCCGCTCCTATTGCAGTTGTATGGTCCTCCAGTAGAGTACAAGCGGGATAACACTCTCCTACGTTACTCCCGTCCACAAATGCCTGCTGATCGGCTATTCTTGGATTGCATTTGGTCATTGAACGGAACTGCTCCGGCGCTTCCAATATAATGGCTTGTTCTTCGGTCGCGGCTGTTGTTATATGGGCACGTGCGGTAGTTCGGTCCAATGCGGACTCATCCGCTGGATCCGACCCATTAGATTGAATGTCATCTGTTCTACAATCAATGGTAATCGATCTACTACTTGTACATTTCGCCGTGCGGACTGGTATTCGGGACTTTTTTGGCTTTGTCCCAAGTGCTGGGGACAACATTGGCGGTGCCACCGGAGGTTCTACATCCGAGCTAGCCGGCGATCGTTTCTCTTTGTAATCGGTGCCGCTGTCACCGTCTCCACTTTCTCTAGTCTCCGAGGACAGGTCATAAAAACTTTTGCCGCCGCCTGAGCATGGGGATGGAACATCCTCATCCGTGCTAACTGTCATCGCTAATTCATTTACGTCTAGGGTGGCCATTAATATGATCCTATGTCGTCATATCCGTTCGTAAGATGGACCCAGCCTGTAGTATTATAAATAAAACTAAAGCATTATTGCTAGGTTTAACGGGGATCTTGTTGTGAACCTTACCATCATATTCCAGGACTTTAGACTTGGAAGCTCTTATTGCAGATGTTACGTGGTCAGACTACACAATAGACCTTGCAAAATCCTGCAACAAAAATAAAACGAATGAGATTTTTATTGCCGTATAACACAAAGATATGTTGATGTTAAAATATTTTTATCCAGCTTAAATAAACTGGGAAATTCCAGAAATTAATAAAAGTTCAAACTTTCTATTTGGAGCCAAGAAATGTGAAATTCTGTTTTGAAAATTTGATTTTTAGCAATTTATAATTCAATATGGAACCACCCGATGTATCATTTCTGCAAAAAAACTCTTATGGAAGTAACAGAGCAAGTGTATTTTCTGCGAAAGAAAATCGAATAAGAAACTTTACAGGATTTTATAATACTATTGTGTGCCGGAAAGTTCTTTACGAAATCTCTGGGCAATATATACGAGCAGTAGTTGAAGCAATTTTATGCTAGTTCTTAAGAAATCTGTGTGGTTAGTAGTTCGCAATTGAACTAGCGTCGAGTTTGTAAAAAAATCCACCCTCATAAACAAATGGAACAAATAAGTGTAGACTGAAACATAGAAATCGGTACAAAAATAACAAGAATTAATCTGTAACTGGAAATTTTATATATTTCTTTTGCGCATTTTAGTCAATTAAATCGGATTAAATGACCGAAAATATACCTTGGAGTAAAAGTCCAAATTTTTGCCTAATATTCTATGCGAAGTTTTATTGGATATAATCGACGTTTTTGAGACACCCAAATTTTTGTTAAATTTTGCATTTTAATATGAAATATTTTGAGCGTGACTAAAAAAATTATTCTGTTTTCTTTATTTACTGATAAGATTAATTTTCTCACCTGCGTTTAAATAAACAAAGCAAAATGACTAAAAACAATCGTTAACAATGTATTTGTTTTAGATATAAATTAGTAAACATTTTATATTTCAACATAAAATGAAACACGCGAAATAGTTTATTGATTTCTGATTTCGAAATTCTTAAAATTTCTAATTTATTTCGACGAGTCTATAATGCGGAAATATATCGAGCGATAAATTTATTTATAGATTTTATTAACTTACAAAATACACACATATCATAAACAATAATATTTATATATTACATGCGTTCCAAACATACGCAATTAATAAAACAGTGATATGTAAAATGCACTCCATGTTACTAATAAAATTTTTTTGAATAAAATTGTTGTTACGAAATAATCGCTATATTAATTACTTATTAAAAAAAATCCCTGTCTTGTAATTGAAATGTTTATATTATCACTAATTTATTATACGTGTAAGTTTTAATTTAAGATCAATTTCCGAAATGCGCATTTATTTAATAAATGCTTTGAATCGAGATTTTCTGATACTAATATAAAAAATCGCTATATTATTACTCTTCAAAGAAAATTTCTTAGAAATTATAAAACAAATATTATTTTTACAATTTCCACATTAATTATTGATCAATAGCTTTTACAATAAAATTTATTTACAATGCATTTCATATACTACAAATTAAATTATAATTTTCTCTTAACTTTTCGCACATTTATTAAATAAATTAAAGTTGAATGACACTGGCACATACCCACGACAAGAGTAACCTCGATATCTTTGCGCACAGACAACACTTATATAAACAAATGCAGACCGAAATACATTAGCTGAGCAGAGATCACGTTGTTTTATCAAAACAGCGGTCTAATTTGTATGCGGACGATAAAAGAGACCGTGCTGTATGGCTGGAGTAACCCAGAAAAACGATTTGAAAGAAAATGAAGCTATTAGACATTTCGCGTGTTCTGGAGTCAAACTATTATTTAATCGTTATATAGAAATAGTTACCAGCTTGTTTGGAAGCAAGGAAGAAACAGATGTGTCTACAAAAAATGGCCATCTCACAAGATTAATATAGAAAGTATATGTGGAAATTTAAAATTATTATATTAAACATAATGTTTAGAATTTTAAAAGAAACGGGTATAGATTATAAGGATAGGAGAATAATTTTTAATTTATATAAACACCAAACTGCCTTAGTTAGAATTGAGGGGGAAGAAGAGGTAGCAAAAATAGGGAAGGGAGTTCGGCAGGGATGTACACTCTCACCGTTATTATTTAATCTATATATAGAAGATGCAATAAACAAAGTAAAAGAAGAGTATAGTGTAGGTGTGAATGTACAGGGAGAGAAAATATATATGCTGAGATTCGCCGACGATATAGCTATATTGGAAGAAAGCGAAAAGAATTTAGAAAGGGTATTGAATGGTATGCAGGCAGTATTGACTAGGGATTTTAACATGAAAATAAATATAGGTAAAACTAAAGTGATGAGGTGTGACAAAAAGGAATGCAGTAGAAAAATGAGGATCTCAATAGGAGATAATAGAATCGAAGAAGTGTCAGATTTTTGTTATTTAGGCAGTAGAATCACAAAAGATAATCGAAGCAAGGTAGATATAAAGTGTAGGATAGCACAGGGTAGGAAGGCATTCGTAGAAAAAGAACAGATTTTAAGATCAAATATTGACTTGGGTATTAGAAAAAGATTACTGAAGGTATATGTTTGGAGTGTAGCACTGTACGGGTGTGAGGCGTGGACTATAGGAAAGGAAGAGAAGCGTAGATTAGAAGCACTTGAAATGTGGTGTTATAGGAGGATGATGAGGATTGGTTGGGAAGATAAAGTAACAAATGAAGCTGTACTAGAGTTAGTAGGGGAGAAGAGAAGTATTTGGAGAGTGTTACAGCGTAGGAGAGACAGATTAGTAGGGCATATTCTTAGGCATGGGGGGATTATGCAATTGATCATAGAAGGTAGAGTGGAGGGAAAGAGAGGGGTAGGTAGGCCTAGATTGGAGTATGTGAGTCAGATAGTTGAAGACGTTGAGATGAATAGCTATAGGGAGATGAAGGGATTAGCTCAGGATAGATCGGCATGGCGTGCTGTTTCCAACCAATCTTTAGGATTGCGGACTCTTTAACTAATGTGGAAATTTGTGCAGAATTAAATATTGCTGTCAATTTTCAAAAATGCTTAAATAAATGAACTTTTGTGACTTGTTTTGCAAATTTTTCTTTGGAATTTTGATTTTACTACATTCCAATGTTAGTTTTAACACTAATGTGTTTTCAGAAGAATTTATTTCAAAATATTTCCTTTAAAATATTTTAAGTTCATTCGCACTAATTTCTTTGAAATTATAAAATATCTTATCCACTGACAATTAGCTACTTTAAAAATGATACTTTTATTAGCAAATGAAAAAATTTGTAGAATCGATATCAATGAACTCTACTCGTATAATTGAATAAAAATTAAATAATTAATATAACATCCATTTTGAGTTAAAGCGATATATTTTTATTAAAAATATTTAGTATATGAGCACGTATAATTTAAACTAGCCGTTTTCATGCATACTAATTTTCTATTCGCGTTTTTTTTTGGTGCGGAAAAGTAAACTGTAATTTTTTGCATAACTAAAAAAAAAATGATATGATAAAATGATACGATATTCAGAATTAAAAGCTAATAACTACCTGATATTTTAAAAATTATTTTGTCACGCATATACCATAATATTGTATACCAAAAATAGTTTTACATCAAATTTTATAAAATAAATTCAAGATACTCCTCCATCGTTTTAAAATTCCTATTGATCACTGAATGATTACCACATAGGTAAAAAGCGACAAATCATCTAATTCAATTTTGAACAACCACCATACCCTTATATAAAGCACTTCTGCAAAATGCTCAAATTTTACACACAACTGTAATGGCGATATTCTTTTATTATCGTTTCAGAATGTGCTTTTCAGTCTCGAATTTCCACTCATATCACCGAATTACATCACAGCCGATACTTTCCTTTCCCATAAAACCATAAAATCTATGGCACCCTAAGTAACACTTGCTAAACACCCCAAACTAGATGTGTACGACACCTGCACTCAACTCATTTGGCAACTCAACTCACACAAAACCAATTTAGAAGGCTTTTCTATAATCTATAGAAAATTTATAATTTAATATTTATAAATTTCTATATAAAACGCTTTTCTTTTTTATATACAGCTCGTTTTTTTTTAAATTGGCGAAGAATGACAGCAGTATACGCATCATAAATCAAAATCGGCATAATGGCTTGACCAATACAGTACATAGCAGTGCTATTCAAAACAGTATGGCGTCAGTCGTGCGGCACATTGAATATTCTAGTGCAGTACTTTTTTTTGCAAATTCATGAAAAGTATCACTAATATTATTTAAAAGTTATATGAAGTCAAATATGGCGTCTATTTATCACTTAATAAAATTTGAAAATAAATTCGAAATAAAATCAATTAAACTTCAGCTGACATTTTATATATTTATTTCTAACTTATTGAAAATATTGTTCAATGTTCGTTTTTTTTATTAACGTTGGAATATTTAGATAATTATGTTTTAAAAATATTAATATTAACTAGAGATAAGAAATATAAAAAATAATTTATTACAAAATACCATCAATAGAAAACATATAATATAAAAAAAGAAACAAAGTACGCTACGCTTCTGTCTTCAAAACAAAAACAAAAAAACAAGCTACGCTTCTGTCTTCTCCAAAGAATAAGTAGGTGTGCGTCCTAAGAAATGCAATGTTGACAAATCACCACGCACAGTTATAACAACAATTTCATGCAATTAGAATGAATTCTTTGAAATTAATACAAAATGCAGAAAAGTTATACTAGAATATAAGAAATGTTGATAAATACTTATCATATTTATGTCATAATTAATTTGTACGATAGCTATAAAATAGTGACAAATTTAAATTCTTAGACCTAGAGTAGTTTTTGTTGTCTGGCACCACTGGTACTGTATAACCCCGATAAGCACAACCCTATGCGCAGACGACTACCAAAATTGTCCACCAATTTAAAAAAAAATGAGCTGTACCTCGCGTGATTTTATACAAACCATTCACTTAGACATTTGTTAAGGGACTGATAAGGTCATAAAATTGTAGTTCGGTATTTGATGTGATTTGAGCATTTAAAAATAGTTTAAGTGAAGGAAAATCCACCACATCGCAGAACTGAATATAGAATCTATTGGTGGGAAAACATACACTCACGTAAACCAAGCACACATTGAATGTAAGAAAGAATATGTAAAGAACAAATATTCCTCCACGTGCAATATTGTAAAATATGTATAATATATATTTAAAGGTGGTTTGGAGTTTTAAATATTCCTACTATATTTTACATACTGTTTTAGGGAAGTTTAAAAAGGCTTGGGATTTGTTTTGATTCATAATCAGAGGTTATGGTCTTTAAGAAAATAGCTAAATGATAATCGAAATATTCCTTGGAATGTTTTGCAAATTTTGCATAATATTTCTTCTAATTAAAGTTTTAACGATCGATAATATCGATGGAATCGTATCTTTAATAGAATTTACAAAAAATATCGATTTAGACTCAAATTATAAATTCATTATTTGTTATATTTTAATGCGATGAAAGTTTGGTTTGTTCAGGAAGATCGAGTGACTTAAATAAACTAAAAAAAAATTGTGTTTTCTCAATTTGCATTTCAACTGGGATAGGAATAAACGTACGTTTCACATGTTTTCGCTTAATCCCATCTGCGTTTGGTTAAGAAACTTAAATCTTCTTTATATTTGCATGTCTGCGAGAAAACTTTCCATAAGATGCATTCTCACCTGAAATCTACTTTCGTAAAATTTCAGTTATATACGAATTTGGACATATTTTATATCTTACAATTGAATTGATTACTTTCTACATATTAGTTGGACATTTCTTTCTGAGCAAACAATTATTTTATCGCATCGAAGCATTTTTGCGTAAATTTCGCATCAAAACACTTTTGCGTCATATAAATTCTTCTGATAGCATATTTACATGTATTTTTGTTGCTTTTTACGTTTCACTAAAGGAGAAATATAAAAGAGCTTTATATTTGTGAGTACATGAAGTGACAGTTGACGCATGATGTAAGAGTCTTTAATTAAGCTAAACGAAAAGCTAACTTTCTGCAGGGTTGATAGAATACTACGCGAAATTCAAAGGAAAACTCTCAAGGGATCAAAACCTTTGCAAGATATTTGTCTTATAACTTTACCGCCTCTTAACTAATTGAAAATTCTATTATCCCGTTATATTTAACAAACTTATTATAAATATACCATCGCACAAAAATTTCAAATGTTTTGTTCATTTTCGAAAATACTAAGTTGAGTTTCAACACTTTAAAGCAATTGATGAATTCAAACATCCCACTTTTGTAAAACGTTAAGTTAAGATCGACTTTTTCATTGTGTAATTAGAAAAAATCGATTTAAAAAAAAAAATTCACTATCTCGAAAACTATATTCCAAAAGCAAGGATGTTGTTGTCCATTGTATCGAGAAACATTCTCTTTCTAAACAAGATATAAAAAGTTAAAACGAGTCACAAAAAAAGTTCTTATTGTAACAATAAATAACAAGCTGTTCAGGTCGCCGGTTCCCCGGTGCGATTTTTTGCTGGGATTTGTATTTATACGTGTCAATTCTTGAGTACGTGTTTGCCGAAGACGGGAATGTTTCGCAGTAGATAAAAAATGTACAGATGGGAATCGATTTGAATTCATAAATTCGAAAACGACGCAAGTTCTTAGAAGCAGTCTTAACAACGATTTGAAATTGATTTGGTAAAAAGCCGTTTTTAACGATTATTAAATCACCAAATCATTTTCACCAATTTAAATTCCTCTAATAAGTTTTATTCCACAGAACCATTGCGCACAATTCTCTATATAGAACTGTATTTTCCACGGGAAAAATCACTTGGAAAATAAAATGCACTAGCGTATTTCGTTATCAAATACAATGGGTCCTAATACGATCTTCAGGTTCCACCATTTCTACACGTTTACTTCCTTCGTATCGTCGTGGGTAGACGAGCTAACTGCAAACTGTTCATTCTGATTCCTTTTGCTGGGCTTTTATTGCATTTGTCAGGGTTAATAGTGTACAAGTGAACACGTAGAGAATGTATAGAGAAGAAGAGGTGCATATGGGATATATGGCTAAGAACGATTGGAATTCTTGTATGTGTTACTACAAAAGTGTTACTAGAAAAGGAACGCTTGGGAAAAGTGATGGAAGGTGTTGGTGATTCTACAAGGTGTTTCAAATGTTCTTACCTATCTAGATGTTAAAGAGTCCGCAATCCTAAAGATTGGTTGGAAACAGCACGCCATGCCGATCTATCCTGAGCTAATCCCTTCATCTCCCTATAGCTATTCATCTCAACGTCTTCAACTATCTGACTCACATACTCCAATCTAGGCCTACCTACCCCTCTCTTTCCCTCCACTCTACCTTCTATGATCAATTGCATAATCCCCCCATGCCTAAGAATATGCCCTACTAATCTGTCTCTCCTACGCTGTAACACTCTCCAGAAACTTCTCTTCTCCCCTACTAACTCTAGTACAGCTTCATTTGTTACTTTATCTTCCCAACCAATCCTCATCATCCTCCTATAACACCACATTTCGAATGCTTGTAATCTACGCTTCTCTTCCTTTCCTATAGTCCACGCCTCACACCCGTACAGTGCTACACTCCAAACATATACCTTCAGTAATCTTTTTCTAATACCCAAGTCAATATTTGATCTTAAAATCTGTTCTTTTTCTACGAATGCCTTCATACCCTGTGCTATCCTACACTTTATATCTACCTTGCTTCGATTATCTTTTGTGATTCTACTGCCTAAATAACAAAAATCTGACACTTCTTCGATTCTATTATCTCCTATTGTGATCCTCATTTTTCTACTGCATTCCTTTTTGTCACACCTCATCACTTTAGTTTTACCTATATTTATTTTCATGTTAAAATCCCTAGTCAATACTGCCTGCATACCATTCAATACCCTTTCTAAATTCTTTTCGCTTTCTTCCAATATAGCTATATCGTCGGCGAATCTCAACATATATATTTTCTCTCCCTGTACATTCACACCTACACTATACTCTCCTTTTACTTTATATATTGCATCTTCTATATATAGATTAAATAATAACGGTGAGAGTGTACATCCCTGCCGAACTCCCTTCCCTATTTTTGCTACCTCTTCTTCCCCCTCAATTCTAACTAAGGCAGTTTGGTGTTTATATAAATTAAAAATTATTCTCCTATCCTTATAATCTATACCCGTTTCTTTTAAAATTCTAAACATTATGTCCCAATCTACATTATCAAATGCCTTTTCTAAATCTACAAAAGCTATGCAAGTTACCTTTCCTACCCTCTTTCTTTTTACTACTACCGTTCTTAGTGCTAGAATCGCCTCCCTCGTCCCTCTGTTTTTCCTAAAACCAAACTGATCTTCTCCTAGCCTTTCCTCTACTTTATTTTCTAATCTCCTACAAATAATCTTTAACAATATCTTCGATGCATGTGATAGTAGGCTAATGGTCCTATAGTTCTCACACAAATTAGCTCCTATTTTCTTCGGCATTGTTACTATTCTACTACGCTGAAAATCCTGTGGTACTTCTCCCTTCTCATATATTTTACAAACTAACCTGTATAATCGCTCCTGCATTTTTCCCCCTGCGTGTTTTATTAATTCGGCTGGTATCATATCAATCCCCGCTGCTTTGTTATTCCGTAAATCATTTAATGCTCTATTAAACTCTGACCTAAGTATGCTAGGACCTAAGTCATCCTCATCTATCTGTTCCACACTTTCTAGCTCCTCCATGTCCTGCCTACCTTTATATAAATCTTTAAGATACTCCTTCCATCTTCTAGCTTTTTCCTTATTTTCTGTGAGTTCCTTACCCTGCTTATCACATATAATGTTACCCTTTGGTTTTACTTTAGAAAAATGTGACTTAATTTTCCTGTAGCCCAAATCTACTCTACCTCTTCTCATATCCTCCTCAATATCCTCACAGTTTCCTTTTATCCACTCTTCTTTCGCTAGCTTGCATTTCCTATTAATTAAGTTCCTTAGTTCCTTATATTTTTTCTGTCCTGCTTCTGTGTTTCCTATTTTAATTTTCCTTCTTGCTTCAATCATTTCCACTATTTCTTCCGTGATCCATTCCCTCCTACCTGCCCTTTTCTTTGTGCCTAATACTTCATTTGCTACTGTAGTTAACCCATTTCTGATTTCCCTCCATTCGCAATCTATGTCGCTCCTAGATGTTCCATTAGCCATGAATTCTACTTTCTGCTTGTACTTTTCGCATACATCAGCTAATTTTAACCTATCGACATCTACTCTGACCTGTTTAGACTTCTGTAATTTCTTGAATTTGACCTCTGAGTCCAGGACTACTAAATTATGGTCACTATCAATATCTGCTCCAGGGTAACTCTTACAATTCTTAATCTGGTTCCTAAACCTCTCTTTAACCAGTATGTAATCTATCTGATACCTCCCTATATCTCCTGGCATTTTCTACGTATATATCCTGCGCTTGTGATTCTGAAAAAGCGTGTTTGCTACCACTAGCTTATTCCTAATACAAAACTCTACCAATCTATCCCCTCTATCATTACGTGTTCCTATTCCATATTCTCCTACTATTGAAACTTCCTTTCCCTTACCTACTACTACTTTCCCTTTCCCTTACCTATCTAGATGACAGGCGAATAATTGATTGTACGTCAAGAAACAAATTGCAAATAAGTGGCCACTAGAAAAATTCAACAAATTTTCGTCTCGAATTAATAAATGGGAAAAAAACGAACGGTTGTGTTATTCGATTTTTTTCCATTCGATTTTCTCATTTTCAAATATCTGTTTTTCTAATATAATTTTCTAATTATATTTTAATTATATAAAATTAGAAAATTTTCAAATATAATTTGATCTCGAGAAAATGAATCTGCAAATTTTTAAATATAGGAAATATGCAAATAAACAAATATTTTTATATGAACATATTATAGTAAAAAAATTAATATTCAATGTGCAGAATAAAATCGTTATTTGTAATCTGCAACAATTTTGATATACGAATAATATCTTCACATACAAAATTTAAAAAAAAAAAAATTCTGTGTCAATTTGGTGAATACAAAAAAATATCTAGTCATTAATTCAACTGGAATTATTAATATCGTGATATTTAGATAATATCCTTTCTATTTATGATATGCAATGCAATCTACCAAAACTTGGTATGAAATCTGCTATTTCTAATATTTGAACATAACGCTACCAAACAAAATCTGGTTAATTTACCTCAACATCGGTTCCCACCAAAGCGTTTTTTTGGCATGATCAATGTCACTATAAATGACTAAATTAAATCGACTTGCTGCGAATTTATTGAACGACTGAACCTTGAAATTATTGCAATTTCTGCGTCTTTATTGTGTATATTTCAAAAATTTAAAATATTATCTTTTCTTCTCTTAATGTTATATGTGAATTGAATTAATATTTTAAATTAATAAGGCACATTTTAAATTAATAAGAGCCAAAGTATAGAATATCACCCAACTTAAAGCATTAAGTAGCTAGATGTACATTTCGAAGGCTATGCTCCCATCTGCAGATAAAAAAATAAATAAAATACCTGCGTCACGAATCGTGATTGCTTTGTACAATTATTTAGTTTTTATCTTGTGCTACTGAATATGGGGGCATAGGCTTCGAAATGCGCATCTAGCAACTTATGGATATTCTATACGATTATTTAACACCGTAGTGATAATTTTTATAACGTATATTATACTTCGAAATATCTTGCAATTTCAGCTTTATATAATTTGCAAATGTGGTCTTAGAAGAGAAGACCAAGTTAAGCATTTATCTTCGAAAATTCGACAAGGGCTCATATAAATTACGTATGAAAATCGATTAGGAACTAATTAACATATTTAAATTTGCAATTTGCAGACTTCCACTTTGTCAGCATTAATTTTAGCAGCTAAATAAATAAAATAAAATTTTGGATCCTCATCCTTCGAGTAACTTCGGCACTTAATCGAAATGCAGATTAAGAAATTAAAACCTCACCAATCCAGAAGATATGGCATGAAAGTTTAATAGTTTATGTTGAACGAATTAATTTTAAACGAAATTCAAGTGGTGATTTTGTAGAAAGAAGTAAATACGGGCGATTAGCTGCGCTCAATCACATTACCGCAATGATTTGAATGGGAACAATTTGGATATCGATCAGCCTTTTCTATGTTCCCGCCAGAATGTCCTGGGAAGGTTATTATCGTGACCTTATAGATACAGTGTGATTATATTTGATGAATCATCAAAAAAAAATTATATTTTTATTTCAATCTTTCTAATACTTTCTAATATCGTCTCCTCAACTTCAAGCAACATGCAATTGTGAATTTTTTGTTAATATGAATACTTTATTTATACCGGGTGTCGATTTTTTTGTACATAGGTATTTCGTAGGTAAAATTTACCTGATATTTAACTAAATATAATCCATCAAATGTAGTTCCCATTTCTAATTTATTTTTATTATTACAAATTTTATAATAGTATAAAAAATTATTGTGTGCATGATGTTATAATTAGTGAATACTTAAACCGTACTAAATTATGTATATCTCAGAATCAGAATTGTTTTTTCCTTAAATGGTAAATTCTTTGAGCAAAAAGAAGGTACAGCTATTTCGTTTTTATCTTGTGTTACTGAAGATGGTGGCATAGCCTTCGAAATGCGCATCTAGCTACTTAATGCTTTAAGTTGGGTGATATTCTATACTATTATTTATTCCGAAAAAAATCAAAAAATTTCAGCACACTCAGTATAAACTCTTCGGTTATCCAGACTCGAGCGATTGTAATTCCCGCAGGACTAACGAGCAAGGAGCTCGACACACAGACACGCACATATATCATATCCTCGACGCTCGGGAAGTTCATTCTAAATAATTGAAAAACGTTTCCCTGTCACGCTCTCCTGAAATATTGGTACTAAATCACAATTGTTTCTCGTCTCCTAGATGGCCCGAAGACCCGATTTAAATCATTTATTAAGTGTTATTAAAATGGTTTCTTCGGGAATGTAATTTTACAAATGGAAGGAGCATGGTCAGGAATATCTCGATAGTTACGTAAGAGAAGATTATGGAAAGCGATAAATTGTTGCGCTAGAGAATAAAAGTGAAATTTAGATTGTTTGTAAATGCACGTAAAAAAAAATACCAACATCCGCTTTAATTGGATATTTTTCGTTTAAAAAAAAATGCTGACATATCTATTTTTATTTTGGTCCTTTCTCATGATATTTATTAAAGTATTAAGTAAAAAAAATAGTTATATTGTGGAAACTGTTGACTGGCGAATCATATTTTAACACTACCGAAAGTTTATGCAAATATTTTTACACAACTTCCATTCCTTAATTTTAAAAGTACCTAAAATATGGACGAAAAATAAATTTCTCAAGACGAATTACAAATACACCTCTGCAAAATTAATTGCCGTAGATATATTCATAAATTATAATTTTGAATTCGCTAATATTAGTCTAAATATATCATGGAAAAGTTCGCTTCGTCGTAAATAATTCATGTTATAAAGTTGAAAGCAACATCGCTCGTCTTCATCGATCAATTTTGCTTGGTATATGATATTTACATGAAATTCTTACAACTTTACAATTGGCATATTCGATTATTAATTAAGAATTCCTTATTGGATTATTGTAATCATTATAACTTATTGAGAATACTCTCAAAGTTATTCGTTTATAAAAAAAAAATTGCATCGAACAAAGAATTTGAAAATATGGTTTATTTAAAATATTCTTTGAAAAAGTGCAAAGCTTAACCTATTAAAAAATATATATATATCTTAATTGATCAATTTGTTGTAATTAATTGCGTCTAAGATAAAAAGATTTATTTAAACTGGTAATAATTCCAAAAATATTGCGTAAGCAAATATTATTGCCTGTACAAATGTACATGTTGTAACGTGTAAAACTATTGGCAAATATCAATAAATTAAATATTATAATAAACTAGACAGCCACAGAATCTGAGCAAGATATCCCTTGCGTTATCTCCTTCGAGAATCGAGAACAATTCGGGCGGAAGAGGAACTGTTAAAACGCTTGGCAATATTGTTGTAGTCGAACGAGATCGATCCTTATAGAGTATGCGTGTTAAAATACGATTTTACACGGCATAGGTGTATCCGGTTCTTCGTCTCACGTTACAGTTTTAAGATAAAGTGTTATAATATCCAAAAAGATACACAGAGGAATGTAAACCACCATTTATAATTGTATATACTGTAGCGATAAGTTGAATTTGGTGGCTCGGGCGGGTACCTTAAGATATATTGGTAACGTGAGGTGGGCCGCGGCAGACAAGGTCGCTAATTTCATATAAAACCTCAGAGCGGTCTTCTGATCAACATTACTTGTATCCAAAATCACCAAGTAGCATATCAAAATGAACTCTCTGGTGAGTACTGTAAATGTAATTAAGTTATATAATATTTATAAATGTAATAATTAATTAATAATTGATATGATACCAGCCGAATTAATAAAACACGCAGGGGAAAAATGCAGGAGCGATTATACAGGTTAGTTTGTAAAATATATGAGAAGGGAGAAGTACCACAGGATTTTCAGCGTAGTAGAATAGTAACAATGCCGAAGAAAATAGGAGCTAATTTGTGTGAGAACTATAGGACCAATAGTCTACTATCACATGCATCGAAGATATTGCTAAAGATTATTTATAGGAGATTAGAAAATAAAGTAGAGGAAAGGCTAGGAGAAGATCAGTTTGGTTTTAGGAAAAACAGAGGGAAGAGGGAGGCGATTCTAGCACTAAGAACGGTAGTAGAAAAAAGAAAGAGGGTAGGAAAGGTAACTTGCATAGCTTTTGTAGATTTAGAAAAGTCATTTGATAATGTAGATTGGGACATAATGTTTAGAATTTTAAAAGAAACGGGTATAGATTATAAGGATAGGAGAATAATTTTTAATTTATATAAACACCAAACTGCCTTAGTTAGAATTGAGGGGGAAGAAGAGGTAGCAAAAATAGGGAAGGGAGTTCGGCAGGGATGTACACTCTCACCGTTATTATTTAATCTATATATAGAAGATGCAATAAACAAAGTAAAAGAAGAGTATAGTGTAGGTGTGAATGTACAGGGAGAGAAAATATATATGTTGAGATTCGCCGACGATATAGCTATATTGGAAGAAAGCGAAAAGAATTTAGAAAGGGTATTGAATGGTATGCAGGCAGTATTGACTAGGGATTTTAACATGAAAATAAATATAGGTAAAACTAAAGTGATGAGGTGTGACAAAAAGGAATGCAGTAGAAAAATGAGGATCACAATAGGAGATAATAGAATCGAAGAAATGTCAGATTTTTGTTATTTAGGCAGTAGAATCACAAAAGATAATCGAAGCAAGGTAGATATAAAGTGTAGGATAGCACAGGGTAGGAAGGCATTCGTAAAAAAGGAACAGATTTTAAGATCAAATATTGACTTGGGTATTAGAAAAAGATTACTGAAGGTATATGTTTGGAGTGTAGCACTGTACGGGTGTGAGGCGTAGACTATAGGAAAGGAAGAGAAGCGTAGATTACAAGCATTCGAAATGTGGTGTTATAGGAGGATGATGAGGATTGGTTGGGAAGATAAAGTAACAAATGAAGCTGTACTAGAGTTAGTAGGGAGAAGAGAAGTATCTGGAGAGTGTTACAGCGTAGGAGAGACAGATTAGTAGGGCATATTCTTAGGCATGGGGAGATTATGCAATTGATCATAGAAGGTAGAGTGGAGGGAAAGAGAGGGGTAGGTAGGCCTAGATTGGAGTATGTGAGTCAGATAGTTGAAGACGTTGAGATGAATAGCTATAGGGAGATGAAGGGATTAGCTCAGGATAGATCGGCATGGCGTGCTGTTTCCAACCAATCTTTAGGATTGCGGACTCTTTAACTAACTAATAATTAGTCAATAGCTTTAAATTGGGTATGAACTGTTGATTGCAAAAGTTATTCAAAAATTATATTATAAAAGTGGCTATAAATAGCATATTAAGAAAATTTAAGAAGAACAAGAGATATCAGAAATAGCAGTTTAGAAAAAAGTAATAATTCGACTACAAATTTTGTTAAATTACCTTTTGATCCTACAATTGCACGTGGTTTAGTAAATAGTATTTTAAATAAATATAATTTTAAAGTAACATATAATAGTCTTGCTAATTTTCTAGGAAATACCAAAGATTTGATTGATTTCACTAAAAAGTCGGGTATTTATGAAATATCTGGTTCTAGTTGTCTTAAGGACAAACACGTAGACCAATTGAAACTAGATTTAAGGAGCATTTAGCTCAAGTCAGATTAAATAGAAAGGCTAAAAGTGCTGTAGACGAACATATTTTCAATCCTATGCAAATTAGTTCCTATACTGACCAGTACAAATTCGATATATGAAGAAACCAAAATCATGAATATTAATAAATTAATTATATTAGAACACTGTGAGCTTATATACAATATAAAATATTAAATAATAATAATAATGTTTTTAGAATATAAGCGTTTTTAGACATTTTCCTGCTTCGCGGACTAAAACTGTATTATTGACTTTTTTATTTAATTGCATGGCAATCGCGATTCGTGACAGAGGTATTTCATTTAGTTTTTATCTTGTGCTACAGAAGATATCCTTCGAAATGCGCATCTAGCTATTTAATTCGTTGAGTAACGGTATTTTGGTGATACTATTATTTAACACCGTAGTGATAATTTATTTAAATGCTTGGTAAAATCAATAATAGTAAAAATTATTCTTTCAGTCCATTTCATTATCCTGTTATGTACCACTTGGATAAAGAAATCATTGATCAATTAGAAACGATTAATATGAATTTTCAGACAGTAGCCGTCTTTGCCGTGGCTCTGGCCATCACCAGTGCAGGCATCATCACCCATTCCGTAGAAGTGCCACTGGCCAAGAGCACCCTCCTCCAGGGCCCAAGCACCAGCACCCACGTAATAGGCCCCGATGGCAGCCAGATTGTCGCCAATGCCCCAGGTGGTGTTGTCAATACTGTTGAGTCCATTGCCCCAATTCCACTCGAGTCCATAGCCCCCATTGCCTACGCCGCCGCCCCAATTGCCCACGGTGCCCCCATTGCCTACGCCGCCGCCCCAATTGCCCACGGTGCCCCAATTGCCTACGCCGCCGCCCCAATTGCCCACGGTGCCCCCATTGCCTACGCCGCCGCCCCAATTGCCTACGGTGCCGCTCCAGCTATCTCCACCACCGTTATCAAGTCCGCTCCAGTTCTGGCTGGCCCAATTGCGCCACTAGCTTATGGCGTCCCAATTGGCGCCCCATTGTTGGCTAAGACCATCCTAGCCAGCCCATTGACCGCCGCTGGGTACCCGGTGCTCGCCGCTGGCTCCGGAATCGAGGGACAATACATCCACGACTACGCCGAGAAATTGTACGATGACGGCTCTTACAAGGGTGAGATCTACTGAGCGAGCTGAAGAGTGAAGATGGGCCCATGTTACAGTGCGCGCCCTCTTGCGGAAGAGGACGCGTAGGTTCATGGTGAAGAGATTGTATCATGTTCGTACACGAAGGAATATAATAGGCTATGTAGTTTAATTCGACAATAATGTATGTTTATTTTTATGATAAATAAATTTATGTGATACAAGTATCGAAATGCGTTTCATTAACCGGTAATTAACGTAAAATTGGGAAAGAAATTCAATTATTCATTTATAAATAAACTATAAATCATTTAATATCACAAAATCGAAATTTGGATTTGGTAAAATTATATGTTTGTACATTTGTGAAGCAAATGCAATTATATACACATTTTTGTAGAGCGCTTCATCAAAATTCGCAACTATATCTAAGTACTATTTTTTAAATAATATATTTGTATGATATTGTACAGATATAATTAAACCACACCTAAAAAAATAAATACTACGACACAACAGATGAAAAACACATTACAATACAAAAAAATAATTGAAAAATTCTCATATAAAAAATCGCTGCTTCAGAAATTTACTTCCTAGTCTATTATTCCTAGTTAGTTTGTAAAATATATGAGAAGGGAGAAGTACCACAGGATTTTAATCGTAGTAGAATAGTAACAATGCCGAAGAAAATAGGAGCTAATTTGTGTGAGAACTATAGGACCATTAGTCTACTATCACATGCATCGAAGATATTGCTAAAGATTATTTATAGGAGATTAGAAAATAAAGTAGAGGAAAGGCTAGAAGAAGATCAGTTTGGTTTTAGGAAAAACAGAGGGACGAGGGAGGCGATTCTAGCACTAAGAACGGTAGTAGAAAAAAGAAAGAGGGTAGGAAAGGTAACTTGCATAGCTTTTGTAGATTTAGAAAAGGCATTTGATAATGTAGATTGGGACATAATGTTTAGAATTTTAAAAGAAACGGGTATAGATTATAAGGATAGGAGAATAATTTTTAATTTATATAAACACCAAACTGCCTTAGTTAGAATTGAGGGGGAAGAAGAGGTAGCAAAAATAGGGAAGGGAGTTCGGCAGGGATGTACACTTTCACCGTTATTATTTAATCTATATATAGAAGATGCAATAAACAAAGTAAAAGAAGAGTATAGTGTAGGTGTGAATGTACAGGGAGAGAAAATATATATGTTGAGATTCGCCGACGATATAACTATATTGGAAGAAAGCGAAAAGAATTTAGAAAGGGTATTGAATGGTATGCGGGCAGTATTGACTAGGGATTTTAACATGAAAATAAATATAGGTAAAACTAAAGTGATGAGGTGTGACAAAAAGGAATGCAGTAGAAAAATGAGGATCACAATAGGAGATAATAGAATCGAAGAAGTGACAGATTTTTGTTATTTAGGCAGTAGAATCACAAAAGATAATCGAAGCAAGGTAGATATAAAGTGTAGGATAGCACAGGGTAGGAAAGCATTCGTAGAAAAGGAACAGATTTTAAGATCAAATATTGACTTGGGTATTAGAAAAAGATTACTGAAGGTATATGTTTGGAATGTAGCACTGTACGGGTGTGAGGCGTGGACTATAGGAAAGGAAGAGAAGCGTAGATTACAAGCATTCGAAATGTGGTGTTATAGGAGGATGATGAGGATTGGTTGGGAAGATAAAGTAACAAATGAAGCTGTACTAGAGTTAGTAGGGGAGAAGAGAAGTATTTGGAGAGTGTTACAGCGTAGGAGAGACAGATTAGTAGGGCATATTCTTAGGCATGGAGGGATTATGCAATTGATCATAGAAGGTAGAGTGGAGGGAAAGAGAGGGGTAGGTAGGCCTAGATTGGAGTATGTGAGTCAGATAGTTGAAGACGTTGAGATGAATAGCTATAGGGAGATGAAGGGATTAGCTCAGGATAGATCGGCATGGCGTGCTGTTTCCAACCAATCTTTAGGATTGCGGACTCTTTAATTAAAAAAAATTAGTCCATTATATAAATATTGATACAACAATTTTTATATTAATATATATATTATCTACAATCGTGCATTGAAATCTAAGTATAAATCAACAAAATATCTATATAATTACAATAACAATGACACTGTGCGTTAAAAACTACTGCATACTTAAAATTTCCTATTATAAGAGTAAGACTATCAAAACTAAATTTTCACAGTTGATTGTGGAACACTCTGTATACACAAGGTTAGCGGATTCTGTCTAAATTCAACATAATAGTTCATATGATACACATATAACCTATGGAGGAATCGACCTTGCTCTTGCGTGAAGTTATTTTAATTAAATCATTTTAAAAGATCGCAAAGAAGAAGGGAAAAAATTGAATAATGTATGGGCGTAGACGTGCTGAATAATTATAATCAGTGCGCTTTGTTTACGCCGTCTGGGATTTTTTTTAAAATATAATTGATAAAATGCGTAATTTCAAGAAGATACGTGTAACTTGAGTAATTAATTTGTAGCAACAAAGAAAATTCCTCAGATTGTAAAATTAGTATCAAAATATGATTCGTTTAAGCAGATGATAAAAACTGCAAAGAACGAAAAAAATCTGAAGTTACTTTTCGAGTTACTGAAATGTGAGAGAAAATGCAAAGTTTGCCTTCCTTAATTTATATAATAATAATGTCGATGCAGTTCTGTCCGAATAAATGTTTCTATCTAAAATGTAGGGTATCCCCTTAACCAAATTGTACACTTTTAGTGCCATGATAAACTGTCAAAATTACATCCAAACGACCATTCAAACGAATTGCTGGTATCAACTTATTTCCACAGGAGCTAGACTGTCTTTAATATTCACATCATATACTCGTATTTCTCTCACATATTCCACGGTGGGGTAAAAACGTTTTTGACATTACCCGTCGTAAATTGAAGGTACATTTCAGAAAGTCGAAGCAAATAGTCGCGTATGTACAAAAATAGATTAACACAGCTGGTTTATATCGAAGAATATATCACGGCTATAAATTTTCCCGACTTTTTTGATCAATAAATAATATATCCAACGATTTGATCATTGGAGAGTTAAACCTGAAAAGGAACGCACAAAGAAGCGAAATAAATTGAAAATTTTTAATCGAAACTAAAATCTCGAAATGTAGATAGAATTTGATGAAATAAAATCTGATGGAAGTTCGATAAAACCAACAGTAAATAGGGATCGTGTTGAGATAGATTATAAATGTAATTTCGGTTGAAAAATATTAAAATAAATGGACCTAAAAGAATGATACTATTCAATACGATACTAATAAATTTTTGTAAATCCGATTTTATATACATATGTAGGCGTTTCGTTTCAAGGCAACAAATATAAATTCAGTTTGTCAATATAGATTCTATTTAATGTTCCAGGACGAAACCACAACTTATCATTCGCGGCTAGACACAACAAAGAACTAAAATGTCACGGTGACAATCCAGGCGATACTTTTCCAATATGTCACAACGGTCCTTCGTACATTCACATGTAAAGCGAAGGCAAATATAGCGCAAGAAATATTATTCTAGCTTCAGTATAAGAGATTTATTACCGACAAAATTTAGTTGGCAATATAATATTATTTTAAAGGTGTGAAAAAAATATGGTAGATATGGAAGGATAGATAACGGTTAGAATGGAAGATGACAAAGTTAAAAGAGGATCAGATTTTGCGATTTTTAGTATTATAAAAAAATTCCATCGAACAAAATATGGTTTCCTTCTACAAGGCAAACAGAATTCTTTGAAAAACGCAAAGCTTAATCTTAATTGATTATTTTTTGTGCTTAATTTCAATTAAAAAGGTAGAATTAACAAGGACAATTGAAGTAAGCTAGATGTAGAATAGTTGCAAGGCTAAAGTCGTTATTAAAAATTTTTTTGGTCTAAAATTCATTTACAAATTAAACATAATAAAAATTTTTTAAATAATTTGATATTTACCTGACCTATTAAGCTAATTGTACTAAATAGTTCTTTTAAACTTAACATTGAAATAGAAGCTATTCAGACCGCTATATTATATAAATTTTGGTTGCAAATGTAGAAGTTTTAAGCTCATTGTCTATTCGATAATTTGAACCCAGATCAATTAAAATTAATTGGCATATTTGTACCTGCGGATTTGTAGACAGGAAATTTAGCAGTGATTAATATCAGAGTTACAATTTCAATCAGCAAGGGTTGATAAAAGTTTTTGGACAATAGTTAATGTGCCTTTTTTGGCGACTTAAAGCTTTACATAAATATGCAAGACGGTACCAAAATGTGGACATATATTTTGATTAGTTATCACAAATTTGTCTAGACAAATTATCACAAATTCATTCTTATTATGCAACTATATGCAAATTACAACAATTCTTCATATAAGTTAATCAGAATAAAGACCAAATAACAATTCTAAAATGTAATTACATAATATGACGGTAAATTCTTTGTTGTCTTCGGTAAAAAAAATTTTGAGGACAAAAATAACAGAGAACGAAAATAAAAGTAAATGAAAACATTTGCAGCTATTCAAAGAGGATTGAATGGATTGATAAATTTAAAATGAAGATGTGTCAATTTCTTCAAAAGAAGGATAGCATTTAGGTGGTAGGATAGATGGACTAATAGGTCATATTCTTAGATACAGAGATATTATGTAGTTATGAAAAATTGAGCTTAGAGTAGATGAAGAAAAATTAGAATCCCAAACCAACTAGTATAAAAACGTTTCGATGCTTCTTTCGTGAAGCACGTAAATCAAATAATTCGAGATATTTCGCAAAAGGTAAAATGATCTTTCGCAGCTGACATCTTGGATGTCTAAATTAAAATCAGTTTACATTACCAATTATTGCCGTACAGTTATCTACAGCTAACTATTTCCAACTATATATAATATCGTAACGAACTTTGAACCATGACATGTATACGCTCCTTCGCCATGGGCGTCTAGACGCTCTGAAACGACGCCAATGCTGCTGCGAAAATGAAGCACCAACCGATATATTCTGCACTATCTAATTTCAACAATCATATCGTATTTAAAACATAAAGTAACTTAAAAAAATATATAAACATCGCAGTTCAAAGCATTTATTTAGCTAGATGCGCATCTTGAAAGCTAAGCCAACACCATCGGTAGCGCAATTTAAGAAATAGCACAGTAATTTATTTTTAAGTAGATTTATTATTTTAAGTAATTTATACAAAGTCAAATCGAATAATAATCGAGTTTTGCAAATGCATCGATTTCAATCGCAGAATCAAGTTCGTTTTTCCTACGCTGTATATTTAATACATTGAAGAAGACTGTACTTTAAGTCGCTCGTGGGCTTAGATATTATTGAATTTCGATAGAGGAAATATTGAGATAAGAATTAATGGAAAAAAAATTCGAAGCCAAAGTCATATGATGTGTTTCTTAGGTAAAGATAAATCGAACTCCTTCCCATTTAGATAGAAAGTTTTAATTACGTTTTGCAGATGTAAACTTTTTTAATTCCAACATGAACTGTAATAGAAATGAAAGTTTGATCAACTACTATTTTCTTAAGCTTCACAAATTCATATGGTTTTAAGAAATAGTTAATTAAATTGAAAGTATGTAATGAATTGTGGAATATAAAAACATCTGTGCATCCACAATTTGTTATTTTATATAACATTATTTTAAGCAAAGCAACTAATTGCGTTTGTATAGATTCAGGAACATAACGTTCTTGTTTACCGCTTCATCCGCTTTAAGGCCGCTAATGGACTGACTTAAGATGAACCAGCTGTTCGTCTTAAGACTGAAAAAGCAATGGATTTTATTTTTTTTCGAAAAAAACAGAATTTAAAAAAAATCTATATTTGATAGGTTTTATACCGAGTACAAAATATTGTTGGTGTATTAACGTTTGATATGTTAAATTTGGTTCTTGTAATTTTTGGTTTTTGGAAAAAAAACATTTTATAAAAAACTGAAAAAAGCCTCGAATGAAATATGAGAAAGAAAATTCACACAATTTTCTAATGGCAATATAAACAATAAGTAAATTTACTAAAATAAACTGAAGTCTATTCATCTCATAATGAGGGTTCCATGAATAATTCACCTGAAGATCCATGGGGTTTTGCTCCGGGTTTATTTAATCATTCCTAATTTAAAGCAAATGCAAATAATATTTAGTATTCGCATAATATATTCCGAGATCTACCTTTAGCATTACATTACTAGCACGATCGTGTGCGTCCTTTACCTCCGCCATTGAAGATACATTAATAAATTGCGCGTGCAAATGGTGTGTCCCGCAAGGTCTTAAGACGACTATACCACGCAAATAAACGACATCAGAGTCGGTAGGCCCGTCCAATTAGCAAGTGTAGATAACAATTAATAATGTATTATCTCGGCAGGTGATTACATAAAGAAGATGTTCATAATTAAACGTAATTTCGAAAAATTTAAGTTATTAAAACGCTATGAAGTAGGGAATTTTTTTTTATTAACACAGCGGGATTAAATTTATGTGATTGCAGAAGAGGCGAGGATTTAGAAGGGTGAAAGAATTTCGTGAAGGATTTTAATGAACTTGGAGTTTCCATTTTAACATATCAACGAATTGGCAAGAGAATATTGCAAGCATAAAAATCGTTTGGAAAAAATTCTGTTATTACAATACTTAATTAATGCGTTTGATAAACACAATTTGGCGTTGTTAAATAGGAATTCAATATTTATAGTGACTTCTGACTAGCGATGTGTAGTTCACTCGCGAACCGTTCACTCTGAACGGTTCAATCAAATGACGGGCGTTGTGACGATGTTTTGCAACGGCCAATAGGTCACTATCACCTTGTACTAGGTCCTGAACCCGTCGTGTTCATCACAACGGCTCGTAAACGATGCAGTATAGTATACATTACATATACAGTACTGAAGTATACATTACATATACTGAGAAGTACCACAGGATTTTCAGCGTAGTAGAATAGTAACAATGCCGAAGAAAATAGGAGCTAATTTGTATGAGAACTATAGGACCATTAGCCTACTATCACATGCATCGAAGATATTGCTAAAGATTATTTATAGATTAGAAAATAAAGTAGAGGAAAGGCTAGGAGAAGATCAGTTTGGTTTTAGGAAAAACAGAGGGACGAGGGAGGCGATTTTAGCACTAAGAACAGTAGTAGAAAAAAGAATGAGGGTAGGAAAGGTAACTTGCATAGCTTTTGTAGATTTAGAAAAGGCATTTGATAATGTAGATTGGGACATAATGTTTAGAATTTTAAAAGAAACGGGTATAGATTATAAGGATAGGAGAATAATTTTTAATTTATATAAACACCAAACTGCCTTAGTTAGAATTGAGGGGGAAGAAGAGGTAGCAAAAATAGGGAAGGGAGTTCGGCAGGGATGTACACTTTCACCGTTATTATTTAATCTATATATAGAAGATGCAATAAACAAAGTAAAAGAAGAGTATAGTGTAGGTGTGAATGTACAGGGAGAGAAAATATATATGTTGAGATTCGCCGACGATATAGCTATATTGGAAGAAAGCGAAAAGAATTTAGAAAGGGTATTGAATGGTATGCAGGCAGTATTGACTAGGGATTTTAACATGAAAATAAATATAGGTAAAACTAAAGTGATGAGGTGTGACAAAAAGGAATGCAGTAGAAAAATGAGGATCACAATAGGAGATAATAGAATCGAAGAAGTGTCAGATTTTTGTTATTTAGGCAGTAGAATCACAAAAGATAATCGAAGCAAGGTAGATATAAAGTGTAGGATAGCACAGGGTAGGAAGGCATTCGTAGAAAAAGAACAGATTTTAAGATCAAATATTGACTTGGGTATTAGAAAAAGATTACTGAAGGTATATGTTTGGAGTGTAGCACTGTACGGGTGTGAGGCCTGGACTATAGGAAAGGAAGAGAAGCGTAGATTACAAGCATTCGAAATGTGGTGTTATAGGAGGATGATGAGGATTGGTTGGGAAGATAAAGTAACAAATGAAGCTGTACTAGAGTTAGTAGGGGAGAAGAGAAGTATTTGGAGAGTATTACAGCGTAGGAGAGACAGATTAATAGGGCATATCCTTAGGCATGGGGGGATTATGCACTTGATCATAGAAGGTAGAGTGGAGGGAAAGAGAGGGGTAGGTAGGCCTAGATTGGAGTATGTGAGTCAGATAGTTGAAGACGTTGAGATGAATAGCTATAGGGAGATGAAGGGATTAGCTCATGATAGATCGGCATGGCGTGCTGTTTCCAACCAATCTTTAGGATTGCGGACTCTTTAACTAATACAGTACTAACATTTATTTAATGATAAAGTGTGTTGGTGAACGGAACGAAATAGGAAACTCGATGCGATATTGCAACAGCAGCATTGCCGAGCTGAGTCACAATTTATATGTTGGTATCAGATTTCATTTGGAATAATATAATTAATATACTCGGAAGATTAAATATGTCATGCCATAGCAAATTTTTGCAATAATGCAAGAATAAACATGTAAATCTTATAGTTCTTCTATTTCATACTGAGTGCAATATCAAATCACTTAATATCAAATCAAAGCTTTGAAGTTTGAAGAGAGAAGATTCACAATAGAAAATATAAATTATAACGCCAAACAAAACGATTCTATCTAGTTCATTTTGTTATAGTTTGTACATTTCATTTTCAAGTGATAGTAAAGTAGTAAACATTTTCATCAGTAACTACCAATAAGTATTTTATAAATTCATATAATTAATCTTGAGTACCAAGAGAAAATTATATTTCTTTATATATATGTTTTGTATAAATTTTAAACATTGTTGTCTTTTCTTCCTCAATCCTAATTCAAAATAAGTATTATAATATTTCAATTTATTTATTTTGTACCATTTAATATTTTTATATTGAGAAAAAAAGAGATTATTTGCATGTATTTGGTCATATAGGTCGTGAACTAGTTCATTTTTAAAAGGTGTAGTAGTTCACGACCTATAGTTCGTGAACGGTACATTGAAATGAACTACGAACTACGAACTAGGTCCTCAAAGTGACCTACAGTTTGCCATCGCTACTTCTGACGTAATAATTATTACCCAGTTTCTGTATATACTTTTTAAATTGATGCTGTACTAATTGAACTTAATATACGATTTTATTGTCCTATTGGCTCATAGAAATATTTTATAAAAAATTTGACTGTGTTTAAATCTATCTTGTAAACGTCTATTATTATTGTGATTATTATAATGGACTAGCCCATTTATTTCTACGTCTCCTTCATTTAACTATTTGTTGCGCTATCTTTGATAACATTTATTTTATTTAAACTTTGTAATTGTTGTGATCATTTTTGTTGGAAAATTTTAATATTTAAATATTTATCACCATATAAAAATTTAAAAATAAAATTATAAATATATTTTTAAAGTATCATATAATAGTTCTAATAGTCTTGCTAATTTTTTTAGGAAATTACAAAGATTTGATTGATTTCAATAAAAAATCTGGTATTTATGAAATATCTTGTTCTAGTTGTCCTAAATACGTAGGCCAATTGAAACTAGATTTATTAAGGAGCATTTAGTTCATTTCAGATTAAATGAAAAGCATAAAAGTGCTGTAGCCGAGCATATTTTCAATCCTATTCAAATTAGTTCACTTAAATTACGTAAAAGTGTTTCGAATTATTCCGAGTTAATAAATGCTTATGAAAGTATATACATATATGTATAAATCTAAATCAAATTTAATGAATTTAGATTCAGGCCGAATTTCATCTTGTCCATTTAATATATTTAATAAGAACTTATTTTTAATTAATTTTTATTTTATTTATTTTTTATTAATTTAGGTTTGACAAATCAATTGTTGTTACTTTTTAGTTTAATATAGAATATCACCCAAATACCGTAACAAGCATTAAGTAGCTAGATGTACATTTCAAGGGCTATGCCCCCATCTTCAGTATAATATAGAATATCACCCAAATACCGTAACAAGCATTAAGTAGCTAGATGTACATTTCAAGCGCTATGCGCCCATCTTCAGTATAATATAGAATATCACCCAAATACCGTAACAAGCATTAAGTAGCTAGATGTACATTTCAAGGGCTATGCCCCCATCTTCAGTAAAACTAAATAATTAGTTAGTTTATTTCTTCTATTATTCTAATAAGCTATTTTATAGGTAACTTATTCATATATATATACTTTTTTGATTATCACATGTACAGTACGAAACAAAAACGCGGATAAATGTTTATTTTAGGTATTCAATTTTGTAATTCTGCAAAAATCGGACGTAAATTTCGTGCAACAGCGAGATCATCAATAACAGTATAACGATTAGTAAAACCATCAATCAAATTACTCTGGGACAACATGGATTCATTAATCATTGCAACTAAACAAGATGCTGATGCGCATAGGTACCCTGTATTCATATATTTTAACGCTTCGCTCGTTGTTGTTGCCATTTTGATTTATCAGTAATTTAAAAATATATATTTCATATTATATAGTATAATCAACATGTGCAAAAAGAGGATATTATGTTATTAAAATCCCGTAATTTAATTCAACTCGCAGTAAATTTCATCATTTTAATTTTTATTGTAACAGTATATAATATTTTTAAACTATTACATGATTTAAAAAAAGATCATGCTGTATAAAACTCATAATCGTAAGAGTTAATTAACGCTAGAGGGCTGAAAACAACCAAAATCGATCACTTTTAAAGAAACAAGTCCTTTTTAGACATTTTCGTGCTTCCAGGAGTAAAAATGAAATTTTCAGAAGACATATATTTTTAATAATTATTTATAATTTGATAAAAAAAAATATTTTTACATCTGAAGATGAACTAATTAACGCTAGAGGGCTGAAAACATCCAAAATCGATCACTTTTAAAGAAACAAGTCCTTTTTACACATTTTCGTGCTTCCAGGAGTAAAAATGAAATATTCAGAAGATATACATTTTTAATAATGGTTGATAATTTGATAAAAAAAATATTTTTACATCTGAAGATGAACTAATTAACACCAGAGGGCTGAAAACATCCAAAATCGATCACTTTTAAAGAAACAAGTCCTTTGTAGACATTTTCGTGCTTCCAGGAGTAAAAATGAAATATTCAGAAGATATACATTTTTAATAATGGTTGATAATTTGACAAAAATAATAATTTTTACATCTGAAGATGAACTAATTAACGCCAGAGGGCTGAAAACATCCAAAATCGATCACTTTTAAAGAAACAAGTCCTTTGTAGACATTTTCGTGCTTCCAGGAGTAAAAATCAAAAATTCAGAAGATATACATTTTTAATAATGCTTGATAATTTGATAAAAAAAATATTTTTACATCTGAAGATGAACTAATTAACACCAGAGGGCTGAAAACATCCAAAATCGATCACTTTTAAAGAAACAAGTCCTTTGTAGACATTTTCGTGCTTCCAGGGGTAAAAATGAAAAATTCAGAAGATATACATTTTTAATAATGGTTGATAATTTGATAAAAAAAATATTTTTACATCTGAAGATGAACTAATTAACACCAGAGGGCTGAAAACATCCAAAATCGATCACTTTTAAAGAAACAAGTCCTTTGTAGACATTTTCGTGCTTCCAGGGGTAAAAATGAAAAATTCAGAAGATATACATTTTTAATAATGGTTGATAATTTGATAAAAAAAATATTTTTACATCTGAAGATGAACTAATTAACACCAGAGGGCTGAAAACATCCAAAATCGATCACTTTTAAAGAAACAAGTCCTTTGTAGACATTTTCGTGCTTCCAGGGGTAAAAATGAAAAATTCAGAAGATATACATTTTTAATAATGGTTGATAATTTGATAAAAAAAATATTTTTACATCTGAAGATGAACTAATTAACACCAGAGGGCTGAAAACATCCAAAATCGATCACTTTTAAAGAAACAAGTCCTTTGTAGACATTTTCGTGCTTCCAGGGGTAAAAATGAAAAATTCAGAAGATATACATTTTTAATAATGGTTGATAATTTGATAAAAAAAATATTTTTACATCTGAAGATGAACTAATTAACGCCAGAGGGCTGAAAACATCAAAAATCGATCACTTTTAAAGAAACAAGTCCTTTTTAGACATTTTCGTGCTTCCAGGGGTAAAAATGAAATTTTCACAAATTATCATTTTTTTATTAATAATTCTAATACTTTTAAGTAATTTAAGTGAACTAATTTGAATAGGATGACCTGAGTTAGTCAAAAATATGTCAAAAATATATTTTGATTTTATAATCTGTTCGCACTATTATTATCATTAAAATGAAGTCAATGCGTGTCACAAACCTCAACATCTTGCGTACCATTAAAATTTATTCATTCGTATATAAGAAGTGTCTAAAATCATCTAAAAATTCCCACAGCTTCGTACACTTTCATCGTAATTAATTGCAGGAATTGATATAATTACTTTTTAAGCGCATTACAAATTCAATCTGCACCAACTACATAATTCAATTAATATTAGACGAGCGGCTCCACCGGGAGAGTTTCGCTCTCCAGACTGTTGAGGGAATATATCTTCTTGAAGAAAAGACGCATTCGTTCTGTAGTCCAGCTTACACAGCATCTACTAGGACGAAAGCCTCTGCTCTCTGCTTTCAGTCAGAGCAGCAGCTTCTTGTAGCAATTTCACCAGCTCTCTCCAATTTATTACTTTATAAGCCACTCAATCTCGCTTGTCACTGGTAAAGATATACGAACTGCTGCTTCATCTTACGAAGCATCTTCCGTTGGACTACGCGCAATGAGAGTGAAAATGGAGCACGTGAAATTATATGTGCAGGTAAGCTTTTCACACCCACGAATACTCGTACTTCGTCTGATAGAAGACCATCCACACTAAATAAATATTGATATTGTTCCAGTGCTCATCAAAAGAGAGTTTCATATATTTTTTGTTGTTGCCAATAAAAATAAATAAAAAATCTATTTACAATAAAAAAGTAGGTATCTTTATCTTTGTCTAGTTAGATGGATACGTAAAAAGTCTTCCAGTTTAGCTGCCATTCAAGATCCTGTCTAGATTCTTTCTCTTGCAGACGTTCAATTTAAACTCGTTTTGCATAAAGAATTGGTTCTTCTTGAGATGGACTCTCTAGGTAGAGATGGGCCCTCAAATAGTATAAAATAACTATCAATAATAATCTGTTAAAAATATAGCTATAGACGTTCAAAACTATTTATTACTACTTGCATTAAGGGATGTGTTTTTGTAGTCTTTCAGATAGTAAAAGATAGACATAATTTTTTAATTGTAATTTTCTTGTTAGATAATGTATCAATTAAATGACTGGTAAGTCAGATTCTTAAGGAGGGGCGTAATTATTTTAATCAAAATTATCTTGGCTCAAATTATTAATTAAATAAATTTTACATTTGCAATTCCTCAACAATGAAAAATACAAATATTTATTATCTCAAAAATTGGTTATATGAAGAAAACTTGAGGAAGAATCAAAACGAGAATGCAATTGACTAAATAGAAATATTTAAGTAATATATTTAGTAATATTTACTAATAAAGAAAGATATTAGCGAAAATGTCATGAAATCAAAGTGAACGAAAACTAAGAATTACGCAACCCACTAATTTAATTAAACTTGAAAGAAAGCGAGAAAATATGTTAATTTAATTTGCATTAGTTAAAATGTCTGAAGCGTAAGATTAGATAGAAAGATACATTCCTTTAAAATATATTTAACCTTCACTTACTTACGTTGTTAGTTAAATGTTAACTTACGAAAGAAAACAACAAAAAAACACAAGTTTTTAAAGTCGTCTGTCTAGAAATGATATCTGAAAAAGCATCTGAAATTTAATAAGTAGCATTTTTTGTCGAGAGAACTTTATTGGAATTCTCTTGTTATTTATTCTTTGTATTAAGAGCTTTTTGTAGTGTGGCACTAACATTTTTCAATTGTACACTTCGTCTTTCTGAATTTATAAATAAAATTCCACTGAGAGAGCTGCAACGATAAGCACGATATTTCAAAAATTACCATTTTTTTGCAGAAGAGAAAGAAATTTCTATATCTGTTGAATTATTACCTGAAGCTCTTCATTTTATGTCTAGTGCATTACGTTTTTCCTTTCTTACGCAGCGATGTTGAATAGCGGAGTTCAGCGTAAAGGTCTATCCAAGAACTTTATCATCTTTCGCGGTAGAATTGTGATCGAATGAAGAATGCATCTGCACTAGGAAGCTTTACACTAAATCATTTCACCTGTTTCTTCGTAAAGAATATTGTGTTTGCAAAATCTAATTCTCTATCAATATATTGATAGTCAAATAAAAGAATAACTATATTTTAGTTTTTTAAATTATCTCTACGGTGTTAATAATACTTAATATATATATATATACTTATTAATACTTCTAATAGTTTTGCTAATTTTCTAGGAAATCCCAAAGATTTGATTGATTTCAATAAAAAATCTGGTAATTATTAAATATCTTGTTCTAGTTGCCCTAAAGTATTTTTGAAACTAGATTTAAGGAGCATTTATTTATCTCAGTGCAGATTAAATAGAAAAGATAAAAGTGCTGTAGCCGAGCATATTTTCGACTAACTCAGGTCATCCTATTCAAATTAATTCACTTAAATTGCTTAAATGTGTTGTGAATTATTATAATTATTATATTAGAATTATTAATAAAAATATATATATCTTGTGAAAATTTCATTTTTACTCCTGAAAGCACGAAAATGTCTAAGAAGGACTTGTTTCTTTAAAAGTGATCGGTTTTGGATGTTTTCAGCCCTCTGGCGTTATGATCGATTTTGTATGTTTTCAGCCCTCTGGCGTTAATTAGTTCATCTTCAGATGTAAAAATATTTTTTTTTATCAAATTATCAATCATTATTAAAAATGTGTATCTTGTGAAAATTTCATTTTTACTCCTGGAAGCACGAAAATGTCTAAAAAGGACTTGTTTCTTTAAAAGTGATCGATTTTGGATGTTTTCAGCCCTCTGGCGTTAAATAGTTCATCTTCAGATGTAAAAATATTTTTTATATCAAATTATCAATCATTATTAAAAATGTGTGTCTTGTGAAAATTTCATTTTTACTCCTGGAAACACGAAAATGTGTAAAAAGGACTTGTTTCTTTAAAAGTGATCGATTTTGGATGTTTTCAGCCCTCTAGCGTTAATTAGTTCATCTTCAGATGTAAAAATATTTTTTTTTATCAAATTATCAATCATTATTAAAAATGTGTATCTTGTGAAAATTTCATTTTTACTCCTGGAAACACGAAAATGTGTAAAAAGGACTTGTTTCTTTAAAAGTGATCGATTTTGGATGTTTTCAGCCCTCTGGCGTTAATTAGTTCATCTTCAGATGTAAAAATATTTTTTTTTATCAAATTATCAATCATTATTAAAAATGTGTGTCTTGTGAAAATTTCATTTTTACTCCTGGAAACACGAAAATGTGTAAAAAGGACTTGTTTCTTTAAAAGTGATCGATTTTGGATGTTTTCAGCCCTCTGGCGTTAATTAGTTCATCTTCAGATGTAAAAATATTTTTTTTTATCAAATTATCAATCATTATTAAAAATGTGTATCTTGTGAAAATTTCATTTTTACTCCTGGAAACACAAAAATGTGTAAAAAGGACTTGTTTCTTTAAAAGTGATCGATTTTGGATGTTTTCAGCCCTCTGGCGTTAATTAGTTCATCTTCAGATGTAAAAATATTTTTTTTTATCAAATTATCAATCATTATTAAAAATGTGTATCTTGTGAAAATTTCATTTTTACTCCTGGAAACACGAAAATGTGTAAAAAGGACTTGTTTCTTTAAAAGTGATCGATTTTGGATGTTTTCAGCCCTCTGGCGTTAATTAGTTCATCTTCAGATGTAAAAATATTTTTTTTTATCAAATTATCAATCATTATTAAAAATGTGTATCTTGTGAAAATTTCATTTTTACTCCTGGAAACACGAAAATGTGTAAAAAGGACTTGTTTCTTTAAAAGTGATCGATTTTGGATGTTTTCAGCCCTCTGGCGTTAATTAGTTCATCTTCAGATGTAAAAATATTTTTTTTTATCAAATTATCAATCATTATTAAAAATGTGTATCTTGTGAAAATTTCATTTTTACTCCTGGAAACACGAAAATGTGTAAAAAGGACTTGTTTCTTTAAAAGTGATCGATTTTGGATGTTTTCAGCCCTCTGGCGTTAATTAGTTCATCTTCAGATGTAAAAATATTTTTTTTTATCAAATTATCAATCATTATTAAAAATGTGTATCTTGTGAAAATTTCATTTTTACTCCTGGAAACACGAAAATGTGTAAAAAGGACTTGTTTCTTTAAAAGTGATCGATTTTGGATGTTTTCAGCCCTCTGGCGTTAATTAGTTCATCTTCAGATGTAAAAATATTTTTTTTTATCAAATTATCAATCATTATTAAAAATGTGTATCTTGTGAAAATTTCATTTTTACTCCTGGAAACACGAAAATGTGTAAAAAGGACTTGTTTCTTTAAAAGTGATCGATTTTGGATGTTTTCAGCCCTCTGGCGTTAATTAGTTCATCTTCAGATGTAAAAATATTTTTTTTTATCAAATTATCAATCATTATTAAAAATGTGTATCTTGTGAAAATTTCATTTTTACTCCTGGAAACACGAAAATGTGTAAAAAGGACTTGTTTCTTTAAAAGTGATCGATTTTGGATGTTTTCAGCCCTCTGGCGTTAATTAGTTCATCTTCAGATGTAAAAATATTTTTTTTTATCAAATTATCAATCATTATTAAAAATGTGTATCTTGTGAAAATTTCATTTTTACTCCTGGAAACACGAAAATGTGTAAAAAGGACTTGTTTCTTTAAAAGTGATCGATTTTGGATGTTTTCAGCCCTCTGGGGTTAATTAGTTCATCTTCAGATGTAAAAATATTTTTTTTTATCAAATTATCAATCATTATTAAAAATGTGTATCTTGTGAAAATTTCATTTTTACTCCTGGAAACACGAAAATGTGTAAAAAGGACTTGTTTCTTTAAAAGTGATCGATTTTGGATGTTTTCAGCCCTCTGGCGTTAATTAGTTCATCTTCAGATGTAAAAATATTTTTTTTTATCAAATTATCAATCATTATTAAAAATGTGTATCTTGTGAAAATTTCATTTTTACTCCTGGAAACACGAAAATGTGTAAAAAGGACTTGTTTCTTTAAAAGTGATCGATTTTGGATGTTTTCAGCCCTCTAGCGTTAATTAGTTCATCTTCAGATGTAAAAATATTTTTTTTTATCAAATTATCAATCATTATTAAAAATGTGTATCTTGTGAAAATTTCATTTTTACTCCTGGAAACACGAAAATGTGTAAAAAGGACTTGTTTCTTTAAAAGTGATCGATTTTGTATGTTTTCAGCCCTCTAGCGTTAATTAGTTCATCTTCAGATGTAAAAATATTTTTTTTATCAAATTATAAATTTTAAAATATCAAACACGATTCGTGACAGGTATTTTATTTGGTTTTTATCTTGTGCTACTGAAGATTGGGGCATAGCCTTCGAAATGCGCATCTAGCTACTGAATGCTTTAAGTTACGGTATTTTGGTGATATTCTATACTATATTTTAGTGAAAATGATGAATTACATCTTTCTTATTATTACTTCTTGCGCAGAAACTTTTCAAAAATACGAATTCATAATTCAGAGTATAGCATTTCCCCAATTTTAATTATTTTTGTACTATATTTTTAGAGAATGTTTCTAAAGGATGGGGCTTTTGAACGGTATATTTCTTATATTTTAAAATTTTCAATAACATGTCGAAAAAAATTATAACTTTCATAAAAAAAGACGATTTTTCAAACGTTGTTTTATCGGGGAAGCTAGTGAAAAAAATAAGAAAAAACTTTGAATGTTTCTTCTTGAATCATCAAACTTTGAATCATCAAAACTATAATAACAAAAATTGTATATGTTCTTTTTTTCTTCTTAAATAGTGAACGATGCTTTATGTAATTAAACGATTTTATTGAATAATTTATTTATATTTTAATTCCTGCGGTTTGTCGAATCTTCAATGAAATTATTTATCTGCAAATCCCATTTTTTCGGCAAAAGAAAATTTCCTGATTGGAAGCTATTTTCATAATTTTATAAATTCATAATTCAGAGTATTTTCTGTACCTATTAAAGTTCCCTTTTATAATCCGTTTCCAGTCGTACGTTTCGTCCTTTAACTACATCCCTAATGTACCTTCAGTATCTGGGAAATCTGCGAGTTATACTTCCTACCCTTAATATATTTCATAGTCGTTAATGCGCATCGTCAAGACCTTTTCATTTGGGGGTAGTGTTTATAACTACACACCAATTATAATTACACTCAAACAAAATACCTGCGCGACCCAAACACCCAACCCATACACCATTGTCTTCATGAGCCATTATGGCGTACCATCTCCACGTCCACAGCAACGTCAACATAAACGTTGTCCTACCCAAGATAATATATACCTATCCATACATTCAGGATAGAGCAAGGATTACGAGTAGAGATGAGAGAGGCGCTACAAAAATATATCTTCAGATCTTCAACTAAAAATTTCGCAACTCGTAATAAAATTACAACAAAATTCGTTAATTTATTTTAAAGAATTTGATCGTGAAATTTGGATAAATCGCACCCTGGTGTTTAAAGTAATGCTAAATGTCCCATCGCATCAACACCTACCTACAGGCACACAACAGGGACGCTACTGGGATGACAGTGGCGTGTATAGAGAGAGTTATGCGTATGATTATGGCTGCTGCCTGCAACTACTAAACAAAGACGGAGAATATCTTCAGTGTCACGGCAACAAATATGCGAGTTTACTAACATATAATATAGCTGCTGAAGACGAGATAATCATTTGCGCTAGTTCCAACAACATACTGCCTTGGATGCCTTGACGTATCTCCTCCAAAGGACCTTCGAGGATAAAATTATGACAGTATTTAGCATGTACTGTCTGGAGATTATTAAAATCTCAATAGTATAATATATCTTGAATATTGGGCCAATAGCAACATTGTTAGATATTGATGACAAACTAAGATTTCTTCATCGTAAAATATAGGTCAGAGTAGATGTCGATAGGTTAAAATTAGCTGATGTATGTGAAAAGTACAAGCAGAAAGTAGAAATCATGGCTAATGGAACATCTAGGAACGACATAGATTGCGAATGGAGGGAAATCAGAAATGGGTTAACTACAGCAGCAAATGAAGTATTAGGCACAAAGAAAAGGGCAGGTAGGAGGGAATGGATCACGGAAGAAATAGTTGAAATGATAGAAGCAACAAGGAAAATTAAAATTGGAAACACAGAAGCAGGACAGAAAAAATATAAGGAACTAAGGAACTTAATTAATAGGAAATGCAAGCTAGCGAAAGAAGAGTGGATAAAAGGAAATTGTGAGGATATTGAGGAGGATATGAGAAGAGGTAAAGTAGATTTGGGCTACAGGAAAATTAAGTCACATTTTTCTAAAGTAAAACCAAAGGGTAACATTATATGTGATAAGCAGGGTAAGGAACTCACAGAAAATAAAGAAAAAGCTAGAAGATGGAAGGAGTATCTTGAAGATTTATATAAAGGTAGGCAGGACATGGAGGAGCTAGAAAGTGTGGAACAGATAGATGAGGATGACTTAGGTCCTAGCATACTTAGGTCAGAGTTTCATAGAGCATTAAATGATTTACGGAATAACAAAGCAGCGGGGATTGATATGATACCAGCCGAATTAATAAAACACGCAGGGGAAAAAATGCAGGAGCGATTATACAGGTTCGTTTGTAAAATATATGAGAAGGGAGAAGTACCACAGGATTTTCAGCGTAGTAGAATAGTAACAATGCCGAAGAAAATAGGAGCTAATTTGTGTGAGAACTATAGGACCATTAGCCTACTATCACATGCACTGAAGATATTGTTAAAGATTATTTATAGGAGATTAGAAAATAAAGTAGAGGAAAGGCTAGGAGAAGATCAGTTTGGTTTTAGGAAAAACAGAGGGACGAGGGAGGCGATTTTAGCACTAAGAACGGTAGTAGAAAAAAGAATGAGGATAGGAAAGGTAACTTGCATAGCTTGAAAATGAAAATAAATATAGGTAAAACTAAAGTGATGAGGTGTGACAAAAAGGAATGCAGTAGAAAAATGAGGATCACAATAGGAGATAATAGAATCGAAGAAGTGTCAGATTTTTGTTATTTAGGCAGTAGAATCACAAAAGATAATCGAAGCAAGGTAGATATAAAGTGTAGGATAGCACAGGGTAGGAAGGCATTCGTAGAAAAGGAACAGATTTTAAGATCAAATATTGACTTGGGTATTAGAAAAAGATTACTGAAGGTATATGTTTGGAGTGTAGCACTGTACGGGTGTGAGGCGTGGACTATAGGAAAGGAAGAAAAGCGTAGATTACAAGCATTCGAAATGTGGTGTTATAGGAGGATGATGAGGATTGGTTGGGAAGATAAAGTAACAAATGAAGCTGTACTAGAGTTAGTAGGGGAGAAGAGAAGTATTTGGAGAGTGTTACAGCGTAGGAGAGACAGATTAGTAGGGCATATCCTTAGGCATGGGGGGATTATGCAATTGATCATAGAAGGTAGAGTAGAGGGAAAGAGAGGGGTAGGTAGGCCTAGATTGGAGTATGTGAGTCAGATAGTTGAAGACGTTGAGATGAATAGCTATAGGGAGATGAAGGGATTAGCTCAGGATAGATCGGCATGGCGTGCTGTTTCCAACCAATCTTTAGGATTGCGGACTCTTTAACTAACTAAAATTTAACAATTATTAATTTTATCTCCCATGAAAAAAATTATCATCAACTCGATAAATATTACATTTGTAAATTTTTGATAAAAAACACAGTCATGGTGAACGTATAAATGAAGCACTAATAAAGATGCAAAGACTATTTACGACAATAATAGGCCTTTCCACACGAGGGACCATTTAATAAATACTACATATGGTTTTAATGTCCCGGATAAAAGGCTTTTATGTGATGATGTATAAGAATCCATCGTTAAACGATTCAGGCAAATTCAGGCAAATTTATTCAAAGACTGAATCACAATTAAAGATTTTATGGCCGCGAGATATAGCTGGAAAAAAAGCTTTTCGCTGTTCCAACACTGGAGATTTACCACTATGAGAAAGCCATCACAATGCTGACTTAAATAATGTATAAATGAGCGCTCGAAGAGGTCATTTAAATATTAAATTTGGGAAAATATGGCATGTTTAAGAGAAAATGTTATTATCTCAATATCTGTACAGAAATTGCATATCAAATCTAATTTATAGATAGCAAAAAATAAATAAATGACAATTTAAAATTAATGAATTTATAGCAATGTATTTTTCCTTGCAAAAAATTCAAAAAAATATATATATTTCGTTTAGAGACAAAAATTGTTGCAAGAAAATATACATTTTTCAAATGATTAATCAAACTCTTTTAAATCAACATATTTAATTAGTTATTGCAATCTGTGGGCATTGTGAGCTTTCGCAGAGCGTTAAAAAATAACAATTAACTATTTCAGTCTGCATTTTTATGCTTCGTATCACATTTAAACTTTACAAATGTATCATCCGGCAAATGAAAGTAAAATATTATATCTGAAAACGAATTAATCTCTTGAAAAAAACGGCCACCGTGGACACGTTTGTTTGTACAGTGTGAAACTGAAGTCACTGACATCCAAAACATTTATTTCATTACACAAAAGAGTACAGCGTATTTCACAAACTCGCGAAATCTAAACACAATGCCTAAAAATGAAGACAAATTTCAAATGAGCGGCGAATAGAAATATAAATAGATATACCTACAATCGAGGAAAGAAAGAAAAAATATTTTAAAAATCTTCAAGACTACCTGTACAGAATATAAATCTACGTTAAGAATGTCAATTTCAACATCTTCGAGTGCATTTTTCAAAGTAGATTCGCATTTAGAGTACGAGTCCATTATTTATACAAATGTCAGATTTTTTGTTATGAACAGCGTCTTTGAAATTAAGAAATTCTTCTTGAAATATTTTCGTTATAAAAAGCAGGCATATCTGCATTTTGGATGCTATAATACTTTAATATATAATTGTCGTTGCCGTATTTGCAAGAATTACATTTTATCGACTGGACAATTTAGGTCACAACCTTTCGGACAAGTTCTAGGTTACATTCGTGAAAAATTAACGAGTGTTTCATCATTTGATTGCCAACAATCGATCCGACCTTTATTAAAGCATTTCTTCAAATATTAAACAGCATCGTCAAGAAATAATTTGCATACTTAAAGTTGATAGTGTCGCTATTATTAGAAATAATTGCACTTATTGTCATGAAGTAATGTGTAAAGTATGGAAGTGTAAAAAAAATTATTTCGTACATTCTTCTATTACAAATTTTATATTTCGTTTTCTTTTCACACCTCAAAGATACAAAACTTCAACAAGCGATTCAAAATATTTTTTCGGTTAAAAAGGCGCAGTAAAATTTCGTAAACAAATATGAATGTTGCTTCTCATGTCACTCTTTTTATATATGCTAGTTAGTTAAAGAGTCCGCAATCCTAAAGATTGGTTGGAAACAGCACGCCATGCCGATCTATCCTGAGCTAATCCCTTCATCTCCCTATAGCCATTCATCTCAACGTCTTCAACTATCTGACTCACATACTCCAATCTAGGCCTACCTACCCCTCTCTTTCCCTCCACTCTACCTTCTATGATCAATTGCATAATCCCCCCATGCCTAAGGATATGCCCTACTAATCTGTCCCTCCTACGCTGTAACACTCTCCAAATACTTCTCTTCTCCCCTACTAACTCTAGTACAGCTTCATTTGTTACTTTATCTTCCCAACCAATCCTCATCATATGCTAGACATGTAGAAATATATGGAAATGGAACACTTTTAACAGTCCATGGGGTACAGTTCCCTCTTGTTATATTTCGAGGTATAATAATAAAGTTTGAAAGTAGACCAGAGCGAAGCAACTTGTATCAACAAATTATCTACAATAAAAGCACACAAAATTTTTTTTTCAGAATTTTCCCAGAAAAGATAAGCTTGCTAAATCGAGTAGATGCGTGTTATTATCACATTACCTCTTCTCCTTTCATCATATTATAGGTTCAAATTATATCTAAATAGAATATAAGCTAATCTGACAAATTCGAAGTTTGAAGAATTTTTAACGCATCTTACAAAATTTGTTGAAATATTATTAATATAGAGAATTAAAAGCTGAAACGTTAAAATAAATAAAATACCCTGTCGAAATATCTAGTTAGTTAAAGAGTCCGCAATCCTAAAGATTGGTTGGAAACAGCACGCCATGCCGATCTATCCTGAGCTAATCCCTTCATCTCCCTATAGCTATTCATCTCAACGTCTTCAACTATCTGACTCACATACTCCAATCTAGGCCTACCTACCCCTCTCTTTCCCTCCACTCTACCTTCTATGATCAATTGCATAATCCCCCATGCCTAAGAATATGCCCTACTAATCTGTCTCTCCTACGCTGTAACACTCTCCAGATACTTCTCTTCTCCGCTACTAACTCTAGTACAGCTTCATTTGTTACTTTATCTTCCCAACCAATCCTCATCATACTCCTATAACACCACATTTCGAATGCTTGTAATCTACGCTTCTCTTCCTTTCCTATAGTCCACGCCTCACACCCGTACAGTGCTACACTCCAAACATATACCTTCAGTAATCTTTTTCTAATACCCAAGTCAATATTTGATCTTAAAATCTGTTCTTTTTCTACGAATGCCTTCCTACCCTGTGCTATCCTACACTTTATATCTACCTTGCTTCGATTATCTTTTGTGATTCTACTGCCTAAATAACAAAAATCTGACACTTCTTCGATTCTATTATCTCCTATTGTGATCCTCATTTTTCTACTGCATTCCTTTTTGTCACACCTCATCACTTTAGTTTTACCTATATTTATTTTCATGTTAAAATCCCTAGTCAATACTGCCTGCATACCATTCAATACCCTTTCTAAATTCTTTTCGCTTTCTTCCAATATAGCTATATCGTCGGCGAATCTCAACATATATATTTTCTCTCCCTGTACATTCACACCTACACTATACTCTTCTTTTACTTTGTTTATTGCATCTTCTATATATAGATTAAATAATAACGGTGAAAGTGTACATCCCTGCCGAACTCCCTTCCCTATTTTTGCTACCTCTTCTTCCCCCTCAATTCTAACTAAGGCAGTTTGGTGTTTATATAAATTAAAAATTATTCTCCGATCCTTATAATCTATACCCGTTTCTTTTAAAATTCTAAACATTATGTCCCAATCTACATTATCAAATGCCTTTTCTAAATCTACAAAAGCTATGCAAGTTACCTTTCCTACCCTCTTTCTTTTTTCTACTACCGTTCTTAGTGCTAGAATCGCCTCCCTCGTCCCTCTGTTTTTCCTAAAACCAAACTGATCTTCTCCTAGCCTTTCCTCTACTTTATTTTCTAATCTCCTATAAATAATCTTTAACAATATCTTCGATGCATGTGATAGTAGACTAATGGTCCTATAGTTCTCACACAAATTAGCTCCTATTTTCTTCGGCATTGTTACTATTCTACTACGCTGAAAATCCTGTGGTACTTCTCCCTTCTCATATATTTTACAAACTAACCTGTATAATCGCTCCTGCATTTTTCCCCCTGCGTGTTTTATTAATTCGGCTGGTATCATATCAATCCCCGCTGCTTTGTTATTCCGTAAATCATTTAATGCTCTATGAAACTCTGACCTAAGTATGCTAGGACCTAAGTCGAAATATCTAAGTCGTAAAATCGAGGCCGTAAAGATTTTTACTTTAAGACAACTACTTAATTATTAAAACGTCTGTAGAAGAGCTCAAAGTAAGGTTGGGATCGGTTCAAGTAAAGTTTGACAGAATCTTCGTAATTTTATTTGATATATCAGAGCAGTCTGAAAATACAAGTAACCTAATTGAAAAAAAGGACTTTTCAGGATGAAGGGCATCATACATATATACAAAGATATATCCAATAGCAAAAGTTTTATAGCAAAAAGTTGTGGGTGGAATACGTTATCGATAACGCAATAACGATCTTCCAATTCCAATTTTCGAATAGCAGTTTACTACGAAGGAACAATGAAGGAACAAACCCGAATATTTCTATACCACCTTTTATCATAAACAATTTTTACTTAGCATAATGTTTGGACAAGCACAGTTTCAAAATTGAAAGCGATTGGAACAATTGCAAATTTTTTTACGCTGTTGCATTTTATGTTTAATGTAATATATGTAATACATAATCTTTTAAAAAATTATTCTCAGCTGTAGAACTTTAATTGCCTTAAGTAAATTTATTGCGAAAAATGACGCAGAAACTTATAAAAACAATTGTAGTTTTTCCTGGTATTTAAGGATGCTCTATATACTTAATTTAAAAATATATATATAGTATCAATTAGAATAATATTAGATATACGACATCATGACGAAAAATGCCAAATATTTCAGTAAAAAATATTTAATTTAGAGACTTTGGCACAAAATGTGGATAAATTGGGGCAAAAAAATGAGGCAGAAAATTATAAAAACAATTGTAGTATTTCCCGGTATTTAAGGATGCTCTATATGCTTAATTTAAAAAAAAATGTAGTATCAATTAGACTTTTTTTATCATATAACAAATGTACGACATTGTGGCAAAAAATGCCAAATATTTCAGTAAAAAATATTTAATTTAGAGACTTTGGCACAAAATGTGGATAAATTGGGGCAAAAAAATGAGGCAGAAACTTATAAAAACAAATGTAGTTTTTTCCTGGTATTTAAGGATGCTCTATATGCTTAATTTTTTAAAAATTCTAGTATCAATTAGACTTTTTTACCATATAACAAATATTAGATATACCATAGTGAAAAATGCCAAATATTTCAGTAAAACATATTTAATGTAGACTTTAAGTTGTTTTTAGGGCAAAGAACTTTAACAGTTGGAGAAATACTGTTCTATAAGGATATAATTCTTGAAATCAAATATGCTGTTTATTAAATTAACAAATTAAATAACAATGACCTCCATCTCGTAACCTATTCACATTGGATGTTATATTGAACTTTGGTATATAATTTATAGAAATTACTTTGGATGAAATTACTCTAGGGAACTCTTCAGCCGCAAACCATCACCGCCTCCGCAAGAAATGCGGCAAACCGTCGATTCATTCCTAGCTAAGTTTCTTATATTCAATAATGCCCAGTTTCTCATATTTATGGGTTTTATACTAGAGAAAATCTTTTTTTTTGTGAAGTTGTGAAATTCGATTTCACCTTTTCTTCTTTCAGTTTTTTTTTTCGTATAATGAAATTCTTTCAGATTGAAATAAAAAAAAAATTCATTGAATCAAGATTATATAATTTAAGTCAAGAAATAATACACTCAATTCAATCCTTTAGGCGTCTTTAATTCAAGTAAAACATTATTCAATACAAGAACATAATGTCTTCAACATTCTGCAATATATTCAATATTTGAAACATTTATTTGCTAGAATTTCATTTATTTAGATAAAACCTTGTAAAAATAAATTTAAGTACTCAAATCAAGTAAATTTTTTCTCTGAGTAATCCTCTCTCAGTGTGTATATTTTTACGCCGTACATTTCAATGAATTTTTCCCGTACTTATTTTATGTAAAGTAATATCATTTCTGGTATAATTAGAAGATGTTCGAAAATCAAAAATTACAGCGAATTTTAATAAATAAAAATCCTGTTAAAAATTACCTCAAATTACACACCTTTGTAGCAATTTGTAATAATTATTTTAAGCACGCTAACTTTGAAACAGCCTTCTTTACTGTTTAACAATCTCATTATATTTTATATAACAAGTTACTAAGAGTTTATTACCGAACTTTTTCGACGCAATTAGCGAAGCTTCTTCACATCTTCTTATAATGAAATAACGCCTCCGACGACATAAACCAATCCATACGAACTAACATTAAATGACACACACATTCAAGTGACACGAACCTCCATTACCATTACATTCGTAAATATACCAAAATCAAGAGAATCGGGACGAGGTATACTTCTTAGCGGAGGCGTTATTTGGCCACAACAATTTTTTTGTTACGTACTATTAAGAAAAGAAAAGAATACGAATTCCAATTGCTAATAGATCCAGTGTTACTAACACAATTGATTAGTTTTACTAGTAAATACGTATTACTAGGTGTAATTATCTTATTTCCACTTTGCGGAGCAATTATCCAAGTTAATGGGTGAACGTTATTGATACTCCAGCTGCTATTACGGGGGCTATCCAGAAAGTAAGTTCCGTTGCCACGTGTTGCCGCGCAGGCGCTACTGTGGCAATTTCGCGCAGGCGCTACTGTGGCAATTTCGCGTAGGCGCTACTGTGGTAATTTCGCGCAGGCGCTACTGTGGCAATTTCGCGCAGGCGCTACTGTGGCAATTTCGCGCAGGCGCTACTGTGGCAATTTCGCGCAGGCGCGTCAGTTGCACTGACTCAGTAGGAAGGGATAGATACCATTTTGAGATGGTGAGACTTAACAATGTCGAAGCGAATTGTAAATCCCGCCACCTGTGAAATGCGATCTGTAATACGTTTTTATCAATGTCAGGAATGTGAAATTCATAAATAAATCTGTGAAGTGTACGGAGAAAATGTATTGAGGAGCGATTCGATGGTACGGAGATGGGTACGACTGTTCAATGAAGGACGTGAGAATGTGCATGATGAAGGATGAATGTGCATGATGACGTGGAATGTGCATGATGCTGCTAGGACGTGGTTTGCATCACAGGTGGGAAACGTTCTATGACAGGGGCATACAAAATCTTGTGCCCCGCTACGACAAATGCCTAAACAATGGTGGAAATTACGTGGAAAAATAGTTGGGTAAAATGTGGTTTACGGTAAAAATTCCTAAAAATCCGGCGTTAATTTTTCTGTGTCCAGGAAGGTCCAAAAACCATAAAAACCAAAAAAAATCGAGGCGGCAAAGATAAAGTGGTCGAAATCGATGAGAGCAAATTTGGCCGTCGAAAGTACCACAGAGGTCATCGTGTCGAAGGTCAGTGGGTGTTTGGAGGCTATGAACGGGGGACGGGACGAATATTCATGGTCCCTGTGGAAAAAAGGTGACTTGTTTGGCTTAATTTTTTGCTTAGCAGCAGACTTTAATTTAAATATTTTAGGAAATGAGGGTTTTTAGGCCTTTTTAGGGTGGACACTTTGGCTGTGGATTGAAAAAACCATAGAAACATAGTAATTGCTGTGAAAATTGCAAATTTTCCTCAAAAAATAAATTTGCATAAATTTGCATATTTCTCAGCAATTACATGTTTCCGCCTGGTTTTTTCAATTCAGTGTTAAAGTTTCCACCCTAAAAAGGTCTAAAAACCCTCATTCCTCAAAATATGCAAATTTACCGTAAACGTAATTCGCTCCAAATAGTTTAATGTTTGTACTTAACAATACAATCAAAATATTTGTTTATATACGTTTTATTTTTGTTTGATAGCCAAACGGAACTTACTTTCTGGATAGCCCTTTCGTATATAACAAATATTCCCGAACGTTTCACGGAACTATTATTGTCTTTGGCTGTACGTCTATACGATGGTACGTACTCGACCGTCATAAACGTATGCTAATTGTAATTGAATCAAATACCACCTTGCCGAAGATATAATGCAATTATACCTGAATTATACCAGTGTGTAGTTTTCTGTATAAGACCTCGCTTGACATTTGTATGTAAATAAATTTGTGTCAAAAGATAATGGCCATTTAATAATGTTTCGATTGTTAAATGGCATTTATTGCACCTTGATTTCATCATATTAAGGCAAAATTTGACGTTTCCAAAGTCAAAACAGCACCCAAATATATATTCAGGAGCAAAAATTCTATAATACAAGCTTATGTCAAACTACCTATCTTTTTCGAATTGAAAAAAACTGAAATCAAGATATATTATATCTATAAACAGTTATTGTACGATTCTAATTGAATTATTCACTTTTATTTCGATAGTTTATAAAAGTCCGATCTGCCATATTACATTCATATTACCTTATTTATATAAATTTTATTTATATAAATTATATTGTATTATATAAATTGTAAGTTTAAATGGACTCTTGTGTTCACTACCATTATGTGTATATTTATGTTCATTTTGTACATGATCGATTTCTACTTGTGAAATATTATTGTCCTTGATGTTAAATGTATTTCTGATTTTTAATTGAAGAACTGAACATGTGTGTCTAATTTGTTAAATTTTTATTGTCGACTTGTGTAAAACGTTTTCTGCTATGATTTAAATTGTAAAATTAGTTAGTTAGTTAAAGAGTCCGCAATCCTAAAGATTGGTTGGAAACAGCACGCCATGCCGATCTATCCTGAGCTAATCCCTTCATCTCCCTATAGCTATTCATCTCAACGTCTTCAACTATCTGACTCACATACTCCAATCTAGGCCTACATACCCCTCTCTTTCCCTCCACTCTACCTTCTGTGATCAATTGCATAATCCCCCCATGCCTAAGAATATGCCCTACTAATCTGTCTCTCCTACGCTGTAACACTCTCCAGATACTTCTCTTCTCCCCTACTAACTCTAGTAAAGCTTCATTTGTTACTTTATCTTCCCAACCAATCCTCATCATCCTCCTATAACACCACATTTCGAATGCTTGTAATCTACGCTTCTCTTCCTTTCCTATAGTCCACGCCTCACACCCGTACAGTGCTACACTCCAAACATATACCTTCAGTAATCTTTTTCTAATACCCAAGTCAATATTTGATCTTAAAATCTGTTCCTTTTCTACGAATGCCTTCCTACCCTGTGCTATCCTACACTTTATATCTACCTTGCTTCGATTATCTTTTGTGATTCTACTGCCTAAATAACAAAAATCTGACACTTCTTCGATTCTATTATCTCCTATTGTGATCCTCATTTTTCTACTGCATTCCTTTTTGTCACACCTCATCACTTTAGTTTTACCTATATTTATTTTCATGTTAAAATCCCTAGTCAATACTGCCTGCATACCATTCAATACCCTTTCTAAATTCTTTTCGCTTTCTTCCAATATAGCTATATCGTCGGCGAATCTCAACATATATATTTTCTCTCCCTGTACATTCACACCTACACTATACTCTTCTTTTACTTTGTTTATTGCATCTTCTATATATAGATTAAATAATAACGGTGAAAGTGTACATCCCTGCCGAACTCCCTTCCCTATTTTTGCTACCTCTTCTTCCCCCTCAATTCTAACTAAGGCAGTTTGGTGTTTATATAAATTAAAAATTATTCTCCTATCCTTATAATCTATACCCGTTTCTTTTAAAATTCTAAACATTATGTCCCAATCTACATTATCAAATGCCTTTTCTAAATCTACAAAAGCTATGCAAGTTACCTTTCCTACCCTCTTTCTTTTTTCTACTACTGTTCTTAGTGCTAAAATCGCCTCCCTCGTCCCTCTGTTTTTCCTAAACCAAACTGATCTTCTCCTAGCCTTTCCTCTACTTTATTTTCTAATCTCCTATAAATAATCTTTAACAATATCTTCGATGCATGTGATAGTAGACTAATGGTCCTATAGTTCTCACACAAATTAGCTCCTGTTTTCTTCGGCATTGTTACTATTCTACTACGCTGAAAATCCTGTGGTACTTCTCCCTTCTCATATATTTTACAAACTAACCTGTATAATCGCTCCTGCATTTTTTCCCCTGCGTGTTTTATTAATTCGGCTGGTATCATATCAATCCCCGCTGCTTTGTTATTCCGTAAATCATTTAATGCTCTATGAAACTCTGACCTAAGTATGCTAGGACCTAAGTCATCCTCATCTATCTGTTCCACATTTTCTAGCTCCTCCATGTCCTGCCTACCTTTATATAAATCTTCAAGATACTCCTTCCATCTTCTAGCTTTTTCCTTATTTTCTGTGAGTTCCTTACCCTGCTTATCACATATAATGTTACCCTTTGGTTTTACTTTAGAAAAATGTGACTTAATTTTCCTGTAGCCCAAATCTACTTTACCTCTTCTCATATCCTCCTCAATATCCTCACAATTTCCTTTTATCCACTCTTCTTTCGCTAGCTTGCATTTCCTATTAATTAAGTTCCTTAGTTCCTTATATTTTTTCTGTCCTGCTTCTGTGTTTCCAATTTTAATTTTCCTTCTTGCTTCTATCATTTCATCTATTTCTTCCGTGATCCATTCCCTCCTACCTGCCCTTTTCTTTGTGCCTAATACTTCATTTGCTGCTGTAGTTAACCCATTTCTGATTTCCAAAATAACACCAATAAATTTATTATGTCAATATCAAACACCATAGAGATTTTCATTATCCTTGGATAGTTTAGCTAGGATATTCTTGACCGATACATTATAATATATATTGTATGTTTCTATGATTTGCATAATTCGATTCATATTTAGTTTGTTATTTGGTCGCTACTGACATGTTTTTCGTGCCAATTTATTGTGCAATTTGAATACGAAAACATAACGGACATTAATAATCATGAATTGTAATAATCGTTTAATATTGATGGAGAAAATGATGTAGCGGAAAATGTTTGTCAGAACAAAATGCTACAAAATTTTAAAATGTGCTAAAAGATATTTTGTCTTTTAATTTGAAATATAAACGCTATATACGTTGATAAAACATTTGGACAGAAAATATTGAGAATTTACAGCATATTATAGAATTGTTGCAATATTTCTTCTTGTTACTATTAATGATTCGATTGCACTCTTCTAGTATCTTATAGCCCGAAAAAAATTCTTTATCTACAGAAATATACATTACTTTTCTATTAGTAAAAAAAATTACCACTACAAGAGAACACGCTGGAAAAACAAAAATCAGTTTGGTTTTCATTATAGCGAGTATAACAACTAAAGTTATGCAGAAAAGTTGGGAAACAAGGGAATGATAAAAACGTTATATACATAAGCAAAGAACAGGAAAAGCAAAACCTAACCAAAATAGATATAAACCAACCATAACGCCTAGGAAGATATAGAAAAAATTGTAATTGAATAACTCCCAAATGTGTCATCGTTTATAATCATATATATTATGCACAAAAAAAAAATCGTTTCAATTTTCTGGTATACGACTTAAAAAAAAAACATATCTGTGCGTTATTTTTATAAATAAGTATGCGAAATATAACTGCAGCAGCTAATAATCTAATCAATCTCGATTGGTAGTCGATTTTAAGATTTGAAGAAGTCCTTAATATTTAAAAAAATTTAACGAGACTCGGGATATGGATAATTATGGGTTTGAACTCTACAGGAGTATTTTTACAAATGGTATGAAGACATAAACCAGTATAAGATGTATTCTCAAATCGCACTTATAATCGTATAACCGTTACATCACTTTTAATTAAGATTATACAAAATTAAAATGACTTTAAAACGAATTTAAAAAAAAAATGGGTATTTGGTACACTATTAAATCGAATTTATTAAAATTTCCGTTCGTTCTCTTAATTATTTGTATAAGTTCTTATTTAATATCTTTAGCATTCATTTATAAGACAAGTTTAGTTTCTCAACTTCCGTCAAAACTAGTTAATTGTTTTTTGGCCTAAATTTCACTCCAAGTATACATTGAGGAAAAGTTTATTAACTCAATTAAACCCTCCATTTTATCCTATATATTTTATCTTGGAACAAAAGTGTCGTATGAGATAATATCCATTCAAGGTAATTGATAATAAAGCAAAATTAATAAGAATAATTAGTGGTAGGGTGATGAAACTAATTTTAACTGATGTTAATTAATATAGATTATTTAGTATTTGCACAAAAGAAATATCTGGAAATGTAAATTACCCACTAAAGATATACATTACAAGATATTTAATATATTGGGAATGCAAAGAACTGCAAGAAACCACATTGGACGTCTACACGAGTTCAAGTATGAATATATACAACTCAATAAGCAAAAGCGAAATACATATCGAATATAATTGATTAATTAATAAGAATAATTAGTGGTAGGGTGATGAAACTAATTTTAACTGATGGTAATTAATATAGATTATTTAGTATTTGCACAAAAGAAATATCTGGAAATGTAAATTACCCACTAAAGATATACATTCAAAGATATTTAATATATTGGGAATGCAAAGAACTGCAAGAAGCAGCACATTGGACATCTACACGAGTTCAAGTATGAATATATACAACTCAATAAGCAAAAGCGAAATACATATCGAATATAATTGATTAATTAATAAGAATAACAAGAATTAGTGGTAGGGTGATGAAACTAATTTTAACTGATGGTAATTAATATAGATTATTTAGTATTTGCACAAAAGAAATATCTGGAAATGGATATTGCCCACTAAAGATATACATTACAAGATATTTAATATATTGGGAATGCAAAGAACTGCAAGAAACCAATTGGACGTCTACACGAGTTCAAGTATGAATATATACAACTCAATAAACAAAAGCGAAATACATATTGAATATAATTGATTAGATCTTTCTTTAGACCTTTCTTTAGATCCCTTTTTTTTCAATAAAATTAAATTATCAAGCCATGGTTCGTCGTATAAAAGATTTAAGAAATAATAAGCAATATAAGTAAATTATTGGATTATAAAAAAATGACAAATAATAATACCGGAGTGAAGCAAATATTCTTAAACTAGTGAAAAAATTAGAATACAGAAGTGAGCTATCAAATAATATATATTTTATATATATATAAGAATAATGCGTAAAATTATATTAATGGATTCGTTCGTACTTGTTTTTTTTAATCGAAAACAATGAAAGTGTAAAGAAAAGAATAACATTCGAGATGAAAATGAAACATTATGAAAATGTGTAAATTTATGCGTTATTTCATTAAATTAAATCATACGTTCACATGGGTTACACAAGGGATGAAACTCAAAACATAAATAACTTTATTACTGTGGTCTTTTGATTGTTCAAATTAACAAGAAGCACATTGTCAGTAATCCTTGGAAATTGATTGGGCATACAAGATTATTTTTGTATCATAAATTCAAATACTTTCATATGAAAATTTAACCGAACAAGTATTTTATTACTACCACCAGTATTTCATTTTAATTTGCTTCAATCTAACTTTTAATTTGTATCTAATGTGCATTAGATTGTCAAATTTCATCTAATTTAACAAATATGTTCGCTAATCTCATATATCTCCTTCCTACCCAGCCTGATCCGTGCCCATTACCCCGAAGGACCCACAGGGAATAATAGTACATTGCTCGGTGCACTGGAAAATCCATTTGCCGGGGGTGTGTCGGTGTCGCACCGTCAAGTTAAGGGTTGTCCCTGCCAATTCACGCTCTACCCAGAGTGTAATTAAATTTCCACCACCGACTGCGAGAGTTAAATGTCTGCAAAAATACCGGGAATGGGGTGGGCGAACGGGAAGTTGTTACTTGTTGGATGGGGGAAAGAAACAGTCCCCCCATAGGTCATGATGGCCCTTTTTCGTTGCATCAACAAGGGATATTACGTGTAATTGCAACGACTTTTTTTATTGACGGTCGTACACGCTTGAGATTTTGTTATAGTTGAAGATAATTTTGAATAGCAAACGTGGAATTATGATCCTTGTAGTTTACGAGTGGAAAAAAATTTCTATGCAACTATAAAAGTTATTAAAACTTACAAACAATATTTTTTAATGGTGACTACATCGCTATTTTTAATGGAGGTATAAGAAAATATAAACAATTCAACGAATTCTTCGTGGTTTTCTTTTTTCTGCAAGAATTTCTAAAATACGGCGCAAGTAGGGAATAATTTATACTAGTGCTGGGAATATTTGCCAATCAAACCGGAAACCGGTGCAAGCGATTTTTCACCGGTTCACCGACTAACCGTTTTCACAAATTTTCGGTGAAAACCGCGTTTCTGTAAAAACCACTTTTTGGTGAAAACCGATTTTTGGTGAAAACCGATTTTCGGTGAAAACCGGTTTTAGGTTTGCACTGGACTACTGAATCTTATCAAACCGCGTTGCTTTGAATCAACGCACTGCTTTGAAGTAACGTATCAATTCAATTTTCCAATACGTTGATACAGTGGCGTAGCTTCTGAGCAGTACACTGCACTGTGTAAAATAGATGATGAGCTTGGCGCATATACTGAGTCTAGGATTGCAAAGAGCTTGCGCCAGTCACTGGACAATGTGTAAAATTCCGCAATTTTATATGGAAAATTTAAAAAATTCTTTAGAAACGCGAAATTGTTTATAAATTTAGAATGAACGTAAATCAATATAATTTCAAGTGTACTTTAGTTTTCAAAGTTCTTCAAATGCACTCCATTGTAATGTTCATGCAGTTTCCAACTAATCCTTATAGTTGAGGATAAATATATATAATCAGTAATTGCATATAGCGGACATGACTAAACATAATTTACAATATCGATATTTTTACAAAAGAATTTCGCCTTATATCTCTTTATATTCGCACTTTTATATTGGGAATTGAGTAAAATTTATTAAAGTTTGTTATATACTTCCTTTCTATTTATTTTTTTAATATTTTTCCTACCAATGTACTTATTCAATTACTTATATACAATGCTATTACGCTTTTATTATTTATTTTAATTATTTACAAAGAAGGTAAATACCTGTAGATTTTTATCAAAATTATCGAAAAAGTACAGAGGTATATACCTGTCGAAAATTTTAATTCTTTTGTCGATTAGCATCAAAATTATCGAAAAATTACAAAGGTATATTCCTGTCGATTTTCTGTCAAAATTATCGAAAAATTATCGAAAAAGAAGAGAGGTCGATTTTCACATCAAAATTATCATTTCCCATTAGAAAATGTCCCATTCAAACATTTTTTCATGTTTAATAAAAATGTATAATCTTAGCATGGACAGACAGTCCATATAAAAATGTTTCTAAATGCTGACTTTGAAATTGAACACGCAATTAACATCGCGTATTAATTTACAGTTGCTGATCGTGTTGGTATCGCCATCTACATATTTTAATAGTAGATGTGTGTGCGACAACGACGATAAACACACACACAGATTACACACTATTTATTCTCGTCGAACAAGGCGAGGAATTCAATTTAAGCATACATTGTTAGGCAAACGCATTCTCTCATCGGCACATGCTATTTTATATGGGCAGTTTCAATGGCACCTTGAACGATAAGTTGAAGTGAAGAATATAAACTCGAAAAAGTTGATTGCGTTGGTTGAAGCGAGACTTTCGCCGTTTTCTGAGAAAGTTCTCGCTCTAATCGAGTATTCGTTATCCACAAACGAGTGTTTATTATCAGAATTTTATCTATACAGTAGTACACCTACTGCCATGAATATGGCAAATCAGACATAAATGTATAGTTTAAAAACTGAAAAAAGAAAATACAATTATTGACCGATTGTTTGAGGACGCTATTGTGCATTTATTTTGTAATTCATAAATCGAACATAATTTGCTATAAAATATATGACAAAAATCAAAATAAAATATTTAAAAAAATTAAATATAGGAAATATATGTAAAAAATAATTATATATATATATATATATAGCATCGCCAGGTTTCGCCTAGAATAATTTTAAGTCAGACACTTTAAGCCACAATTATTGACTATTTCTTTGACTCGATTGTACATGACAAATGGCCTCTATGCCTTTGATTATGATATACAAGTCTAAATGAATGTAGAGGAACATGAGTCATTCTTAATTTTCAATTTCCGACCAATTTAGCAAATACACTTAAATTTTGAACAAAATGGGCAAAAATAGACAAAATCGCTTTAATATAACACCAAAATCATTGAAATCTGTCGAGCCGTTCCGCAGAATTTTTTTTATACGGGTAAATGGTAAACTTTTGTAGTAGCATGGAAATAATGATTTTTATCTTTAAGCGGGACAAATTACCGAAAATCGGGATTGTCCCGCTAAAAGCGGGACGTATGGTCACTTTACTTATTTGTGTTATTAAATTTATCTCAATAAAATTTTATATAAAATAAAATAAGCAAAAATCTGTTAGGTAAGCTGTTCATCAAAATTATCGAAAAATTATCGAAAAAGAGTAGAGGTCGATTTTCATCAAAATTATGGAAAAATTATCGAAAAATTATCGAAAAAGAACAGAGGTATATACCTGTCGTTTTTCATCAAAATTATCGAAAAAATATCGAAAAAAAGCAAAGGTATATACCTGTCGTTTTTCATCAAAATTATCGAAAAAATATCGAAAAAAAGCAAAGGTATATACCTGTCGTTTTTCATCAAAAGTATCGAAAAATTATCGAAAAAGAGCAGAGGTGATTTTCATCAAAATTATCGAAAAATTATCTAAAAAGAACAGAGGTCGATTTCCATCAAAATTATCTCAAAATTATCGAAAAAGAACAGAGGTCCATTTTCATCAAAATTATCGAAAAACCGGTTTTCACCGAAAATTGGTGAACCGAGATTGTCTTGGATGCCGGTTTTCGACAAAAAATAAACCGGTGCACCGGTTTACCGGAACCATTCCCAGCACTAATTTACACATGTAAATGATACCAGCCTCTAAATTTGTGGTCGCAATGAAAAGGAAAATTAGAGAAAACCCAAAGGATTATCAAATTTTAATCGTGAAACGGTATGGTCCTTAATAGAATTTAAAAAGAAGCAACGAAATCGCAGAATTCAAATATTGCTGCGTAAAAAAAAACTAAGAAAAAATGCACATGTTATAACACTTGTTTAAAAAAAACTTGAATCACAAAATTTGGTTTATTTATTTCGCGGTTAGATGGACGTTAAGAAATTGCAATCAATCTCTTCTCTATACTAATGTTGTAATTTATTTATTTATTTATTTGACGCAATTATATATATTAGTACATTCCACACACGTCATTAAGTAATTTATTCTTTGACACCTCGAGGATAATACCAGCCTAAATTTGTGGTTTAAATGAAAACGAAAATTAGAGAAAACCCACAGGACAATCAATTTTTAATCGTACACGCGAAACGGTATCGTCCTTGCATTATTCTCGTTATTTCCCTATATAATGTAATCTGTTCCTAACAACTTCGCACAACTCGACTAATCAAAACTTGTACAACCCTCCATGTCCAAATCTGAAGAATAGAGGATTCGCCATATACGTATTAATCGCTACACCCCAAATCCAATTTGCTAATGAATAATAACATACCTATTAGCCTGGCCGACTAATCAACACGACCGATGAATATACGTTTGCCTATATATGCTATAAGCGAACGAATTGGGCTTTTACAGGTATGGCACGCGTGCCAGAGGTGGCACGATCTAAAAATTGGCTCCGTGACAGATAACATTCTTTTTAAACGTCAGCAATTGAAGTCAATTTGGAGATTTTTGAAGATATTCAAACGCAATCTATAAAGATCGAATTGATCGTCGTCAGGCAGATTGTAAAGATAGAATTTTTGAAGATTTTATACGATGGCAAACTCAAACTATAAAATTCTTTTTTAATTTTTAAATTTGTCTCTCAATCAAATTGCGCACAAATTTGTTTGCAGTTGAGACACAAGCAACTCGATTTTTTGCAAATTTTTGACATAAAAATGGTTCGTCGCCACTGAATTATTTGGCCAGATATTGCGGCTCATTGCCCTTAAGCCAACCATCCTGAATAAGCCCAGTTTAATCCAGATTAGATTGGGATCTACCAAGCAGTTGCTCTCCTATTAAGCTCGCCATTTTTGTGTACATTCCAGAGAATTTGCCATGTCGGTAATGTCAAGTTCAATTCTTTATATGCGTTAAATTCTTTCACACGCCATTAAGTATAGATAAGTAAATAAGAGAAATAAGTAAAGAGAGGTTTAGGAACCAGATTAAGAATTGTAAGAGTTACCCTGGAGCAGATATTGATAGTGATCATAATTTAGTAGTCCTGGACTCAGAGGTCAAATTCAAGAAATTACAGAAGTCTAAACAGGTCAGAGTAGATGTCGATAGGTTAAAATTAGCTGATGTATGTGAAAAGTACAAGCAGAAAGTAGAAATCATGGCTAATGGAACATCTAGGAGCGGCATAGATTGCGAATGGAGGGAAATCAGAAATGGGTTAACTACAGCAGCAAATGAAGTATTAGGCACAAAGAAAAGGGCAGGTAGGAGGGAATGGATCACGGAAGAAATAGTTGAAATGATAGAAGCAAGAAGGAAAATTAAAATTGGAAACACAGAAGCAGGACAGAAAAAATATAAGGAACTAAGGAACTTAATTAATAGGAAATGCAAGCTAGCGAAAGAAAAGTGGATAAAAGGAAATTGTGAGGATATTGAGGAGGATATGAGAAGAGGTAAAGTAGATTTGGGCTACAGGAAAATTAAGTCACATTTTTCTAAAGTAAAACCAAAGGGTAACATTATATGTGATAAGCAGGGTAAGGAACTCACAGAAAATAAGGAAAAAGCTAGAAGATGGAAGGAATATCTTGAAGATTTATATAAAGGTAGGCAGGGCATGGAGGAGCTAGAAAGTGTGGAACAGATAGATGAGGATGACTTAGGTCCTAGCATACTTAGGTCAGAGTTTCATAGAGCATTAAATGATTTACGGAATAACAAAGCAGCGGGGATTGATATGATACCAGCCGAATTAATAAAACACGCAGGGGAAAAAATGCAGGAGCGATTATACAGGTTAGTTTGTAAAATATATGAGAAGGGAGAAGTACCACAGGATTTTCTGCGTAGTAGAATAGTAACAATGCCGAAGAAAATAGGAGCTAATTTGTGTGAGAACTATAGGACCATTAGTCTACTATCACATGCATCGAAGATATTGCTAAAGATTATTTATAGGAGATTAGAAAATAAAGTAGAGGAAAGGCTAGGAGAAGATCAGTTTAGTTTTAGGAAAAACAGAGGGACGAGGGAGGCGATTCTAGCACTAAGAACGGTAGTAGAAAAAAGAAAGAGGGTAGGAAAGGTAACTTGCATAGCTTTTGTAGATTTAGAAAAGGCATTTGATAATGTAGATTGGGACATAATGTTTAGAATTTTAAAAGAAACAGGTATAGATTATAAGGATAGGAGAATAATTTTTAATTTATATAAACACCAAACTGCCTTAGTTAGAATTGAGGGGGAAGAAGAGGTAGCAAAAATAGGGAAGGGAGTTCGGCAGGGATGTACACTTTCACCGTTATTATTTAATCTATATATAGAAGATGCAATAAACAAAGTAAAAGAAGAGTATAGTGTAGGTGTGAATGTACAGGGAGAGAAAATATATATGTTGAGATTCGCCGACGATATAGCTATATTGGAAGAAAGCGAAAAGAATTTAGAAAGGGTATTGAATGGTATGCAGGCAGTATTGACTAGGGATTTTAACATGAAAATAAATATAGGTAAAACTAAAGTCATGAGGTGTGACAAAAAGGAATGCAGTAGAAAAATGAGGATCACAATAGGAGATAATAGAATCGAAGAAGTGTCAGATTTTTGTTATTTAGGCAGTAGAATCACAAAAGATAATCGAAGCGAGGTAGATATAAAGTGTAGGATAGCACAGGGTAGGAAGGCATTCGTAGAAAAGGAACAGATTTTAAGATCAAATATTGACTTGGGTATTAGAAAAAGATTACTGAAGGTATATGTTTGGAGTGTAACACTGTACGGGTGTGAGGCGTGGACTATAGGAAAGGAAGAGAAGCGTAGATTACAAGCATTCGAAATGTGGTGTTATAGGAGGATGATGAGGATTGGTTGGGAAGATAAAGTAACAAATGAAGCTGTACTAGAGTTAGTAGGGGAGAAGAGAAGTATTTGGAGAGTGTTACAGCGTAGGAGAGACAGATTAGTAGGGCATATCCTTAGGCATGGGGGGATTATGCAATTGATCATAGAAGGTAGAGTGGAGGGAAAGAGAGGGGTAGGTAGGCCTAGATTGGAGTATGTGAGTCAGATAGTTGAAGACGTTGAGATGAATAGCTATAGGGAGATGAAGGGATTAGCTCAGGATAGATCGGCATGGCGTGCTGTTTCCAACCAATCTTTAGGATTGCGGACTCTTTAACTAAAACTAAGTAAATACATCAATACAGAAAATTAATAAAAATGTATTTTAACTATAATATAGAATATCGCCCAAATACCGCAACTTAAGTAGCTAGATGTACATTTCGAAGGCTATGATTGATCAAAAATATGCTCGGCTACAGCACTTTTATGTTCTCTCTTTAATCTGAAATCAGCTAAATGCTCTTTAAATCTAGTTTCAAAGGGTCTACGTGTTTGTCAAATTTTTTTTTTATATTAACTATATTCAAGAGTTCTTAAATTGCGCGACTTTTATTCAAAACAAGAAGAATAACGCATGAATATTTAAATATTAAAAAATTAATTGATTGACTCAAGTGTTACCTTGTTCATAGTAAATGGGTAGAAGCAAAATAACTTAGTAACAATATCTCTTAAAATTTTAAGTGGTGTTATAACTAAGTTATTTTCCTTCAAACTATTCTTAATTCATTCCTTTTGCATTAACTCATAATTTTACGTCAGTTTACTTATTGAATTGGTGTGTACAAGCAAACCAACCGCAAATTAATCAAGTAATGAAGAGTTTCAAGTTCCGTCGAGGCAAACTATTTAAAATTATTAGTAGCTTTTGTAATTCAACGACAAATTTGTTTGGGGACTATCAACAGCGTCGCGACACCAAAAGACGAAGACTAGCGCATTACAAGAACCACTCTCAACTAAAATTCAAGATTTAACAATAAATAAGACATTGTAAATTATTATTTTTTAACATGTACATTTGTTTTAAGGTCATTTTTCTAAAATTTTAATTATATCTGACTTTTTGTCTTATATAATAGTACAGTATGACAACTGGCATATTCTCTATTAGAGAAAATTCTAACGGAGAATCCACGTGACTAATTGAGTTTAAATTTTGTTGCTTCAATAATCTTAAGAGGATTTGCGAACATTTTGCATCGTTTCTAAGATATATACAAAACACGTTTATATTTAGTTGAGAAACTTCTTACCCCCCCAAGTGAAGAACTGCTACGGTAAATAATTGGTTATTACATTTTCTCCTAACCAGAGTTGATTTATGACATTTCGTTTGTCACAAAAACTCAGAAATTGGATTGGATGAAATAAAACGGGATCGTATAAATTGTATCACTTAAAAATTACTACGCTAATAATTGGGAAAAAGCAATTTAAATTTTAGAGATATTTGAAAATTAAGGTGAAAATATATCGAGTTGTAAATGTAGTAAACCTTTTTAGCTATTCCAAGAATGTTTTTAATTGATATATGAGCTGAATTTTTTTTCGCAATCGAGCAATTTTTAATAAATTGCGTAAATAAACAGCATTGCAACAGTTGTGATAAAAATATATAAGTTATTATACGATTTTCCGTTATAACTATTAAAAAGCACTTACAAGAAGCATATGGCATGATATTACTTGAATAAAACGATGAATTAAGTTTTAATGACGATCGGAAAAGTGGACAAGTGAAAAATTCTACTGCAGACCAACTAATGAATTAGCAATTAGAAATATGGTCGATTAATTTAGGTAATAAGAGCAACAAAAATCATTTGAAGTACCACCGTTGTCTTATTTTCTCAGAAGTTAACAAAATCGCATTCAGCAAATGGCAATTTGATGAAATTAATATATTTAATTTATTGATTAAACAATTTTAGAATTCGTAAAGTTGATAAGTCCATTTTTTTTTGTCCATTTTAAACTTATCAATAATATTGATCACCAATGTCCTTTTAGGATACTAAACAACTATATTTTTATGTATAGCGAATAATGTGAAAAATTAGAAAATAGGTAAATTTCAATTTATTGAGCAAGCCCAACAAATAATTCTTTAGTTAAAGAGTCCGCAATCCTAAAGATTGGTTGGAAACAGCACGCCATGCCGATCTATCCTGAGCTAATCCCTTCATCTCCCTATAGCTATTCATCTCAACGTCTTCAACTATCTGACTCACATACTCCAATCTAGGCCTACCTACCCCTCTCTTTCCCTCCACTTTACCTTCTATGATCAATTGCATAATCCCCCCATGCCTAAGAATATGCCCTACTAATCTGTCTCTCCTACGCTGTAACACTCTCCAAATACTTCTCTTCTCCCCTACTAACTCTAGTACAGCTTCATTTGTTACTTTATCTTCCCAACCAATCCTCATCATCCTCCTATAACACCACATTTCGAATGCTTGTAATCTACGCTTCTCTTCCTTTCCTATAGTCCACGCCTCACACCCGTACAGTGCTACACTCCAAACATATACCTTCAGTAATCTTTTTCTAATACCCAAGTCAATATTTGATCTTAAAATCTGTTCTTTTTCTACGAATGCCTTCCTACCCTGTGCTATCCTACACTTTATATCTACCTTGCTTCGATTATCTTTTGTGATTCTACTGCCTAAATAACAAAAATCTGACACTTCTTCGATTCTATTATCTCCTATTGAGATCCTCATTTTTCTACTGCATTCCTTTTTGTCACACCTCATCACTTTAGTTTTACCTATATTTATTTTCATGTTAAAATCCATAGTCAATACTGCCTGCATACCATTCAATACCCTTTCTAAATACTTTTCGCTTTCTTCCAATATAGCTATATCGTCGGCGAATCTCAACATATATATTTTCTCTCCCTGTACATTCACACCTACACTATACTCTTCTTTTACTTTGTTTATTGCATCTTCTATATATAGATTAAATAATAACGGTGAGAGTGTACATCCCTGCCGAACTCCCTTCCCTATTTTTGCTACCTCTTCTTCCCCCTCAATTCTAACTAAGGCAGTTTGGTGTTTATATAAATTAAAAATTATTCTCCTATCCTTATAATCTATACCCGTTTCTTTTAAAATTCTAAACATTATGTCCCAATCTACATTATCAAATGCCTTTTCTAAGTCTACAAAAGCTATGCAAGTTACCTTTCCTACCCTATTTCTTTTTTCTACTACCGTTCTTAGTGCTAGAATCGCCTCTCTCGTCCCTCTGTTTTTCCTAAAACCAAACTGATCTTCTCCTAGCCTTTCCTCTACATTATTTTCTAATCTCCTATAAATAATCTTTAACAATATCTTCGATGCATGTGATAGTAGACTAATGGTCCTATAGTTCTCACACAAATTAGGTCCTATTTTCTTCGGCATTGTTACTATTTTACTACGCTGAAAATCCTGTGGTACTTCTCCCTTCTCATATATTTTACAAACTAACCTGTATAATCGCTCCTGCATTTTTTCCCCTGCGTGTTTTATTAATTCGGCTGGTATCATACCAATCCCCGCTGCTTTGTTATTCCGTAAATCATTTAATGCCCTATGAAACTCTGACCTAAGTATGCTAGGACCTAAGTCACCTCATCTATCTGTTCCACACTTTCTAGCAATAATTCTATTTAAATTAAAATAGGAAAAAATCTTTTTACATTTGATGTAAAATCTTCCAGAGTAATATATCTTTGGTGCTTAGAAGCGTTGAGTTTACAATTTAAATTAGAGCACATTGAAGCGTGTAAATGCTTAAAATACTCCATTAAAGTGCAAAACACAAAATTCCCATTACATTATCATTATATTTGCATACGTAATTAACGTATATATTACTTTAAACAAAAACAGAAAATAAATGTTCAATTCTACAATCGAACCACGAAGTATAAAGTTTGTTATATTTAATCATTAGTTTGTAATGTATATATCAGCTTGCGTACGTCAAGTTCATCCCCCCAAAGTGTTTATGGATGAAAAAACTGGCAGCCAACCGGAAATGGGAACCGGAAACAAATCGCTGGGGTGGAAAATTAAAATCTATTCCCAGCCAGCGCATCGACGAATGCAACAATTTTATTTGATTGTGAATATTGGTTTATTATTCGATTTACTTTCGAATGTACGATGAGTTGCGCGTAATAATTGGAATGGAACTAATTAAATTAACTAGAGAATTGAAACACGAATGTATAAAAGCGTTGTAGTAGAAAAAAATTGGTAAAAAACTTGTTTTTTTTATAATAAATAAGCTTTATTGTCACACAAATTTCTGTTTATGAAAAGTTTATGAAATCGCAACTATAACTTAAATGCGCATTTCGAAGGTTAAGACCTCATCAACGAGAAGTAACATATTTGCAACAGCCGGAAGTAAAAAACGGAAATTGTTCAAGAAATTAATTTAGTTTTAGTTTTTCATGGGTAAAACAGGAATTTGCAACACCCAGTGTACTATACACCGAATACGAAATATAAGTTGAAGTTGAATTTTCATTTACATTGACCAGAAATCAATTTGCGAAAATGGACGAAATATGTAAAATACGTGAATGTAACTTTATATCTAATTACCATATGTCACCTTTCACCAAAAAAGGCAATCGAACGAAACATATTGCAGTATAAATTCAATATTGTTTGCTGGAAGATTAATAAATCGATAAATAACAACAATGTAACACAATCGCATTAGTCACTCTTCGCTTGTTGTAATAACAGTTATTTTCTAGTAATTATAAAAAAGAAATACAATTGTACAAGACAATAAAAGTGCATTGTGAGTGCGCGGTGAGTTAATATAAAGTCTTGAGCTTCGAAAAAATACAACGCAATCAAATGCACCATATGTTTGCAATCTTTGGTAGGAAAAATTGGTCAAATTAGGACTAAAAATTGTATGTGTTTTAAAACATTTGCAAAAATGTTGAATGGACTTCAAGAGTAATAAAAAATTGTTATATCACAAGACGATAAACGGAAATAAAGAAATTTTCAAGGAGCGCTATTTTCGACAAAACGAATGGATTCAAAACAACATCATACTGTCAACTAGAGATGGCAAACTGTAGGTCACTTTGAGAACCTAGTTCGTAGTTCATTTCAATGTACCGTTCACGAACTATAGGTCGTGAACTACAACATCTCTTAAAAATGAACTAGTTCACGACCTATATGACCAAATACATGCACATATTGAAAATAATCTCTTTTTCTCAATATAAAAATATTAAATGGTAAAAAATAAATAAGTTGAAATATTTCGATACTTATTTTGAATCAAAGAAGAAAAAACAACAATGTTTATAATTTATACAAAACATATATATATAAGGAAGTATAATTTCGTTCCGTTCACCAACACACTATCACATAAATGTTAGTACTGCTATTGGTACTGTATATGTAATGTATACTATACTGCATCGTTTACGAGTCGTTGTGATTCATGAACGGTTTAGTACACGACGGGTGCAGGACCTAGTATCATAAGTACACCATGCACCATGTATTTCATAGTTCACGAACTAGGTCATAATGACCTATAGGTCGTTGCAAAACATCGTCACAGTACACCGGTCATTTGATTGTACCATTCAGAGCAGTGGCGACTCGTGCCATTTCAATCTAGGGGAGGCGCATTTCTTAAAAGTTAACATAATAGTGAGAAATCTTACCTAAAATGGATGCAAAATGATTAAATTCAATCATTTCTTGAAAGTGAATTCCATTCTTCTATCTTTCATTGATATAAACTTTTCCAAAACTTTTTCGTTAAAATTGTAAATATCTCGCACCACATTTTTATTAATACACATCCATCGCCAACGCGCTTAAACGATCATTGCCCATAGCATTTCGCAAAAAAGTCTTGATTATTTTAAGTGTTGAAAAACAACGCTTTGATTCAGCCGTGGTCATCGGGGTTGTTAAAATAATTTTAAGTATTTTTATAGTTTCCGGGAAAGTTTCACTGAGATTATTTTGTAGCAATAACGAAAGAAAATTTGTGGCTCCAATTATTTGATAAAAATCCGGACGCGAGTAAATGACTTCTAATTCCGTTTTTAATCTGGTTTTATTCAAAAATTGATATGCATGACACACGGTTTCCAAAAGGTCCATTGGAAATTGTTTAGAAAATGTTGGCATCGATTCCGTGTTAAATAACTCAGCGGCTTGTAGATGGCCACGATATGAGAATCTGTTCTTCATCTGTGTTATAATTTTTTTTTGTAATGTCTTTTGTAAAACGCCGTGTAAATGTCCGGTTTTGAGCACTCCTTGCACAAGTTTGCGATAAATTTAAATCAGGCAATGACCTACCTAATTCTTTAATTTTTACTTTGTCCACAAGAGAAAGTCTACAAAACTCTATTTTCAATAAAGAACTAACACCATTCATTTTTATTAAATTATTTCTATTAAATATATTCTTGGAGAAACACGTGGCAAAATCGTACATACACAGAACAAATGATACTGCCCAATCTGGTTATTCTATATCAATTTATATACTCTCTTTATATATATATATATACTACTCTCTCTTCTCTCTGAACTTCTCTAAGCCGTTAAGAAGCGCGACATCCAATAGATCGGTCGCCTGCACTCTATGATACACTCATCTCATTGCATATGTGCTGTATATATGTATTTAACTTGTACTGGCAATGGATAGCCGCTGGGAATCTGTGACATATATTAGACAATGAAGCAAGGTTCGAACCGAAGAAATAGAAGATATACGGCATACGGTCGTTCTCACCGATTGCTTGCAATAGAGTGAGGTGAGTGTATATTCATTTAACCTGTACTGGGTGGTGCTGAATACGCAGCGGCATCAAATTAGCGTTATATCTATATCATGCGAACGATAGATACAGATAGATACAGCATCGATACTGTGACTTGCAACGGATACCACAACGAACGTTGTGCTGATTGTTATCGCGGCGCAAGCTTTATCTTTTAGGAAAAATACTGCCGAGATAAAATATCGCAATACAATTATATATCTACGTAATATGATGCGCTCAATGTTCAGGAGGGGCGCACGGCCCTGCGGCCTGCATAAGGAACCGCCACTGATTCAGAGTGAACAACACATCGCTACTGCCAACATAACAAGATTAGTAAATAATCGTTCTTTCGATGAAATATCACCTTAGCTTTAAATCCATTTAGCAGTTCGCCCAATTAAAAACCTAGACACGGATTGTTTAATGTAAATATCAATCAGGAATGTTCGTTAGATTAAGGTCGCACCTTGAAAATAAAAAAAGGTTCGTCTTCATTCTTCAACAACAACTGCAACGTATCTAGATACATGCGATTGCTTTAGTGCATTTCAAAGAACAAAGAACAATAGCATGAAAAAACTCGCTAACTATATGCGATGTGTGGTGACAGACAAGACAACAAAAGCTAACAAAGTTGTACCACTAGAATGGGCAATTATGGCTGTCTTGGTTAGAACAATGTGATCTCGCATGAATATTAAATAAGTTTCTATAATGGCTTTTGCATAGATTTAAAATAACTGGTTTTCAAGTGTAGGTAAAACCAAATAATGCATTTAGTAACAAACTTTATGGTCATTTCGAAACGAGAAAGGTTTTTGTTTTGATTAAACAAATTGAAATGAAGACTTTTATTTATAAATTAAATAGTTGCACGTAATCTAACTAACAAACGTGAATTGAAACAACCAATTCTTTCTTCAAAGATTAGAAATGATCATAAATAATTCACCGAGGATTCTTAAACAATCCTAATGGTGAGTCAATCCTGTATAATCTTGCTCTGACCCTGAGGACACTGTCTGGATATCCTTCTACAGGATATCTTAACATTCCCATAGTTCAAGAACTGATATTATTTCACATCAGACAGACTGTGCTATTAGCGAAGTAAGTGACCGTGGATAAACGCAAGCATGCAACACTGAAATTACATTAGCCCATCGCGGTTCAGTAGCCGTAATAGTTACAAGAAGTGATGATATTCGAGCGGAAGATACTAAATTGCAGCGCATGGGGTTTGAACACTCGTGAGTGATTGTATTTAGATATTTCATCAAAGATATCCATTCAGGAGGTAGTAAAATCGAAACGATCTCGCGATGTGTTTTATTGCGATGCTTATAAAATTGAATAGTTTATTTTAATGTACGAAAGAAGTAATAGTTGAGACTTGAATTAATTAATCTATTTTGTGTGTGAAGATAATTTGAGTACACTGTGGTTTTTTTAAAATATTACGAAATAAAATGATTGGAAATTATATTCTAATAAATTTTAATCCTCGGTTTTAAATATACCTTTTAACCAACCATTTCAACAAGAAAAGAATCATCGAATTACATAAAAGTTACAAAGTCTGATTTATTATTTCTTAATATTTAATTCGTGCTTGCGAATTGATTTGCACAATCGCTTCAAAATTCTAGAAAATAATTTATTACTTTCAAAATGGGTGGAAGTAAATTTGGACTTGCTCAACTTAAGTAAACATCTCCTTCGAATGGAAATCGAGGAATAAACTTGATCACATCCAAGCTTGTGTATTTTTACTCAATTTTTCTACTAAATTTTGAGGGCCTAATGGATATCTGGTCGAGCATATATTTGCTAAATTCATTATTAAACTTCGTCACCAAAGGAAGATGATCAAAGCACGTTGATCTTCACAGATGCTTCATTATAAAAAAGCGAGGATTAGTAGCAATAGATATATGAAATATAAATAAGTATCCATTTATATCTTGATATTTCCAAATAAATGATTGTGGATCCTCGATGGTAGGTTTTAATTGGCAAGTTAATATCTCTCGTTAAACTGTTGCAAAGAATCACAGTGGAGCAAATATTCTGAGCAACCTAACTGTTCTTCACTTCTTTTTGTTACACTAACATGTAGTTTCTGATTTATTTGAATAACTGCACAATTACAATCTTGTAGAATTAAAAATCAGGACGACACTCCAGTTCAATTAGGTGGTAACGTTGAAAGCAAAGCAATCCACTTTATAACATCGCTGATGTTATATTCAATTTAAAACGACACATTGTCTTGGTTCAGTCAAGCTCGTTGTTGTGCTTTTAGGAATGGTTCATTTACTTCCTAAGTGATGTCTTCAGTCCACTTTCAAGAGCTTTCAATTCTTCTATATAAACCAACTGTAAGTAAACCGCGTGCACGATGCACAAATACGATTAAGAAGATTATCATGTCTTGTTAAAAACCTGCACTATAAATCTCGTTCTTTGAAAAAAATAAATGAAATCGAAGCTAGTATTTTTCAATTTGAGAATGCAGATGAGTCGATGGAAGTTTTATTGATGGATTGATGGCGATAATTAAGGATAATTCATTAGAAGATTTATTAAACAGGGGGAAGGATTTTGGCTTTCTTGCTTCTAAGCAATACTAAAATATAATTTTAATGGTGAAGAACTAATTTTTTTATGAAGTAAAGAAATGAATGCACAATCGATATTTCCTTTAAAGCACTTAACAGAAACGAAAGGACGTTTACGTTTAAATTTTAAATTGACGTTTAAATGAAAGGACGTTTACGAAACAACTAAAGTATTTGGCGATAATAAAAAAACAGTATAAACGGTGTCTTTTTCCACAATTTATATTAATATTATTGCTTGATATTATCGCTGAAAAAACCGTTGTTAGTGTTACCTCAAGAGGATAGCTATTGTTTCTTTTATATTCGTTATATCTGTAATTGTACCGCTATAACGAGATATCTAATGCAATTAGTGTACTCTGTGGAGTACATGGACTCGGTGGTCAACATGGCAGTTATTTCTTTCGCTGTCAACAATAGCTTATTTAAATGTGTATAACTAAAAAATAATAATTATAGCAAAAGTTCATTTATGCCCGAATCGTTTGCAAACTAAAGTAAATCGTTATATTAAATGAGATATTATATCTTTTAATATAGCATAATAACAATTTTGTATTTTATATTTCAGTGGTGGCAAACCATTTTATGTTTGTGTGCGCGTGCCAAAATAATTATCGAGTATTAATTGAACTGCTGGATAATAAATTGGGGAAAGATTAATTATTGTGGACTTTATTAACACAAGTTTAAAAATCGAAATAGGATTTCATAAATAAGAACATATCAAAAACGTTGCTATCTATTTTTGTACGTTGCACCTTTGGCACGCGTGCCATTTTATGCTAAATTGCAAGTATTTGAGAATACATTAAAACTCTAGTCTCTCTCAGGTTTAATGATTTATCAAAATCACAAATTATGTGATATATTAGTTAAAGAGTCCGCAATCCTAAAGATTGGTTGGAAACAGCACGCCATGCCGATCTATCCTGAGCTAATCCCTTCATCTCCCTATAGCTATTCATCTCAACGTCTTCAACTATCTGACTCACATACTCCAATCTAGGCCTACCTACCCCTCTCTTTCCCTCCACTCTACCTTCTATGATCAATTGCATAATCCCCCCATGCCTAAGAATATGCCCTACTAATCTGTCTCTCCTACGCTGTAACACTCTCCAAATACTTCTCTTCTCCCCTACTAACTCTAGTACAGCTTCATTTGTTACTTTATCTTCCCAACCAATCCTCATCATCCTCCTATAACACCACATTTCGAATGCTTGTAATCTACGCTTCTCTTCCTTTCCTATAGTCCACGCCTCACACCCGTACAGTGCTACATCTTCTATATATAGATTAAATAATAACGGTGAAAGTGTACATCCCTGCCGAACTCTCTTCCCTATTTTTGCTACCTCTTCTTCCCCCTCAATTCTAACTAAGGCAGTTTGGTGTTTATATAAATTAAAAATTATTCTCCTATCCTTATAATCTATACCCGTTTCTTTTAAAATTCTAAACATTATGTCCCAATCTACATTATCAAATGCCTTTTCTAAATCTACAAAAGCTATGCAAGTTACCTTTCCTACCCTCTTTCTTTTTTCTGCTACCGTTCTTAGTGCTAGAATCGCCTCCCTCGTCCCTCTGTTTTTCCTAAAACCAAACTGATCTTCTCCTAGCCTTTCCTCTACTTTATTTTCTAATCTCCTATAAATAATCTTTAACAATATCTTCGATGCATGTGATAGTAGACTAATGGTCCTATAGTTCTCACACAAATTAGCTCCTATTTTCTTCGGCATTGTTACTATTCTACTACGCTGAAAATCCTGTGGTACTTCTCCCTTCTCATATATTTTACAAACTAGCCTGTATAATCGCTCCTGCATTTTTTCCCCTGCGTGTTTTATTAATTCGGCTGGTATCATATCAATCCCCGCTGCTTTGTTATTCCGTAAATCATTTAATGCTCTATGAAACTCTGACCTAAGTATGCTAGGACCTAAGTCATCCTCATCTATCTGTTCCACATTTTCTAGCTCCTCCATGTCCTGCCTACCTTTATATAAATCTTCAAGATACTCCTTCCATCTTCTAGCTTTTTCCTTATTTTCTGTGAGTTCCTTACCCTGCTTATCACATATAATGTTACCCTTTGGTTTTACTTTAGAAAAATGTGACTTAATTTTCCTGTAGCCCAAATCTACTTTACCTCTTCTCATATCCTCCTCAATATCCTCACAATTTCCTTTTATCCACTCTTCTTTCGCCAACTTGCATTTCCTATTAATTAAGTTCCTTAGTTCCTTATATTTTTTCTGTCCTGCTTCTGTGTTTCCAATTTTAATTTTCCTTCTTGCTTCTATCATTTCAACTATTTCTTCCGTGATCCATTCCCTCCTACCTGCCCTTTTCTTTGTGCCTAATACTATATATAATGATATATATGTGATATATATTTATCAAATATTCACAAATATAAATAATATATTTTTAATATCATAATTTGCTCAAAGATACAAAAAAAATCTTGTTTTATTACTGATTATTAGAAATAACTAGATCAAATACGACCAAAAAGGGCCCTTTTTAATTAAGCTTACTAAATACAGTCGATAGAAATCTAGATAGTAAAATGACTTTAGTAATTGAGATAATTATTCTTGGCGTGACTAATGACATTACCTCAAGTATTAGACAACCATACAACATTAAATTACAATCATTATAAAGTTCGAATGACAGAATATTCTATAGGATTAATAATCTAGTGCTTTCTTAAAGCAATAAATATTTTAAAATACAAAAGTCACTTTTGGATTCGTACTGAATTTATTAAAAGTATTAATGATACTAAAAAAAATACTACAATGATGCCGCAGGCATTTTGAATATAATTGAATCACAAAAGAAATATTCGTAATTTATATTTTGGTAGAATATTCGTTTTTTTTTCAAGTATTAATAATTTGCGTATTGCAAAACTTCAGTTACTAAAAAAAATATAGATTGGACTAGATATTTTATCATCATTAAAAATTTACAATATATTTGAAGTGAATTTATTCGTTGCACTTCAAAAAAATATATAATTTTAGTTCGCCGAATGAAAAATAAAAAATCGTAATGAAGAATTAATTCTAGGTAGTTGGCGCGGGCATTATCAATATTTTAATCATAAAATATCAACTATTATATAAGATAATATTAAAATAGTTTGAATCAGTTATTATTATTTTTTACAAAAAATCTTTTACGAGTTTTTATTACTTAAGAACAAAAACCTAGCTGCTCATTACATAGAAAATATAGCTTTTTTTGCAATTTCCTGATTATTTCTCCAGTTATGTTGCCTTTTAAATAGTAATTAAATTTTATGTTTGTTTGAAAGTAATAACATAGTATCAAGAAACATATTTCCTCCGGCTACTTTTTTTTTTAATAACAAATCCCATCGATATGCATAATTAAACAAAATGGTTAATGTACAAGTAAACGGTCGATTGATTATTAGTTTTTTAAATCTATTAAAAGGAAATTATAAAATTAAAATCATTCATTATTTCAATATAACTTTCTAACCTGTATCTAATCCTTCGACTATCTACATAAGGTACAAAAATATGTCCATGCATAAAGATGGAATTCACTATCGGTAATAATTCGCAAAGAGAAATCAAGATGAATGACCGACATGAAATTTCACATGGGAGGACCTGTCATGATGGACGGACTCTTTTATGGAACAATACTTTTCCCGAAATCATTGTTTGAATTACGACACAAGTTCGATTATTCTTGGCCCAGAATCCAAGATTCATAAAATTTTAGCAATTACTCTCAAATATTAAGCATCAACGGTTTCAAAATTTTGCTTCGGAGAATTTATTTAAGAATACAGAAATAGATCGTCTAATAAAAAATCACAACGCAAAATCTAGGACCTGGAAATTTTTTAAATCATGCGAATATGTTCTTTACTCATAGATTTTATCAAAATTGTATATATTTATTACTATAAAATAACAGAAAAGCAATAAGATATGCCGATGATTGCAATAAACAACACTTTCTCAACAACCAACCAGTTCTTCAATGAAGAAATAGATAGTTTGTATATTTCTATATGTTTGAGCATTAAATACATGTATATTATATCATCTACTGCGCGTTCTTTTAATTTTAATTAATTTAATCTTATCTGAAGAACATATAACCATACCCGACTAGTATAACTTGTTTACAATCGTTGAAATTGTGCACATTTACTTTCTGCTAAGAAGCCGTTCATCCTGGAAGTGATCATGACAAATATAATATGTTTTTCGAGAAAGTAATGCCAAATATTTGTCTCAAAGTAAAGAGAGGCTTTGACAAAAAATATAAATTAATAATAAGAATTCATTTTGGGTAGCAAAAGCTTAATCCAATTTTTATAGGTTTGTCAGGGCAGAAGATTAGAGATTTGTCAGGTCAGGACACTCTACTAAAGAGCGATTACTCAAAAGAATATAGGGTTGCTCTCATTTGCACCCTTTTTTAATAAATTAGATCCAGCTTATTTCAAACTAAACAATCTATCTATGGAGTTTCTGGAGATGAAACAACTCGAGTTGTAAAATAGCAAATTCTTCTTATTTTCTAGATTAAAAACTAGAATCTGATGCAACTTATTAATTAATTAAATGAATTAGTATCTTTGTGCTTTCTTATCGCGCTTATCTATTTAGGACTTTTGGAAAACATGGAAGGAACAACAAATTCTTAATAAGGTACAGAGATAATAAAAATATATATATAATTGGGTGATGCAGCTTGTGTATATTTAGACTATTTAACAAATGATAAGACAAGTCTTCATAAACGCGTTTCTCAGAAGTATTTGACTGCGGCATCTTTTTTCTGCGTACGGTTTGTCCTCCAAAGAGTTAAGCTACAATAAAATAGCTGCTACAACTAAAAAAACTAGACAATCTAAATATAATATATTTTATACAGAATGACTGCTTTTATTTCGTGTGATTGAAGCAAAAGAGTAAACTAATGCCTCACAACTACAAGCTATATTGATAACTATAAACTTAACATCAAGTTGCCGATGTCTTTTCAATTAGAGAATGAGCGAAAAATAATCAAACTTCCATTTTGTAAAGACCTAGAATTATGTTAAGTCTACCGGGAACAGAAGACGATTATAAACTTTCATTGCGTTTACAGACCTTGCTATCTCAAGCATGATTTATATCTTTATAACAAGTCTACATCTTTTACATTATGATCGCGCACTTAACCAAAATAAAGATATGTTTAAATAAAACTAAATAACTTATACAAGTGCGTATAGCAGTAATACTTTCCATTCTAATTTATAGTAAAATCTTAAGTGAAAGAGACTCGATTTTTCCCTTTCTAATTTCAGTTTAAGTTGAAATTAACGTTCGTTGTTTTCTGTAATATTAATAGATTAATAGCTTACGACTAAACAATATTAAATTTTATTAGTAATTTACGTAAAAAAAAAAATTCAAGTAGTATCGCCCTTTTTCTGGCCGAAGATTAAATTAGCCCGAAAAGGAGGAGGTGCGGATTTATTAAAGAATTTAAAGAAGCCTTTATTAAGGCGAAAGATAAACGCAAGATTGCGGGTTTGTGACACACAGCCTCCGGCTATTCCTCGATATAGTAACACGATTCACAGTTATACAAAACATATCGGTCGAGGTCTTCAATATTGGATGGTTAACCATACGCAAAACTGAATGAGCATAATATACATATACAAATAAAACAGACTTTAAAGATTCTTTTTTAGAGCGACTTTAATTATATACAGTAATGAATGCCTCAATATCGAGAATGCCGCAAAAGTATTTTGTGAAAACTTGCTCGAAGAAAAATATCAACAAACCTTTGCATTAAAGAAACAAACGAGTCTTTGAAAAGTACTAATGCATTCTATTTATTACGTGAGGTTTGAATATGTGACGCTAATGCAATCTTACATTTAACATTGTTTTTTTTTTGTAATTATAACTTGAGTATACAACTTTTTTTTTGTATTCGTTTTTTCTTGTGCAGTTATCATTAGCATAATCGACAATAAAGAGTTCGAAAAACAGGTCAATTTCTACAAATATCCAAGAGCAGCTATAAACATCTGTAGTATTTATGACTTTATCTTAACATCTTCGTTAGTATGTCAGAAGACAGGTGCATATACATTTCGGCCAATTTCATCTAATACTCAGTCTTCGGTAGTACTTTAAAATTTCTTTAATTACTAGAAAATTGCAGCGTAGTATTTTAGCAATTTCTCAATGTTAGGAACAAGGAAAAAATAGATAATTCAATGTAAAATTAGATCGTTTTTCTATAGCAATGGTCGTCGTACAAGTCGCGGTCCAATAAATCCTTTATTATAGGATATTATTTTTATATTAACCGCAAATTCTACAAATTATAGTCTCAATATTATATACTCCGTATATCTTTTCAGAGAAAATCATTCAACATTAAAATATAACAAATTATAATAAAACGGATCATCAACGTTATAGTCTTCAAAATATAATCAAAGCAATTGGAAAGAGGTCAATAAAAATTATATACCAATAACCACATTCATGGAAAAATCGATGAGACCAAATTTAAAATTTTAAAAGACATTAAAGGTGGCTATCTTAAAATCCAATTTCTTCAGTTGGTCTCCACCAAAATGCTCGATTTTACTAAGTTAGCAGGACCAAATAAAAGGAAGGTTCTAATAGATATAAAGATTTCTAAATATTTGACAAATCTAAGTTGCCTTTAAAAAATAATAAGTTAGTTTTGAGGAGTTATTTCTGAAGAGGACGTAAAAGAAATCGGCAAAATCACAATACTGTTTTTAAATTTGTTAAAGTACTGGAAGAGGAGTTTTTTATAGATAAATATAATATAAATGATTATCGCATGGAATTTTTGAATCCATCATCATCTCTGAGTATTAGTTTTGATACCAATGTGCCCAAACTCTTACAAATAATAGATGCATTCATTTTAATTTCTCACGGTATACAATTTCATCTTTCATTTTTAATTGCCGGTATATATCATTATGCGAAATAATTATTACAACTTTTTATTCCTACCTTCATTCACTTTCTTCTCATCAAAGAAATATTCTTACCAAATCTTCTACGCAGATCTTTTGCACGGCAGAGAATAGTTCTCGCACTTGTATCGATATCGCAAACAATAGCTCACTAATAGTTAGTACTGACAAATATATTCTTTTATCACAGTGGTAAAAAAAGCGATTTGATCATAAGATAAACACATACTGAGTGCGTCGTATTGTTCCATCCAACAAGATCAATACTAAACAAATGAACTGGTAACAACTGCAAACTGTTTCGCGCTGGGTTATACAATAAATGCAAAGTTATTATTGTAGCAACTAATGCTTCGTGGATTGCTCTAGTTATACAATCATTTTATGTTAAACTCTTATCGCGATATGCAACAGGTGGATGGCTCAAAGCACTGATTATATATAGGAACTAAACTGCAACGTCTATGAATGAATCACTTCGAATATTAAGAGTCAACTTTATTTATTATCTTACAAAAAAAATGATAAACTAACTGTTGGTAAGTTTTTACTTTAAAACAAGAACCAAGGAACATCTGTTAATCCATGTAAAAAAGAAGCACGTGCGTAGGAGCAAGAGTTCACATCAGTAAAGCAACCAGAAGTTAAAACTCGGACAACTAAGTCTTCCGCCAGGTACGAGTACCGGTTTACTACTAGCCGCGCCGCAACGCATAGCATCGCATCAATCTTCTCTTCGTTCCAACGTCTACCGCTGCGCTAGACCACTGCGGCTCAGTGGTGTTATCTACTATCACAAACACTACTCAGTCAATACAAGAACAACACATTCAGTTATAATGCTGTATGATACGTTCATAGTTGCGCTTTTGTGAGAAAGACCTAGAGGAGAATAAAGTAAAGCCACAGAGCCATGAGTGGTCCTCATGTACCGCCATAAAATGATAAGACATTGTGGTGTCATGTTATGATGTACAGGGTATTGTAAACACTTTTCAAGCGATTCATTTAAAAAAATTAATCTGCAGAAATATCTGGTCAAGTTTGAAATGATAATTGGGGGAATGAAGACACAATATGAGCTTAAAAAGGAAAGTAAAAGAAGACGTTGATTTAAAAATTCACAAAAAATAAAGGCAGAACTGCACTACCTGAGCTATTTGAAACACTTTTTTGCATGATGTCGTAAAAATTAAGTTTTTCAACTGGGCAGCAACTTGATAGGAAGATTTAAAGAGCTGGACAATAGCGAAATGAGAAATATCAACTGCTAAACACTTAATTTTGCTAACGGAAAATGTGTCTTTCTCTCAGCAGTTTCTCCGATCAGATCTCACGGTTTAAATACTGAGGAATTTACTTTTTACAAATACAACAAATCTATTAATAAATGGAATAAATACATCAATTTGATGAAGAACTACCGAATCTAAGCACAGCATGTATCAAATTTCCTTGTTGACGACAATTTTGAAAAAATACCATTAACTTGACAATACTAAGTTTGTATTTGGACGTGGTCAATACAGCAATTGTTAAATTCATTTTAATCAAATTGCACCCTGTACTAGAGATTACATATTTATATCAGACAAAACAGGTGTTGATTTAGTACGATTCAAGATATGAATAGTTTACGAAAACATACGAAAGCATGTAACCAAAGTTTTGCGTTGTCTCTAGTATTACAACACAAGACTACTGTAATGGAAAGCAACTAAAGTACGACGTACTACAAAGGGCTTTAACTATCTACCGGTTTGCTTCCAGTAATATTAATGAGATTTTACCTGCAGAAGAAAATGTTAAACGGAAGTTGCCTAGCTTGTTCATTAAACAGATACGGTTGTACAAAACTTCATAAATGTGCATTCATTTTACCCTTTCAAATGTGGAGGGCTGAGAATTCCACAATTTACTAAAGTAATAATAATTACACCATTCATATAAAGTATAAAAACTTTGGAATAACACGATAAAATAATCGTATAAATCTAAATTCCCTGGAATGAAGCGAATCGCCAACAAGATTTGCAAAATAGGTAATGCGATGCACAGAGCAGTACTTCATGTACGGCGCTTTGAAGTCATTTCAAACATTCAACAAAACTATAAACTATAATTTTCGATAAATAGGTGTACTTTTATAGATTTCAAAATTATAAATACATTTCAAATTCAAACGCGTTCGTAAAACATTTTATTAAAAAATCACAAGCTTTGGAGTGAGAATATCGTAACGGTTTTTGACCCAACCCCAAAGGAGCTATTTACATGTACACGCGGCAACTTATGAAATATAAAAATGAAGACCATTACAGCTTCGAAAATAAATTTAATAAAATCGCTTGTGAAAAAATATACAAATATGAATATAATTACAATAATTTGTTAAACATTTAATAAATGAGACATGTAACAATGTAGTACTTTTAGTATTTTTGAAATCAACTTTTTCCAGCTTTAAATGCGTCCGTGGCATCAAGTAATTTTTAAATTCCTGCGCCGTTAAGAGTGTTAGTTTGTATGAGAGTATAGTTAGATAAGGGTTTAGACTTTATCAGGACTTTTACCTGAATGGTGAGGACTCAAACCAGTAGGTGAATTCTTAAGCCGCACCTACACAGCAAATAATTATCCGTAGTTGCTGCATCATATTTTTATTACAATATTGGATTACAATATGAAATATGTACATTCATTGTAGAAACGTGATGTTTACACACAGAACAAATCGAAATTTTGTAAGGCCTCTATTGGCATCGGGTATAAATCTAATGTGATACTTGTTAAAATTATGTATGTACACAGGAAACTAGCATAACTGTTATACTGCATAACAATTAAACATAAGATCATTAATTAAAATTAAGTTGTACTTATTAAAGAACATCCACGTACATAATTCCTACAAATAAGGAAATTCCTTATATGTATATTTATATACTTCGCGTGCAAATCGATTTTAGGTAAATAAAATAAATAAGGCATATGTAACACCATACAAAATAGCATGGCATTTACAAAAAAAAATATTTTAATACGAAATTGCAAATTTTTGGTCAAAGCGCCAAAAAAAATGAAAAAGGAAAAATGGCATAAGGGAAATTGCATTTTGGGATGAGAATGATAAAGGGATATAAGAGCTGGGACACCATTATAACTTAGTAGCAATAGATAGTGATCAAATACATTGTTGAAAAAGAAGAAATTTCAATTCGGAGAGGCATGGAAAGCTGGACGTTATTATACTGACCAAACAGAAGACTAGTATGGAAAATATTGCCACTCGCAAAATAGAGGAAAAGAATCTGTACCGAAAAAATAATTATCTAAATGAAGCAGAATTTGAAGCACTACAATTTTATAAAGTGTAAAATGATGAAAGTTTATCAAAGTTCGAAGATTAGAAAATTGAAAAAATTGCACTACATTGATTTCTTTTTCAGTCTTGCGGAACTTCTACGTAATTATTAATTTACATCAAATTTTAATTCTGGAGTATCATAAACCTACAAGTGAATAATAAAACAATTATTTTATACGTTGTACGCAAATAAACCCTATCTAAGAACTAATCCATTAAAAATGAAATTGTACGCTACTATGGGCATCGTAATTGTTTATAATATAAAAATACCCTCAGCTAAATATATAAAAGATAGTTATTTACAACAAGTACAACGGATATAGAAACGTCGGCATGTTTTGTGGTTTATAATGGCACCTTATGATTCCACGCTAAAATACAGTAGGCGGATAATAAACATGGAAGTGTATTTAATTATTTTGTGGACTAAATAAAAGTACTAACACTCATTGCTAGTCAAAAGTAAGAAATATATTCTTTTATACAATCATGTACTTTAATGGCGATACAAACATTTCCCTTGTTTCCCTAACGTCTTTTTGAGTCAATTAAAAGATTAAATCATTTTTTCATTCAAACGAGTGCAAGAGAAAAAATGCATATTTACATTTAATAAATTTTTCTATGTCGAGGACTATTCGTGATTTTAAACAGACTGAACAATTACTGAAGTTAATTACAACACAAATGCCCAAAAAAATTTTTTTTATACAAATTCGTTAAACGAATTTCAACGAAGCCAATGTTATTTAGAATACGACAAATAAATAATATGATAAATAATAATTTTACGCGGATAATTTCGATGTTGTATTTTTTTTTTGTAAATACTAACAGCAGTTTACCACTGGTTTCATTAAGTATTTTCGTAATTCGTGTCACTTGCAGTAGTTTTCTTTAGCTAAATCGTGAAATTCATAAAGCTTATTCAATTCAGTCTTCTATATTCCTCTGATGGAACCAAATCCTTCATATATTTCAAACAAAATTGCCAAGCTCTAACTTTGGAAATAATTTTTATAGGTGACGAGATAATTTAAAATACCTAAAATGTAGCAAAACAGATGGACGAAACGATTTCATAATATTAATATAAATATAATTAAGTGCAAAAATTATAAACTTCATATAGAAAACAGTGTATAACACTAAAGTAACGAGAGTTAACGAAAGTGATAAAAACCATGAAATTCTTTCGCAATATAAACTCTAGAATTAATTGTTCCATATAACATGAACGATAATATTGAATCTGTCCCTTCGGATCAAACACTGAGAAAAATCGGCTACCTTAAGCTAAAAATATAATTTTCAGGCAATAAACGTGACGTTCTCGCAATACGTTGATTTGATATTTGAATAATTTTAAATGCTAAAGTATATTATTTTGAAGTGCTATCCGATGTGGAAAACAATGATATAAAGACAGCGTGTAGAAAATACATACATCACCAAAAACACAACGAGAATTTAAACGATAAAAATGGAAACATCAAAACATAATTTAAAAAAAATCGCGCATAACTGTAATGTTATTTTCGAAGCGGAGGATTACGATTATTCGTCTTTATAATAAAAATTCATAATGAATTGAATATAAAATGTATTTGTTTGGATGGTTCATTCCATATTGTCCATAAATTGAGACATCCTCCAAGCGAAATGCTGCGAGACAAGATAGCCTATCGTGGGAGGATGTGCTTACCATTAATATATATACGAAATTGCATATATGCGGTTCAGGTAAATGTAGTTGTACAAATAAAAAAATACCGAGCGGAAAAATGTTGGGCAGAAGAATTTAGAGGCCGCTGAAGGAATCGAAGAGGTCGCCCAGTCCTTCACCCGAGTCCAAACTATAATTGTATTCGGAATGTGACAACGGCTCCAGAGCTACGAACGGATCGCTGAACATTGGATCCAATATACCTAGAAGCAACACGAACAATATGTCAATGAAATTTATAAAAACGCACATTTAATTAAAACTATACATTCAGAATAGTTCATACAAGAAACCTCCGAATTTCCTACATAAAATAATAAAGACAGATATCTAAATAAATCGGATCGATACATATAGCTTAAGAGCTTAAGATCTTATAAATATTTTCACTAATACTTATTTATGTGCTTAGTAACTATATTTTAAATTTAATAGACGAAATTTATGAACGGGGTAAAAAGTGACAGAAGTCGCAAAAGATCTGAGAATACGAAATTATTTGGATGACTTGTGATGGTAACTTTCTTATATCCATGCAATGAATAAAATGTATTTAGATTAAACACTTCAGAAGCTTTATTCATGAAGACATGCATCGCACATTTATATTTCGTTAATCAAATTTTATTTTTATAAGATATTAAAAGGTTCTATTAGTATTTTGAGAGTTTACATGTTCGGGATACATTATTACTGTAATTTGTGCGTTTAAAAAAATCAAGGATTACGAAGAAACTTTAAGCTGTATTAAGGAATTTTAATGTTAATGCACTGTAAATATCGGTTTGTTTTTTAAGCGGAAGAGGTTCACAAAAGTGGAAGAATGGCGACATCACGATGAGCTGAATCCCATGGTGCTACAGCTAAGATCACGCAGCAGCCACAAGATACAACGCACCAGAACGCCAAGCGATAAGCCGACAGAACAGTAAGCAGTGCAAATCTTCGCGCCTTGTTATTACCAAAACCATATTTTTATTATGATTAATATAAAATAATATACAGACCCCTAGCAGCATCATTCTCATTATCTCTTTTTCATTAATACATCCGTTTTTTAGCAGGAAAATCATTGATTATTTATAGTTCTCAAAATGAGTTAAAGGTGAAATTTTTGTTATGAAATTAAAAGGTGGTCGAGAAATTAGAAAGGCAGGTTTTTATATGCAGTCAAGATTTATTTGCGATTTATGTTAATAAAGACCTTATTGCTAGAACTCTGCCTGTGATGTGACAAGTACCAGCACAAGTCACCGACAGATTCTAGCAACAAAATCATTTTAGTATTATCGTACGTTGTAAGCTGTAAGCAAATTTAATTGATTTGTAGACACTCATTCCCGATTTTTAATTGCTAAATAGAAATTTAATTAAAAAAACAGTTAGAAGCAGTCAGGGGTAAATAATGCAATTAATTACAGCGATTTTCGAAAAAGTATGAATGGCTATCAGTAATCCAAACATGTTTATAACTGTACATAATCTCCAACAAACGCATATTACTTGTGGGATGAAAATTTTCTTTCAAACTAAGAATAAATCTTTTATTAATCTGTATATTACAAGCACAACTCATCAACATTTTAACACACTTCCTCAACAATTAGGACACTAAACCAAACACAACGGCAATGTTTCAATCGGGTACTCACCGATGGTATTATCATATCGACCGTTGAGGAATTCATCGATGTCCATAGTACCGAAACAGCGGGCGGTATATCTACCAGTAGTGCCGTTACAATCAGCGCCGGGCGTTACGTTAACCGTCCCCGTTGTGCCACCAACGCCCGCATATTGCGGCACGCACACTGAAGAGGGTACAACATGCGTACTCAGCGGATCCATCGACAGATGGCTATTATAAGGGGAGGGGAGGCCGCGAACAGGAATATCCGTTGAAGATGTCAATTCTAACAAGAAGCGAGCTTACTAAGTAACTGTTTTTGTACTGCAGCGCACCGCCTGGTGTTTAATTCAAAACAATTGTGTAATTTAGAAAAATATCTTAAGATCGTAGCTGAAGGCGTTTATAAGCTAGATGCGCATTTCCTCGAACACGAAGCTCGTATCATTGGTAGTACAACAATAAACATTTCAATAAGTTTGTTTAATAGCCCGACTCTATAGTTTCTATGGATTGTTATATAGAGTTGCCATTTTAATTTTGTTATCGATAATATGTAGTTAATTTAATGATTTTATTGCTCCTGTGTAATGTTATAAACAAAAATAAACCAAAGAATTGTTTATTTATATGTTCACCTTCAGCAATAACTCGTTCTGTATTGGCACAGGGACCGGCAATACTACGAAGCACAGGATCTTTGCCAACAATACCCAAACCGTTACCGTTGAGGTTGCCCGAAGAAGTCGGCGAATCTTTCGAAAATGATATCTCTCTACATACCTGTAAAAGACATTCGCGCATTGTCATGTAAATCGGGTATATAATATCAATCACGTCCATTGCGCGATAAATATATGTTACATGTTTAATATGTAGGTCATGTTCTTCTGCGTATTACAAATAATAATGAAATCCTGTAAAATAGACACACCTTCGAACTGAGAACCCTTTCCACTACTGCGCTCTGAAGAGTTGGAATAGGTGGCGTAAATAGGTTTAGACCGGGAGTGACAGGACTCCATCCCTTCAGCAATGGATCCACGAGCGGTATGTGTTGGGCGGCGCGGACAGGCGGCGTGTTGCGTCCAGGCGGTGATTGATAAAATCCACTAACCTGCGCCCCAGCTTGGTTAACGGGCGACGGGTTATCCGGGCATAGGAACACCTCGATTTCGCCCTTATTACTGCGCATGTGCATGTCGTAACCTGTCCGATGGTCCGGCTTGTTCGGCACGTCGAGTTCGCTGTGTGGTGGTGCTTTGATCGCCATAACGGTCTTGTTGCTAATGGCACCAAATGTGTACAATTGTACAAGTTAAGTAACAATTCATGGACGGTGTAAGGATATAGAAGAGACATAAAGGGAAGAAAATGTAAATAGGATTTGTATATGGAAAAAAATCGGAATGGGAAGGAATTAAATATTGGAAATACATCAAATAAAATCTTCGAGCTGATGGTAGTGTCGCTGTAACGACACTAGACTTGGATAATACTTATGAATCGTTCAATTTGAACTATTCATCAAAGTGAACGAATCGAGTTTAATATTCCCTATACCGAATATATATGCTGAGATTCGCCGACGATATAGCTATATTGGAAGAAAGCGAAAAGAAATTAGAAAGGGTATTGAATGGTATGCAGGCAGTATTGACTAGGGATTTTAACATGAAAATAAATATAGGTAAAACTAAAGTGATGAGGTGTGACAAAAAGGAATGCAGTAGAAAAATGAGGATCACAATAGGAGATAATAGAATCGAAGAAGTGTCAGATTTTTGTTATTTAGGCAGTAGAATCACAAAAGATAATCGAAGCAAGGTAGATATAAAGTGTAGGATAGCACAGGGTAGGAAGGCATTCGTAGAAAAAGAACAGATTTTAAGATCAAATATTGACTTGGGTATTAGAAAAAGATTACTGAAGGTATATGTTTGGAGTGTAGCACTGTACGGGTGTGAGGCGTGGACTATAGGAAAGGAAGAGAAGCGTAGATTAGAAGCACTTGAAATGTGGTGTTATAGGAGGATGATGAGGATTGGTTGGGAAGATAAAGTAACAAATGAAGCTGTACTAGAGTTAGTAGGGGAGAAGAGAAGTATTTGGAGAGTGTTACAACGTAGGAGAGACAGATTAGTAGGGCATATTCTTAGGCATGGGGGGATTATGCAATTGATCATAGAAGGTAGAGTGGAGGGAAAGAGAGGGGTAGGTAGGCCTAGATTGGAGTATGTGAGTCAGATAGTTGAAGACGTTGAGATGAATAGCTATAGGGAGATGAAGGGATTAGCTCAGGATAGATCGGCATGGCGTGCTGTTTCCAACCAATCTTTAGGATTGCGGACTCTTTAACTAACTATACCGAATTATATACTCTGTATTCTTATATATTCTCAGATGAATTATTCACTACGATATTCGCATTCAGTACTGAAAATTGTATATTGCGAATTGTACCGCTGATGCTCAAGCATAAGATAATAATAAAACAATCGGGGCATTAACACCTTTTTGCGAATATAAATATTTAAAATCGTATTTAATGTAGCAGTATCATTTCGTTTACTTTAGTCTGTCTAGTCAAGCATACACATAAACATATTCATACTAAATATATATTTTAAATGTAAATTAACGTAGGCATATTAATATTAATTATAATTTTTATTACTTTCGAAATTCTATCTTAGATTTGAGTTAAAAATAAAATATTTGCTTTATAGTGAAATTATTACTACAAAATGCCGAAATGAACTAGCCAAATTTGCACGTATTTCAAAGATACTGGATTATCCAAAGCTATGTGCAAAAAATTACTGTCATTTAAAGCTGGATTGTTGCAAGATTTATTTCCAAGTATAATATTCTTTAAGTTCGTAGCTTAATGTTATCCATGTATGTAACGTGAATAACGACTGATCGAACGATTCATGTGAATAATGAATAATCGTTCGTGAACTATTCACTTATGTGAATACTGAATAAGCGAATAATTCAACTAAATGAATGAAATTTCCGCAAGCCTAATGGATAATGAATGGTTCGTCCAGAACCAAGAACTGTCCAAGTTAAGTTTGTCATTTTGAATAGGATCAGAGTTGGTTGTGGGGTCCAAACTTTACCAAGGTTTTTTAATGGGGAGAACTCATGCTAGAATGTATTCTTAACGACAAAGGCTAACTAAATTAAAATACCTACCGAAATGATCGAATTGATCTTAAGTCATGATATGTAATGTATCCATAATTTCTCTGGTCCATATTACTCAAAGTACGAAGTTCATGTTCGGCCAAGCAAATTAGTTCGTCCAATTTCTTTTCATTGTCCTTTAAAATCTCCACCTGCACCCGGGCCTTGGTCTCATCATGTTCCGCTATCATCCGATTCTCCTTCTTCCATTGTATGTTATTCTTCGATTTCTTCTCCAGAATCCCAATTCCCTCGAGCACATTCGTTATATCGTATATCCGTCTTTTAGGTACGTGCAATATCTCCGAGGCCTTATTCAAATCCACAACGCCATCCGCCGATTCTTTTAACAAGCTCGTAAACTTCTGCGTGAGCAAACTTAGCGACGTATCGTACCGCGTCTTTTTCTTCGTGGGCGACTGCTTCTTGGGCTTGGGATGCGGCGCCTTGAACTCGTGCTTAATCGGCACGATTACCTGTTTCGATGGAACGTCCAAGTTCAATTTCCGCTTGACTGGTGGTGCATGTACGACAGTACTGAGGATCGGCTGGCTTTGCGGGGTAGCCCCATAACCGTGGTCGTGCAAATGGGGCGAAGTCACTTGCTTCGCATGCGGCTTGATTTTATATAGTTCGGGCGTGGTGGTCTGAGATGGTACGCGATACGAGCTAGGACTTTCGTTGGCTAATTTTCTATTAGCGGCAGTAGATTGGCGATGCATTTTATCAACGATTTTTCAGGTTATTCGCAAATTACTGTATTTACGTATAGATGCGGGTCTTCTATAAATTCGTCCCCGAAGCGGAATGTATATCTGGCGATAGCAAAATAGAAATAGATTAAAAAATACCCAAGTTCCGCTTACGCTGCGAATATAAATGTAAATGTAACGGAAATCGGTTTTATCTAATGCCGAGATGCTATAATCATCGATTCTAAATGTAATATGTAATGATAATTGTTTGGGCTACCAAAATGTACAACTTGAAATCAAATAATGCGATTAGAGCGGTACTCCCATAAAACGAGGTTCGCATCCACAAACATCGATGACTTTAATTTATTAATCCCAATATCTGCGCTAAATTTAAGAGAGTCATTCACAAGACTCGCATACATAAATACCATACAGTATTTAATACAAGCACAGGAATATTGTGCACCCCAACAACAATCGTATTGTACAACGTAATTAATGCCTCCCTTTGCGGCGGTAGCGCCATAACAAGGCGTAAAAAATACGGCGATTTAATTTACATATCGATAAATAATCACATACCCGACAAACTGAGTACCAAGCGGAAACTCCGCGACACAATTTTATGTGATGAAACTAAAAATAAAATCGCAAACACACCCGAAAATCCTACATGTTTAGTAGGAATAAAGAAAATGGCCGAGACGTTTCTGGACGAGCAGCTGTGTGTTCGAATGGCAAATATCGAGCCGCAACGTGACTATTCGATATCGGATTTCGACGAAAAAAATACTGGCGGATAGCGCAGAGAATGGGGATTACAACGGCGTTAGATCCATTGCGGTAGCGTAACGGGGACCGCGGATAAAAAATCCGGCAATAAAGGCTACCTAACGCGAACTGTGAACGTTATACACTCGCTGGCTGATTAGTGGATTACAAAACATTCAGCCGTTCTCCATCTGTACCGGGACTTGGCGCGAAGGGGCCGCGGCTGCGCTTTAACACTTAGCACAGATGATCTACTCTACAAACTATATAGTACGCTTCAATTCTCATTTTTCGTTCCCTATCTCTAAACTAAACTAACTACTTGACAATGAAAGCTAGTAATCGAAATCAATTTTTGCCGGTAAAACTTATTAATCTGATCTAATCTTATTAATAAATATATACCTGTAAACGCTAATTAACCATTATAATTGTATACATCACAAAATTCATAGCATATATTTCCCGTTTTTTTTTTGCAAACTTTTCATTTATTATGCACAATTGTATAGCAATCCCAGTAAGTGACAGACAGGTATCTTTATTTGTGCTAGTGAAGATGGGGGCATAGCCTCCGGAATGCGCATCTAGCTGATAAATGCTTTGTACAACTATTTGACGGTTTTTTGTTTGCGTAGGATGATTTATGATTTTTATAAATTATGTTAGTTGTTTAATAATCGAATGATGAATGAATAATATAAACGAATGCAAAATGGTTAAATCTTCGGTTAGAGTTTTTCAACAAACCTACCAATTCCTTTATATTTGAAATAAAATAAAATAAAGCCTATTTTACTACACATAACCATTGAAATACCGACTATAACGGTTTTCGTAACCTTCTCATATTATATTTAATTTGGAGGAATTTTAAGCAAGATTGGGATCCGCATTTATTCAAAACTTAGGAAATTGTAAAATACTATTCTTTTTAAAAAAAAATATCACTACGGTGTTAAATATTAATATAGAATATCACCCAAATACTGTAACAAGCATTAAGTAGCACAAGATAAAACAAAAAACTTTTAGTTTTATCTTGTGCTACTGAAGATGGGGGCATAGCCCTTGAAATGTACATCTATCTACTTAATGCACGTTACGGTATTTGGGTGATATTCTACATTAACTCTTATCTTTATCCGTATTTATAGGAAATTTAAGGAAATAGGTTGACTTTTTTTTGTAATTAAATACAATAATATTAAATAATTTCATACTCGCACTTTCCGTGTTTTTTTTTTTCATTACAAATGTTATCCAATAAATATTGCTGCGGTTGGAACGTAAGCAAGCCTGTAATGGGAAAACAGGTATAATTCATTTAATTAATATTTTATTTATACTACCGTGGTAAAAAATAATAAAATCGAGAATTACATTATCATACAAGAAATCGGGAGTTATCCTAAGAACCTAGCATGCATTCAATTATACTGTTTACATATACATAAGACAGATCGCATATCCATAAATAAATTTTACAGCCTTCAACAAACTGCTGCCGGATCCATGACCTAAGTAAATTATACCAAGGGTATATTTTTGTTATACATTAATGATTCTATCAATGTTTAGTATATCGAATAATCAATTTTGTTGTACGAATACGTTAAATTAACAGTTTATTGGCTATAAAAAATTGAATTTGCGTTTGGAGTCATGAATCAGGAGCGGCTAGTGTCGGTAGTTCATACAACTTTAAGAGAGCCATAATGAGTGATCCCCTTCCAGCTACCCTATATAGGAGAAATATGAGAATCTTCGGCGCTTCTCTTCAGCCGCCAGATCGCTCGTAATAATTAAATAGTCTACATATAAATTACATTATGTAATATTGTATTGTATACTCAAATAGTAGCAGTGTTACAATAACATCGTCATCGTAAATATTTTGTTTGTTACATTGTTATTACATCGTTACTATATTACTTTTAAAATTTATCTTTTATATATTAATAATATTTCCAAACCGCTCAAATTTTACAAAGGGTATTTTACAATTATACAGTTTACAATTGGTTACAACCGAATATGAATTTACACTTTACAGAGCATGGGATTTTTTTTGTTTTTGTTTTTCCTTTTTTTGCTTTTGTTTAGTTATTCTTTACATCAGTCTAGTGCCACGTTGCCACGGACGGTATGTGTGTTGAAGTTTCAGTGTAATGTGTAGTAGTAGTATTGTGTAATGGTGTTTTGTGTGAGTGTAACAGTTCGGTCGAAAGTATGAGAATAGACAGCGAATACGCTCTACGCCTACACGCCACTACAACGAATACATGCATTATATCAATAGTCCCTTAGAAATCACCCAATATGTCACAAGCGCAATATTCCAGTGTTGCATTAGATTGCCGTACAGCTTATCATACAAATCATCATAATTTACACAGAATATACAAGTTATTTGCAGGGTGGGTTTTTGATATACAATAGTTAGGGGAAATCACTTTTTAATAAAATACACTTTACATTGTACATCAGTCATGTGAAAAATATACACGATATGAAACTAAATGACGCTATATTATTTGCGATTAAGTTAGGTTTTTTTTTTAATAAAAAATGTTAGTTTTATTTATATATAGATAATATGGCCCCATTTAATTTAACACATCAAAATTCATTGGAATAATCGAAAGTACCATCAAACAAGATTATTGGCCCGCCTCTTTTATAAAGAAATAATTTACACTATATAATCGAATTATTTATAATATATACCCGCGTGACGTCGTCAATAATCGTGAATAGATGCAGTTTTAGTCGAGTTTATTCGTATTTTGGCAAAATTAATAAAATTTATATACAATAGAAATACTTTACCGATATTGTAAAATCATCGTTTTAATTACATATAAAATACAATAAATATACGAGTACTATAAATACAAATAGTTCATCTGGGCTTTCGAGCAACCGTAGATATATAGCGCTTGTACAAAATGGGCTCATTTTTATTATACAGAAATCACACGTTTTAATTTAAAACAAGATTATAAATGGTAAATACTGAGTTGATAGTCGAGAACCGTTTAATGGGCCGGATTAATAGTAATAATTATGTACACAAAATCCCTCTTTTGTTAATATTAACGCGCTATAACGTAATGACATGTATTTAGGCAGTTAAAAGAGGGCGTGGCGTAGAGCAAGATAAACGCTGATCAGAATCGTGCCAACCATAAGAGGAAGAGAAGCGGCCAAATGCAGTAAGATTCCATAGTCCTTCGAACGTTAAACCAATTCATTTTTTTATGTGGCTGCATTCTTCTATCAGGATTTATTCGTTTGAAGTAACTTGATTTTTTGATGATTTTTGCATTTAGTCGCTTCTTAAGGAATTGGTTGGTGCTTCTTACCTTTAATCGCTAAGTTCAAGGGTAAGAGTGAGTAAGCTCACAGAAAACCGCCCTCCTTCAAAGATATTTTTTTGGGGGCAGATAAACCCTGTGGCAAGTTCCTAAGAATGTGGCTGTTTGGAAATGGTTACGAACAAAACTATATTACATATAATACAAATAAAGGGAGACCACCCTATTTACATCCATAATTATAGTGTATGTTATACTATTTATATTATTTAATTACTTAACGTCAGGTTGAAATTGTTTTAGTAATATAAGTTATTGTTAATAATGAATATTGAAACGATTATTATCGAGTTTTTTATTAAAGATATTAAATGTTGTGATAAAAAAACTATTTCAACCTTCGTCCGTTAAAAGAACAAATATATACTAGCAGTTATTTCGATCTCAAGAATTATAATACACATTTAAGACACACAATAAAATTTTAAATGCGGTGCGAATATTTGTTTCCATAAAATATCTATTTATACTATTTATAAAAATAATAATAACAATCAAAAGTGGAATTTCATACGCGAATCTGTACATTTAAATATAATATAATTACAAATACTTGTTTTAGATTATTTATTATAAACGAGATTATGAACTATCCCGTTTAATAGTTAATATTTTTTTTATATGTATAGTAATGCGTTATTATAATGTGGGTGTTTTTGACCATTGACTATGTATATTACCAACTATGGTATTATAAGAGAAACAGTGCTTCAAATTCGCTACCATCTAATGTTAAATACCTACGATTAGTAAAGATCTAAAAATGTAATGTTAGTAAAAGGTTATAGATACGTAAATTCTGTCCGATGTACAACTGCAAACTATATTAAAAAAAATTGAAAATTGCAGCATTTCACTAAAAACAAAACTGTTTCAAATTGTTACTTTGTGTTCTAAAATTAAATAAATCTATTAACCAGTTGACTGATCAAGATTTCTTTACAGTTGTACACCAACAAAATTTCACTCATTTTAATTAAGAATGCAAGTATTTATCCATATAAAGGATACCAATAAACTAAGTAAACTAATCTAAAAAAATTGTTAATCTTTCGTCAATTTGGACACGCATCTCGGGGCGTCATCGCAGATTCAACGGCTTACAAGCAACATCCCCATTAATAGAATTTCATGTATTTAATTTACCATTAAGCCAACCTTAGTCCGTACCTGATTATATATGAATCGCAATGAGGACCCGAAAACGTTCCAAATAATCATCCTCGAATATTATAATTCGCTTCTTTCGAGAAAACCAAGAACGAATAAATTTTTTTTCATGAAATTTCTTTACTTAAGTATTCCCATACCGTTAGGGCAGATTTAAAGCAATTTATGTATGTTAATTAGGTGGTTTTGAAATTGTTTGAAAGTGTTCTTTATAAGCAAAAAAGACTGGTTTCAAAGGAATTTCAGAATAGATTCCAAACGACTAATTTAATTATTTTTAATCAAACTAAATCTTAAGTGCAAATCACACCGAGTAGGTTTCGGATATTTCTTTCAATAGCATTAAGAAATTTTTGCTATTTGGATTAAAAATGTTGATATTACTGTTATAAATACGTAAATCATACCCGTTTGTTATCAAAGTTGGAAAAGTGGTAAGGTGAACGTGTTTTGAATGACTTTTGTGATTTTTTTAAATATAAATGAATGGAAAATGTATGTATGTCCTATTAGGGAGGATATTTTTACTTCTTTTGATTGAAGCGATGATGTCAAGCGATCAGTTGTTTTTCCTGAGGACTATTATCACATTGTTAGGAAACAAGATGACAAACGACGATTTGTAAACCGCAAATGTAATTCGATTTTCGTTTCTTTTTAATGTGAGTCAATTATATGAGACAAGACTCTTGCTTATTCATTTTAAGTAATGTCGAAGAAAGTAATGTTACTTTAAGTTTGACAGTTCTTCTAACTTTTACACTACATTTGATTATACGATTATTTAATTAAAATGAAAATATGGGCATATGTAAAAACGACGACAAATATGATATACTACTTTCTCTTATTATCGAAAGTATTATATGTTAAGATAAAAAATAATTGTAATCAAAACTATTGTATTCTAAAATAAACGTTATTAAAAATTAAAATTATTTCGTCAAAACTCTATATATTCTCAACGTAAACTAAAACTTAATGTGGCAAAAATAGAAATGATTAAAGAAAACTAGTTTTTCGAACATTCTAACACTATATACATAAAAGATCAACACTTCTTGTTGAATCTTTAAAATAAAGGAAAAAATATATAGTTAACTATGAAAATGCATTCTGAAGTTACTTGAACGAAAAATAAATGAACAAAACTACTTGTTCTTTAAATTGAACATCTACGATATTATTTCGTGGCGATACAAAAAAATACCATTAGCTAAGCAATATAAATTACTAAAAATTAAGTTTAAACGTAAAATAATTATTCTGCAAAAAAATACTGATTCCGGGAGACGGCGGAATATAAAAATTAGGTAGTTTATATATACTGAGAATGGGCGTGGCTTAAACATGGTGACCAAAATGGCCGTAATGATGATAACCATTCAAATGTACACCAAATTTAATCACATATACAGATAGTGATAGAGCAATTAAAATATTTAACTGTGCAATTTGCAAATACACTCTCATTTTGAATGCACAATTTTAATAATCCATTAAATTGTTTAAAATATTTCCTTTAAATGAAAAAAAAATACATTTAAAAATACAATTATATTATCGAGTGTTCCAAATTACGTACCACTGAAATAATGGGTAAACACGCATGTACATCAACTTGAACTACATAAATAATTTATCATTTTGCACAGTCTAACCGCTAAAAACGTCACAATTAATATTCTTTAATGTTTGGGGTACAGCGATAACAATAATTTAACGACGTACACACCAAATATTATACCATATTGAATTATCAATTGGGGGGGGGGGGTCGACGTTATTATTCTGCTCCAATATAACGTGTGGATTCAATACAAATACATTGACGGGAATTGCTGGGTAATATAATTTCTTTGCCCGACCCAGACATGCAGTAACTGAAATGACGGCTTTCATAGCTCGTAGAGGACAAATGGCACGTGTAGATTTGTAATAGTTTTTAAATATTTGTTTCATTTTTTATTAAAGCAAATTTTGATTATCGTATTTAATTGATTTATAATTCGTATCTTTAGATAAGAACAATAAAAAAAAATTATATTTATCAATCTAATTTTCAAACACAAAATTAGATTGCCTAAAAATTTGCTTTTATGTGTGTCGTAACCATTTTTTATGCTAAACGACTTTTCTGAATAGTACAAATAATTTAAAAAGCCCGAAGTTATCCAACCACCAAACACCATTCATCCTCTACAATACACAATTTCTTTCGCACTCTTACAGTACACCGTTGGTAGGCGGGCCAATGGGACCCAACTCGGTGCCATTGCCCCCACCGCCTCCGCCACTGCCGCCTCCACCGCCACCACTACCAATGGCGGAGCCCATTGAACCGGGTGCCTTCATGAAGAACTTCTCTAACTTGGCGATTATGTGCTTACCGTAGGTGTATTTGCGCAGCGAATTCAGATGCGGCCGGATCTTGTGCATGAGCACTTTGCGCTGCGTCGGCTCGCTCACGTCGATCATCTTCTGGACTACGTAGTTGGCGTATTGGTCTTTCATCATAACGTGCAAAGCGCTATACAAATAAATATAGTGTCGATGAGTAAATTGCAAATAAATAAAATAATATATTGAAGTGGTTTCACTATTATTGTATAGGGCGTAAGCAAACCATAATCATAATTGATAGTATATCAATCACGATTCGTGACAGAAGTATTTTATTTAGTTTTATCTTGTGCTACTGAAGATGGGCGCATAGCGCTTGAAATGTACATCTAGCTACTTAATGCTTGTTACAGTATTTGGGTGATATTATATATTATAATTTAACACCGTAGTGATAATTTTTAAAATCATAATCATTAACGGATTCAGCTCTACTGACCAAAATATTACATCTGGCATAGCACTGGGATCCCAGCTGGGACCATTCTTGTTCAATATATACATTAACGATATTGGAGAATGCTTCCACTTTTCAAACTATCTTTAATATGCAAACGATCTCAAACTCTTTCATGAAAATACATGTAATCTCGATATTGATAACATTCAACAAGATCTCAATCCATTCCAACAATATTGCGATGAAAATAAATTAATAATTAATCACAAAAAAATGTTACCACATTACTTTCAGTAGAATATGTAAACTCTTTAATTCATTTTTGGGGGGAAGCAATAAAAGCATTGAAACTGTTATAAAAAATATAAAAACTTGCTATATTAAATTCTCATATTTAATGATATTGTATGTAAATTATTTACACATAAATTTAGCAAATACTGCTTTGGGTTGGTCCAGTTTGTATTATGTAAAAATAAAATAACATAACACTTCTCATTTCCTTCGTATAGAAAACATTATAGTAGCGAATCAATTAGCGGATAACATACTTGTCATTAAAACCGCAAACTTCCTCGATGAGAAGGGCTCGTTCCGTTCGGCTCGCATGGGTCACGCATTTCTCCACCACATTGCTGGCGAATTTGTGTTGACTCAGCACCAGCACTTTACCCCGCACGCTATTGATTAGCTGAGATTTATCCTCCGGTTTTCCATGCTCTAATAATACAACAAATTCTCAAATGAAGAAAGTAGTTAAAAATTGAAACATATTTCGCATTGCTATAATACAGTCATAAGGGTATTATAGCGTATGTTTCTTCTGGTTTTTTTTTAAAGCTTAATCCAAATAACACAGATTAATTTGGAATATATTCTTTTTTATATTAATATCGCGATTAAATCATCGCGTTGTTTCCTTTTAGAAGCATATGGGCATCTTAAAGAATAACTAGTGGCTATTGTATTTTAAAACTTGAATATGATGACAATTGTTTCAATTTATCTCCAAAATAACATTTTGCATGTTGATACAAACCTAGAACGTGTTGAATAACATAATTTCCGAATTGGTCCTGTATTAGTTGATCTGTATGAGAGTGTAGTTCGGCGAGAATCGGCGCTGTTTGTTCTGGTGTGCAATGTTCCAAGATGCGTTGGATAACACGGCAGCCATACGGATGTGTTGATAAATTATATACTTGTCCGGCGAATGATTGAATTACAAACTGACGAAAAACACGAAACAAATGTAGTTATCTTAGAAGAAAGGGAGCCGAATTTAGAACAGGTCTTTATTAAATGATGCAAGAAATAATATCTAGAGTTGTAATATAAAGTTAAATATAACATGTAAGTGCTTAAAGGAGAGCAGATTATATATATGGGTTCAAATAATAAAAAAAACGATAAAATAGATGAAGTGTTACAATTTCGTTATTTAGCAAGTCGGATTATAAAAGATAATGGAGGCTTAACAAGTTGCGGTTTTTCAAACCAATTTCCAATAAAAATGTTGTGTACAGCTACTTACTTGTAGAGCATTGGGATCGACGCATTCAATACACTTCTGCACGACATGGTTGCCATTCTGGTCTTTAACACACTTTAGCACGTGTCCGTCCAATTCCCGTACAATATCTTGTTGCTGTTCCGTTGGAATGCTCTCCAACGCTTTTTGAATAACGCGACATCCGTACATTTGCAGCGCTAATGGTAGTACATGACCACGCACCTGAAAAAGTAAAAAGAATTAATTAAAAAGTTTCACATGGTAAAAGAAAGACAATTATACACTTACTTTCTGTGCTAGAGTCGTTTTTTGATCAGGTGTACCAAATTCGAAGAATTTTTGAATAACATAGTTTCCAAAAACATCTGTCATGAGATTGTAAGCAGCTGCTAGAATTTCATTGAAAACCATTTGCTTTTCCGTTGCTGTAGCTCTTTCTAGTTTTTGCTGAATAAATCTCGATCCGTGTTGATCCTGACTAAATTCCACTATGTGATTCGCCAAATCCCTAATGGAGAAGATTTCAAAATTCGATATTCTATCTCTAGCACTTTTTATGCCGTATGAAAAATAGACTTCGTTACCATAGATGTAAGAATATAAAGCGGACAATATTAGATTATTTTCAATGCGAAAAAGACTTATTATTTATAAAGCTTTATTGCTCATAAAAAAGGTTAGCGAGATAAGTTTTATTTTGTAAAATACTTTGTGTTTAGTTTGAGAATAGTATTGAAATAATCCTATTGCATTTGGGTGTGTATAATATAGAATATCACCCAAATGCCGTAACAAGCATTAAGTGGCTAGATGTACATTTCAAGCGCTATGCGCCCATCTTCAGTAGCACAAGATAAAACTAAATCAAAGGTATTATATAAATAAAGCTATGGGCGCATAGCGCTTGAAATGTACATCTAGCTACTTAATGCTTGTTACAGTATTTGGGTGATATTCTATATTATAATTTAACACCGTAGTGATAATTTTTAAAATTTAGGTATGTAGGCAAAGGCTTAACCTACATATAAATATTTTCAAGTTCGTCGACCAATAAAGATTGAATATTGCTCGAGTCGTGTCAATTGAAAGAAGCCTTTAATAATAGTAAAACGAAAGGTACAGATTAGGTTTTATAGGTTTTAAAAACAAGTTTTTTTTTACTAAATATGTAAAATTCGAAAACCGATTTTTAAACTTTAAAAGCGCTTTCTACCACCAGTCTTTCGTTGTGTTATTCACGTTTACGTTTAGCGTGCTTCCTCCACCGAATCAGTTAGTAATAATACAAAAATAAGAACAAGATTAAGTGATCGTTCTGTGGATGTTTTGAGTTTTTTGAAGTCAAAAGTTTTGGAAAAGCTGGAATTCGAAAACCGATTTTTCAAAAGTCTGTTTTTGTATAAATTTGTTAGTTCTCTTTACACTTACCGTAATTGCAAATTCGGAAATCGATTATTCCTGAAATCCTCGAGCAATCGACTCCGCCCCTGCGGCCCTTTATCCAGAGTACTACTAACTGTGGTCAAAGAACTATTGATCTTAGTGAACAACGAGCTGGTGCTGCCGAACATGGCATTCGCAGACAAACCGGCCGTCGCAGCAGCCACAACGGAATTGCGATATTTGGCCTCTGCTCCCGGTGCTGCGGATAGAACACGTGAACTCACAAGGCCGCCCAGTTGGAGTGGCGCGGCAGCGGCTGCAGACGGTGGGGGAGTCACAGTGCCCGTTAATGGACTGGGACTGCCGCCCAGGCCATATGATGGTGTCCATTTCGGTCGATACTCCAGCGATGGGGAAAATGCGCTCGTGTTACGATCAAAGGAGTCTCGGCGGCCGGTTGATGACGTGCTGAGTCCAAGACCTGAACAATTGGTCGGTCCACGGTTGTTGTAAAGAAGGGATTAGCGGAGTTGTAATATTTATACTTAATACCTTGTTAATTTTACAATGCCTATATAAAGCTAGATTTTTAAGTACAGCAGTATTGTACAATTACTGATGCAAGTAAATCGAAATTAAGCACATTTCGATTCACTGTGAAATATGAGCTCTATGCAAGAAATTATTATTATTATGAATAATGAAAGTCGTAGTTTCTGATAAACGATAATTTCGTCCAAAGCACCTAGTGGAAAGACTACTTTCAATTAAAGTATCTTGTGAGTATTTTTAGCATGTCACGTGACTTATTAGTTAATCGTTAAAGAAGTGATGAAGTATTTTAAAACGTGTTGAATTCGAATGTATGTTGATTAGTGCTCGAATTTTTTATCAAAAAGAGAAACAGATATGGAAATTTTCAGAAAAGTTATGAATGACGGAAATAAATACATGTAAATCATTGTACACGAAAGAAAAAGCAGCGTGAGCAGCAATAGGAGTGACTTGTCCCATACCTGTGTGTAGCGAAGTGGTGGTAGCTGAGGAGCCAATGTTGCCAAGCGAAGAGCTGCCGAAGGGCGCGGAGGGCGCCGCGTGCAATGTGGGGAAGAGGCCAGAACCCACCCCCTGTGCCACACCTGCTGCACACATACACACACCCAAGGCAACCCAGTTAGTATAAACGATAACCACCCAATATATCAACAACAGCACAATCACCAAAACATTACAAAACCAATTGACATATTAAATAATAAGTAAAATCTCCCTCTGATTAAGAAAATTCTTCATTTTAATGAATTTTCTACAGACAAACATAATCGCTGTGGTATGAAAAATAAATATGTTCTAATTCTAAATCCCGAATTTTAATCTAAATCAATTTTTAAAATTATGGTAGAAAATATAATTAATATATTTTTCAATAAAATTTCAAAGAAGCAAATTTACCTGAACCATTTAAGCAATAATAATGTGTGCAAAATTCGTTTAATCAAAATTTTCATGTGCAAAATTCTATCCGACAGGGATTTTATTAATCAGAACAAGATTTTAGTACAATAAAAGACAATCATAAAAGGACGATTGAATATTCTTGATATATAATATAATAGCAGTGAAATAAGCATGACTATTGTCTTTAATTGTTGTTATATAAAGCAAAAAATTATGCTAATGGTGAATTGAGGATTGTAACTGATAGAAATGATAGAAAAATGTAAATTCTGGTTAGATTCCGTAAAATGGCGAATGATTAAATTATGTTATAGAAAAATTGCTTACCACCTAGTGTTGTTCCATTTACATTAGTGTTGACGCTAGCACCGTACAGACTCTGTGGATTGCTGGAATAGAGACTGGCAGCTGTGGGCGTCTGGCGAGAAGCAGCCGGTGGCTGTACCAGAACCGGCGCGGGTGAAACAAGTCGCATGGGCGTCCCGTTACGCATCGCAGCCGCTCCTTGCGCCATGAGAATCGGCGTGGCATTCTGGTCGTAGTAGATATATCCACCAGCCACTTGGGGCTACAAAAGAGATTTTTAATATTGGGATAATCAATAGGAAGCTAAATTCCATTCCAAGTCTAAATTATTTATAAAAAGAAACATATCGAAATTAACAATATTTACCTGCACTTGTTGTTGTGCCTCGGTAGTTCCATTCGGTGTAAGCGGCCTCCTAGCCCCGTTGCTCGCCCCCTGTTGTATAAGGTTAGCTGGCGGGGCGGGGTAAACCCATGGACCGACTCCATAGTACTGAGGTGCAGGTATGAGATATGGGGCGGCCTCTTGTTGGGCAGCAGCAGCTGCATTCACCAGGTACTGCTGGGGAAAAGCGGCTGCAGCGGCCGCTTGCACCTGCTGCTGTTGTTGCGCTGCGGCCAGATATTGCTGCTGTTGTTGCTGTTGCTGTTGTTGCTGCTGCTGCTGTTGTTGCAGAAGTTGCAGTTGCGCAGCGCTTGGCGCGCTCGCTGCGGCTGCGCTCTGCTGAGATCGGAACAGTTGCTGGAAAGAGAATAAATTGAAACAATTATGATTCTGTAGTTGATTCTAAATGTATAATTGAATATTTGTATGAATGAATAGATTAATTAAAACGTTTTCAATAAACGATTTGAAAATTCTCTTATTGGTAAATTATCAGATTACGTATTAAATATTTTATTTTAACATAATGACATGAAGATATTAATACAATAACATATAGAAATTAGTGAAGAAATAGAAAAACACATTTAAAAAAAAATTGTTTCACATGACGATATAACTCTTTTAAATAACAATGAAAATTTTTAATGTTTTAAACCGTTTTGTAGTCTTTATATCTGTTTCGCGTTCTAAGCTGTGGATTATAATCAGGTGCATCGTAACAGTTATATGATTAAAAATTGTTTTATGATTACTTCTTGCAATAAACGTTTATAAATAAAAATTCTACGATAGTTTCGTAAAGGAAATGTATATGAAGGAGCGTTCGCCAAGAGCAATTTGGTCTATACATAAGATGAAATATATAAAATAGCTCCCTTGTAATATTTCCCGATTCACTCAGATCTGTACCGTTGGCTTGACTCGTCTTCTCCTATTTTTGTGATTACGAATTGTAAACCAAATTTTCTTTTTCAAAAATTACTGCGACCAAGCAGAGTTGTGCCATAATGATAAATAACATGGAAGGTACAAAAGTGAATGGATTTTCTAAACCAACCAAATAACTTATAAGTCAGGAGATATAAACAAGCAAAAAATATAGTTTGTATGAGATAAGTACCATAAAATATAACTTCAATTATAAGGCATAATGTATCACTCTGTCTTGAATTGTAAACAAAATTTAACATTTATGTAGTTCGATAATAAATAATTCTGCATTTTGGAAATGTAATTGGACTTGTAGTCGACAATCAAAGCTCCGAATTTCCATTAAAACCAGCTAATATCCCGCCACGTACCATAGAAGGGATTCAATTACAATACGGTGTCTGGCATGATCAATCACGCGACCAATTTTCCAATTATTTCATTACAATACCCCATAATTCGAACGGTAATATCCAAGCCATGCGAAATATTAATACTATTGTGCACAACTTACTATCCATAAGGTTCGGTTTTATTGTCCAATAAAAAATAAGTGAATCGCAAATTGTTTTCCAGTGATTATTGCTGTGCCACATCTATTGCAATACATATAGCTCGAGATCAAGATGTCTACCACAGCTCTTTTGCAAGAAATTGGTAGATGATTGTTGACTGATCGTGCCGCGGAACATTTTCAATTTCAACTACAAGCGAAGAATCTCAGAATGTAAATTCTGCAACTCTTCAGTGAGGCCAAGCTGAGCTGAGCTGAGATGATCCTGGATGTGTTCAGGTGCAGGCCATGCGCATGGTTTCGCATTATTAAATGTGTTATATTGAAGCGGAAGTAAAACGCCACGTACTTTATGTGATATGATTTATAATAAATAATGTACATATCTTCGTTCGCCGCATAAGGTACAAGAATATCATGTTATTGGATGAAATATTTTACAAGTCCCTACAATCCGAAAGCACATGTTTCGACTAATAGTGTAGACTTAGTTCTGCAACTTGTAACTGCTGCGATATATTTTTTTATCATGACATCCATGTTTTAAGTTTACGTATTCATCAAATTAGTCACAAGGTATAAATAATGACCCAAACTCTAGTTGATGTCACTGATTTAACGCGATTATAGAAATTAGAGGGTCTAAGCTTATGTTCTAATCTGCAACTAGGATGGGAAGGGTTCTCATCGTCGCTTGTAGGACAGGCTGTGCATTGTAAGATATATTGATAATTTTGCAATGGCATGAACTGAGACTATAAGAGATCAGATGCCGGACAGGAGATATGGCGGGCAAGAAAGCTTATGTACTTAGCGCTATAAGCGATTCTCACTACAGAATACAATACGTTATATAATAAAGAAGAGCTTCGGGACGGTGTGACGGCCTTCTAGCAGGTCGATCACACGCTTCCTCCGTAACAATGCAATACCCTCCACTGGAGCGGTATAGAATGGGACAGGTAAAATAGTTTTCTCATTTTTTGACATTTTGACTACCATAATGACCGTTATAATAACCTGATCGTCACGAACTCTTCATCAGCTAATAATCCTAGCACATGCGTCGCTATGTCTATAATGAAGAATTAACGTATAATTGGGAAAATAACTGAAAACAGTTTAACTAATACTAAGTAATAAAATATGCACATAAATCGTGGCCAGGCATGAACAATGAAAAGAACAAGTCTAGGACATTTTGCTATATAAGCCAGAATTCCATTTTAGTTCGGTCCTACTATTCCATCTTTTCATATCTAGTTAAGTCGATGAAAGTAATTGAGTATTATACTGTAGTTGATGGAATCAAGTTCAAGATCACACTGAAATTGCACACGTATCATCTTTGCAATAAATTATTAACGCATTCGTTATTTCTAATTGAATATAAATTACACCTATACAGTGGCGGCTCGTGTCACTTCAATCTGGGGGGGGGGGGGGCGTATTTAAAAAAAAAAAAACATAATGGGAGAAATCTTACCTAAAAGAATGCAAAATGATTAAATTCAATCATTTCTTGAAAGTGAATTCCACTCTTCTATCTTTCATTGATATAAACTTTTCCAAAACGTTTTCGTTAAAATTGTAAATATCTCGCACCACATTTTTATTAATACACATCATCGCCAACGCGTTTAAACGATCATTACCCATAGCATTTCGCAAAAAAGTCTTGATTCTTTTAAGTGTTGAAAAACAACGCTTAATTCAACAGTGGTCCATCGGGGTTGTTAAAATAATTTTAAGTATTTTTATAGTTTCCGGGAAAGTTTCACTGAGCTTATTTTGTAGCAATAACTAAAGAAAATTTGTGGCTCCAATTATTTGATAAAAATCCGGACGCGAGTAAATGACTTCTAATTCTGTTTTTAATCTGGTTTTATACAAAAATTGATATGCATGACACACGGTTTCCAAAAGGTCCACTGGAAATTGTTTAGAAAATGTTCGCATCGATTTCGTGTTAAATAACTCAGCGGCTTGTAGATGGCCACGATATGAGAATCTGTCCTTCATCTGTGTTATAATTTTTTTTTGTAAATATCTGTTGTAAAATGCCGCGTAATGTCCAGTTTTGAGCACTCGTTGCACAAGTTTGCGATAAATTTAAATCAGGCAATGGCCTATCTAATTCTTTAAATTTTACTTTGTCCACAAGAGAAAGTCTACAAAACTCTATTTTCAATAAAGAACTAACACTATTCATTTTTATTAAATTATTTCTATTAAATATGTGGCACGTGGCAAAATCGTACATACGTAACTCACAGAACAATGCAACTATATCTATATCAATTTTACTGTTTACTAGGCTTCTCTGTTAGGACGCTAAAGAATCGTAGCCCAGGATAGCATAAACAACGATATATATTCTCGCTGTACAAGCAACGTGACGTCACGTTGCTATGACTCATCCAAAGCCGCTGGAATGTTGCACACTAGTCGTAATATAGTACAAGCCGACCGAAGAAATAGAGAAGACATACTGCATACGGTCGCTCTCACCTATTGATTGCAATAGAGTGAGATGAGCGCATATGCATTTAACCTGTACTGTGTGGCTGGGTGGCGCTCGATTTTGTACTACATATTAACGATAGTTATATTGCCAAATATATGCAGTATAGCTATACTGCATACCGTCGCTCTAACTCTAGCGCTTCCAACAGATAGGGCATATGCATTTGACTGGTACATATCGTGTGAGTCATGAGTGTTAGGTATATTCGCGGCGCAAGCTTTATCTTTTAGGAAAAATAATGCCGAGATAAAATATCGCAATACAATTATATATCTACGGTGATGCGCTCAATGTTCAGGAGGGGCGCGCGGCCCTGCATAAGGAACCGCCACTGCACCTATATCCGTACTGTTGTGTTGAGTTTTATTTGCAGAAGGGCCGCGAATTTTAAGCACATCCCTTCTTGGTGTGTGTCTTGAGAATTGATTTACTTAAATTAAATTGGACAAATTAAAGACCAATCTGCCGAAGCTTTCAAACAATAATTTTCATTCGAATTTCATTTTGTTGGGATTCGATTTCTTGGAATCGTAACGCTTTCTCAATTTTTACCATCTTAATTTGATGTTTGTAAGACCAAAGCAAATGAAGTTAATAATCGATTAGGTAATGACAAATAATTCCGGGATCTAATCGATCGTTCGATGAATTGATTGGAGAAATTAGTATTTAAAGAAAATAGAAAGTACGATTCATTACTATAAAAACAATTAACGATTTAGATTCGATTTGCAGATGTAATAAATCATGTTTTTTACTGTTACAATTATAAAACGATTTATGTCAAATCTTCAAACAAATTTGTGAAAGGTGTGTGCTCTCATATTTTAACATAACATTTGCTTTTTGTCAATATAAGATATGGTAGGCAAATCTGGGTTAAATGTATACTTAAATTATATATGCAGAAAAAAATAAGAAAATGTTTCATTTCCGACTCACGTATATACATAGAATATTTACAGGTAGGTTCAAATTTGTGTTAAAATAAACTCTTGGGAGTGCGTTTTGAATACCGTTTTGTTAATACATTATCATTTAGCATATATAATTTAACATGTTGTAACGCAAAGGTATGTTAAGGTGAACTCAAACGATTTGGCTTGAACGAACACCTGTATAATAAAATATTTATTTAGTGATTAGTTCTTTTATAATATATTGTTTTTAGCGAAGGATTTTTTTTTTGTATGAGTAAGGTGCGTATGGAACGGTACTTCGTTACATGTTATATATTATAACGTTACAAAACATTGTTCAAATTCAAATAAGATCCGGAATGAATGGTCTATAACAATTACTCATAGTGTACCGTACCAACAGCAAGAAGTATTTCTCTTTGCCTGAGTGGTTATAGCTTTATTTAGTTGTTCGTAATGTTATCCAACAGAATTGTTTTACAGCAGCAAGAAAGTAATCGGCAATACGAGCTGTGAAACAGTGCGCACAATATTTAATATATTTTCGTCCGATTTGCTCGTTTTTGTGATCAACTATTACGTCGTATTAAAGTATAAACGATAAGTTAAATGTAAAAGTTGTATATTGCACGCTTTCCCCAGGATCGTAAAAGGATATTAAGTCTTTATCATTGTGCAAAATCGACTACTAAAAATATAGGCACAAGTGCAGCGGCAAAACGACTCTCGTTCGCATTTTATTGCATACGTAATAAGAATGTAATACATTGGTACTCCACCTACAATATGCATTTATATTAATTGTAATATGAACGTAAATAGCCACAAAATAAGGGCTTTGAATTTATAAAGCAATTCCATCTTCCTCGCTTATTACAATTTCACGTTTCTAAGAAATGCTGCCATTAAATGAATTATAAAAGTTATTATGCAAATATTTCCGAGCACAAAATATAAAAATGGTATTTTATCTATAGAGAAATAAACGTTGAAGGACCTTAAGTTCTCCTTAGAACCTATATAAACATAATTAATTACATTACATAGTGTTACGACGAAAATGTTCTATAAAATAAAATGATAAAGCAAAAATTTAATGTAGCCTCCAATTTAACGACATATTTACCACCGTGTAACACAACTCATTAAAAGAGGTACAACCAATTAAAAAGCACCAATCTAACAAGTAATTGTACAGTCTTTTATACGCCAGGCCATTTACCCGCGTAATTCCAACTCGAGCGGATTAATTACGAAGTGACTTTAGCTTTTAGCGCAATATATCACGCATCAATCTTCACGGTGTGGCTTCTGGTCACTCGCTCAGGAAGTAGACCGTCGCGAAGAAATTATATTCTAATGTTCAACAACGTGATATTATTAATAATAATCATATTTATCACATACGTGCGCCGAGTGCGTGGAGAAAATGAACTCAAATGGCATGCCATCGTGTTAAATAGGTGCATTTAGTCAATAACAGAAGTGTTTTTTTTGCACGAGCCGATACGACGCTATCGTACGTATTTATGTATTTAGTTAAATATAACAATTTGAAATACAATATCAGTGAGGATATACGTACTTAAAAACCGTTTACTTCTGAGCTCAAGCAATGAGTAAATTGCCAGGCAAGATGGAAAACGAATCATAAAGCACTCAGCGTTGTACCTTGCGGCACTCTTTAAGCGCGTTGATATTATATTATTATATGTTACGAGTGTTTTATATTAAATTGATGTTTCGCAATAACAAATATATATTTCGCCGAAGTAATAGCTTCAAATAAACCGTTATTTATCCTTTAACTAATATTTGTTCTGCCGTGAGTCAATAAATGATTCTAAAGTAGCTAATGTAGCTTAAAGAAGCTGCTTTTTCAGTGTAGATCAAGCTTAGATAATCTTCGAAATATTATGTATGTTTTGATTAAACTTTTGCTTGCTTGGAGAATATGCAGATGTTCACGTAATTCACAACAATACTACCTATGGTAAAGATCCACAGACCGCAGGCGGCGGCTTCTTGAACACTATGCCGTCATTGTCAGTAGCAATAAGGTCTCTGTGTTGTCAGTGACAGGTGGTTGGCGTTATCTACAGATATGAAACTTGTGTTTAATACAACAACAGCCCGAGATCCATTCTCTCATATTCCTATAGTATAGTCCATCAGAGTAGATGGTGAATGCAGAGCTGAAGGCTCGGTAGGCATAACGCATATTACGCTGGCTGGATTGTTGTGCTTCTCTCCTTCTATGCATTTACCTTTACCGGAGATTTATTGTCGATTTTCCTAACAATATAACAACATTTAATACTCAGCTAGTCAGATTAAAAGCCCCTTCGATATTTACAGTCTTTTCAAAAAGAAAAATGCGTAGTTAAACAAATACCCCGATATAGTTGAAGCAAATTTATATTCGAGAACGAAACCAATCAACCGAAAGAAGGGATAAGATAAATTCTTTGTAATTGGTGTAAAAAAAATCGCATTTTCAGCAAAGTTTACGAAAACATACAAAATACTGAGAACAATTATATGAAATGTATTGCCAAGTAATTCAGTTTCTGAAGCACCCTGTACAGCAACAGGTAAACCTGCGTTGCCGTTGTCATTATTTATTGATATAGCAGACCACAAAGCGACAGTTCTGGCGAGACTAATTAATAATAAAATTCTACCTGAATGCGCGATATATTACGCTGTTATATTGGCGATTGTGAAAATACGCGCCTACGCTGAGCATTTTTCAAGGAGCACCCTATTTCTCCGTTGCAAAAAAAAAAAGCGTCTTTATATCGCATATCTTTCAACTAGATCAGACTTTATCGCCGATATACTGATAGGAAACTAAATTATAGAAACCATTATTTTTCACAATATTCCAAGAAATTATATAGTGCGGCAAAATGGTTGGTGTTGTTCCCAATTAATTATTTAATCCTTCCGTGCTGTATGTATCGCTTAAATATTCATTACTTAGTAACTACAACAATATTTCTCGCGTTTGTTACATATTTGCATATCAGATAAATATATATACATCATCCAGTTTCTATTATAGTACAAGGACATCGGCAGTAGCGACAATCGCAATTCCACGAATGTAGATCTTAATTTCTGCACTACATTGAATATATCCTTATGAATTCCTGCATTATAAATAAATTTTTTACACTCCTTTACTACATTCTTAACTTCATTCCGATCATTTGATGATCAATTTCCTAATTGAACAACGTTGTTCGTAAAGTACGTATATAATCATTTTACGGAGTATTTTAAGAAGCGTCTTCGAAAATTATGCATCATTCGAGATGGTATGCTATTATCTAGGACGGTTACCGTTAGGTGGTTACGCGCGTGAAGAGACGTCAATTGAACGCAAAGCTCTTTTCGCGACGATGAGCAACTAGAAGATCTCCTTCATAAAACTAATGATTATCGTGCTGATGCTGCTGAACAAGAGAACCTCTTGATACAATAGCTAGCAGATATTCAAAGTTTCGTTATTGTTATGCCTCCCATCTCGGATGTTAATGAACTCTCAATCGTGCCGAGATACATGCGGAATGTTTGAATAAACTATCTTGGATAATTTTATTATATTATAATTCAAGAATGTTTCGCACGCATAACGGCGATTGTGATCGTGTACGATACATACTATTTTAATATAATTTTCTTGATAATCGAGAATAGTAATGCGCATCTAAATGTTTCAACTGGTAAAAACAACTATTATTTGTGTTTCGGCAATTTTTATTTCATTTATACACAAGTACATACATTTTAGTACGCTCTTTTAACTTTATATACGTAAAGTTGACGTTGTTAGATTAGGCTAAGATAAAAAAATAATATTTTTCAGTATACGGCAAATGATGGTTTCTTGTAGGATAATAAGAAGCAAATAAAATAATGGATCAAAGATAAGAAATAAAACGAGAATAGCAAGTTTTATATAATATAATATAATATAATAATATAATATTATATTACATTATAATCTCTAAATATTTGCTTCTTTTAGCTCTAAGCGATCAGTTCTAAGGTGTGGAAAGTAGCGATGTATAGTTCACTCGCGAACCGTTCACTCTGAACGGTTCAATCAAATGACGGGCGATGTTTTGCAACGACCTATAGGTCACTATGACCTAGTTCGTGAACTATGAACTACATGTGGTGCACGGTGTACGTATTGATGTACTTGTACTATATATATACTTGCAGTATAGTATACATTACATATACAGTACTAACATTTATTTGGTGATAAAATGTGTTGGTGAACGGAACGAAATAGAAAACTCGATGCAATATTGCAACAGCAGCATTGCCAAGCTGATTCACAATTTATATATTGATATCAGATTTCATTTGGAATAATATAATTAATATATTCGCAAGATTAAATATATCATGCCATAGCAAATTTTTGCAATAATGCAAAAATACTCATTCCTAATTCAAAATAAGTATTGTAATATTTCAATTTATTTATTTTTTACCATTTAATGTTTTTATATTGAGAAAAAAAGAGATTTTCAGTATGTGCATGTATTTCATATAGGTCGTGAACTAGTTCATTTTTAAAAGATGTAGTAGTTCACGACCTATAGTTCGTGAACGGTACACTGAAACGAACTACGAACTAGGTCCTCAAAGGGACCTACAATTTGCCATCGCTAGTGCAAAGAATATTACGGACTTCATTCGTAAGTAAAAAATAATTTAAAGGCTCGCAGTTTATTCCTAAAATATAATCAAAATGTAGTTGAGTTTAATAGAACTAGGTTGTTTTCACAGTTCACCTCCAACCAGGTTAGAAATCAAATCATCCTTTCACCGCATGTATAATTGTTTTTGTCTGTATTAAATTTTTTTATTCTTAAAAGATATCACATATTTTAAAAGCATGAAATATTAAAAATTTTCTCTTCTTCATTATATCAGCAATAAATTTATTAATAAGTAACAACGGTGTATTATTCTCCTGATTGTGGTACGTACTACCGAAGATGGGGGCTTGCTTTTCGAAACGCGCATCTAGCGGACATATACTATAGATACCGGGTTTTAGTCGCTGAATATAGATATCGTTTCATATTATTGATTTGCTGGAAAATTTAAACTATTCATTACAGTCTACCATTTCAATCAATATGGAAAATTGGCCACATGACAAAATACAAACAGCGCAAAGTGACTACAATGAAACTGAAAATGATGATGCCCATATTCAATGCATGATCAAATGTTTATGGTGACGTTATATGTGTAATATTACCTCTACGTAAACCTAGTTCTACATCTTCTCATGAAAAATGAAATTTGTCTTTAAAAGTGCTTTGGAGACGTTTTCTTTGTGTGGAGTTTTCATCGTATGTATGCTTTAAGTATATTGTTCGCCTTACGTTAAATTTACAGCTGTCGACGTAAAATTTTGCATGTTAAAATTCGATGGCATATGACGATTAAAAATTATTTTACTAATCAATTATTTAATTGTTTTTCGTGTCCACAGCCATAAACCACTATAAATATCAATTGTGGATATTACACGCTATATTCGTGAAACTTTTTTTTTTATTAGCGTCAAATTACTTTCATCGTTAATCAGAGCAATGATTTGACAGATCAGTTTCGAATGAAAATCACTTTCTATTGCCTACGTACATACATGCAGACATATTGATCGCGGATAGGAGCGCCGAAAACAAAAGGAAAAACAATTTTAGGTGAGAGAGTTCCATTTAAACTTTGGTAGAACTATAAAATCGCTCGCTATATCAAAACCGTCGTTCGTTGTTGGTATTAAGAGTGTACGAAAACACACCTGTTCTTTATATGTATTTACTTCCTATATATAAGCAAATATAGGATGAAAAAACTTCCCGTTCAAATAACGGAAGCAATATAAAAACAATTATGGTTTTCCGCATCCTTAAAAATATTTGAAGAAAATTGAATATAAATCATTTGAAATGAAATTTGTACGTGCACATTGAATTAATGGTGACTTCAGAGCATTTTTTTTTATACGAAAGTTATGCCATTACAAAAAAAAATATTGTATTATATATTTAATACTTTATATATTTGTTCAACAAAAGAAATTTGAAATTGAAGAAAGAATTTGTTTTCTTAAAGTAATCCAATAAATGCAACTTTGTAAAATTTGCTTATTAATTCTGTATTATTTGTGTTGATAGGCACCATGAAATAACAAATAAAAAATTACCTGAGTATCGTTTTATTCACGCAGTAGAATATATGACGGGTTGTTGTAATATAATTTATTGAACGGTACTAATCGGTGTCAAAAATTCGAAACCAAAAATTTACGAGTTCAATTTAGTCGTTGGTTTTTACAATGTGAACATTTGCGTGAAAGTCGGGCCTGTAGAGTACCGCGACGATAATGAAGACCAAAGTGTGTTAACGTATAAATATAGGACGGTAAAACAAAGTGCATTGTACACAAGGCACAGCGTAGTTCACTTGATAATACAAATAATGCAGCGTAAGTGGGTTAAATACCAACAATCTGCAGACCATTAGAATACCTTGAAGGCTTGAATGCTCGCCTATGCGCGAACACCTCACTGAATTGCTCGCAAATCGCTAAGTGACAACAATTGTATCTGACTGACAATTACTATAATATATAAGTACACATGTGATGACAATACTGAAAGTACAATCCGTATCTTTGCAACGGTACTGCTGTAAACAACAAAAAAGGACCCAAGCGACTAGGAAACAATTAACAATTGACGCCGATTTGGTTTTCCTAGTCCAATTAGACTTGGCACAAAAATCCACTGAATTGGAAATTAACTGATCAAAATAAAGACCCATTGTGTTAAACATACAATCGCATATAAACAGGCGAATGCTTCTTGTGTTATTATATCTAAAAAAGAAATTAGATGCACGAGTTAAGCACTAATGCAAACGAATAATTTTATTTCGAAGCTCGATTTAAATACAACATATCGATGAGGCATCCATTTATATAGTGTAATGATTCTGGTATCCGTAGAGGCTAAAACACCAGAAACCATAAAAAAAGGCGTAAAAAATATATACCATTAATATTTTGACAGCTATATATAATTGCCAGTTTTTAGAACAACAAAAAAATAATTATAGCTTGCAGTAACAGTGACTCTAGTAACATAAAAAGAATAATATCGTTAGTTAGTTAAAGAGTCCGCAATCCTAAAGATTGGTTGGAAACAGCACGCCATGCCGATCTATCCTGAGCTAATCCCTTCATCTCCCTGTAGCTATTCATCTCAACGTCTTCAACTATCTGACTCACATACTCCAATTTAGGCCTACCTACTCCTCTCTTTCCCTCCACTCTACCTTCTATGATCAATTGCATAATCCCCCCCATGCCTAAGGATATGCCCTACTAATCTGTCTCTCCTACGCTGTAACACTCTCCAAATACTTCTCTTCTCCCCTACTAACTCTAGTACAGCTTCATTTGTTACTTTATCTTCCTAACCAATCCTCATCATCCTCCTATAACAACACATTTCGAATGCTTGTAATCTACGCTTCTCTTCCTTTCCTATAGTCCACGCCTCACACCCGTACAGTGCTACACTCCAAACATATACCTTCAGTAATCTTTTTCTAATACCCAAGTCAATATTTGATCTTAAAATCTGTTCCTTTTCTACGAATGCCTTCCTACCCTGTGCTATCCTACACTTTATATCTACCTTGCTTCGATTATCTTTTGTGATTCTACTGCCTAAATAACAAAAATCTGACACTTCTTCGATTCTATTATCTCCTATTGTGATCCTCATTTTTCTACTGCATTCCTTTTTGTCACACCTCATCACTTTAGTTTTACCTATATTTATTTTCATGTTAAAATCCCTAGTCAATACTGCCTGCATACAATTCAATTCCCTTTCTAAATTCTTTTCGCTTTCTTCCAATATAGCTATATCGTCGGCGAATCTCAACATATATATTTTCTCTCCCTGTACATTCACACCTACACTATACTCTTCTTTTACTTTGTTTATTGCATCTTCTATATATAGATTAAATAATAACGGTGAAAGTGTACATCCCTGCCGAACTCCCTTCCCTATTTTTGCTACCTCTTCTTCCCCCTCAATTCTAACTAAGGCAGTTTGGTGTTTATATAAATTAAAAATTATTCTCCTATCCTTATAATCTATACCCGTTTCTTTTAAAATTCTAAACATAATGTCCTAATCTACATTATCAAATGCCTTTTCTAAATCTACAAAAGCTATGCAAGTTACCTTTCCTACCCTCATTCTTTTTTCTACTACTGTTCTTAGTGCTAAAATCGCCTCCCTCGTCCCTCTGTTTTTCCTAAAACCAAACTGATCTTCTCCTAGCCTTTCCTCTACTTTATTTTCTAATCTCCTATAAATAATCTTTAGCAATATCTTCGATGCATGTGATAGTAGACTAATGGTCCTATAGTTCTCACACAAATTAGCTCCTATTTTCTTCGGCATTGTTACTATTCTACTACGCTGAAAATCCTGTGGTACTTCTCCCTTCTCATATATTTTACAAACTAACCTGTATAATCGCTCCTGCATTTTTTCACCTGCGTGTTTTATTAATTCGGCTGGTATCATATCAATCCCCGCTGTTTTGTTATTCCGTAAATCATTTAATGCTCTATGAAACTCTGACCTAAGTATGCTAGGACCTAAGTCATCCTCATCTATCTGTTCCACATTTTCTAGCTCCTCCATGTCCTGCCTACCTTTATATAAATCTTCAAGATACTCCTTCCATCTTCTAGCTCTTTCCTTATTTTCTGTGAGTTCCTTACCCTGCTTATCACATATAATGTTACCCTTTGGTTTTACTTTAGAAAAATGTGACTTAATTTTCCTGTAGCCCAAATCTACTTTACCTCTTCTCATATCCTCCTCAATATCCTCACAATTTCCTTTTATCCACTCTTCTTTCGCTAGCTTGCATTTCCTATTAATTAAGTTCCTTAGTTCCTTATATTTTTTCTGTCCTGCTTCTGTGTTTCCTATTTTAATTTTCCTTCTTGCTTCTATCATTTCAACTATTTCTTCCGTGATCCATTCCCTCCTACCTGCCCTTTTCTTTGTGCCTAATACTTCATTTGCTGCTGTAGTTAACCCATTTCTGATTTCCCTCCATTCGCAATCTATGTCGTTCCTAGATGTTCCATTAGCCATGATTTCTATTTTCTGCTTGTACTTTTCACATACATCAGCTAATTTTAACCTATCGACATCTACTCTGACCTGTTTAGACTTCTGTAATTTCTTGAATTTGACCTCTGAGTCCAGGACTACTAAATTATGGTCACTATCAATATCTGCTCCAGGGTAACTCTTACAATTCTTAATCTGGTTCCTAAACCTCTCTTTAACCAGTATGTAATCTATCTGATACCTCCTTATATCTCCTGGCATTTTCCACGTATATATATAATATCGTAACACAATAAAATCCCAATACAGGACCTGTATTTATACCTTCTATAAAAGATTTTTCATTTAGTGATAAGTTTTATAATAAAAGCTGCATTTGAATATTATTACGGGACTATTTTTGTGTATTTAAAATTGTAAATAAAGAATTCATATATAGATGATGTATTCGCATTTGAAACATTCACGTCATCTTTTTGTGAAGAGCGCTTAATGAATTATTCATGAAAATATTAAGAGAACCTTGATAACTGTAACGATCCACATTTATGGTAATATAGTACAAAACGAACGAGGGAAACACTTAGAGAAACTGCGAGGAAGTACAGAATTGCAACATAAATAAAAATAACGAATTAAACATATATCATTAGATACACCAAAGTAAAAACCGTTATAATAAAACGAAATTCGTTAGACAGACGTCTTGTAAAACCGGATTTCAAACACTCCGTGTAAAATCGCGCACAAGAACGCGGAATTTCGTTTGGGAAAACATCTAAGTCGAGCATGTACTCATATGGAGGTGTATTCGCGTTGCGAGACGTCTTCATTAGCATTGTGAAGTACAGGCGATGAACGAACGCGTAAGAAATTGCAAGAAAAGCCAACGAGCCGACACACGATTACAAACCAACAATAACGCAACATACACACAGATCTGCTGAAGCCAACAAAGGAAAGGGTCATCGTTTCTCCTGTCCCTTCGTCTGTGACGACATGGAAGAATCACCGGAGCTGTTAGGACTAGAACAAGCACTTCTTTATACCCATATTAAACTAAAGCACAAACTTTAGTATGTATTATAGCGATGTGTAGTTCAATCAAATGACGGGCGTACTGTGACGATGTTTAGCAACGACCTATAGGTCACTATGACCTAGTTCGTGAACTATGAACCACATGGTGAACGATGTACTTGTCCTAGATCCTGGACCCGTCGTGTACTAAACCGTTCATGAATCACAACCGCTCGTAAACGATGCAGTATAATATACATTACATATACAGTGCTAACATTTATTTAGTGATAGTGTGTCGGTGAACGGAACGAAATAGGAAACTCGATGCAATATTGCAACAGCACCTATAGTTCGTGAACGGTACATTGAAATGAACTACGAACTAGGTCCTCAAAGTTACCTACAGTTTGCCATCGCCAATGTATTAGCTATACAAATTTTACAAAAAATTTAATCTACAAAATAACATACCTCGAAAAAAGACCGAGGAACTTTTTAAACGTATAAAAATACGAGTTTTGTAAAAACAAATCTCGATGTTGATGCGTTTCAGGATTCCAAAATTTGCAGCTCAACCGTCATGGCATTAAAACTATTTCTTTCGTCGTTTAGTACATAAAATTATTTTTCTGACATTATGAAAACGCTAACGCGACGATTTCAATTTTCAGTGCCGTGCGCTCTCTGTCTGTATAACAAGGTATTTGAATATTTAATAATCTCTCAAGGGAAGGCACCATGCATTCCTTGCTTTGTTACAATATTCTCGTTCTGAGAATTAGTACAGCTCTTTTCAATTTTCCACAAAAATAGTCAATCTTACATATACAGCGACTGTTATTTCTGGATAATTTTTACGTATTTCGAAAAGGTTGTAACAAAGGCAATACTCCCTATATCCTACATAGAACAACTTCGACAACTTTCCCTAAATTACATTACAATATATGGGGAGTGCGCTACCATTTTCTCCTTGGTGCTCTTTTTACTATTCGCTGGTGTTTGTTTACTCGGAAATGTAGTAGTAATTATCCCGCTGAGAATCGGATGTGGAAATCCCGCATCCACTCCATTGTATTTCCATTAAATTGGCGCTTTCCATTAACTCCATTTGGACTTAGTTCAGGATTTTCAGAACACCGATCAATATCTTAGCCACCACCGCATGGTTCATTAAATAACAAATTTAAAAATACATATATGGTATAAACCGTTCCCTTAAAAAGGACTAATTTCTTCAGTGTAGTTCTAATTTATATTGCTCCAAGAACTGTTGCAAATTTAATTTCTCTAAAACAATTTACAATACGCACAAACACCACAGCCATGATTTTAACGAATTTTCATCTAACCAAAGAAGCGTGGTGCGAAATTGTAATGCCCATGTAAAATTGGAGACTATACTTAAACGTGGTTACGAATATTCGTGATTGTGTGACATGGTGGTACATAGAAGAAGACGATCGTGTACAGAAACAAAGAATAGACGCCGCTTCATCAGAGAATCTCGTTAACCGCCCCGTTTTCCAGTCGACGACGCCACCACCGCGACGCTTACAACACCAACGCAGATGCTCATAAGGCCGCCCATCCCCAACGAAGCGTTTAACCTCTTCATTTGCAATAGAGATGCATCGTTACAGCAAATACAAAGTATCGAGTTGCAAAAATTATCATATAAAGGTGGATAAAATCAGAGAAATCAAGATTTTGTTCAAGAATGAAGAAGTATTTGCGTGGAAGAGAGCTTGTATTCTTAAGCACTGGCGTATTTTAAATACAATGTATAAAATTAAGAATTTTCTGATAATTTTGCATGAGTTTTTTTTTAATGGCTAGTAATTTCTATTTCCGCCGACAGAACTGCACCACAATCACGAATGCAACAAAATTATTCCACACTTGTATAAAACATTACCCAAAAACCGTAACACAACTCATTTATTAGCTAGATGCGCATTTCGGAGAATGTGCCCCCATCTTCATAATCAAACAAATAAAGATTGTGTAATATTCTACACTTGTTTTATTGATGGGTTCGTGAGGATGCACTCATCTCGGTGTACTATCTCGATGGTGACGGCTGGTGGTTGAAGAGGCGTCGGGCGTCGGTTGACTCTTGTCAAGCAGCCGACATTAGCATGTTTATTACACGCTGGATTTATCTACACAATGTCGGATCTCGATAGAAAACACACATGCAACGCTACAATATCATATGTGATGCTGTAACAAGTACATATCTCATTTTGATATATTGCCTCCTTTGGCAAATGCTACACAACTTATTATTACATAGATAGCTTGTTCGTATTCAACAAATAAATGAAAGATTCATCAAATACGGTTTTGATTTATTGCAATGAAACTATTTAAGTTTGATTCTTCCTCCGATTCAAACTGTCGATTTAGATGTGTAAATCAAATCACTTTTAGCATTTGTCGTGTGTAGACTAGAGATGGCATACTGTAGGTCACTTTGAGGACCTAGTTCGTAGTTCATAGTTCATTTCAATGTACCGTTCACGAACTATAGGTCGTGAACTACTAACATCTTTTTAAAATCAATTAGTTCACGACCTATATGAAATACATGCACATACTGAAAATAATCTCTTTTTTTCTCGATATAAAAATATTAAATAGTAAAAAATAAATAAATTGAAAGATTACAATACTTATTTTGAATTAAAAGTGAGGAAGAGAAAACAACAATGTTTAGTATTTATACAAAACACATATATAAGGAAATACAATTTCGTTCCCCAACACAATTTATCACATAAATGTTAGTACTGCTATTGGCACTGTATATGTAATGTATACTATACTGCATCGTTTACGAACCGTTGTGATTCATAGTAGACGACGGGTTCAGGACCTAGTACAAGTGCATCAATACGTACATGTAGTTCATAGTTCACGAACTAGGTCATAGTGACCTATAGGTCGTTGCAAAACATCGTCACAGTACGCCCGTCAGTTGATTGAACCGTTCAGAGTGAACGGTTCGCGAGTGAACTACACATCGCAGAAGTGTGCAAAAATAATTTGGATTCACCATGAAAAAGTATACTTTATTCCAAACTCAATCAAAATGCTTCCCAATGGATTCTACAATAAATTACAGCTGACTATTGGATCACTGAAGATACTGAAGAAACAGTTGCCGTTTTGTTGACTCTGTTTACGAGTATACACCACTGTGATTTTTAATAAGAAAATGTTAACAGCAGAAATTTCAAAAATTTGTAGCAATATCGAAGAGACGAGTAGAAAACAGAATACTCGTGTTTCTTGTGATGTTATTAATACTTTACAGAATTAATACTTTTACGCTTTCACATAATACAACAAACAGTATTTTCTGCAGAGTTTCGCGGCGCTATGGCCTCTATATTAACGTTAAGAGCGTATATAGTCGCAAATAAAAGGAATATGCATTCAAAATGTAATACGGAAAATATTATTTTCCACGGCAATTTGCTTCGCAGATTGGAAAAACTTTTAATCACAGCGTAAAGTATTATGTACAATGTGTTCGGTGTAAACAACTTTTCATTTCGAACAATATTTTTAATGGGGTTTTGTTTTTTATTCGAGCGCGTAAAAAATGTCGTTATTGTTCTAAAAATTCCTAGATTACATTTTAATTATTTGCATAGTGTCAATACATTGGCTTAAATTTCATGCTCAAAAAGTAATCTTAAAAAAAAAAACGCAAAATATAAATTTTGTTCAAAACGAATACTTGCACTTTCCGGTGGCTTACAAGTAAATAAAATATGTCAATATTGACTTTTTCTATTAAAATATTTTAATTAGATGCATAAAAACAATAAAGTAAACGACTTTCAATAAACAAAACTGAAGAATTGTGCCACGTGACCCCATTAATCGTAAATCGTCTAACTTTTCCTAATGAAGTATGGAAAGTATTTGTATTATAATAGGACCGTACTAATCAGAGGGAAAAACTGAAATCTGTCTTAAATTATGGACCATTTACATCAAAATTAATGATATAGAATCAACGCGATTGTATGAATAATGAATTTCCTTTAGAAATTCCGCTTTCCCTGCATAATCTGCATGAATGGAATAACTAAATCTATCGCCCATATCTAGCAAATACAAATAGAGCGTTAATGGATGCTAAATAGCAATTTTATTCATACAAAATATTAATCATAAATGTAAATGAAACGTTGAATTTATCAATATTTCATAACACAATCTTAGGTATATAAGAGAAAATGTAAAAATATATGCTCACGATGCCGTTATTAAAAAAAGTAAAACAACATTGGCTAACCAGATGGTTCGTCCACGCGTAAAATTGCCAAATGAAATGAATCGCGTTAGTTATAAAATTGATATGACTTTCAGGGAGAATGCCGTAAAAAAAAATATAAATCTGACTTGGCCTCTATCTTCATTGGCATTCAAAGAATATGAGCTACTTTACATAATGAAAAACTGACGTTACAATCAATTAAACCCGTATTGACAAGAACAGAATTTATTGTTTGTTATTAAGAACAGTAGTAGAAAAAAGAATGAGGGTAGGAAAGGTAACTTGCATAGCTTTTGTAGATTTAGAAAAGGCATTTGATAATGTAGATTGGGACATAATGTTTAGAATTTTAAAAGAAACGGGTATAGATTATAAGGATAGGAGAATAATTTTTAATTTATATAAACACCAAACTGCCTTAGTTAGAATTGAGGGGGAAGAAGAGGTAGCAAAAATAGGGAAGGGAGTTCGGCAGGGATGTACACTTTCACCGTTATTATTTAATCTATATATAGAAGATGCAATAAACAAAGTAAAAGAAGAGTATAGTGTAGGTGTGAATGTACAGGGAGAGAAAATATATATGTTGAAATTCGCCGACGATATAGCTATATTGAAAGAAAGCGAAAAGAATTTAGAAAGGGTATTGAATGGTATGCAGGCAGTATTGACTAGGGATTTTAACATGAAAATAAATATAGGTAAAACTAAAGTGATGAGGTGTAACAAAAAGGAATGCAGTAGAAAAATGAGGATCACAATAGGAGATAATAGAATCGAAGAAGTGTCAGATTTTTGTTATTTAGGCAGTAGAATCACAAAAGATAATCGAAGCAAGGTAGATATAAAGTGTAGGATAGCACAGGGTAGGAAGGCATTCGTAGAAAAGGAACAGATTTTAAGATCAAATATTGACTTGTGTATTAGAAAAAGATTACTGAAGGTATATGTTTGGAGTGTAGCACTGTACGGGTGTGAGGCGTGGACTATAGGAAAGGAAGAGAACCGTAGATTACAAGCATTCGAAATGTGGTGTTATAGGAGGATGATGAGGATTGGTTGGGAAGATAAAGTAACAAATGAAGCTGTACTAGAGTTAGTAGGGGAGAAGAGAAGTATTTGGAGAGTGTTACAGCGTAGGAGAGACAGATTAGTAGGGCATATTCTTAGGCATGGGGGGATTATGCAATTGATCATAGGAGGTAGAGTGGAGGGAAAGAGAGGGGTAGGTAGGCCTAAATTGGAGTATGCGAGTCAGATAGTTGAAGACGTTGAGATGAATAGCTATAGGGAGATGAAGGGATTAGCTCAGGATAGATCGGCATGGCGTGCTGTTTCCAACCAATCTTTAGGATTGCGGACTCTTTAACTAACTATTATAAAGTATTTAGCTTGAGCGAAGGAGTACATTTTATTAATATTCAGCTTGACAAGATCATAAATTTTATTACAGCGGTCTTTAGCTCGATCGCAAATTCAGCTGCAAGCTTCTTGTGAATTTTTCGAGTCGCGTTGATTTTACTTTACGTACGTAATATCCATTGTTAATACTGAAGCAGTCACTGTCCTCCTTTTTCATTCATACTTTACCTAATTATAGATTAATGACTCTAAGTTACGTGCACTTTTATGCAGTACCTTCTAAAGTGTTCCAACGTCTAATTAATATAAGCAAAACTAGCCTCCATAAAACAAGGAATTCTAATAAACAAAGAGAAGTTATTAAAATAAAGCTTCTAATCTAACGTGATCTATACGAATTTCAGTTTATCTTTCATTTATGTTAGTAATTTCAGAAAACGGTGGAGATTTTCCAGCATTCAACATTCGTATACTAAAATAAGGAAGTTGTTGTAAATGCAATGGATGGAAATAAATATTTTAAATTAATATCACGCAAAAGTATTCTCAGTCAGATTTCTAATTTTCTACACGAGATTTAGAATTTTATAATATATAAATTAATGGAATCTTGAACTAGTACCGATATTCAATTGAAATACATCGAGATGGAATTACGACCGGAAATAATCCGAAATAAAATTAATATCACCTTCCGCAAGATGAGAAACTGAGACGTTATATAAAAATAAAAAACTTCAGTACAAAGTGCTCAAATTATAAACTGCATAGCAAAATTCAGATTGAGAATATTTAATGTATGAATATATACGGCTTCGATTAAAGTCCACTATTTAGTAAAAAGTTTCCAGTTATTTATTATTTGTTTTGATCAATTGTGCTAATATAATACTCTCTGTATTTGTTGGCTGTCGATATGACAACATGGCAGTAATTTTGACCACACCCTCAAATGACAAAAATGCAGTGGCGAACATCTCTTCACGAGCATAAGGTTTCGGGGTGTTGAAACGGCCAGTATATTTTCAATTTTTTTTAATTGTATAGTAATATCATTGCTCTTATGCATAAATTAGTCTAAATTTGTAATGCGCAGTAGCAGCGGGCCCGCCACTTAAAAAAAAATAGCCTATACCACGCTTTATTATTTTTTCCTTTTTAACAATAATTCTTAAGCTGTAATCAAATTATAGCAGAAATAGTATATTGTTTTACGAGAAGTTTTAGGAGAAAGAGTTCGAAGTAAATTGCAATGGTACAAAAAGAAGTAAAAGGTATTTTGCAATATATAGAGGAAATAATAAGCTTGAAGAAAAAGATCGAAAAAATAAAAGATAAAAAGAAATTTCCTAGATATATTCCGTCCGAATATTTTTGGTTTTCGCCTTCGAATAAAATAAATATTCATTTTTTTGATTTTCTAAAGGTATGTGCATTATGAATGTCCTTTAGTGCATACGCTTACATTTTAGCAAATATAAGGGTATAAGATTCGTGTTTATATTTTACAAAATGCATTTTTTCGCCAACAATGAGGTATTCTGTGCAAAGGTAAAATTTCGAAAACAAAAATTTATCGAATACGTTATACAACCATACCCAAAGAACCGATTCTGATACGTTCGGTGTTATAAGTTCTAGTTGATCGAGCGCTTTGTGTCCGATGACCTGTCCGCTATACGGAACTTCCTCCAAGACACAACAGAACGCGTCATAAAGTGGGACGATTCCAACGTTGGAATAACGGACCTTTGTCGCCGCTACGATATATTCGATTAGTACCACGCTAGCTGGTACAGATTTTATACTATCGTCGGTATCGTAAACGTAATGCGTTCACCAGGTCGTTGGTCGTGCCACCTCTACCATAGCGTAGTATCTTTGGTCAGTAGTCATCGCCGAAGCTACGCGCTAAGAAACAAGAGGTCATTGAACGAGAAACGGCCCGAATCATAGGCGAATGTAATATAAAAACCAAACATGGATCGTCCGTAGGTTTTTAGGCAGAAAAGGTAAAATATGATTAGGTTGGTTGTGGAAAATTGTAATTTTGAAGAGTTCTGGTCATCAAACAAGTTATGATCTGTGTCAAAAAGTTGCAAAACACAATCGACTATAATTTCATTTCATCTATCATTATTGCTAAATGATTTTTTGCGATAATAGAAAAATAAAACATAAACGAATAAAAAAGTTTAAAAAAAACATATAATAGATGATATTATCGACTTTCACGATAATTTGGTAACAAAAAGTACAAAACGGTAATATCAGGTAGTTAAATATCGGTTTTCTAAAGAACATATATCGTATTCGTATCATTAGCCAATAAATTATAAAACATATGTAGGTGATGTTCCGAGACAATGTTTCTATTTTTAAATAGCATCGAATTATGGTAATTTAACTCATTATTGGCGGGAGCACGCAATGACATACATTCCGTTTACAGAAGAGGCATCATTGATTTATGTACAAATTCCGAAATGCCAATTGCAGACATCAAACCGCAGGTCGCTCGGTACAATAAACATAACAAGAATCAATTAATCATCTAAAACAACACGAAATAAAAATGCTAAGGGATATTGCATTGCGTAGGTTCTTAAGTAACGAATCGATTTTTCCGTAGCATAATGAATTGTTAACTCTTGTAAATCGCTTCTTTGATTGCTGTGAAAATAGAAAGTAGCCTAGTTTCCGCAAAATTGCCGATAATATACAATTCAGCGCAGCCTGGGTTTACCCCGAACCACCCCAAACTGCTTTCAAATAGAATAATAATGATTGTTGTAACCGTTCGCTTGTAAGCAGGTAGAGTCCTTTAGCGGAACGGCGATACCGCAATGCGTCCAACGCCGGCCACAACGTCCTCCACGTCAAAGTACCGTAGTCCATGTCCACATCGATGCGATCGTTACGCAGGATAATAGCGAATTGTTGTACACTCCTTGTGCAGCAATGTGTGCGTATGTACAATCATGGACAATGAGAAGGATACTAACGATGAAGATTTCAATAATAACCAAACCAATCAATTATTCGATAATTTTTCGATATCCGATTTAAAATTGAAACCAAATTTTACAACGTAAACTGAGAGAGATAATAAGATCCACCTGAATCAGTGGCAAGTGCAAAAACTATCAAACAATTTACAAAAAAAAATAAAAATGCAATCTATATTTTGATTTTGACAAGAACTTCTCAGTTAAGTAATATCTAGTAATACAAAATTTGCTGTTAAATTACTTACAAGTGATTTCAACTCATTGCTTGATAGCAATTAGTGCTTGCTTAGCAACAGTCCATATGTATTTATCTTTAAGACTGTAAGAAATGTTAATAAAAAAAAAAAGATGAACAAACTTTTTTTCCCCGAATCGCATGATTCATTCATTTTGGATTGCACGCCTGAAGATCCTATATTGGTTTATATACCAATTATATTATTAAATACCAATATTTTAAGAAGTAAGTTTCGAATTCTCCGATTGTACCAAGCACAATCCAATGTTATATTTTTGTAAGCATATCTTAAATGGTCACGACATACAATAATTTGTATTATAATATCAAAATATTTATAAGTATAGATTTTTTAGACCCCATAGAAGTATATGTAAATTATACTAGTTTATCCAATACAGGGTGTTATTTTAAAAAGCTTAAAATATTATCTAATTTTCATAAATTGCATGAATTTTAAACGAATTCGCCGTACCGATTCGTCTTGCCTCTACAGCTACATGATTTTTAATAATTCGCGTAATTCTATTTTAATAATAGATATAGGACGTTATTGCCTAAATTAATTATAGACCCGTCAAAAGTGCGCCGAATAATAAATTAAATAAATGAAACCATAGCACAGAACATTTTTAGAACATCCACATTTAAAGCGTAATAAAATTGTATGCAAAACTGTGCCCTGAAAGTGATTTCATAAATAAGCTATAGGTACTTTTATATTTTATATTAGAGTAGATAAATAATTTGATTGTCGTAGATTAAAGCAGCTCTTCCAATTTACCACTCCAGTCCTTAATGACGGCTCAATATAATAAACAAATCTCGGTCCACATATCAATTACGCGGGCCAACCGTCACTTTCATATCATTTGTGCAAATGCAAATATTTGCGAAGCTTTTAGGAAGGGTCCGCTAACTAATTATTTAATTTGCGGCGATGCGTAAACCCAAAAAGCGTCAAAAGTGTTTTCTTATGCAAATGTTTGTAATCAGATACAGATGCTGTAATAGGAATTAAAGCTTCGTTCGTGGACTTTATGTATATTAATTTAAAGGTAAAATTGCAATTCGTAGATTTGTACGTGCAGTGTTGCCGCGTAATATCAAAAAAGTATCTGATTCATTTATAGTAATCAATAAACTAATGATTGATTTTCGTGTAACTGCCATTCGGGAAGAAAATGGTGCTTTATTCTTTTAAAGAATCACCCCGTGGTTGAAAAAATGTTAAGTAACTAGACTACTCCACTAGCGATGTGTAGTTCACACGCGAACCGTTCAATCAAATGATGGGCGTACTGTGACGATGTTTTGCAACGACCTATAGGTCACTATGACCTAGTTCGTGAACTATCAACTACATGGTGCACGGTGTACGTATTGATGTACTTGTACTAGGTCCTGAACCCGTAAACTAGACTCGTAGACTCGTAAACGAGGCAGTATAGTATACATTACATATACAGTACAGTTAGTTTGTAAAATATATGAGAAGGGAGAAGTACCACAGGATTTTCAGCGTAGTAGAATAGTAACAATGCCGAAGAAAATAGGAGCTAATTTGTGTGAGAACTATAGGACCATTAGCCTACTATCACATGCATCGAAGATATTGCTAAAGATTATTTATAGGAGATTAGAAAATAAAGTAGAGGAAAGGCTAGGAGAAGATCAGTTTGGTTTTAGGAAAAACAGAGGGACGAGGGAGGCGATTCTAGCACTAAGAACGGTAGTAGAAAAAAGAAAGAGGGTAGGAAAGGTAACTTGCATAGCTTTTGTAGATTTAGAAAAGGCATTTGATAATGTAGATTGGGACATAATGTTTAGAATTTTAAAAGAAACGGGTATAGATTATAAGGATAGGAGAATAATTTTTAATTTATATAAACACCAAACTGCCTTAGTTAGAATTGAGGGGGAAGAGGAGGTAGCAAAAATAGGGAAGGGAGTTCGGCAGGGATGTACACTTTCACCGTTATTATTTAATCTATATATAGAAGATGCAATAAACAAAGTAAAAGAAGAGTATAGTGTAGGTGTGAATGTACAGGGAGAGAAAATATATATGTTGAGATTCGCCGACGATACAGCTATATTGGAAGAAAGCGAAAAGAATTTAGAAAGGGTATTGAATGGTATGCAGGCAGTATTGACTAGGGATTTTAACATGAAAATAAATATAGGTAAAACTAAAGTGATGAGGTGTGACAAAAAGGAATGCAGTAGAAAAATGATGATCACAATAGGAGATAATAGAATCGAAGAAGTGTCAGATTTTTGTTATTTAGGCAGTAGAATCACAAAAGATAATCGAAGCAAGGTAGATATAAAGTGTAGGATAGCACAGGGTAGGAAGGCATTCGTAGAAAAGGAACAGATTTTAAGATCAAATATTGACTTGGGTATTAGAAAAAGATTACTGAAGGTATATGTTTGGAGTGTAGCACTGTACGGGTGTGAGGCGTGGACTATAGGAAAGGAAGAGAAGCGTAGATTACAAGCATTCGAAATGTGGTGTTATAGGAGGAGGATGAGGATTGGTTGGGAAGATAAAGTAACAAATGAAGCTGTACTAGAGTTAGTAGGGGAGAAGAGAAGTATTTGGAGAGTGTTACAGCGTAGGAGAGACAGATTAGTAGGGCATATTCTTAGGCATGGGGGGATTATGCAATTGATCATAGAAGGTAGAGTGGAGGGAAAGAGAGGGGTAGGTAGGCCTAGATTGGAGTATGTGAGTCAGATAGTTGAAGACGTTGAGATGAATAGCTATAGGGAGATGAAGGGATTAGCTCAGGATAGATCGGCATGGCGTGCTGTTTCCAACCAATCTTTAGGATTGCGGACTCTTTAACTAATACAGTACCAATAGCAGTACTAACATTTATGTGATAAAGTGTGCTGGTGAACGGAACGAAATTATATTTCCTTATATATACGTTTTGTATAAATCATAAACATTGTTGTTTTTCTTCCTTATTCTTAATTCAAAATAAGTATTGTAATATTTCAATTTATTTATTTTTTACTATTTAATATTTTTATATTGAGAAAAAAAGAGATTATTTTCAGTATGTGCATGTATTTGGTCATATAGGTCGTGAACTAGTTCATTTTTAAAAGATGTAGTAGAGTAGTTCACGACCTATAGTTCGTGAACGGTACATTGAAATGAACTACGAACTACGAACTAAGTCCTCAAAGTGACCTACAGTTGGCCATCACTACACTCTACTTAATCAACTATATAAATAGACAGTTGAAAAACGTTTCCTACATAATGAAAACGCAGTGGTAAATCTGAAATTATCTTTTTCGCACATAGGTATTAAAAGATAGCGTGGATTTCGAATTTATTCGCCATAAAGCATTCATTGGAATCGTGATATATGTGGAATATAGCACATAAACACAATATCTTACTGTTAAACTAATTTCGAGCGATTTGTAATAATGCCACGGCAAAAGCGTAGTTTAGACTGGGAACAAATTAATTTTAATTTTAATTAAAACCACGGTGATAAATGTCCAATTTTCATTGCTCTATAACAATGCCGGGAATATTATATTTAGATCAACGAAAAACAATTTATAATGCCCGCTGAAGCAAATATTTACTGAATCTGGCCAAGCCCAACAATCATATTTTAATTATTTATGATTTATAGATTGTACGAGATTATAAATAAACATAACCCTTTATCGTTTCGCAAAGGATTTATTTAACTAAAATAGTTTACGGTACCGAAACTAAATTCAACTACTCGCATATTGGCCAAAAAAAACGGATGTCTTTCATATTAACAAAAAATATATATGTCCAAAATTGCTTGAAGCATTTGATCATAGTCGGGTGTCCTTTTTTCAAAATTAATTATTGTAAACGTTGCAAAAACTTCACAAATTATGCAATAGTATATAAATGATATAAGGATTAAAAGGGTACGTGACCTTTCGCATATTTTTCAACACCTCCGAGCATTCGATATAATCACTTCACATACATTTCATTTCCCATTGCCAGCACTTTCGGAAACATTCATGAAAATGCCTCCAATTTGATTGAGCATTATAGATACAGTTGCTTTTATGATATAAGTGTTGAACATCAATCAATCCTAGTATTTATTTAAAAAATTATCACTACAGTGTTAAATAATAGTATAGAATATCACCCAAATACCGTACCTCAAAGCATTAAAATTAGATGCGCATTTCGAAGGCTACGCCCCCCATCTTCAGTAGCACAAGATAAAAACTAAATAAAATATCTGTGTCACGAATCGTGATTGATATATTATTAAATAAATAAGTCAACATGACAGAAGTATTTAAATAATGGCGTATAATGACCTATAAATCTTTTAAAAGGATATAAATTAATAATTAACGAAACTAACAAGTAACGGCAAAAAATATTGGTTTGTGAAATCTAAAATAACCAAAAATAATAAACAGACGAAAAAAAAATTTAAATAGTTTTTATTAAATAAATTAAATGAACAAGATGAAATTGGGCCTGAATCTAAATTCATTAAATTTAATTTAGATTTATGCATGTATATATACTTTCATAAGCATTTAACTCGGAATAATTCAAAATACTTTTAAGTAATTTAAGTGAACTAATTTGAATAGGATGACCTGAGTTAGTCGAAAATATGCTCGGCAACAGCACTTTTATCTTTTCTATTTAATCTGAAATGACACAAATGCTCCTTAAATCTAGTTTCAATGGGTCTACGTGTTTGTCTTATATATATACTTTAGGATAAGTAGAACAAGATATTTCATAAATACCAGATATTTTATTGAAATCATTCAAATGTTTGGCATTTCCTAGAAATTTAGAAGTATTATGATACTTTAAAATTATATTTATTTAAAATACTATCGAAACCACGTGCAATTATAGGAATTTAGTATTTGGGTGATATTCTATACTAACTTTCATATAATTTTTTCAGCCCGTAATAATGTCGTCTTGATAATTTCAAAAAAAATTATATTAGTAAATACGTTACCAAACTGCAATCAACATGGTAAGATGTAGAAACGCTTTGGTACTCACCTGAAAAAAAAGAAACGAAAACATTCAATAAATATTGTAAATACCAAGAACATTTTAATCTTATAATACGGTCAATAAAATTGTAATTTCGGAGCGGAATTTCTTCCAGTGAAATTCCGGAGATTCTGGGGTAGTATCATCCCTGAGTTGAGTATCTACAATATATACGTAACAATGTCGTTTGTCTTGTCACGCTCTTAATATACGAAGAGAAATAAATAACTACGATGCTCAAATCATTTCAATTACCAACGTATATTTCGTAATAGAAATATCTTCGTTTTTGGCGAGGGACAATTAATTATTCGAAAAGAAAAACGCATTCTCATACATCGGTCATTTAACATCGTAATATCCCGCACCTTGTTCTGTAATAATTAAAAATGTTTTATATATGCACGGACGACTTTTCATACCACCGCTAAACAGAACCCACCCCGTTTTACATCGGCTATATAAACACCACCAACGGACGATGAGTCATCCATCTAATCTTTTCTGGGTTAATATTCGCAACTAACGCTTCGGCTTCAGTTTACCACACAACAGTTAATGACTGGCAAATGGAATGATATTACCGGTATGGCACTATGTTCTTAGTTGGACTTCTAGGGAGGAAGAATGATAAATATCCCCCCAGTCAGGTGTGTATGTATTCTATGGGAGCGGATGATGACTATAGAGTAGATGGTGTTGTCCCACCTAATGGGGGCGGCAACGGTGCCGCACCTCAATGTCTATCTTTTGCTGTTGTTGCCTCGTATAATGGACTTGGAACACAAACAAATTCCAACATGACTGAAGGATATATCACAAAGTCAACCCTGTCAGGGTTCATATCAAATAATACACTATTCGTTGCGACTGTAACATTCCAACAAAAAAAAATCATAAACTGAAATTTCTTCGCGCTTATATTCAAATGAGTAGAAATATACAGTCATACTTCGTTAAAAAAATCTTAAACCATCAAGGATCGTCAAATAAGATCTCGTAATGTAAGATTTTTAATAAACCGTAGCAAATGAAATTATTATAATTTATACAGGCATAAAATGTTCCTTGACGATCTTCCATTGTATAAACAATTATAAATTTAACTCCAATATTTGCTGAAGGGAGTAACCAACACAATAATTACAAGCTCCCTTCCATACAAGGGCAAACTGCAAATCACTTTAAGGACGTAGTTTGTAGTTCATTTCAATGTACCGTTCACGAACTATAGGTGCTGTTGCAATATTGCATCGAGTTTCCTATTTCGTTCCGTCCACCAAACGCACTTTATCACTAAATAAATGTTAGTACTGTATATGTAATGTATACTATACTGCACCGTTTACGAGTCGTTGTGATTCATGAACGTGTGTTTAGTACACGACGGGTCCAGGACCTAGTACAAATACATCATGTAGTACACATGTAGTTGATAGTTCACGAACTAGGTCATAGTGACCTATAGGTCGTTGCGAAACATCGTCACAGTACGCCCGTCATTTGATTGAACCGTTCAGAGTGAACGGTACGCGAGTGAACTACACATCGCTAATACAATGAATAGATCGATTGAAACCACAATCATATATGTAAGTCCTATAGACATATACATACATGGTTCGGGACAGTAGGGTGGCGCTGTGACCACAATATGTCACCCGTCACCCACACCCGAAATACAAAATCACCTGGTTTGATGCACGGGGGGGGGGGGGGGGGGGGTTCGTTCATTGGTTAAGGGTGGTGTGGGCGAGTGTCAACAACAACACCTATAGTGTGTAGAACCATCTCATTTTATATCTCTATTATATAAGCTTTAGGATCGCTATACTAGAGGAAGTGATGCATTATGTATACAAGAAATGGAGGTCTTATAATTTTATCTACATGATGATACAGAAACTGCCAAATTAACGAAGCTCGTGTGTTTCTAGATTCATAAAATAATTTAATATCATCGTATTTTGATATTTTACCATTGCATCGTTGTTGATGATAACGGGGAGGGTATAAACATTGCAATAAACTTGCTATAATGATCTTGAAACATTCTGTATGTGAAAAATAACACATTTACTGCCCCCGATACTCTATACATCCTTAATGAGTACTGTCATGTTTGCCTTGTTCCAGTCAGTTTACCTTCACGACGTTAAAGTCGTTCCACACTGTATCACTCTCAATTTGTTTGATACCGGGTGATCTCCATGGGATGGGTAAATTATCGGAACACTTTTTTCAACGCCCATTCTAAACAAAAATAATAATAATGACTTGCGTTTAAGGAATAATAGAAGCTCATACGTTCACTAATAAAGATATTTCTTCTAATTTAATGATCAAATTCACGCAGTCGTCTTTAATAATACGTTTAAAGAAATAATAAACGAATCGGACTAAGTTTTCGTATAACAGTAAAAAAAATTATACATAATAGTGTAGAACCATCTCATTTTATATCTCTATTCTGCGGTCTATTTTATTTTCAAACACCATGTAGAAAAACCTTACCAAATACATGTGGCAATCTAATGAATACGATAATGAACAACACATTGTATAATAATGGCATGCTTATAGACTACAACCCCCAACAATGAAAAATATGTTGTTACAATTTATTTCCACCGATATTTGGAAATGTATACGTATCGTATTAAGCGTCACTAAGATGAATATATTCGGTGAATTGGTGCGTACTTCTAGCGAAGGAATTGCAGAGGAAAGTTACAGCAGTTAGCTTGTCGAGAAAATACGTTATGCTATAGAAGCTCACGTACACAAATTAAAAGGTACTTTTATTTGTGTACTTGTAATATAAGATATTGCGTGCGGATGAAGGATTATAAATTGAAAAAATGGATGGGTTATCCGCTCTTTTGAAAAGAAACTTCTTTACGACACAATTGTGGAAACTCTGTACTAAAACAGTAATTATCCTGTCAATGAGCGTTTCGATTGTGGCTACATTATTTTTTTAATAATATTTAACAAATTTCTTTAGAGGCTATTATACAAGAGGATTCTTTTTATAACAACTTCCACGAGGGACATCACTAATTCATCATGTTATTCAATTGATTGCCTAACCCAATTCTTGCACGCAAAGGATACTACAAGGACGAAACAAATAACGGTCGTAAAAATAGTCTCAATTTAATTAACCTGCCCTTTCCCAACGCGAACTTGTTTTCTATTCGTTTTTTTATGGATAATTTATCTACTTTACATAATATTTTTTACCGTACTTGTGAAGTGTGCATTATTTATATCGTATTTTATACGAAAGATTTTTTATATATATATAAATTTAGTAGTTAGCAAAAATGATGGCTTTAAAGAAAATTTATTGTTTTACATAACTTCACACTGTAGTGTGAATATATACTACTAATTTAAAAAAAAAAACGATATTTATCTATTTTGTCGATTATTTTCACATCTTTTATTTTTAATCATTTATATTGAAATGTTTGACGAATGATAAAAAAATATAATTATATTAACGATTATTTATTGCTCCTGAAAAAAGCGGGCTGCTCATAAGTGTATAAGCAGATTTTTGGTACGGATGAATAAAATTCTCCATTTAAAATAATTTGCATTAAATTCAATTAGTGTGTAATTATTGCAAAGTAAATAACGCATTTATTGTGCACAATAAACACGGCCGCGCTCACGAATAAATAACAACAACGCCAACGTATCCTATATAACAAAACGTTTCAACCTAGGCAGCTGTATATAGCTGGAGCAATACGTAATTTTGTTTCAAAAAGCAATATGTATATGTGTGTGTCACGTAGATTTGCGTATATTCATATTTGCATTGCGTATTACACGGTCCGTTTGTTTGCGGAGCGCCAAACGCCGCTATCGTTCTTTGTGTTGTATCGTGATTTCGGACGTAAATATTCATATTTCTAGATATAATGACCTTTCTGAAACCACATACAGTGTGTTTCTAAAAGTTAATAAATGCTCGTCACGTGTAATTCTAATTAACGCAGCAAATATGCAGCTGTAGAACAAGTAAACATATTTTCCCGCTTAATAAAATATAAAAAAGAATTGTTGTTTTTCATTTTTTTTTGCACTAGCTGCCTAATAGTATCGCTGTAGAAATCATTAAATATCTCGAAGGAAATTAATTGAAAAAAAAATTATAATATGTCAATAGAAATAAAAATTATACTTTTATCTAAATTGTGCCATTCGCAAATATTTAGCAATTTTTAGCAAGCTTTTATACCGCAATAATAATATTGTTTGAATAGAATTAATATTTATTTTCAGATGATATACGATTATATATACATATACAATATCTTGTATGATAATGTACTCGTTTCTAATCCAGCTGTTAACGAACGTAAATGAGTTCGTTTATAGTAGCGATGTGTAGTTCACTCGCGAACCGTTCACTCTGAACGGTACAATCAAATGACGGGCGTACTGTGACGATGTTTTGCAATGACCTATAGGTCACTATGACCTCGTTCGTGAACTATAAACTACATGGTGCACGGTGTACGTATTGATGTACTTATACTATATATATACTTGCAGTATAGTATACATTACATATACAGTACTAACATTTATTTAGTGATAAAGTGTTGTGTTGGTGAACGGAACGAAATATGAAACTCGATGCAATATTGCAACAGCAGCATTGGCGAGCTGAGTCACAATTTATATGTTGGTATCAGATTGCATTTGGAATAATATAATTAATATATTCGCAAGATTAAATATGTCATGCCATAGAAATTTTTTGCAATAATGCAAGAATAAACATCTAAATCTTATAGTTCTTCTATTTCATACTGAGTGCAATGCAATCACTTAATATCAAATCAAAGCTTTGAAATTTGAACAGAGAAGATTCGGAATAGAAAATATAAATTATAATGCCAAACAAAACGATTCTATCTAGTTCATTTTATTACAGTTTGTACATTTAATTTTCAAGTGTTAGTAAAGTAGTAAACATTTTCATCAGTAACTACCAATAAGTATTTTAGAATTTCATATAAATAATCGTGAGTACCTAGAGAAGATTATATTTCCTTATATATATGATTTGTATAAATTATAAATATTGTTGTCTTTTCTTCCTCACTCTTAATTCAAAATAAGTATTGTAATATTTCAATTTATATATTTTTTACCATTTAATATTTTTATATTGCGGAAAAAAGAGATTATTTTCAGTATGTGCATGTATTTGGTCATATAGGTCGTGAACTAGTTCATTTTTAAAAGATGTAGTAGTTCACGACCTATAGTTCGTGAACGGTACATTGAAATGAACTACGAACTAGGTCCTCAAAGTGACCTACAGTTTGCCATCGCTAGTTTATAGCGAATTTGAGTTCGCTTATAGCATAAGGCAATTTACTTTTTCAAAGTTGGTAGCTCTGCTTGCCGGTTATCAAACGTCAAACTACAAAAGAAAGCAACAAATTTTGCCCCTGAAATTTACAATTGTACGTCAAATTACAAAAGAAAGCAACAGATAGTTTAATTTTAATTTATTTCAAATATTTCAAATGTGTCAATAGCTACTACCAACAGTAAAAAAAATCCCTAAATTTTGAAATTTCGATTTTTTATTTAAAAATGGCATAAAAGTCCCAAATTAGAAAAAGTAGTATAAAAAAACTCACTTCATAAGTCATTTATAACACTCGCTCTTTAGAAAACGAGTTTTCTAAAGTTTTCACCTCGTTTTCTAAACATGAACTCGTGCAATAAAACCTGCCTTATGAAATTCGTTCTTAAATATACTATTCTGTAATGCAATTTACTGAAATTTTATTTTAACTTTTTTGACTGGAACAAACTTATGAATATTTTTGCTATAATAAATTGTACAATAGCGAAAACCAATTATAGTTAACTATATCAGATTTCCAAGAATTCCTGGATATTTTTCAGGTCAAATATTAATCGATACGTTTTACGTATACAAATATTAATCAGGTCACAAATAATAGGTTAAATAAAAATTAAACTTATCCACATTGGAAATAAATTCAGACAGAAAAGAAAAAGGCAGAAAAAGAAAATTCAGACAGAAATATGCAAAGAAAAAACGACTTACAAATATGCAATATTTCAGCACGATACATTTATTTTTTCAATTTCTAAGGAAAATTGCCATCCAATTTCCTCAGCTTCTCTATCTACAACTGAAATTTCCATAAACAAGATTTAATTAGCTGCGTCAAAAAAGGATATTTAGTTCGGAGGGATTTTAATGGAAATAAACAAAAAATGGCAACGATTTCTGAACAATTCTTGAAATTTTTAATAATAATAAAATTAATCAGACGAAAATATAATTTGTCTATATAGATACTGCAATCGTGGAAAAGTACCAATAAATTCAAGTTTTTCAATATTTCACATATTAGGTAGTAAAGCTTATATGCCATCAAATTATATTATAGGTCTGCTCGTCAGAAGAAGCTCGTAGAAGAGCATTCAATGCTTTCGCACATTCGATAGTGGCCTAGACTCGATTAGATTTGGAGTTGGTAGCCTACTAACATGTAACCTGAGGTCACATATATGGAGGAACAACGAACGACAACGGGATCAAATGATCTAGGCACTCTTCAAGTGCTTATAACTGCTGTTTGCCTGCCATCGTTGCTCTTTAGCACCTAAGAACGGTACACGTGTGAAGTCAACCCGATTATATATAACGGTAAAATAATATATATATCGATATATACAAAACCACTTCTATCTACTCTATACTAAAATGGTTAAATTACGTATTCGATAGATACGTATATAGTTATTAGAATTAAACTAGTTTAGATACAAACACCAGTAGTTTACTAGCTAGTTTAGTCAACTTTTATGTGAGCATAATTACGGCCTATAATAGATTTCCTTTCCACATTTATATAACAATTTATTGTCAAGAAAACAACATAACTACCATTGGAAGAAATTTCGAATCTGTGTTTTTTAAATGAAAAATCATGGTTCGATCAGATCAAACATCATAAGAATCGATCGTTTGGAACTTTCATCCACCTTAGCAATAGTTTTTATACAACTTTTTCAATCTAACCACAAGATTGAGTGTACTGTGCCAATCGAAAAATCGGTGGATTCGCAATCGTGCCAACTAGAGCATTTTGTATGTAATTAACGTGGGGATTTTACGCAACGTAAAATCGAAAGAAGCAAGTGGCAATAGTAGTGTGGTTTTGCAGTGGGATATGTAGAGGAATGTATTGCTAACGGGCAAAACTAATATCCAATATTATGCAGCTTTGGTCCAGAAAGAATCCATTTATGTAATCTAGCTGTAAATGCGAATGTAAAGCAACAATTTGTTGTCGATAATAAAGAGTTGCTCGTTCTTGGGTGGTGAAACCGGTATGTGAGAAATACGCTTGTTTTTCCAAAATGGATATAAAAACGGTAAATTATTTGCTATTGAATACGCTTTGCGGTTATTGATGAATCATTGCAATGGATATAACATCGTTTTTTGATTATTTCAAATATTGAACATATCAAAAGATTAGAATATATTAGAAGAAATAGTTGAAATGATAGAAGCAAGAAGGAAAATTAAAATTGGAAACACAGAAGCAGGACAGAAAAAATATAAGGAACTAAGGAACTTAATTAATAGGAAATGCAAGCTAGCGAAAGAAGAGTGGATAAAAGGAAATTGTGAGGATATTGAGGAGGATATGAGAAGAGGTAAAGTAGATTTGGGCTACAGGAAAATTAAGTCCCATTTTTCTAAAGTAAAACCAAAGGGTAACATTATATGTGATAAGCAGGGTAAGGAACTCACAGAAAATAAGGAAAAGGCTAGAAGATGGAAGGAGTATCTTGAAGATTTATATAAAGGTAGGCAGGACATGGAGGAGCTAGAAAGTGTGGAACAGATAGATGAGGATGACTTAGGTCCTAGCATACTTAGGTCAGAGTTTCATAGAGCATTAAATGATTTACGGAATAACAAAGCAGCGGGGATTGGTATGATACCAGCCGAATTAATAAAACACGCAGGGGAAAAAATGCAGGAGCGATTATACAGGTTAGTTTGTAAAATATATGAGAAGGGAGAAGTACCACAGGATTTTCAGCGTAGAAAGAATAGTAACAATGCCGAAGAAAATAGGAGCTAATTTGTGTGAGAACTATAGGACCATTAGTCTACTATCACATGCATCGAAGATATTGCTAAAGATTATTTATAGATTAGAAAATAAAGTAGAGGAAAGGCTAGGAGAAGATCAGTTTGGTTTTAGGAAAAACAGAGGGACGAGGGAGGCGATTCTAGCACTAAGAACGGTAGTAGAAAAAAGAAAGAGGGTAGGAAAGGTAACTTGTATAGCTTTTGTAGATTTAGAAAAGGCATTTGATAATGTAGATTGGGACATAATGTTTAGAATTTTAAAAGAAACGGGTATAGATTATAAGGATAGGAGAATAATTTTTAATTTATATAAACACCAAACTGCCTTAGTTAGAATTGAGGGGGAAGAAGAGGTAGCAAAAATAGGGAAGGGAGTTCGGCAGGGATGTACACTTTCACCGTTATTATTTAATCTATATATAGAAGATGCAATAAACAAAGTAAAAGACGAGTATAGTGTAGGTGTGAATGTACAGGGAGAGAAAATATATATGTTGAGATTCGCCGACGATATAGCTATATTGGAAGAAAGCGAAAAGAATTTAGAAAGGGTATTGAATGGTATGCAGGCAGTATTGACTAGGGATTTTAACATGAAAATAAATATAGGTAAAACTAAAGTGATGAGGTGTGACAAAAAGGAATGCAGTAGAAAAATGAGGATCACAATAGGAGATAATAGAATCGAAGAAGTGTCAGATTTTTGTTATTTAGGCAGTAGAATCACAAAAGATAATCGAAGCAAGGTAGATATAAAGTGTAGGATAGCACAGGGTAGGAAGGCATTCGTAGAAAAAGAACAGATTTTAAGATCAAATATTGACTTGGGTATTAGAAAAAGATTACTGAAGGTATATGTTTGGAGTGTAGCACTGTACGGGTGTGAGGCGTGGACTATAGGAAAGGAAGAGAAGCGTAGATTACAAGCATTCGAAATGTGGTGTTATAGGAGGATGATGAGGATTGGTTGGGAAGATAAAGTAACAAATGAAGCTGTACTAGAGTTAGTAGGGGAGAAGAGAAGTATTTGGAGAGTGTTACAGCGTAGGAGAGACAGATTAGTAGGGCATATTCTTAGGCATGGGGGGATTATGCAATTGATCATAGAAGGTAGAGTGGAGGGAAAGAGAGGGGTAGGTAGGCCTAGATTGGAGTATGTGAGTCAGATAGTTGAAGACGTTGAGATGAATAGCTATAGGGAGATGAAGGGATTAGCTCAGGATAGATCGGCATGGCGTGCTGTTTCCAACTAATCTTTAGGATTGCGGACTCTTTAAAAAAAAAGAATATATTATTCAACAAAATAACATGCTGATTCTATATTGCAAGAGATGAATTCCTTACATACAACTGAGATAATATTTATTCTTCAACCATTGGTTATATGGTCAACTTTTAGCTTTTAGCACAATTTGTCTAATTTGCCTAATATATAATAATTTCTTTGTGGTTCGAGAGCAATGCTTCCTACATATGAAAACGATGATGTACCTATAGAATCATCAAAAGAAACATGTCACATTGCAATTAACAGTGATTTATAACGTGCATTTCAACAATATATATTGGCCCAAATATGGACGTGACTGACCTAACCGATGGCAATGTTTAGTGCTTCAACTGCCAAGAATCCCCGTTATACACCGTCCTGTACTGCTTTGGAATATTCATACAGTGATCAATCAAGGCTGCCATACCCGGAAGAAATTTATTGTACAGGATGTTTGCAACAGACATTTTTGTCATACGTTATCAAAGGCTCAATTTAGTCTTAGTCCATCATTATCGAAGACAGCAACGTACTGTTATATTTTTCTAATACCCAGAAATCGGTATTGACAAATTGTCGTCACATAGCAATGAATATCGGTCCATTTAGATATGGTACATTTACTTTGTTTGTTTGTTTTGACGAGCTGATCGAATGGCACCATCAACAACTAAAACATCCTGTAGAGATGCACTAAGAGTTTAATATACAGCGAATTGACTCGAATGGAGAAAGAACGTAAACTTATACACAAAGTCTCTGGTAAACCCGTTACTCGACCCAAGAACAGTTATAGCACTACTATTATATCTTACATCTTGTTTGATGACGGTCACGATACACTCACAATCTAAAAGAGTAGTTTACGTGTATGGATAAAAATCTTCGATCAGTTAGTTATATGAGCGATATATATTATGTAATGAGGGACGCCAGTTCATTAGGAATACATAAAACTGGAGGTAGAGTTATTTCTGTGTCATTTTCCCGCTAAGAAATAGTTCAGGCCATAAGGTTTTGGTATTGGGATTACATATTTTTTATGTATGTATAAAAGCTACTCTAAATTGGAACATGGAAACGTATCTTGATCAATAAAGCTTAAAACAAATGTGGAATTGAGGTCACTAGTTGGAGGAAAATTCGGACATTTTACCACTACATTCAGAAGGGGATGGCATTACATTTTCAATTTTAGAAGGCCTTATCAAAATATGGAAACTGGGAATAATCGTATATTTGCAGCCAAAAAAACAACAGCAAAAAGATATGGAAAGATTTCGGTCGACATCGCAAATTGAAACAAAATATTTTCTCTTCAAATCACATCTCCGTGTGTATTTTAATTGATGTTCGAGCAGTAGCAGTTTGGCGAAACGACATATGCCACGACTGCCGTTCACCATGGATGGATTTCAAACGGTTTTCCGTCATGTAGTTACCTCAATCACTCCTTACCAAACTTCGTATAAAGTACCGGAGATTACGATATTAAACGTCATAAATCATACGTTGCGAATGCGATTTACTTCGTTTAGTTGAAGGAAATTAGAATGGCGCACCTACATGTCGTCGTAGAGCCGCCGATGATGGGAATGGGTACCTGCGATTTAACAGCGACTACAGGGATTTCATGCAGACATCGAATGAACTTGTGGTGAAGGGCATCACGAAAATTGCCCGTATGCGCGATTTAGATTCATTTCTCCTTATACTGTTGGAAATGCCAAGCCAGGTGAGATCATTTGATTGCGCCTCACACCGAATGTAACATCGCAAAGACATGCACAACCATTCGATCGCATCAACATTATTGCATTCTAACTTACATCAATACCAGAAGAATACATTTTTTTAAATGATCACTACGGTGTTAAATAATAGTATAGAATATCATCCAAATACCGTAACTGAAAGCATTAAGTAGCTAGATGCGCATTTCGAAGGCGATGTCCCCATCTTCAGTAGCACAAGATAAAAACTAAATAAAATATACCTGTCACGAATCGTGATTGCCATACAATTAAACAAAGAAGTCAAGATGGCGGAAGTATTTCAAATTAGCATATAATATGATCTATAAATCTTTTAAACAATATAAATTAATAATTAAATAAATTAAATAGACAAGATGAAATTGGGCCTGAATCTAAATTCATTAAATTTGATTAAGATTTATGCATATATGTATATACTTTCATAAGCATTTAACTCGGAATAATTCAAACCACTTTTAAGTAATTTAAGTGAACTAATTTGAATAGGATGACCTGAGTTAGTCGAAAATATGCTCGGCAACAGCACTTTTATCTTATCTAATTAATCTGAAATGAGCTAAATGCTCCTTAAATTGGCCTACGTATATACTTTAGGACAACTAGAACAAGATATTTCATAAATACCAGATTTTTTATTGAAATCAATCAAATCTTTGGGATTTCTTAGAAAATTAGCAAGACTATTAGAAGTATTAGATAACTATTACAATAAAAGTTGTATTAAAGTACCGTTAATCCGGAGGTATTTCAATACTTATCCATATCTGCACATATTACAGCAATATAACTGTTAATTGATTACGTATTAAAATGATCCAAACATGAAATCCCGTGTGAAGTTTGCAACGCGAAAGATTCCGTAGGTCACAATGGGGCAACAAATTTCTAAATAAAATATAAATAAATTCAAAGAAAATACAAACTTTTTAAAAAAAAAACTTAGTTTAACTCAAGCAGAAATGTAATTAGTACCAGGCGTCAGCAAAATGTCCCAAGTACCACAGTCTACGCAAATATGTTAGGTAACTCGTAAATAAATGAAATTGGAACCAGAGCAAACTTGAGCATGAAAATTACGCAGCAAAATTGCGAAGCAGCAGTGCTATCTAACAAATCCCGATATTAAATTAAAAAGCAATTAGTGTCCCTGATGAGTTCAGTTCAGATATATAGGCCAACGTATTAGTAATGTCGTCTGTCGAACGGACTTTGCGGTAATCGTGTTGTTGTTTTTTGTAAAGAACCGACCTCCAACCCTACAGCCCGCATCGATTTAGATATATTGGTAGATCTCGTCCTTTCCTGTGTGAAATAACAACTGTCAGACAAGAAGTAATACCTCGGCTTACGAATTACGAGAACATCGATATTTCTTACAAAAAATATATAATAAAATCAAAACCACCAACCAAATAATAAGGCTCACAACCAAATAATAAAATTTCGACCTTCGTATAAGTGATATATCGATTTTTAATATATGGATTTCTAGAATCTTGCCGAAAGTTAAAAAAAGGGAATTCACCAGGTCAACGAAAACTAAAGCCTTGTAACTAAAAAAACAAACAAAGATTTGGTCTTCATTTTTACTTGCAAGAGAGAGAAGTCTTCGAAAAAAGTTGTATGATAAATAGCGCAGCCAGAGGAAACACGGTTCTTCATTAAAGTAAGTATAAAACACCAACTTGAAGAGGTGCCAATTATATTGCTACCTACGAAGCTAAAGGAATTTTATAGCATATTATTTCTAAGCAAACGTGATTTTCGCATATACTTTAGAAGAACTTTTCTACAACACAAAATTTAATTTCTTTGGACAAATGAACACTCTTCTTCAACGTGAGCCACGCTCGTCAGCTTACTAGAATCAATCGATATTGTAAAATGCAAGTGTAAAAACAAATTCGGATATTAAATAGTATACACTCGGGAAGGTAGGGAATATCCTTATATTCAGACGGTTGAGTAGAAAACTGTGTGTGTGTATATCCTTTCGTATCCTTCTTATATAATAAAGCCCTCGACTCATATATGAGTTACGTAATATGCGTATGTATATACGAAATATAAGTTATGGCATATTGAATGTTCCAGAAGGTTTCAGAATGATATACATAAACCCGAAGATAGATATGAGTAAATACAATACACTTTTTCAAGGAGTTGATGAAATGTGAAATAGTTGTATTGACAATGAATTTTTAAAAAGAGATGAGAGAAACGAACCAGCTTTTCCACAAATAAGAAACATCTTAAAGATTAGATTATATCCTTTTGGTCGAAACAATTAAAGATTTAATATACATTTTGTCATTTTATATACTTACAAAAATTGCATGAACTCTTATCACAACCAACTAAAATCAATTAAATCTGCACCATGCAATGATTTCTTTCTTAACATCAACAATCCTTGTTATCACGAAGATGTCCACAGGATCTTTTTTTAGTACCCACCCAACTTTTCCTCCCATATCCTTTCATCCAAAGTAGAAGCGTTAGAAAATCGACATATCACCAACACTTCCACTCGACATCTTCTCAAACCATTACCCTCATTCATGAAATATCATATATATTATGTCCTTTCGTATTTCGGTACGAGTTCGCACGAACACGATTTGTGAATTGGGAATTGACGCTTATTCTACAGCACGTAAGTATATTTCATTGTGGGCAGTGCTCGCAGACTATAGTGCACTGGGCGCATGATGATGTTCTTTGGGGCGCCCCCGCCACCCCTAACCACAGCCGCAACACACCACACAATCCCCATAAACATGCCAGCGAAGCATCAACGCTGTTCATAAATTGCACCAACACCGGTGTGGTATATGTAACATTGTGAAGAGAAGGAAAAGGGGGATTATGTTGCACTTGGATATGGATGCGATGTATTTGTTTTTACGAACGGATTTGTTCAGGACTAACATATCGATGTGGAAAATGTCGTTTTTACCCCCGACAGAAGATGGTATTGCAGTTAACAAGTGGCTGATTCAAATTGCTTAGGTTGCCAATTCTGTTATAATTGTAGAAAATAAATTTGTTACAATTTTGTAACATAGTTCACGACGACCATAAAATCGTTGAAACCGTATCGTAACAATCCGTAAATCGTTCGGAGAATATTAAAATCGAAACGTCTTTGTATAAATTCGATGGTTTATGTCGGTTGGTTGTATTTTATGCGTTTCAGCAAGCATAAACTTGTACGTATCTGAGTTATATCCCGTCTGTTGATGTACCGCAACCTATAAAGACGATGGTAACGATCGAGGCTAACACAATACAACGATCGTTAATTATTACAAATGCATAATACATTGAACAAAGTACTTGCAAAAGCATGTTAAGGAACACCTTGTACTCCACAAGTCCATTCAATGTTCGTGGTTAGCTACGGAGATGGAAATATATTGCTTCTTACATTGTTGCAGTCCTTTGTAGGGCAGTAATACAAGAGAAGTTCTTCAGAAAGGACCAAAGATAATATACGCAATATTTTTACAATACCCACCAAGTCAAACAGGATTTAGTTAATCAAACTAGTCTGGACATGGAAAAAACAACAACAGCTTAATTCAAACGTGATTGGTTCTATCGATTAGCAACTATTCACCATCGGATGGATGGATGGATGGACGGACGACTGGCGGCACCAACAGATTCGAATTGAAATAAATTGGAGGTCCAGAATTTCCTACAACCAATGTTGAAATTTCATTGGTATTCATTTACTCACATGACGTACGTTCGTTGTTCAATTTGAATTTCAATAGTGAAAATATTATGTGCTTAATAGAGTATAAATCAAAATGTAGTAAATCATAAATTGCTACTGCGTATAGATTATATCAAAATGATATTTGGTTCAATGAGAATTGATCAAACAATTCACGTTTTTTGTTAAATTAAATTTGATTGAAATGGTTCGAAGCCCGGCTTTTTTTCGAATTTCATAAAGATTATTATGAATTGTCATTCATGAATATGTTAGATAACTTTAAAATGTTATAACTATTAAAGACGGAATCTTCATCAAACAAATTAGATTCTAGCGTGAGTAGTTCGCAACACTTTCTACATAGATACTAATAATAAGCAATATCTACTTATTAGGGAAAATAAACAATTAATAATTAATGCGCAAATAGGTCAATTACTTATTTATAAACAAGATTGAAACTTTCCAAAACAATAGAACATTACGTTATATTAGAAAACTAAATTAATAAAAAGTGGTAATTGAAATATTTAAATAAATGAGTATATGTCCGTGATTATTGTAGTCCGAATTCATTATTTATTTAAATCGTCAATTACAGCTATTTTCTACCTTTAATTGGTGCTCAATTATTTATTAGAAATCCATTATCGTTTGGTACAAAATGTTGCGAAATGACCAACAACGTACAAAAAAATATCTATAAAATCTTATAGTTTATTTTAAATAAAATACCGTTATTGTACAGTATGAAGTTACAATACCGTATTAAGATTATACAATTATTTCCATCTAAATTATATTTACAGTTAGCTATACGAGCTACGTCGAATTATATACTAGCGATGGCATTTTCTATTCCGAATTCCGAGGGCATTTATATTTTCTATTCCGAATCTTCAAAGCTATGATTTGATATTAAGTGATTGCATTGCACTCAGTATGAAATAGAAGAACTATAAGATTTAGATGTTTATTTTTGCATTATTGCAAAATTTGCTATGGCATAACATACTTAAGAACATATTTAATCTTGCGAATATATTCATTATATTATTCCAAATGAAATCTGATACCAACATATAAATATTGCATTGAGTTTCCTATTTCGTTCTGTTCACCAACACACTTTATCACTAAATAAATGTTAGTACTGTATATGTAATGTATACTATACTGCAAGTATATATATATAGTACAAGTACATCAATACGTACACCGTGCACCATGTTCACGAACTAGGTCATAGTGACCTATAGGTCGTTGCAAAACATCGTCACAGTATGCCCGTCATTTGATTGAACCGTTCAGAGTGAACGGTTCGCGAGTGAACTACACATCGCTATTATATACAATTCGAAATTCTCTGAAATTAACGTTGTTGTTTTTAATTATCATACAAGGATTTTTAAATGCATGACATATTCAAAAAAAACAATTGAAGTTTTTAAATTAAAAAATCTTCCGATTATTAAAAAATGCGCTTAAATAGACAGTAAAGGTGCGATTAATCGGTGTTTTTTAATAAAACGGGAACTGTCGAGAAGAAAAATGATATATACAATTTTGGCAACGCGCTGATTTAATTTAATTAAAAATATGACGACTTTTGATTGTAAAGACCAACTGTCCAACACAGACAAATTGCATAATCTGCACAAAATTTTCTAAATATAGCATCCACCTGCTTAGGCGCGATTTACCGTCCTAACATTTATAAATTCATTGAAATGTGTGTTCAGTGTGTCAGGAATAGAATAAACACCTAAATGACTTAGGATGTTTTTCTTATTATTATTTTAATAGCAAAGCCAGAATTATTATAGTCCAAACACCAACAAAAATAAATTAATCCAACTATGATTTTTTTAATTCTGTTTAAAATTCAATCAATTTAGATGTATAAAAAAAAGGTATTGAAAGCATCTATGAAGAAAAACCGAAATGAAAATTAGCGTATGTTCTGACCACATAGGGCAATAAAAATCCCCGGAGCAAAATCCAATAGTGCATGGCCAGTCACATAACAATTTGATTTGGACATAAATGTATTATACAAACATTCTTAAGCTAATGAAAAAGTGTATGCGGTAGGCAAATATCCGGCCTAATCTTATATATTGCTGCGCTCTTTCGCAGACCTGAGAGAAGAAACAACCAATCTTGCGGCAATACAATACATATCATGATGAAATTTTAATGATATTACTTCAACCAAACGAGAACGTACGCGAGTATAACGCCAACCGCAATAGAAAGATCTTCTTGCGAGATATATCCACGCCAAAAACAGATTCTAATACTAAAGGACGTGATAAGGTCTCAGGCGGATACATAATCCTAAACAGGATAAACATTTTCTTATCGACGATTGTCAAAATCGTCAATTTTTTCAATATCATCTCGCTTATAGTGAAGCTTATTACTCAATCCAAATTTCTCTTTCGGGTTAGTAGGAAAGGCGAAAACTGGGCTTAGTTAATTTATGTAGCGATTAACCTATAAACGCACACATTTACGCTGTACGTAACGTTATATATTGTTCATAGTTCCACATGGCTTCATATTATTCATCACGGCAAATCGCTCGCAATTAATCTCACATTTATCTTATTAACCCGGTTAGATAATCTCCGAGCATCTCATAAAAAAAGAATTATATATGACGACACCAAGGCCTTCGATTTTATATCACACAAAGTACTCATAAACAAACAGGAATACTACGGAATGACAAATACGCTACTGAAATTACTATCCTCCTCACGAACAGGAAACAAAGAGTCAACATCAGAGATGACAGGAGCAATATGTGTGACATAAGTAGAGGAGTGCCCCAAGGATCAGTACTAGCGCCATTCTTTTTCGTCATTTATATGAATGACCTGCCTCAACATATTAGAGCACATATAACTCTTTTCGCTGACGACACAACCGTAACCACACGGAACCAGGATATTACAAGACTCAAGACGGAATGCGTCTCACATAGCAAGGATGCGGAAAACTGGTTTAACGCAAATGGGCCATTCTTTTTCGTCATTTATATGAATGACCTGCCTCAACATATTAGAGCACATATAACTCTTTTCGCTGACGACACAACCGTAACCACACGGAAACAGGATATTACAAGACTCAAGACGGAATGCGTCTCACATAGCAAGGATGCGGAAAACTGGTTTAACGCAAATGATCTTATATTGAACAACAGTAAGACAAATACCATTAACTACACAGTGGATAGATGGACGCTAGCAGGAGATGAAGTAAAATACCTAGGGATTTGGTTTGTCATGGAATAAGCAATGCGATGCGTTCAGTGGCAGCTTAGCCCGGCTAGGTTACGCAGTAAAAAGAATTAAAGCTGTCGCGGGAAAGGAGGCCGCTATTACTGCATATCATGCTCTTTTTAACAGCGTATTGTCCTATGGAATCGAGATATGGGGACACACGGCACACTTAGACCAATTCTTAATCCAACAAAAAAGGGCGGTGAGGGGGATAGATGGGGCTATGCCACGCGAGCCATGTAAACAACTCTTCTTCAAGTACAATATCCTCACAGTACCAACCCTTTACTTGTATAAAGTACTGAGCAAAATCCATGAGACAAAAAACACATACAGACTACAAGGAGATGAGCACAACCAACAACCATTTCAACAAAATGCTGAAGACAAATCTTACACTCAACCCTATTTACGAAGTAAGAGTTTATGACACATCCTCAGAGCGATTTACACTACACATACTGTACAGAATTGGTTATTTAGTTATAAATATGTAATAATGAAGTAATATTAGGGTAGTAATAATAATTAAGGATATTGACTTGTATATGTACATATACCAATAAACTGAATTTGAAAAAATTTGAATTACTATAAGCAAGTGATGAATGAGAAATACCAATGTTACGATCTAAGTGTCCAAAATATAGGCAAATGTATCGACTATCTGAAGATATTCCGACTGCTTCATAGACCTACAAATTTGTATAAACAACCTTTTTAAGTTGTACAATTTTCAAAATCTAAAAGTGATGTCTACAATTGATCAAATTTGTTATCTTTTTAAAGTAAAACTACTCAAAAGGTAAAATATAACTAAGAATCGTACTCGAGAACAAAAACAACGAGCAAACAGAACAGTTTAGGATTTTATTTTCATTTATGATTATGTATAGTTATAGCGTCTAAATATGGGGTGTTATGGGAGATAATCATCATGTCAACGAACAATCAGCGCCATCACGAAAATGGGGACAAATGTGCATACATACAAAACGTGTGTTATATAAACAAGAGTGGGGGGGGGGGGTGTATTAGCAACCCCCCCCCCCCCCCCCCCCCCAATTCGTCCCAATTCGAGTATTATTCTATGTGCAGAACGCCTACGCATCGGGCAACGCTCCAAATCGAAGATGATATTGGTAATCCATTTAATATGGGATTGATTGGCGTACAGAACGTGATGTTAATAGCTGATATGTTCAATGTTGATGATTTTACCATCTACGCTTGTGCGTGTCTGCATTTAGTTTCCCTCATATTGGATATTAGCAAATCTATATGCAAATCCAAAATAACGTTTACATCTCTTTAAAAACTCATCTTCAGTATATATATTTACGTCTCCCCGGAATGACTTACGATAGAAACAAACCGGTTTAAACAGCTAAGGTTTTTAGAACTAGAGTTTAAATAATTACGAAACCATTAAAACGCTTTTAATTGGCATACCGAATCTAATCGATTTATACAATCCGCGTCAAACGGCAACAGCTTATAAGAATGTGTTTTAATAATAAAGTGCGTCGCGAAAAATGAAAAACTATATATCAGCATATATAATATCGATATTCAAAAGGTCCTTACTACCATCTACCCATACAGTCCAATTAAATTTGGTATCGATTTTATCTGAGAAAATATGCAAATTTTGCAAACTCCTGCTACATGCGGCAGAAAAACGAAAAAACGTAAACGTAGTGACATAATGCGTAACCGAAACAAACGATGGAGAACAAAAAACTCCTTGTTAGCATGTGGCCTTTAAAGAGCAACTTGATTTTGTTGCGAGTTCTCCCGATTATTATTATTATTATAACACACTCGTCCTGGGGGGGAAGAAACAGGAACACGCCGTCGTCGGAGCAGTTTTATTATTTTAGATTATCCCGTAGGGACGTGGTGTGCCGTGCCTGTACCATCAAGCACCTAGAATAACGACATGGCTGACATTTCCCGTTATATACCACGTTGCGCCCCCTTACTGTTCATTTGCCCTTTATATCGAAGCGGAAAATTTACCCTTTACTAGATTATCATGCTATTTTCTCTTGTGTAACACGAAAATGATAGTCACGTCTAAAACTACTTTTGACAGCACCTGATTGTGGATGTTTCACATTAAGAATCTAACATTCTCATTTTCAGGTCAAACGCCAAAATGAAAACAATACGACGCTGATGTACCAAATTATAAATAAATATGTGTGTAAATAAAAAAAAACTACATTTTTATTCATCAACAATATTTAGCCGGCTTATTGGAACATGTATATTATTAATTTGCATCGCGGCAAATTTGCCAACAGCGTTATATTTTCATCAAATATGCGAATATTTTTTTGTGCAAATTGTGGAGTTTCAACTCGATACAAATGATGTTAATTAATCAACTGTCGGAATATATAGTCCAATTATTTTGCACCGACTAAAAGCTATAGCCATGATAAATAATTATGTGCATTTAATGTAGAAGAAGCGACCACAGCAGAAGTTTGCATTTGCAGTTGATAATAAGCCATAAAATGAGGATCTCAATAGGAGATAATAGAATCGAAGAAGTGTCAGATTTTTGTTATTTAGGCAGTAGAATCACAAAAGATAATCGAAGCAAGGTAGATATAAAGTGTAGGATAGCACAGGGTAGGAAGGCATTCGTAGAAAAAGAACAGATTTTAAGATCAAATATTGACTTGGGTATTAGAAAAAGATTACTGAAGGTATATGTTTGGAGTGTAGCACTGTACGGGTGTGAGGCGTGGACTATAGGAAAGGAAGAGAAGCGTAGATTAGAAGCACTTGAAATGTGGTGTTATAGGAGGATGATGAGGATTGGTTGGGAAGATAAAGTAACAAATGAAGCTGTACTAGAGTTAGTAGGGGAGAAGAGAAGTATCTGGAGAGTGTTACAGCGTAGGAGAGACAGATTAGTAGGGCATATCCTTAGGCATGGGGGGATTATGCAATTGATCATAGAAGGTAGAGTGGAGGGAAAGAGAGGGGTAGGTAGGCCTAGATTGGAGTATGTGAGTCAGATAGTTGAAGACGTTGAGATGAATAGCTATAGGGAGATGAAGGGATTAGCTCAGGATAGATCGGCATGGCGTGCTGTTTCCAACCAATCTTTAGGATTGCGGACTCTTTAACTAACTAATAAGCCATAATGTTGAAGTCGAACGTCTCTCTATATGCAAATAACAATAAAAAATCGAATTTGGAATAATTTTGTAACTATCGGCCAAAATACATAATACAAAGATCACAAATACTCTGAATTGCGTATAATATAATTATACTAAATATAAATTTAAAAGCTTTCCAATCAAATGAAAATTGCTCTGTTCGACCAATTTCCCCTATGTTTTAATATGCAAAAATTATATGTATTGTTCCTATCTATTATCCATTTATGGCAGTAATGGTTCATTCCATTGAATGAGAAAATGTGCTTAATAAGGACTTTTCCTTTTAATGACATTATTACGAGCGCTTTACAATTTTGAAAGACCATTCACTGGAGGAAAGCACTTACCTCGTATAAAAGCTCATCGCAAAATCGATGGAGATTATGCTAATGAAATATGCTTTCTAAAATTTTACAACATAATTCATATAGATACAATACTACCCATCCACCCCCACACCCCGATATTTGAACGTGAAAATGTAATTTGGCAACGTTATATAGCTTGCATTTAAATTATTATCCTGGCAGTTTCTAATCCAAAATCATCAACAAAATATTCCGTCATATAAAATTTGTAATCAATATTTTAATAGTGTATGTTTTTAAATCAACAATAAAACGGTAATAGCATATTATGACTCAATTCGATGATATTTATAGACTTATAATAAACGCAGTAATGCAATCATTTTAACGACACATATGTCTATATAGAAATATCAAAATTGGTAGACCCCATCTTAGTATCAGCTTTGTCCGGAATTTAACATATTGGTTAGTGTAGTGTTTGGCCAACCCTGCACCCTAGCGATGTGTAGTTCACTCGCGAACCGTTCACTCTGAATGACAGGCGTCCTGTGACGATGTTTTGCAACGACCTATAGGTCACTATGACCTTGTACTAGGTCCTGAACCCGTCGTCTACTAAACCGTTCTGTACACGACGATGCAGTATAGTATACATTACATATACAGTACTAAATTTATTTAGTGATAAAGTGTGTTGGTGAACGGAACGAAATAGGAAACTCGATGCAATATTGCAACGGCACCTATAGTTCGTCAACGGTACATTGAAATGAACTACGAACTAGGTGCTCAAAGTGACCTACTGTTTGCCATCGCTACTACACACGCGTTCATGATCAGTATGGTAATTAGAAAATTCCAATTTCAATTTTGGCTTTATTTTCAATTAGTATCTGCTATTAATCGCAACATTCTCGATTACCATCGGACCCCGTCACATAGAAAAATGGTGGAAAACTCGAAAATTTCGTAAGTCCCATTGACATTTACAGCACATGCTCTGTATTATTAAACATTTTCGATATTCGTGTGTAATGCAAGTAGGCGCAATACGGGATGGATTTGTATTCGTAATGGCGTCATATTTTCGATATTCCTAGCGTCGCTTCGTCTATATGTGTACAAACGGATGGCGATGGTGAAGGTAAACGGACGAACCGGTAAAAGCGCGCCAGTTATTAACCGGAAATTTGCCGCCCCTGTACACCGCACCCTCGCCACGTCAACATTGACAACCTAAACATTCCTCATATATAGGGAAAAAAGCGTTCAATATGACGTTGGATTTAACTTGCCTTCAATATGTTTCGAATCATTCGTTCTCATATCGTTTGTGTACAGTGTCGTATTCAGGGGAGTGGATCTACTATAAAAGTGGAAAAGTTTTGGCTGCAATTTGAAAATTTATTGCAACCGAGGATCCAAGCAATACTGATTCCTTAATGTGGTGTAAATACCAACTATTTACGAATGTGGACTTAGTTGATAAATAAAGTGAAAGTCACACTATGTATAAATAATATATTAAACGAAAACTTAAAAAATATTAACAAACGCAAGTAAAATTGTTGATATAAAAATATTATAATTCTAAATTTTATAATATTAGAGGTTGAAAATTGAAAGTGAAAATCCGGCTCGAAGGACCAAAAATATTGCAGCCAAAACAATAACTATATTATAGATGGTCAATTATTGAAATCTTAATACGAGTATAATTTAAATAACATAACAGCTAATCGTTCTAAAACGAAAACGAAGTGGTGCCTTTGCGTGAAGATAAAAAAATTCGAAATACAAAAGTCCTTATGATGCCGTCAGTGCTACTGCGTGATACTTTAAGTCTTCACTAAAGAGAACTGTTTTATATAAAAAAAAGGAAAGTTGAGGATTAGAGTTTTTTCCTTTTAGAGGTCCTTTTAGATCGATTTTCTAAGTACACTACTGTAGATTTTTGTGATTCAGAAAAGAATGAATACAATAATTGCAATCGATAAGGTGACGGTCGTTTGATTAGAAACGAAAAACATATTTACCTTCAATAAAATCAGCACTTCTAACTTTCCAAAACATATGGAGCTCAGCCTTATAATGTAATAAATAATATCAGAGAAAATGGTTAAGCCATCAAAGAAAAACAACAGATAAGCAAAGTGTATCACATACAAACGATCTATAGATTCTATAGATCGTTTGTATGTGATATTGAAAGAGAATTGCGAATCGCTGTAAAGAGTATCTATCAATTACCCGACAACAATTCTGGACAGCTTTCTTCTAATTGATTAATCAATTATCATTAGAATAAAACTGCGCTAATAACAATTATTTACAGCCATAATTTTTTATTCATAAATGCTAATGGTTTTAAATTTGTATGTACAATCAACGATAATGTAGCAATGGTTTTCTCAGTGGAAAGTAGTGCTGTCCTTGAAGGACAATCACAAAAAGGACCTTTTTTACTGTAGGCAAAACAATATACTATTGATATCAAAAGCGTATGTTTGAACGTGTTTTAACTGAGATGATAGTATTAAACACTTTTCAAATTTTATAACTCATTGTTGATGGACGCGTTATTCATAATTATTTGTTTTAGTTGGTAAAAATAGATTATAAAATGTAGGTTTTTGTTAACGGCTATCTGAAATATGAACGAGAATTCTCACCGCTGGGCATACATATATGTGGTAATTACCGTTTACCTATATTTATAGTAAATATTTGATTGAATTTCAAATTACAAACCAGCCTAAATTATGAATGTAAATATACTGGAAAGTTTACCTACGAATATAGGTTAGAATAATGTTGCCGCACGAATATAAACGAAGAACATCCATTCATATTAGCAAACAGATTTTTCAAATATTGACTTTACAAAGACAAATGTACGAGTAACAATTCACACTTATGTACAAATCTGCTTGATCTGATGAATATTACAATAGCCCGTATTAAAATTTCAAATCTATTATCGTTATTCTCAATTTATAGCACGAAATTGTGTTTTGAACTTATATTCTTTCATCAGTAAGTTACTACTAAATTTTATGGAAGAAACTGGAATCAACGTATATTTCGTATCACGAAAAGTATAAAAATAAAAATTTGGCCCTATTAGAACTGTATAAAGATATTCGGGTGTTTTTTAAAGAACAATCATCATTTGATAAAACTCCACCGAATAGTTCTGATTTACTTTATTCTCCTGTTTAATCTCAAGATTGCATCTGCAGATGAAGAATTGCACAATCGAGTGCACACCCCTCCATCGTGCCGCAAATATTCATTTTTTTTCAAATAGAATTTTCGTGGTTTTATTGCCGGTTACGAAACATCGGTAACTACCGAGACAAATCCAATTTGAAAGAACGCAGCGAGCGACGAGCGAAGAAGTACACTTCAAATTAAATTGACAGCAGCAACCAAGAAGAGCAGAAGAAGAGGAATGGAAGGCTATACAAGTAAAGACACATAAACAGTATTGTATTACTCACAAACTTACTCCAGCGTATAAATTACAAGTTGAGTTGCAGTAAAATGTAATTGAAAATGCGATGGTAAAAACTCGGAAAGCTGAACTACTCCGACACCGGGCTAGATTAAATTTTGCCTGGCGAGTCGTTCGGTTCTGCAATTAATTGTATTACGAATATAATTGTCACAATACCAGTCAAGTCGCACCTTGAACATATTCGAAGTTATGAATAATCGATGTAATAAATTCACAAGTTATTAGATCACTATTTGATCATCCCATTCCTTCATCGGTCAATGTTGCACTCATATTGCCCGAAGAATCAACGAACGAAAGACTTCTATTTCATATGTTGAAGAATTCGAACTTAACTTTTAAACCACGCTAAGCATCAAAAAAATTATAACACCTCTTCCAAATCAAGATTGATCAATTTCAAGAACAAAGTAATACACTTGAATGACACTTTTTGTTGAACCAGTTGAAGAGATGAATCAATAAATGTCCTCATGTGTAAAAGCTATAAATGACAACAACTTTATGCTGTATTCTGATTCCGTATGTAGAATTCTAAAATAGTTCTGGTATCTAAGTCAAATAAATCTGGCATCAATTTTTCAAATGTGACACGAAAGAACGTTTCGGTTAAGGAAATGAAAGAAAACTTTCGTGTAGCTTCACGAATAGCTTTATTCTTATGCATGTTACATTTATTATATAGCAGAAGAAAAACTAGTTTTATTTAAAACTTTGTGTAATTTGAATAACTAAAGAAGTATATACAATTCTGATGAAAATGCGATAAAATGCAAATACATCGCTTTCTACTAGCAACTAGAATTAACTTTGTTCGGATCCAAATAAAGATTACCATTTCCGCTCAATGTACAATAAAATTTGTACTCAACCAGATTGTAAGTTATTTACATACATTTGAATATCCCGAAAACAACAGAACGAAAACCCAGAAAAAGGGAATATTTGAAATTTGGATACGGTTGCATTATCGTGTTTGTATCCCATATATGTTCTACCAGTGTCAGAAAGCGTTTCGCGCCTTTCAATAGAAAGGATAGAGAAGTTTTAGGGCAGCTCGTACAGCTGCTGAGCGCTTTAACGAAGAACTCCATACATCGAACATAAACCTGGGTGGGCAGGATTGCAGCAGGAATGATACGGGGGATCGTAGGGGATCTGCGCGATGGGATATAGCAGACAGTTGTCGACGGTGGTGGGATTGTTGGAATCACTGGTTAAATGCCATTTATATACCTATACATTTACTGTGTTGGATGTGGAAACGATATCCCTAAAGTAAATGAAATCGTAGTTGAAGGAAGCCAGTGGCGGCTCGTGCCATTTCAATCTGGGGGGGGGGGGGGGAGCATTTTCTTAAAAATAACACAATAGTGAGAAATCGAACCTAAAATGGATGCAAAATGATTAAATTCAATCATTTCTTGAAAGTGAATTCCACTCTTCTATCTTTCATTGATATAAACTTTTCCAAAACTTTTTCGTTAAACTTGTAAATATCTCGCACCACATTTTTATTAATATACATCATCGCTAACGCGTTTAAACGATCATTACCCATAACATTTCGCAAAAAAGTTTTGATTCTTTTAAGTGTTGAAAAACAACGCTCTGATGCAGCAGTGGTCATCGGGGTTGTTAAAATAATTTTAAGTATTATTATAGTTTCCGGGAAAGTTACACTCAGATTATTTTGTAGCAATAACGAAAGAAAATTTGTGGCTCCAATTATTTGATAAAAATCCGGACACGAGTAAATGACTTCTAATTCTGTTTTTAATTCGGTTTTATTCAAAAATTGATATGCATGACACACGGCTTCCAAAAGGTCCACTGGAAATTGTTTAGAAAATGTTGGCATCGATTTCGTGTTAAATAACTCAGCGGCTTGTAGATGGCCACGATATGAGAATCTGTCCTTCATCTGTGTTATAATTTTTTTATGTAAATGTCTCTTGTAAAATGCCGCGTAAATGTCTAGTTTTGAGCACTCATTGCACAAGTTTGCGATAAATTTAAATCAGGCAATGGCCTACCTAATTCTTTAATTTTTACTTTGTCCACAAGAGAAAGTCTACAAAACTCTATTTTCAATAAAGAACTAACACCATTCATTTTTATTAAATTATTTCTATTAAATATATTCTTGGAGAAACACATGGCAAAATTGTACATACACAGAACAAATGATACTGTCTAATCTGGTTATTCTATATCAATTTATATATATATATATATATATATGTATATACTACTCTCTCTTCTCTCTGAACTTCTCTAAGCCGTTAAAGAAGCGCGACATCCAATAGATCGGTCGCCTGCACTCTATGATACACTCATCTCATTGCATATGTACTGTATATATGTATTTAACTTGTACTGGCAATGGATAGCCGCTGGGAATCTGTGACATATATTAGACAATGAAGCAAGGTTCGAACCGAAGAAATAGAAGATATACGGCATACGGTCGTTCTCACCGATTGCTTGCAATAGAGTGAGATGAGTTTAATTTCATTTAACCTGTACTGGGTGGCGCTGATCACGCAGCGGCACCAAATTAGCGATATATCTATACTATGCGAACGATAGATAAAGATAGATACAGCATCGATACTGACTTGCAACGGATACCACAACGAACGTTACACCGAACGAACGCCACAACGAACGTTGTGTTGATTGTTATCGCGGCGCAAGCTTTATCTTTTAGGAAAAATAATGCCGAGATAAAATATCGCAATACAATTATATATCTGCGGTGATGCGCTGAATGTTCAGGAGGGGCGCGCGGCCCTGCGGCCTGCGTAAGGAACCGCCGCCACTGGAGGAAGCTGAATGATATTCTGAGGATGTTCCGAATTTGGGACAGCTATCGAGATGTTAGGCTATTTTCGCGCTTAGTAAAGAAGGCGTCATTCCACATTTCAAGATGTTTTAAACATTACCACGATTCGTAAATATTCCGTGCAGTTCACTCCCATTTTTTCAAGTGTTCGTATTTACTATAACTGTTCTACAGCAAGAACTACTGCTAGTTATCAAAAATTTTCGCCGTCTCATTAATTACTTAGAACCTGAATCGAAGGTCTTACATTGATTGTTAAATAAAATCCCAACGAAAGAAGACACACGCACATCAGATTTTATTAGCAAAGAATGTACTCTCTCTTCAAAATACCACGTTGGAAAGCGTTTCAATGATATCAACTGTTCGTTTGATCGTTTAAACTCATTACAATACATTCCACATTGCAAACGAATAGCGAAGTATTAGAACTGTAATAAATATAAAAAAGTTGTACATACGAACGTGATGCAGTGCGTATTCCTAAGTAATATGCAGAGAAATTAGAACGGTGTTGTTATTTATGTTACAAAATTTCACTCGTTATTCATTCGCATACATTTTAAACACGTTTGCACTAAATAGTTTATTTATCTACAAAACGTGAAAATGTATAACTTATTTACATATTTTTTTTTACAAATACAACTTTTGCCCCAACATTATATACAATATGATACACAAGAACCGATTACAGGTGCCACATGAGTGATACGTGATTATTACAACTTACTAATTGCTGTTTGAGTTCCTTGGGACAGACAGGGCCCAACCAATGGTGCAGGTTTATGTACCGCTTTGGAAGCATCTTAAGACATGTGGCAGTCTGTCGATAGTCGTGAGTGTCCAGCAGAGCCGCATGCGCCTGGAGCGGCGAGCCGCCATCTTGGAGGACGACCATATTGTGGCACGTGTTTTGTATGTGCGTATACGTTATGTTAGCGATGATAGTTACAAAACTTACCACCGCATATTACAATTAATTACGATTAATATATTATTATATCACAGGCATTAAATCAGTGCAAATCTGTATATAATATATGGATTCGGGTTAAAAGGCACTATATTATATGGAGTTCATCCCTGCTGTGTTTGTGGTTCACATGTTATTTGCGTTGGTTCTGTTTATTGGTTTGTTATATTATAATACGGTGGACAGATATATTACACCATTGATGAATTATGTTCTGCAATATAGAGTTAGTGATTGATTAAGAGGATTATTTACATTGTTGTATAGTGAACGTAAATCATATATTTACAATATGCCGCTATCGCAATTTATATCCCAATATACATAGAGAAGGTACAAAGCGAAATGCCACAAATTCCGCGGTCATTTTGAGCGAGCGCCTCAGACACGTCCGTTTAAAGGATATCGTTGTCCCTAACGAGCAAATGTGAAACCGGGCCTCTTATTTTCTCATTTTCGTGTTCATTATGCATCGGGGATTAGGCGCAGAACCCCGCTAACGCTGCGACCCCGCGAACGCAGAATAAGCGAAACTTCCTCAAAACATAATTGTATCCAGCTATATAATGGAATCGTATAAACAATTGCAGACAGATAGAAACTCATTTCATCATATTTCTAATTCGCGCATCGAATTTACCCCGAAAAACTATACAAATCTACCATTGGTATCTGAAAGCACATGTCATCCTTTTTATTTTTATTTTAAAATAAAATTTCTCCAAACACTTAAACATCCTTCTTTTAGTTAGTTAAAGAGTCCGCAATCCTAAAGATTGGTTGGAAACAGCACGCCATGCCGATCTATCCTGAGCTAATCCCTTCATCTCCCTATAGCTATTCATCTCAACGTCTTCAACTATCTGACTCACATACTCCAATCTAGGCCTACCTACCCCTCTCTTTCCCTCCACTCTACCTTCTATGATCAATTGCATAATCCCCCCATGCCTAAGAATATGCCCTACTAATCTGTCTCTCCTACGCTGTAACACTCTCCAAATACTTCTCTTCTCCCCTACTAACTCTAGTACAGCTTCATTTGTTACTTTATCTTCCCAACCAATCCTCATCATCCTCCTATAACACCACATTTCGAATGCTTGTAATCTACGCTTCTCTTCCTTTCCTATAGTCCACGCCTCACACCCGTACAGTGCTACACTCCAAACATATACCTTCAGTAATCTTTTTCTAATACCCAAGTCAATATTTGATCTTAAAATCTGTTCTTTTTCTACGAATGCCTTCCTACCCTGTGCTATCCTACACTTTATATCTACCTTGCTTCGATTATCTTTTGTGATTCTACTGCCTAAATAACAAAAATCTGACACTTCTTCGATTCTATTATCTCCTATTGTGATCCTCATTTTTCTACTGCATTCCTTTTTGTCACACCTCATCACTTTAGTTTTACCTATATTTATTTTCATGTTAAAATCCCTAGTCAATACTGCCTGCATACCATTCAATACCCTTTCTAAATTCTTTTCGCTTTCTTCCAATATAGCTATATCGTCGGCGAATCTCAACATATATATTTTCTCTCCCTGTACATTCACACCTACACTATACTCTTCTTTTACTTTGTTTATTGCATCTTCTATATATAGATTAAATAATAACGGTGAAAGTGTACATCCCTGCCGAACTCCCTTCCCTATTTTTGCTACCTCTTCTTCCCCCTCAATTCTAACTAAGGCAGTTTGGTGTTTATATAAATTAAAAATTATTCTCCTATCCTTATAATCTATACCCGTTTCTTTTAAAATTTTAAACATTATGTCCCAATCTACATTATCAAATGCCTTTTCTAAATCTACAAAAGCTATGCAAGTTACCTTTCCTACCCTCTTTCTTTTTTCTACTACCGTTCTTAGTGATAGAATATCACCCAAATACCGTAACAAGCATTAAGTAACTAAATATACATTTCAAGGGCTATGCCCCCATCTTCAGTAGCACAAGATAAAACTAAATAAAATACCTCTGTGATTGACATACTTAATGCTTGTTACGGTATTTGGGTGATATTCTATATTCTAATTTAACACCGTAGTGATCATTTTGAAAAAAAATTGATTGTTTTCATTTTTGTATGTGGTTTCTCTGGTAATTGCACAGCACAAGATTACGAAATCAAACACCTCACTAAAAGCCTACGATATATTCATTTTAGGCAACGAAATTTTTACTAATCGAAGAAGTACACTAACCTTCGTTTGCCAAGAGATAATCTAACCTAAAGTCTAATTGGGTAAACAAAACTCTTAACTTTAGTTTTCCTAAGACGAGTTAATTCCATACAACTTTCGAGGCTTGTTATTCCTTCTCATCAGTAAATTCCACCCTTAAATTGCATGGTAGCAGCGGTAGGTATAACGTATTTAAATATTTATAGTGAAAGCTCTTCTTCGAAAGTGCGGCCCCATCAACTAGCAGCTTCTAGTTTCTAATGTGTACACGATTTGTACATTGTTTGATCCGAATTAGGTTTGCACTTACGCCCAAATCAAAAGTAGAATATATGCCAACAACAAACTACCCACACAACTTAACTTAATCTATTAAGCCTTGTTGTTTCGCCTACAAAGTTTTAATTAAACTGAAAGCCAACGGTAATTAAAATTTAATGAAATTATTGAAATACACTCAAACGACGACGATTTTAAGTTCAACAAAAAAAAATTCTATTGAATTTGCGATTTATAAAACGTTATGTTAGCGGGTTCTTTAGATACCAACAAATTTTAGCGAAACAAATCACGTCCGGTTTCCAATTGCAGAAGATCTCCCTAGTTCATTCTATGCATGTGATTCAATTCTGCACAAGGCGATACACACAAAGTATATTAAGTATATGATTTGTCTATCGACCGAAAAATCTTTTTACTCTATTAAGCTTCAAAAGATATTGTAACGTGAATATATAAAACAATTAGGTGAGGTAATTTATTTAAAAAGTGCAATAATTTTATGTAATAAACGAGTGATACTTGTGCAAACACAAACATGATTTTGAAGAAACATTAGTAACTGATTCTTTGTAAGAAAATTGCTAAATACAAGAGAGTCAATAATGTTTGTATATCATATATAATAATTGAGATTTTCTTAAAAATTTATCATTGTAATGGTATTTTTTAAACCGCCTATATACAATATTCATGTTTAAACAAAGATAGGAAAATATACGTCACACAATAATTTACAACAAATATTACTCAATTATTTACATTAAAATATATTTACACAAATTTGTTACAGACTACAAACCACACATTAGAAAACAATTACATATATATAAATGTATATATGTATAAATGTATATATTACATCCCCCCCAAAAAAAGAATTTTTATTGTTGTTGTGTCCATAAATTGAAAACAGAATATAATGTTTGAAAATTGCGACAAATAGATTTTAGACAAAATCTATACATAAATAAATAAATAAATATTCCGCGTTTCTTGAAAAAAAAAAAATACAGCTGCTAGCGCGAATTGTAAAAAAATAAATTACGATTTTATAATGCCTGAATATTAATCGAAGTCTCTTTTTGTACGATTAATGATTTTCTATAGAAATTAGTGTCGTTTCTTATCAATGCTCCACGAAGAGTGATTTGTTCTGTTGTATATTATTTGCTAGTGTCAAAGGTACCTTAACCGGATATGTGGTTTACCTACTATAGAGAAATGGAAACATTGAACGTACTATGATAACATTATCAAAATTACGAGCTGGGAACAAAACAAACAAAAGCTACCATTCTTGCGATAAAGCACTAACCGAGGTAGTTATCATAATTAAAATAACGACAAAAACTATCAGAAATTTGTAAAAAATAAATAAACGGAATAGAACAAAAAACTGCGATTACTAAAATAGATTCGAAGCAATTTATATTTAAATTTCCTCAACTAAAGAAAAGTTTTGCAAATATACTTTTAATAAAAGTCATTTTGTATATGCACCCAAAATTGCCAATAGATCATATATTCATAACTTTGATACATCCACAAAATATCGAATTAAATACGTACAATCAAAGACATTAATAGCAATGTTGTTAAGGATCCTTCACTTATTCCCTGAGTTCACGTTTTGTATATTGTCTTTGATTGTACATATGGATGGAACAGGAAAACTTAATAAATAATAAACTTAAAAGTACAATATAATGGACTTACGATGACGCTGAGACTGGCTGAAACTCATATAAAAGATAATCGGCAAAGTTTTGATTCGGTTAAGAGCTTTTGTGTTCTATTTTCCTTCGTATGCCATTGGAAATATAGCATATTACATTAACAATGCTGTACAATCACGCCTCAAAGTACACGGAGAAAAAAAATTATAATTGATACGAACACAATATTGTATTTTTTATTCTAATAATTCATAATGCAAATCTAAAGCGAGAACTAATTATTGAGTATATACAAATTTTTCAACAAAATACATCGGACGTTGAATGACTGAAGAAAATGTAATATTGTAAAATTCTTATAAGCGATTGTATAATGAAATTCCGGCACGATATATATCTTCTTCATCAAATTAATTAAAATTCGCAATTGCTAATATATGCAAAATAACATTATTTCTTTCATGAATATATACACGATAGTTTAGCATTAATTAAAATGTGCAAATTTTTAGAATTGCTAAATCTATGTCTCAAAATATTGAAATTGTACTCAATTTTTTAATGTGTATAAAAACACTGATATTATATCATAAAATTTCTTTTATCAAAATTTTTAATTGTTAATAAATATCGCACAGGGCCATTTTTTTTCGTGTATGTACTTACTGACTTGAAGTGAACTTATTGGGGTTGCACAAAACAACAACAGGCCTCGGAAAATATAACCCAATTATGTCTCGAAATCAAATTAACGAATTATTACTAGCGCAGCCCTAATAAGTGCTTTAAACAAACCCGACAAATAACAACCATATCCGATATAATCTATTTTGACATTGCGTTAAGACGTATCCTCTTATTCTCTAGATTTGGGCATCCCTTAACGGTGCAATGTATCTTTACTTTAGCTCTTCGTAATTCTGGGGGTGCGAGGAAGAGGCGGGGCGCTATTGTCTGAAGTCAATTGAAAGTTCATTAAATGATTAGCAAAAATCTGTTAGTAAATTAAATAATACCTTCGCGAGTGTTGCGTTAAATAATAAGGTAGGTCGCTGAACCTACAAAGTCGACAATTTTTTGCAGAAGGTAAGCAGTGACCTTACTTATTGCGTAAAAGAAAGCAGATGTTTGAAGGCAGATTAATATATGTATTTTGAAACTAAATCGCGAATAATAAATAGTATATTGTACTTCATCAAAAGTTCTTTGTTCGTACATTATGTAAAAGTAATAATTGATAGATACATTCGGCCAATTGACCTAACATATATATCAGTCCCAATACAAGGCAATAATACTCTAATTAAAAACAATTGATGGCAATTGGTAAAATCTTCATAACAATATGACCGGACTCGTGATGCACAATTAAATGCACTCGTGAAATATAAATAACAAATATGTTACTATAGAAATTTTTCTCTTCAGAACTGTATATTAAGAATAATATAAAAAAAAAATCCGTATATATGTTTCGATGCTTCACAGAGTTTTTTTAAAACATACGATTCCTTCAAAATGTATTTTTTTACATCTGGATGTGGATTGACTGAAATCGCTCATACTTTCACCAACATCAGCACGTATATTCAGACAAAATACACACATGTGCATATCTTTTAGCTTAGGTAGACAATATAAATATTACGCAGTAGCAGGAAAATGGTCTAGAGAACATTTGTGCACAAGAATGTTATGTTAATAAATAGATTGTGAGTATTTCCAACCTTGATCGAACTAGCTCAAACTGTAAATAGTAATGAAAACGTTTCCACATTGAAGTCGATTACTTACAATGTGCACAAACATTTCTAAGAATTCTTTTCTAGTACAAAATAGCTGGGAAAACTCGATTTCTTTTTAACTACTAAAGTTCGTATCTATACACAAGATTTTCCAATATAACGGAAAATTCTTTTCGTGGTAGAATTTATTACAATATTGGATATAAAGCAGATGCATCATGTCAAAGTTGGCAAATATTTAGCGACCAGATGTAAACAAGAAATGCTTTTCAAAGGTTTAGTAAATGTAATCACCATCGGGAAAAATGTTTACATATTAAAATTTTGATAATAAATAATGCACCTATATTTTCCTGGCGTCGTTATTTAAGTGAAAATGAAATATTAATACCTTTCTACAATATAATAAATTGTACTACCAAAAACTATATATTTTACGACAAAGTATTCTTTTAAATCGAATAAAAAAAGATTGATGTGCGCAACAGGACAATATTGACAATGTGTAAAAAATGAAGAACCAACCTATTCATTCATGCAATGAAATAATCCTCTACATCAATCAACAAGAACCTGTCACGTATACTGATTAAAACTGGCGATGATAATCCTTTCTTCGCTATGCATATAGTGGTACTACCGAGATTTCGCACGTGTTTGCACTAGTACAAATATCGCAGCACATACACAAATAGGACCGTAGTTACGTAGTGGTCTTATCTGACAAATCGTAACAGGACAACAACAACATCCCGACTGGAAGACGCGTCAACCGATAACATGTCCTGTATAGGCAACCGATACAGACAAAGGAACGAACGCGTGCGTGGAAAGCCTCGCTGACGCCAGTCTGCGGCGTCCCGACGGCGGTAGGTCCTTGTACAATGTCCGCGGCAGGACGGATAGCGCTCGACTGATGAACTAAACTCGGAACTCGCGCGGCGCTTTCCTCCTGGTGTTGCTATCGCGGTACCGCGGATGGGAAAGTCACCGCCACCGCTGCTACGTTCTACACCGGAGGATTGTGACTTGACAGTGTTGTGTGTGCGCTTTGATATCGCCCGGTTTCTTTGTACGCCTCTCCCACTGCCATTTCATATCTTAAGAGCTTTTTACTTTCGGAAACTGCGCTAGAATTACGCTGGTAGTCGCTGTAGCGGAGGCAATGCATATTGTTTATCTATTTCTTTGAAGATTGCTTCTGAGAGAACTAAGTTTGCACATAAATTTGCGAAAAATCCCGTGAGCAATTGAAACTTGTTAAATGTAAAGACTTTTTATTGAACGAAGATATAGAAGACCTAAGAAATTTGTTTAGCAATCTTTCGACACTCGCATTACGTACTTTTTTATTGTTAGAAATAAAAGTGGACGTTTTTATGACAAATAAGCGTAGTTTGTTTATCAAACACAAACGAGTCAGATAAAGCACTTATATTAGTGAATCATATTTTTTTAAATGCTTTTGAGTAATCACAATTTCTTTATCTTGCAATCATTATTTTATAATATTGCAAAACTATAATTTTTGTAATAGTGTGTGCTAAAATGAAAATAGTACCATACATGGTGTTGTATAACATATAATATGAACATTTTAACAACTTTAAGAACAAATGTATAAATGAAAAGTTTTAATTAGATAGATATAGCAATTATAGAACAATTCATTTTTATTAAAAACGTCCTTGTTTTCGTTCTAAAAACAATATCACATAAAAATTTCTGTCCAATATTTTAGACTTAAAAATTTTGATAATGGTAACCAGAAAATATTTCTCACAGCTATTAACCTAAAGATAATTTATAAGAATGTGGGCTTTGTAACTTATTTAACAGAAATTGCAACTGCATCTTTTAATGTACAAGTAATGTACTGTGTACTGAAGAATTTACAATTAGCAATGTTTAACAGTTATTACCTCGTAACAATAACAATGAAATTCTACATCTTCTGTCCCAAGCAGAGATGTGTTAAAACAATATATAACTATAATGGTTTATTAGTCGATATATTATGTCTTTTTTATATATATTATATAAAATATGAAAGGAAGAGAAGCGTAGATTAGAAGCACTTGAAATGTGGTGTTATAGGAGGATGATGAGGATTGGTTGGGAAGATAAAGTAACAAATGAAGCTGTACTAGAGTTAGTAGGGGAGAAGAGAAGTATCTGGAGAGTGTTACAGCGTAGGAGAGACAGATTAGTAGGGCATATCCTTAGACATGGGGGGATTATGCAATTGATCATAGAAGGTAGAGTGGAGGGAAAGAGAGGGGTAGGTAGGCCTAGATTGGAGTATGTGAGTCAGATAGTTGAAGACGTTGAGATGAATAGCTATAGGGAGATGAAGGGATTAGCTCAGGATAGATCGGCATGGCGTGCTGTTTCCAACCAATCTTTAGGATTGCGGACTCTCTAACTAACTAAAATATGAATTACCTTTAGATACAAGTTTATCAAAACTGGTCCAAAAATTTGTGATGAAACCCTTCTATATAAATAATCACAATCATTGAAACGTAAAGATATAATTTAAAAGGTGGCGATATAGGTACCAATAAAGGCGTATAATATTTAAATATGGAGAAAATAATTATACCAACCTTCCAACATAAATTTTATATTCCTTGATAAATATGCATTAAAAGCTTGATACGAATGCATTAAAAGCACATATCATATTATTAAGTGTGCTTACTCTATCATAAAAATGGAAATAAAAAATGGACATGTTTTTTGAGCAATGAAGTGTACTTTTTTTAAACGCTCATTACATTGCTCAGCCATTCAGCTTTAAAAAAAGTCATAATATTTAAAATCGACGAGGCACTCCTTTAATATAAACTAGTTAGTTAAAGAGTCCGCAATCCTAAAGATTGGTTGGAAACAGCACGCCATGCCGATCTATCCTGAGCTAATCCCTTCATCTCCCTATAGCTATTCATCTCAACGTCTTCAACTATCTGACTCACATACTCCAATCTAGGCCTACCTACCCCTCTCTTTCCCTCCACTCTACCTTCTATGATCAATTGCATAATCCCCCCATGCCTAAGGATATGCCCTACTAATCTGTCTCTCCTACGCTGTAACACTCTCCAAATACTTCTCTTCTCCCCTACTAACTCTAGTACAGCTTCATTTGTTACTTTATTTTCCCAACCAATCCTCATCATCCTCCTATAACACCACATTTCGAATGCTTGTAATCTACGCTTCTCTTCCTTTCCTATAGTCCACGCCTCACACCCGTACAGTGCTACACTCCAAACATATACCTTCAGTAATCTTTTTCTAATACCCAAGTCAATATTTGATCTTAAAATCTGTTCCTTTTCTACGAATGCCTTCCTACCCTGTGCTATCCTACACTTTATATCTACCTTGCTTCGATTATCTTTTGTGATTCTACTGCCTAAATAACAAAAATCTGACACTTCTTCGATTCTATTATCTCCTATTGTGATCCTCATTTTTCTACTGCATTCCTTTTTGTCACACCTCATCACTTTAGTTTTACCTATATTTATTTTCATGTTAAAATCCCTAGTCAATACTGCCTGCATACCATTCAATACCCTTTCTATATTCTTTTCGCTTTCTTCCAATATAGCTATATCGTCGGCGAATCTCAACATATATATTTTCTCTCCCTGTACATTCACACCTACACTATACTCTTCTTTTAGTTTGTTTATTGCATCTTCTATATATAGATTAAATAATAACGGTGAAAGTGTACATCCCTGCCGGACTCCCTTCCCTATTTTTGCTACCTCTTCTTCCCCCTCAATTCTAACTAAGGCAGTTTGGTGTTTATATAAATTAAAAATTATTCTCCTATCCTTATAATCTATACCCGTTTCTTTTAAAATTCTAAACATTATGTCCCAATCTACATTATCAAATGCCTTTTCTAAATCTACAAAATCTATGCAAGTTACCTTTCCTACCCTCATTCTTTTTTCTACTACTGTTCTTAGTGCTAAAATCGCCTCCCTCGTCCCTCTGTTTTTATTATATAAACTATATAATAAAATTGTTATTAAAGCATGGCGCACAAAGAAATATTACAAAATTTAAACACACACTTTAATATCACTTTAACACACTAATATCACTTTAGAAATTTTTAGGAAGTCTAAAAATAAATTTCCCAGTTCCTACTCTTGATTTATATCGTATAGATTTCATCTTCTAAAAAAAAGGCGATAAAAACGAATTACATGTTTCGCGAATAGCCTACTAAAGTTCCCGGCACTTTTCTTTTGTTATTTAGTCGTAATTTAGACCGGGTCGCTCAAATACAATATTAAACTTCTGGCGATGAAGCGATCGGTCTCACCACGACGTTTCTACAAATTCAGATTCTAGCACCATCGAAATATAATATACAGTGATCACTCCTCATACTAAACGAAAGTACAGGCCAGAAAGCCTTTGTCTACATTTTTGAAATCCCAGTTATGGGAATGTTATAATACAATTTTATCGGGTCAACTTATTTGGTAATTATCGTGAAAATCGGTAAAGTGTACATTTCACCCTGTAAATGTGGAGCATTTGTGGAAAGCGCGGAAGAAAAGCGAATACGCAACGCCGCACCGAGATTTTCCCATCGCATTTTTATTTTCGGTAAAGCGGAATAAGTGTGGAAGCGGCAGAAGAAAAAAGAAGCAATCAACTTGCGCCCGGCAGAAAATTTCATATTGTTGCTGTTTAGATATTCAGTTTGCTCGCGGGTAAGCCGAGTAGGAAAAAAAAAACATGCCGGATAATACGATTGGGGTTGAGATGACAGTTAATGTGCTGATGACAAAAAATGGGAACAACGAACTGATTCAAAGAATGTCCATAGTCAAATGCAGCATTCACAATTAAATCGAATAGAAATGTACTTTCGCAAAATATATGATTGACGTGACACGTCGTCCATAGATTCAACTCTTGAGTAGAAACTAATTAGCAATTACAAATTACACGTAATAATAAAGATGATTGTTCATAGCCATTTTAACAAGAGATTGACAAGTAATTCTTCACCGGAACTGTTATATTGTAATTATCAAATCCGCAAAGTAATCGTTGTGACGTTTGATTGGAATATACATAATAAGTGAATATCACGCTCGATTAAGCCAACTTAATTTCGATCTTAAAACATTAAACTCTATTTCACATTAATTTATATTTCATAAAATTGATATACCTGTAAGTAAAGTGTCAATCAACAATGTATTTTCAATTACTCCACGGATATAGCGATGTGTAGTTCACTCGCGAACCGTTCACTCTGAACGGTACAATCAAATGACGGGCGTACTAGTGACGATGTTTTGCAACGACCTATAGGTCACTATGACCTTGTACTAGGTCCTGCACCCGTCGTCTACTAAACCGTTCATGAATCACAACGGCTCGTAAACGATGCAGTATAGTATACAATACATATACAGTACAAACATTTATTTTGTGATAAAGTGTGTTGGTGAACGGAACGAAATAGGAAACTCGATCCAATATTGCAGCAGCAGCATTGCCGAGCTGAGTCACAATTTATATATTGGTATCAGATTTCATTTGGAATAATATAATTAATATACTCGCAAGATTAAATATGTCATGCCATAGCAAATTTTTGCAATAACGCAAAAATAAACATCTAAATCTTATAGTTCTTCTATTTCATACTGAGTGCAATGCAATCTCTTAATATCAGATACAGATGCTGTAATAGGAATTAAAGCTTCGTTCGTGGACTTTATGTATATTAATTTAAAGGTAAAATTGCAATTCGTAGATTTGTACGTGCAGTGTTGCCGCGTAATATCAAAAAAGTATCTGATTCATTTATAGTAATCAATAAACTAATGATTGATTTTCGTGTAACTGCCATTCGGGAAGAAAATGGTGCTTTATTCTTTTAAAGAATCACCCCGTGGTTGAAAAAATGTTAAGTAACTAGACTACTCCACTAGCGATGTGTAGTTCACACGCGAACCGTTCAATCAAGTGACGGGCGTACTGCGACGATGTTTTGCAACGACCTATAGGTCACTATGACCTAGTTCGTGAACTATCAACTACATGGTGCACGGTGTACGTATTGATGTACTTGTACTAGGTCCTGAACCCGTAAACTAGACTCGTAGACTCGTAAACGATGCAGTATAGTATACATTACATATACAGTACCAATAGCAGTACTAACATTTATGTGATAAAGTGTGCTGGTGAACGGAACGAAATTATGTTTCTTTATATATACGTTTTGTATAAATCATAAACATTGTTGTTTTTCTTCCTTATTCTTAATTCAAAATAAGTATTGTAATATTTCAATTTATTTATTTTTTACCATTTAATGTTTTTATATTGAGCAAAAAAAGAAATTTTCAGTATGTGCATGTATTTCATATAGGTCGTGAACTGTTCATTTTTTTAATATGTTAGTAGTTCACGATCTATAGTTCGTGAACGGTACATTGAAATGAACTACAAACTAGGTCCTTAAAGTGACCTACAGTTTGTCATCGCTACACGGATAGTTTATAGCAAACAATTATTAATTAGCGGAAATTTTGTAAAATCCCATTTTGTTTAGATTACATATCGTATTTCGTAGGAACAAAGATTTGTTATTCCGTGAAGGAAGTCAATATTGCGAGTTGAAATTTAACATAAGATAATGTGCGATTAACAACTGGGTATAAATACGTTTATTAAACTTCATCGAATTCCTTCAAAATTCCTACACTAGGCTATACGAAGAGCGGAAGAAAAACGAATCATTCAAACCACCAAACAATTTCAGATCTCTTTGCATGAGCGTCGATAGAGATTCAGCGGGTATAATTAAGGTAGGTATAGAGGCACCCTTGTGAAGAGTGGTTGCCACAAAGCAAAGAGACGAACGCGACGCCATCGCCACATGGTCGACGCCACCGTCGACACCAGAGACGTCGCAATACGTACAATACACAACAAACATACAAAGAAGATATACAACACAGCCGGAGAGAGCAATAAATGTGCCAGCGTTGCACGCGATTTGGCGTGCCTGACCCCACAACACAATCCAACTATACCGCATTCAGTGAAACATGTCTTAAGCTGCCCATACACAACGTGACGAATATGCATACTGCGTGTATTAACGAATTGTATAACGATCCCGGTGAGTGACGGAGGTATCTTCATTTGTTCTATTTAGTGTGCTACTGATGATGGGGGCATAGCCTCCGAAATGCGCATCTAGCTAATAAATGTGTTACGGTTTTTGGGTGATGTTTTATACAAGTTCTACGACTACGTTCATCATATGTTGAAGTACGATTAGAAGACTTGACCTGATCTGACCTAACCCCACAACGCATACAACTCAATTATTCGAAATTAAGTGAATCTTGCCTCTAAAGATACCCGCGATCACGATGTGATAGATATTTCCACAACGTGTGTACGAATTTTTTTCTGTAACATCGTATAACGATCATCTTAAAGCGCGAATGAAGACTTACCAAAGAGATTCGAACCCTACAGATCCAAGATCGATTGAATGTACCCTTATATCAGTGGTTTGGTAGAGCGGCGCCTTAATTAAAATACATCATCCAACGAAATGCTGTGAAATGTTACATTTTCGGGGAAATTGAGGCATAATAGAGGCGAAAAACCTCGCAACTCTACCACAAATATGCCAGGTGTTATACCATAAAGTCTCAAGCCTCAACAATCGATCGCTATGTGGCATTCAACAAATAAAGCGAATGTAAACTTTGCAACCACAACTCTTTTAATGAACGTATTTTTAATATAACGTGCTCACAATATTTCTGCAAATGGTAAGTAGAGAAGTATTTGTGCAGCAGAAGAATTACGGAACATCAACGCCAGCAACCGTGCAAAATCCAGTCACAGATTACCGGAACTTTGGCTCTTATTTCCTATTAATATCGAGTAGATAATTGAATACCAGATTACGCTGTAGAAGAAGCCGGTAAAAAAAAAACCGAAGACGAAGCTTTCAACCGTTCACAGAAATATAGATAGGAGAATCTGCATTGGCGTAAAAGAATAACGGTGTTTGTAATTGAATAAAAATCAGAAGAAAACTTCAATCAATAACTAATTACTTCTAAAGTAATAAGAAAAATACGTACAAATGTAGATTCGTTTTCTTCTTGCACGATTGCGTATTGTGTAAATATTATAATGATCTGCAGACTAGTATTATACTGTCCGTATATTTCTCTAGGAACGTGCAAGGAAGCTCTAAGGAATATAGAAGTAATCTAGTTCCTCGCCGAAGAAAACAATAAAACGCAAACATAAGCAATAAAAGAACGTGTGAGAATGGAAAATACATATCTACATTCTATTTTGAGGCAATAACGTGGATTATTTTTCACTTTTGTTTTATAAATAATTTGGAAAAATCATGTACATCTACTAGTGTTTGTAACCATCATTCAAGAGAAGTATTTCGTAAAAAAATATATGTGACAAAAAATTGCAATCGGAATAAAAAAAAGCTGGTAAATTTAGTCATTGCTACAGCACAGATTACCTTTAGAAAATGTGATACAGAAAAACCAGACGCTTTAAAAAGACGCAAAGCACAAGATTATATACAACTGTATTCATTGTAAGTATTGAATAATTATAACGAAATTGTACATAGATCATATATATTTCTTAAACTGACTGTTAACTCATCCGTTTATTTTCATTTCTTTTTTTTGTGGTTGTTAATATTTATTCACCACTGATGATGAAAGTGTGACACTTTCGAAACCAGTATGGCTCATTAAAAATATCAACAAAATTAGTTTTATTACCCAAACACCGAGGCAAAAAAGCGGTATCAATAATACCTTACATCTTGATCCACAAAATGACGTTGAAGATTTTCACTTAGTTCTTCGTCGTATCAATTTACACGCTAATACACTCATGCTGTATTTTCCTTATAATATTTTATACAATTATATTAAATTACAAATATTATGAACTTAGATAACACTTATTATTCTTATTCAAGTAACTCGAATTGAAAGTCACTGCCATTTCCGATTACCGTAACTTATCAACAAACACAGAAGCAGGACAGAAAAAATATAAGGAACTAAGGAACTTAATTAATAGGAAATGCAAGCTAGCGAAAGAAGAGTGGATAAAAGGAAATTGTGAGGATATTGAGGAGGATATGAGAAGAGGTAAAGTAGATTTGGGCTACAGGAAAATTAAGTCACATTTTTCTAAAGTAAAACCAAAGGGTAACATTATATGTGATAAGCAGGGTAAGGAACTCACAGAAAATAAGGAAAAAGCTAGAAGATGGAAGGAGTATCTTGAAGATTTATATAAAGGTAGGCAGGACATGGAGGAGCTAGAAAGTGTGGAACAGATAGATGAGGATGACTTAGGTCCTAGCATACTTAGGTCAGAGTTTCATAGAGCATTAAATGATTTACGGAATAACAAAGCAGCGGGGATTGATATGATACCAGCCGAATTAATAAAACACGCAGGGGAAAAAATGCAGGAGCGATTATACAGGTTAATTTGTAAAATATATGAGAAGGGAGAAGTACCACAGGATTTTCAGCGTAGTAGAATAGTAACAATGCCGAAGAAAATAGGAGCTAATTTGTGTGAGAACTATAGGACCATTAGTCTACTATCACATGCATCGAAGATATTGCTAAAGATTATTTATAGGAGATTAGAAAATAAAGTAGAGGAAAGGCTAGGAGAAGATCAGTTTGGTTTTAGGAAAAACAGAGGGACGAGGGAGGCGATTTTAGCACTAAGAACAGTAGTAGAAAAAAGAATGAGGGTAGGAAAGGTAACTTGCATAGCTTTTGTAGATTTAGAAAAGGCATTTGATAATGTAGATTGGGACATAATGTTTAGAATTTCAAAAGAAACGGGTATAGATTATAAGGATAGGAGAATAATTTTTAATTTATATAAACACCAAACTGCCTTAGTTAGAATTGAGGGGGAAGAAGAGGTAGCAAAAATAGGGAAGGGAGTTCGGCAGGGATGTACACTTTCACCGTTATTATTTAATCTATATATAGAAGATGCAATAAACAAAGTAAAAGAAGAGTATAGTGTAGGTGTGAATGTACAGGGAGAGAAAATATATATGTTGAGATTCGCCGACGATATAGCTATATTGGAAGAAAGCGAAAAGAATTTAGAAAGGGTATTGAATGGTATGCAGGCAGTATTGACTAGGGATTTTAACATGAAAATAAATATAGGTAAAACTAAAGTGATGAGGTGTGACAAAAAGGAATGCAGTAGAAAAATGAGGATCACAATAGGAGATAATAGAATCGAAGAAGTGTCAGATTTTTGTTATTTAGGCAGTAGAATCACAAAAGATAATCGAAGCAAGGTAGATATAAAGTGTAGGATAGCACAGGGTAGGAAGGCATTCGTAGAAAAGGAACAGATTTTAAGATCAAATATTGACTTGGGTATTAGAAAAAGATTACTGAAGGTATATGTTTGGAGTGTAGCACTGTACGGGTGTGAGGCGTGGACTATAGGAAAGGAAGAGAAGCGTAGATTACAAGCATTCGAAATGTGGTGTTATAGGAGGATGATGAGGATTGGTTGGGAAGATAAAGTAACAAATGAAGATGTACTAGAGTTAGTAGGGGAGAAGAGAAGTATTTGGAGAGTGTTACAGCGTAGGAGAGACAGATTAGTAGGGCATATCCTTAGGCATGGGGGGATTATGCAATTGATCATAGAAGGTAGAGTGGAGGAAAAGAGAGGGGTAGGTAGGCCTAAATTGGAGTATGTGAGTCAGATAGTTGAAGACGTTGAGATGAATAGCTATAGGGAGATGAAGGGATTAGCTCAGGATAGATCGGCATGGCGTGCTGTTTCCAACCAATCTTTAGGATTGCGGACTCTTTAACTAACTATCAACAAACTAATCCATCTCTTTTGGGGGGTGATAAAAGCTGAAGTTGCAAGTTTTGTTGCGATTAGATAAATGGTTTTTTGATGGTAGAGTAGCTACAAATATATATCTGAGCGAAAATCATTTTTGGAGTCGATGGCTCTAAAAAACCATTGAAAGTTGCGTAGATGATACCATTTACTAAAAACTTTTTTACAACACATTTAATTCTTTTGTAAACTCACTATACGTATTAAATTTCTATCGCACAACACTTTTTTTTAAATATAAAACATCTTCCTGCGTCAGACTGACATTCACATTTTTATTCATCAACATTTCTTATACAGTACATTGTAATATTTAATCCAATGGCATTGAATATATTCTAAATACCATAATTATGCGCACATCTGTTGCATTCTAGACCATCGCTATTCATTTATACGGTTAGCTAAACATTTCTTCTTCGGATGTTACATACTCGTACTATGCAAGGATATAATCAAGAAGATATTGAAAAAAAACATAAACGAGATGGTAGTAATACAAGTCAGGAAGACATCTGGAAGAATGTTCGTTACGAGTTGCATCAGTAGTTATAGTTATAGACACTGTATATCGTGTTAAGGAACTTAAGGGTTGGCCAATATTAACAGTAATATTTAATTAAGGAAATATTTTTGGATAAACAGTAATTTTTGTAATCCTCGCGATTTTTAAGCAAAATTCAAAAATTTATTTGTCAAGGATTAAATAATTTGTTTGTTCGAATATCCTTATTATAAGTTAATATTTGTGATAGGGTAGAAAGAAGTAAGTTATAGAAGATGAGATATACCTCTCGAAACCGGTAACCAATATAAATCAAAAAATCTTATAAGGATTTACTTCTTTCTACCCTATCACAAATGTTTTGTTAGTACAAAACTCAAACCAACGAATTAAATACTTTCATTTGATGTGATAGATAATACTCCAACGAGAAAAACGATTCGCTTACTAAATGTACGAAGAGTATTCAAAATAAATAATTTGCGGTAAAACTAAGTACTGTATAATCTACATTAAATACAATTGTTATATAGTTTTTAGGAAAATACATTAAGTAAATAGAGCAGATTAACAAACACAAAACGTATTCGTTTTGGTTCGATTCGTACGAGTTTATCGTTCCTTGGTACACTAGAATTCCAGTGGGTTGAATATGACTTGCAAAATGGTCTAATTTCCAATTGTTAATAACAAAATCAATCACGAAAATTCAATTATGCGTATTATAAACAAATTTCTTGAACCGCATCACGGCGTCATTTGCATAGTAATAGACAAACCCACTGCCGACTATGTAAATGCGAATTTCAATGTAATTTCACTAGAAATTTATTTTTTTAACGTACAAGAAATGAGTTTCGTTCAGAATTGTTCTGAAATATCTTTGCTCTAAATATCTGATAATGGAACTGTAGTAAACAAATAATAATAACACGTCTCATATTAACGAAAATAACTCCTTAAGTAGAGGAAAAACAAAACATATTGCCGAAACATTTAAAGCGCTATATCGCGAGCTGTGCTGGAATGAGGGCATATAATATCCAAATGGGGAGAGCAAAACTGCTCCGTCCGCTTTGATAAAGTCGCACTTGTCACGCGATCGTTGGGACTTTTTTTGCGGAGCGATAAAGAAGAGTGTATTATATGGTGGCTTGAACTGGAAGCCCTACCTCCATGGCACTACTATTTGGAGAGAGCTTTTAACCGAAAGCTTTCCACAAAATTTAGTGAAATTAATAGCATTTGTCACGGGCACTTACACTGGATATATGCGCATCCATATGCAATGGTTTATGTTTAAATTTTGCGAGTTCTGTTCGAAATGACTTCATCTGCATTTCAAATTTCAACGTTCACAAAACAAAACTTTTAACCAAATTATTAAACAAATATTATTATAAAAATTGCTTTCAGGTATACGAGTGGAATCGATTTTCATGGTAGATGTATTAATTTAAATGCCTGGATAAATATATTCGAGTACCATTTTCAAAGTGAAACTTCTATAGGCGCGGTAAAAGTGAAACATGCTACGCGCATGCGCCGCGAGTACTGTGTGTATACGTAGCATAAGGCAACCAATAGACGCTTGCGTATTTTATTATATATTATACAAACACAGCTTAATCATTTAGTTAACAATTTCCATTGTGTGAAAAGTGAAATGGAGAAAAAGACAAGTACAGATAGAGTACGAGCCTTTAGAGAACGGAAGAAAGCGAATAAACCGCCAAGAAAAGTGCCAACAAGTACCATGGAAAGAAGTAGAGAGTATCGAGCCAGGCAAAGGGCGTTAAAGAAACACGGTGGAAAACATAACCTCCCAACGGCCTCAAATACACTGGATGAATCGATACCGTCGTTAAGTGAGGACACAGTGAGTGGTATAGAGAATTTGAATGCCACTGATTCAGGCACGTGAAGATACACGCGGTGTGAGAGATCAACGAAATGAATCTGATATAGCTGAGCCATCGACAAATAGAAATGCACCCACTAGTGCATCATACACAAATTTTTTTTTCATATATTTATATATTTTTTTTCACACAATTTCCGTTGTGTGAAAATTGAAATGGAGAAAAAGACAAGTACAGACAGAGTGCGAGCCTTTAGAGAACGGAAGAAAGCGAATAAACCGCCAAGAAAAGTGCCAACAAGTACCATGGAAAGAAGTAGAGAGTATCGAGCCAGGCAAAGGGCATTAATGAAATAAGATGGACAACATAACCTTCCAACGACCTCAAATACACTGGATGAATCGATACAGTCGTTAAGTGAGGACACAGTGAGTGGTATAGAGAATTTGAATGCCACTGATTCAGGCACGTGAACATACACGCGGTGTGAGAGATCAATGAAATGAATCTGATACAGCTGAGCGAGCCATCGACAAATAGAAATGCACCCACTAGTGCATCATACACAAAATTTACATTGTTTCATACACAATACTTAATCCAAACTCCTCTTTATAGTCTGTACGACATTACAGTTAATAATGCTTTCTTTGATGATCATAGTGTCAATCAAAATCAATCAAATCATTAACAAATGGAAAAAAAGCAATGCATAAAAGCAACTTTTCCTGGGAGCTAAGAATTTTCACTTCTACCGCGCGAGAGTCTCGCGCATTTTTTTCTAATTAGCACGAATTTGCTTTGTATACAAATTAATCGTATTGTCTTACAAAACTTACCACGCAAATTTAGTAACGATTGCCAATATTAAGGGAAACATTAAGCGAAGCAAAACAATCAGGTATATTTTAATAACGAAGAATATTATTTAAATTTATAAAACATCCCAATGTATTTGATCAAAATTTACGTGATGAACAAACCGTACCAATATATAAGCAAAGAACGTTTCATCGGTGGAGTAATGTACATATGTAGCATCTTCGTCACATTTTTTTTTAAATGTGCTTACGCAACAACAATTTTTATAATAATAGCGAAGATTTGTCTAAAATGTCATTAATTTTAAAATACCATAAATAAAAGGGGACTATCGAATCGTTTCTGTTATTATATTGTAAAAAATGTATAGCTAAAATTTGTAACTACCTAATGTGTGTATTCATAATTTTTTTATAGATCCCCTTTTTTCCAGTTGGTGATATCGGGGAAGAAAAAATTAGATGGCGGTTCAAAATGGCTTTGATAGTCTAGAAATAATAAATACCGTCGACACATTTACATTAACGAAAGTTGTTGATTTTTTAGACGAAACAAGTTGAAACATGTTGGTAAGTCGGTAAACGAGAAAATTTAAATTAAGTCAAATTTCGATTATTAAAATTTCCACCAAAGCGTATAAAACCGTAATAAAGTCAGGGAAATTTATTAATAAAACCAACTACCGCAACATTTCATTTCCATCGCGTACTCCAGCCTACCAGATTGCCCCTTATAAAACATCCCTTTCGTCTTGGAATATTTTCTCGTTTACTTGACAGGCTTGCCAAACCATTATCAAATAACATGCCGCTTCGATATACAGTGCATCAACTATATATACACAATCACTCCAGGCTTTTTATCGCATTACTTTGTAAATAGCGGGAAACTTCTATATTGAAAAATCGATAGCTCATACCATCAACATCCATCGGGAAAAACAGTACAATTCGTTTCAAAGATATTTTCATTATGGTGGAGGTGGAGGAACGTTCCATGCTTCCATACAGGAAATAGAGAATTGAATTGGGTTCGTTAACAAAAATGAAAATAAAAGAAAAAAATGCCGAGGAAAAGAAACGTGTAGAGAAACAACGGCGAGAAATTTTGAATGCAAATAAGAATGATAGCCACATTATAATTAGATTTAATTTGGATCTTAGGTATATCTAAGAGTGCGATAGTTAAAAGTGGTTTTCAAACAAATTAGGAACTCGTATTTTTAATGAAATTATTTGCGTAAGTCAAATTGATAAAGGAAAAATGGGATAATTAGAAAAACTCTACAGAGAATGTAATATTTTGATCTAATCATGAATCATAACATCCCAGACGTATAGATCAATTCTTATCACTAGGTTTCATTATTTTTGCACACCGATAATTACGCACAAAAACAAAATATTGTTGTAAATCAAACATTGATCCATGTCACAAAACCTAATCCCCATACTAGTGTCTTATCCCTTATTTTAAGAAAATTGGTTGCTGGCGAATGAGGACATCTCAAAGCCAGTGTGATTTAAAAATAATAATAATAATCTCACGAAACAGATCATATAAATAGCCCAATTTCAACATTCTATAACGTGTTCATTGCTAGCATTATTTCTATAAAAAAAAATCCTCGGCGGGAAAACTCCACTTTTCAGAAAATGCGATTTTGGTATAACTCTTTGCTGCTGTAATTAGCGATGTCGTGTCCACTGAAACGTGAGCCAAATCGTTGGCATATGGAATATATTATCTATCTAGGTGCGGTTGTTTTCAGTGATTTGACCAGCTATTTATGAGAACAGGTTGGGATTTTCATTTATTTCACTGTGAACAAACGTTTCAATATCTAGTTCGGCGGAGTCAAACGGGCCACCCATATCCCAAGAAAAAAAAAAATTTTTTATGGAAAAACTCATACTTAAAAAAGACGTACTTGTTTCTGGAGCGAACAAAAATAAATCGGCCGGAAAATTTGGTAATACCTGAGGTACAGAAATAGAGATTTGCTCAACCATTTTTTACTGTGGAAATTTGTATTTTTTTTTGCGGAATAGCAAAATATTAAGTCACTGCGCAAACAGCGTGACTTGAAGTTGTACGAAAAATTGCCCGCGGCAATTTAAATGAGTTGGGATCACTGATCTAGTTGGTATTACTATACTTATGTATACACAGCACAAAATGGTTATGAAATGTACAATAATTTATTAATTTTTGATATTAGGATGGTTTTTCGCAATAGTTAAAGCAAGATGAGTAAATGGTTGCAAATTAGTACATATAAATAGCAGAAAATGTTCTTGACACTCGAATTTATCAAAATTAATTTCACCAATCAAATTTCTGGTAGTAATTTACAATCGAATGATTTCGCGGTATAAAAAACAATTCCATCTAAATTAATTAGTCTTTCATCGGGGTATAGAAAGGACATTTATGTATTTCGACTTTATCAAAAATTCAGCCGGAATTCAATCCACGTATGCCACTTTTTTCAAAATCCGTAAGAAATCATTCTAGATGAATACTTCGAAACTCAAAACATTCAATATAACAAATCGCTACAAACGAACCATATACATTTGGGACACGTAACAATTATTCCTACATAAATATTTTTTAAGTAACAAAAAATTAAAGTACCCGATGACAAGTTGACATCGCACATTATTTTTGGGCATGATATCTAGAGATAATCGCTATATAATAAATTTACATTCAGTTGGGATATTCAATTAGTCATATTTACCGAACGAGGTGTATCTAATTATATATTAATTCTAGACGGGAAGCAATAGTGCGGACAACTTGATATTACGCCCAAGTGAACTCAACTTGCTCCGCTCAAATTCTGGTGTTAATTAGTCTCATATGCAGAACAGTTAGTTTACTATTCCACACAAGACATCACGTAACAGTAAATCATTCAATAACAAGTTGTGCAACTCATTTTGTCTTGAAATACTCACTGCTATACTACAGTACCGTTGTTGCTACATAAATGTTGAATTAAGCATAGACTATAAATTAGAAGAACACAAACGCGTGGCTTTGTTATATCTCCCATCATTTTAACGCATCTTGAGCAGTAGAAATAAATATAAAGTGGTCGCAAACAAACCGTAGATAAATTGAATTAATATCTTCGATGATTATGATACAGAAAATACTGAATGCATTTCTAAACGGTTTTTTAGTATTAGATAGTACATTCTTTATGGAGCGCCTCAAGGCTCCATACTAGCACCTAGCTTATGTGATATATGCAAAAATTACGCATTATGTTGAACGATAATATTGTAAAATAAACTGAGAAATATATAACGATTATTAACGCATCTTGAAGAGTACAAATAAATATGAAGTGGTCGCAAACAAACCGTAGACAAATTGAATTAATATCTTCGATGATTGTGATACAGAAAATACTGAATGCATTTCTAAACGGTTTTTTAGTATTAGATAGTACTTTCTTTATGGAGCGCCTCAAGGCTCCATACTAGAACCTAGCTTATGTAATATATGCAAAAATTACGCATTGCGTTGAACAATAATATTGTAAAATAAACTGAGAAATATATAATGATTATTAACGCATCTTGAACAGTAGAAATAAACATGAAGTGGTCGCAAACAAACCGTAGACAAATTGAATTAATATCTTCGATGATTATGATACAGAAAATACTGTATGCATTTCTAAACGTTTTTTTTAGTATTAGACAGTACATTCTTTGTGGGGTGCCTCAAGGCTCCATACTAGCACCTAGCGTTTGTGATATATGCAAAAATTACGCATTATGTTGAACGATAATATTGTAAAATAAACTGAGAAATATATAACGATTATTAACGCATCTTGAAGAGTAGAAATAAATATAAAGTGGTCAGAAACAAACCGTAGATAAATTGAATTAATATCTTCGATGATTATGATACAGAAAATACTGTATGCAAACGGTTTTTTTAGTATTAGACAGTACATTCTTTGTGGGGTGCCTCAAGGCTCCATACTAGCACCTAGCTTATGTGATATATGCAAAAATTACGCATTATGTTGAACAATAATATTGTAAAATAAACTGAGAAATATATAACGATTATTAACGCATCTTGAAGAGTAGAAATAAATATAAAGTGGTCAGAAACAAACCGTAGATAAATTGAATTAATATCTTCGATGATTATGATACAGAAAATACTGAATGCATTTCTAAACGGTTTTTTAGTATTAGATAGTACATTCTTTATGGAGCGCCTCAAGGCTCCACACTAGAACCTAGCTTATGTAATATATGCAAAAATTACGCATTGTGTGGAACAATAATATTGTAAAATAAACTGAGAAATATATAATGATTATAGAGGATGCAAAGATGAAATTTGACTTACGGTTATAAAAGAAATCAACTTCCACAGTAAAGTATGACATAATAAGAGTATGCATATATATTGAGCAATTCGGTAAAGAGTTGTTTGGCTATAAGTGTTAAAAATCGACGGTGAGAAGCCGACAGATTTTTTACGTTTCATTGAAGAAAAGGCGATATTAGTGAGGACACCCTGTATAATATCAGAATCGCTAGAGACCACTCGATATTGATATAGGCACATGCGGAGTGTCTATTTAGCGACTTTAGCGAAGCGGCGCTCCGTTTTACATGAAAGAGAGCAACTTTTAATTGGATCCTAACTAAAGTTGACAGGCTTATTGAACACTGCCAAAGCTATGGTACAATACATAAGGTCCACATTCGCTGGTACTGTTCGAACTCTTCAGATAGTGGAGAGTACAAACTGTGTTGGTAGGGCACCAGGATTCCGATGGATTAATGGAATTGTTGTATATACTCCTAATACAGTTATTCCGAGTGATATGTGAGTAAACGTATGTACAAGAAGTACGTTACTAGTGAAATATAGGTAGGTTCTGTATACCTTTAATTGCACTGCCGGAGGTACGTACTTGATATTCCGTTGTGTTGTATTATTCGCTCGATTGCAGCCAGAATGCAGAGCTCAGATTATTATGCGCCATTCAAATAGAGCTAACATTACGGCACTGTTTGTTGAATTCAAATCAAATATATCTGACTAACAACGAAAGAAATCAATTCGCCCCCAAGACAATGCTTCTACCATCGATCAAAATCAGCGGGTACGCATTGAAATATCAAATTTAATTGAATAAAACCGCGGGTCGACGGCAAATATTAGGCTCTATTGTTCAGATTACATTAATTTGATCTATCAGCAGAAAGGTACACGTACACGTTGCAAATTGAGGAAATTGTAGAAAATCGTGGCGTTGTGCAATTCGTGGTGGTTTACTTAATCATTGTTACGTGTCAAAATTCAAATTATAACCCAGTAAGAACTACGGATATCGTATCAATTATGTTAAATACATTTGAATAGAACGCCTTGTTAATTGTTTATGTATACTATAGCGGTAGCCGCTTTGGGAAATTATTTCAAAAATGCTGCATTAATTATTTGCCTTCATAATATACATACGTGTTTAATCAATGCTAAAAATCCAGCTGACTCAAATATATATTTATATTATTTACACTCTGCAATTACCCGAGTACATTATTCAAATAATATCATATTTTTTCCTACTATATCCTTCGTAGTAAATACATATAACAAAATTTAGTCATACCGGATGTAGCGTAAATAATAGAACATGTTTAACTGTAGCGATGTGTAGTTCACTCGCGAACCGTTCACTCTGGACGGTTCAATCAAATGACCGGCGTACTGTGACGATATTTTGCAACGACCTATAGGTCACTATGACCTAGTTCGTGAACTATGGTGCACGGTGTACGTATCGATGTACGTGTACTAGGTCCTGAACCCGTCGTGTACTAAACCGTTCATGAATCACAACGACTCGTACACATGCAGTATAGTATACATTACATATACAGTACTAACATTTATTTAGTGATAGTGTGTTGGTGAACGGAACGAAATAGGAAACTTAATAATAAAGATGATTGTTCATAGCCATTTTAACAAGAGATTGACAAGTAATTCTTCACCGGAACTGTTATATTGTAATTATCAAATCCGCAACGTAATTGTTGTGACGTTCGATTGGAATATACATAATAAGTGAATATCACGCTCGATTAAACCAACTTAATTTCGATCTTAAAACATTAAACTCTATTTCGCATTAATTTATATTTCATAAAATTGATATACCTGTAAGTAAAGTGTCAATCAACCAATGTATTTTCAATTATTCCACGGATATAGCGATGTGTAGTTCACTCGCGAACCGTTCACTCTGAACGGTACAATCAAATGACGGGCGTACTAGTGACGATGTTTTGCAACGACCTATAGGTCACTATGACCTTGTACTATATCCTGAACCCGTCGTCTACTAAACCGTTCATGAATCACAACGGCTCGTAAACGATGCAGTATAGTATACAATACATATACAGTACTAACATTTATTTAGTGATAAAGTGTGTTGGTGAACGGAACGAAATAGGAAACTCGATGCAATATTGCGACAGCAGCATTGCCGAGCTGCGTCACAATTTATATGTTGGTATCAGATTTCATTTGGAATAACATAATTAATATGTTCGTAAGATTAAATATGTCATGCCATAGCAAATTTTTGCAATAACGCAAACATAAACATCTAAATCTTATAGTTCTTCTATTTCACACTGAGTGCAATGCAATCACTTAATATCAAATCGAAGCTTTGAAGTTTGAACAGGGAAAATTCGGAATAGAAAATATAAATTACAACGCCAAACAAAATGATTCTAACTCGTTCATTTTATTATAGTTTGTGCATTTAATTTTCAAGTGTTAGTAAAGTAGTAAACATTTTCATCAGTAACTACCAATAAGTATTTTAGAACTTCATATAAATAATCGTGAGTACCTAGAGAAGATTATATTTCTTAATATATGTTTTGTATCAATTATAAACGTTGTTGTCTTTTCTTCCTCATTCCTAATTCAAAATAAGTATTGTAATATTTCAATTTATTTTTTACCATCTAATATTTTTATATTGAGAAAAAAGGAGATTATTTTCAGTATGTGCATGTATTTCATATAGGTCATGAACTAGTTCATTTTTAAAAGATGTAGTAGTTCACGACCTATAGTTCGTGAACGGTACATTGAAATGAACTACGAACTAGGTCCACAAAGTGACCTACAGTTTGCCATCGCCAATTAACTGGAGATTTCTTAGTTTCATCAGTATAGGAAAGTTTTGCCCAACATACTTCACTGTACTGTTCAAATGATATATCACCTACAGATTCTTGAATTATCATTAACATATTTCCAGTGAGTATATGTTCCTTTTTGCGGAACACCTTGTATACGATATGAGCGAGGCATGCACAGCCTTATTACTGCTTTCTTTTCGTAATAATCATTACCGACTAATCCAATTAAAAATCACGGGGACACACCCTATATTAATAATAACAAATGAACAACGATTTTTATCGTCGCTGCAATCTCATATTCGTTTAAGATTAGAAATAATTGGAAAAATTACACCCAGTACACTCCCAGATCCTACATTACAATTGACCTAAGCGGCCACTTATATATCTCCGTAGTTGTATAATAAATAAGGACTCTAACAAGTTGTTGTGCACGGTAAGATAAAATATATAGATCTCCATTAGCTTACAACACATGAAGTACTACCTTGAAACGGAACTACTTAAACAATAGCCATCCGCGAAGAAAAACTGAATTACGGCATAGTTTAATGCATTGGCGTAGAAATATATACGCAAAAACAAGAGCACCATATTAGCTTGTCTGTCCATATTATTTTGTCAATTTTATGAATCCAAAAAGCAATATTCATTAACAAAACGAGTAATATTTACAAGTCCGCTAAGATTTTTGTATTACTAATGCAGAATTTATAGATTATTATACTCGATAAAATTGCAATAATCGGAATAAACGTTCTTTTGGGGTCGAGACTTATTCTTCCCTTGAACTAATGTAGGTAAAACGATTGTATAAATAATGAAAATAAAACTTGTCTCATGGTTGGGAACTTCCACATACGCTGATATGTAAAAACATAAAATATGTCCGTAATAAAAAAACTATATTTCTCAATTGACACCAGACATCATATATATTCCCATCACGCCACATTTTCATGTATCATAGACATGCACGAATAAAAATTTGATTTAAAAAAATTACAGCGTAAGTATAGACCGTATATTTAATCTTGGCAGAAATATTTGGCCAGTCGAGGCTATTTTGATCTTGCCAAAAATCCCTATTCAACCTCAAACGTTGACAAATTAAAAAAATCTCCGATAGAGCTGTTACCAATGGATTCTTGCGATCAATAAATCGAATAACAAAATTACCATTTAAAAATTCTAAATGCGCATCCCACATCCCACCTTTCCCATATGTTTCTAATATCCTCTATAACTATAATCTGTAAGTGGGATCATATCCTGTCGAGGTAATTTCCACATAAACAAATATGGACTCGGTGTTACGTTTTTTTTTATCGATATTTGCGCTAAAATTAAATGAACGTGCTATATGTGTAAATGCAATCCTTCGGGCATTCGTACATGTATGTAGAAACGTCGCGAATGTTGCGTATAAACGTCTAAAAATGTTAATTAGTGCTAATGGTGTTTATCGCGACACGACATCACCGAATATTGTAATTAGTCCAAATAATATGAAATGGGACACTCCTCGCTTTCAGTTTTATTCGCAAATGTAGGTGTTGCCATTCGTTACACAGAAAAATTTAACGATTCAAAGAATATCACAATATTTGGATACATATATTAAAATGAATAATATATTTTGCTTATTTTCTGGAACGATTGCGTAAAAGACATATAAATAGGTTTGAAAAGAATGAAATTCATAGAAACAATTTCATTTGAATGATACTGAGAAAATTATGTTGGAATTTATAATAATTTTTTTTAGTTAGTTAGTTAAAGAGTCCGCAATCCTAAAGATTGGTTGGAAACAGCACGCCATGCCGATCTATCCTGAGCTAATCCCTTCATCTCCCTATAGCTATTCATCTCAACGTCTTCAACTATCTGACTCACATACTCCAATCTAGGCCTACCTACCCCTCTCTTTCCCTCCACTCTACCTTCTATGATCAATTGCATAATCCCCCCATGCCTAAGAATATGCCCTACTAATCTGTCTCTCCTACGCTGTAACACTCTCCAAATACTTCTCTTCTCCCCTACTAACTCTAGTACAGCTTCATTTGTTACTTTATCTTCCCAACCAATCCTCATCATCCTCCTATAACACCACATTTCGCATGCTTGTAATCTACGCTTCTCTTCCTTTCCTATAGTCCACGCCTCACACCCGTACAGTGCTACACTCCAAACATATACCTTCAGTAATCTTTTTCTAATACCCAAGTCAATATTTGATCTTAAAATCTGTTCCTTTTCTACGAATGCCTTCCTACCCTGTGCTATCCTACACTTTATATCTACCTTGCTTCGATTATCTTTTGTGATTCTACTGCCTAAATAACAAAAATCTGACACTTCTTCGATTCTATTATCTCCTATTGAGATCCTCATTTTTCTACTGCATTCCTTTTTGTCACACCTCATCACTTTAGTTTTACCCATATTTATTTTCATGTTAAAATCCCTAGTCAATACTGCCTGCATACCATTCAATACCCTTTCTAAATTCTTTTCGCTTTCTTCCAATATAGCTATATCGTCGGCGAATCTCAACATATATATTTTCTCTCCCTGTACATTCACACCTACACTATACTCTTCTTTTACTTTGTTTATTGCATCTTCTATATATAGATTAAATAATAACGGTGAAAGTGTACATCCCTGCCGAACTCCCTTCCCTATTTTTGCTACCTCTTCTTCCCCCTCAATTCTAACTAAGGCAGTTTGGTGTTTATATAAATTAAAAATTATTCTCCTATCCTTATAATCTATACCCGTTTCTTTTAAAATTCTAAACATTATGTCCCAATCTACATTATCAAATGCCTTTTCTAAATCTACAAAAGCTATGCAAGTTACCTTTCCTACCCTCTTTCTTTTTTCTACTACCGTTCTTAGTGCTAGAATCGCCTCCCTCGTCCCTCTGTTTTTCCTAAAACCAAACTGATCTTCTCCTAGCCTTTCCTCTACTTTATTTTCTAATCTCCTATAAATAATCTTTAACAATATCTTCGATGTATGTGATAGTAGACTAATGGTCCTATAGTTCTCACACAAATTAGCTCCTATTTTCTTCGGCATTGTTACTATTCTACTACGCTGAAAATCCTGTGGTACTTCTCCCTTCTCATATATTTTACAAACTAACCTGTATAATCGCTCCTGCATTTTTTCCCAATTTTTTTTGTATTAGTGATTTAAAAGTTAGTGTTGGGGATATAAAAGTTTAATAAATATACGTTTAAATCGAGAAATTGAACGAAAAAAATACATTTTTTTATATAAATTTTTTATACATTTCTATAATCACAACAAATTGGGAACTCAAAATTAGTAGGTTATCAAAAATATTGTCTAATTCGCAGAGAAACGAAATTTAAAAAAAAATGCACAGGAATGAGACGACTCTGTTTTCTTCCGTTCATTCACCGTATCACCGATTCGGTTCATGGCGTTCATAATGCTACTACCTTACCAAAGCATACCATAAAACTACATACGATCCACAACAAAGCTCAACAAGAGCTAAAGAATAAGGACGCTATGATAAAGAATTCGCTAGCTTTCCTGCTGCTTAATATAAAGCCTATTACGGTGCCTCAGCGTTTCTCAACCTTTTTCAAAATTGCGTTCCTCTTTAAGAAATCAATTTTTATTCGCCTCCTTCTAATTCATTTATCAGCATCCTGAACCTTACACCCTACTTGGATTAATCAGCCATTGATATATGATATCTGAACAAGTAATTATTTTTTTATAGTTATTTATACTTGTCTTTTCCATCTCCTCTGCCTTATACAACTAATTGCGCGACACTTCCGTGTCTACGAATGTTTCCAATTAGTATCTTCCAAATTGTTGAAATATAATCAAATTTTCTGGTAGAATAACCAGTTGTCTAAGCCATAAAATTTGTACAATTCTATGGAGCTCTTGTACGATTCGGTCTGGTAGAAAATGTACGTATAAAAAGAACGTCTATAATTGGACGAGATATAAAAAAGAAAAAAAACGCAGCCAAGCAAAGCCTGGCGATGGCAGTTTCTAGAAAAACTCTATCCGGAGAAAGAAGATGATAATTAACTCGGTTAAGATTACCTCCATTTTATTGTATAATAAAATAGCCGAATCCTATCATAAATGTAATTATATATTGTAGACCCTGGAAATCACTATTATAAAATCGTTACTCCTTTTATTTTATATGAATTGAAAAAAAAAATTGAAAATGGAAAATACACTCTTGTATTTCGTTTCGCAATCTTTGTATTTATATTTGCATTGGGTATTCTTTGATAATGTAGTCTCCAAGAGTACACACACGGTACGCCATCTCTGGCTGAATAATCTAAAGAACTGAAGTTGAAATACAGGACAACACAGTGCGTGTTATAAAATCAATATACATGTGTTAAAATAATTGCACTTTTGCAATAATTTGTAATTATTATTGTTATTCTGCAATTATATTCTTTTCCATCAGAATGATATATTTATTCATTTATATCGAGAATCTCCAAAACTTCAAGCAACGCAACGAATTTTATTATTTCCTTGTATGCTTTATATACATGCATTTCATTATGTTATGAAATGAAATTTTTTTTTTTCATCAAACGCCAAGCAAGAGACTGAAATGCGATTGACGGTTGCCATCGGTTTTATATGACTCGACGAGAGATAATTTACAACTTGTCTGTCGTGTTCGGAATTCGAACCCACAAAACTAACCCAATGAGTCAATATAAATAGTTACATCAATAAGTTTTTTTTTTTTAAGTTCCTACCTGAACATCGAAGTTGTGCTGTTGCTGTTGAATGACGGCACTGTCCACCTGATGGGGGGACGGTCCCACCACTGCCCCAACCGCCCCAGATGCCGCATACTGCTGCGCTGCTTGTTGCGATACATCATACACCTAGTACAATATATAAATGACAATATTTCTATAAAAATATATATCTAAAAGTATTTATATATTTATTCTACTGACCATGGGGGCATAGCTTTCGAAATGCGCATCTAGCTACTTAATGCTTTAAGTTACGGTATTTGGGTGATATTCTATATTATTTAACACCGTAGTGATAATTTTTTAAATATTTATATTAGGTATAGATTTTTCCGCTATGTTGTGATATTCCATATTATTCTATCGATCCTTCATGCTCTTCTACTAACACTACTAAATATGTTTCCTTTCCATTTTCTCGCACAAAATTGCTAACACTTTATCTAACCACAATTTAAGTTTATCAGATCGAACATCTTACACACCATATCCAATCTATCATTCCACCATAAAGATAAGACAGATAAATTTAACAGAAGTGGAGTATATAAGATTACTTGTTCAGATTGCAATGGAATATAATATATTGGTCAAATAGGCCGTAGTTTTAAAATTAGATTTAATGAACATGTTAGTAGTTATAAATTTAAAAAATAAAAATAAATTCTAACTTTGCTAACCATAAAAATATGGTTAACAAAGTCCTAAAAAGAATCTCGCCATAACTTTATTAGATATAGAGAATTTTACAATTTTACATATTTGTTCAAAAAGGTCTAAATTAAATTTGTTTGATTCATTAGAAATTCATAAATACCGCAAGAACCCTAATTATAATTTACTTAATGACCAATTAGACCTAATCCCCTCGCCATTATTCGATATTATCTGTAGGTAGATTGTTAATATATAAATATGTTTTCTGTAATTCGTTTGCATTACTTGATAGTGCTTAATAAGCGAAACTATAGTCGAATAAATCCTAGTTTTTAAATGTGATATAAAACATCGTATTTTAATTTCTCTTCCATAGTATTTATATTAGTTCTTTAACGTCCCCCGCATGGATAAATCATATCCAACCCACCTGTTGCTCCTGTCCTTGTGCACCGCCGCTTCCAGCGCCCACGCCGGCCGCTCCGAACCCATGATCGAACTGCTGATTGACACTCTCCGCGAGCGTAACGCCCAAATGGGGCGCCAGATGCGGTGGCAAGTGTTGGGCGTGATGTAACGGCTGCATATGGTGCGCGTGGTGTTGCACATGTTGCTGCAACTGTTGCATCTGTTGCTGTTGTTCCTGCTGTTGCTTGAGGATAACTACATTCTGTTCGAGTTGCTGTAGAGTGCCGCCCACCATTGAATTGTTCACGGTGGATACGGTTGGTAATAGCTGGCTGAGATTGTTCGATTGTGTCGGCTGCATACCGCCCATGACTGTCACGCCGTTCTTAACGGCAACAGCAGCGGCGTTGTTGAGGTCCTCATCTGCGGGCGATGGTTGGCGACTCCCGGGCGTGCGACTGGAAAGGAGATTGAGGCTGATGTAAAAAATCAAAAAGAAAAACATTTGTAATAAATTGCAAAGTGTAAAACATTTATAATAAATAACATAGAAAATTATATCATAGTAAATTGTCGAGATTGCATATATTTGTTTAATCTTTTTCGTGGGAATAAAACTATTTACATTTAATCAATTAACTGAGATAAGTGTATCATGGACAGGTGTATAAAATTGAACATTTAAAAATAATTTGTTTTGTCTGCCAATAAAGAAAATTGTTATCAACAACTAAATATTTAGCATTGTGGTTATAAAATAAATAATAATATTTGCGTATACAGTTAAATTAAATAAATAAGAATTGATAACGTTTTTTTAGTATCGTTCAACAATTCGGTGGGCATATATAAAAAGTATATATAATAATAAAGATAATTAATAATAAATGTATACACAATTAAGTGCAAGTTCAATAAAAATTTTGCACCTGATATAAAAAATTAACCAAATAATAACAAATATTTTTTACATTATTGATAAAAATGTTATCAATAATAAGGAGCCCCATGCCAATATATAATATTATAAAAATTATAACAAATACATTAACGTAGTATGTATTATTTCAGGATTCGTTAGGTAAACTTTGCCTAGATGGCGCTTGTTGCATCGCCAAGATGAGGTAAACAAAACCGAGGAGTTCACAGCTGCCGGTCGCTGCCGGCCGCGCTCTGCACGCCACGTTCGACATTAAAGCGCGAGCGCGGGCGTCACCTTGGCAACCGGCTGGCATTGTTCGTGATCAAACATCCACGATTGCCAAATCTATGCGAAATATTTCTCTGGATTTTGCGAATTCTGAAATTTGAGTTAGTAAAATCTAGGAGTTTTGCAATATTTCTTGTGAAGTACGTCCAATTTGTGAATATTTCAAAAAAGAAACTTACAACTTGGAAAATATATAAGAAACAGGTGAAATTTAAACAACTACAGAAGAAATAAGCAAGCTATATATAAGAAGTAATATACTCGATGGGTATTTTTTTAAAGAAGAAAAAACCATTTAACTGTTGTTAAATAGGAAATACTTTTATTTAATTAAATTCATTCGTCTTCATCACCATTCCAACTATTCTCCTTGGAAAGTAAGGAGAGAATATTGCTTTTGATAAAACAATTAAACTAAATATTTTCCCATAGATGTTGCAAAAAAAATAATTGTAAATGATGGACTAATTGAGAAGTATTATGCTCCTACAACCATGTATCTGCTGAATAAATAATAAATTGGATAAACGACAACGAGAAATAGTACAAAATCAAGTAATCTGGCAACATAGAGCGAAATCATTGGACGACACCAGCGAGGTATGGAAACAAACCGTCGGGGGCTATGGGGTTCCATACGCTCCACCATGTCATTGACACGGCGCAAGGTAGAGACGAGACCTTGAAAGGCGACTCTGTGCCTAAGCCTGCTGGTGATGATGATGATGATGATGGTGGTGGTGATGGGATGGACGAACAGAATGAGCGCGGTAAACCTTGCTACACTGATATGGATAATCCACCGAAGAAGCTGACTGAATAAAGCTACAAGAATTGAAACTCCAACTAATTTCATCGAATCGAAATTGATTGCATTTTCAAATAAAGACTAAGAGTATAAAGGGCCTTAAACAGTTTTTTCTTTTAAGTAGTATCAATTGAAAAAATGAAAAATATTTACGATAACGATAATAATAATAATAATGGAATTCATTGTTTGAGTAAATCTATTGTTTTATTACCATTTAAAAAATATATAAAATAGAACTGTTGTTATTAAATGAATTTATTTTAACGATTTGCATAAATATTGCAAAGTTTTAATATAAATTTAACGTCAATGTTATATCATTCGGATATTTAAAACAATGATCACGTAAACAAAGGAAGTGAATTAAAAAGATATTAAATATAATGTTTGGGATGTTGCTTTGTCATTGAAGATGATGAAGTTCATTTATTATACAAAAAATAATAATATAAAACTTGTCCAATATATTTTAATATTGCCAAAGAATTCATTAAAATTAAAATTAAATCAATGTTATACTCAAAACTGTAAATAATTGCTTTACATAAAAAATAAAGACAATTATTATTAGTCATTTTCGAATTAATTAGTATATAATTAAGACGTATCAAAAACTAATTTCGTGAACAGTTTAATAATCATCTAAATGTCGCATACTTCCAATAGTTATAAAAAAAATCTGTTCAATGAACCCAGCTATTCTTAAGCCAACTTAAGACAAGCCAACAATAAATTACAGTGATCCATAATCGCCACATCTATTCGGACTTCATGCCGCGTTAAATATTCGGAGAATCAAATAACAATATTTAACTAACGTTACATAATGAAAAAGTAACTAATAGTTACCCGTGTGGTATTTTTACTAAATAATAATAGACAAACATTCAACAAAGGAACGTGAGGTAGAGGAAAATAAAATGTATGAACTTGTAACTTAATAATATGGAATCCACTAAATGTCCATCAAATGGCCTCCAATTACTGGCATCATTCAAGTAACAATGAAATTTTATGTTTAGCCCATGATATTCATAAATGTTAAAGATAATATGTCACAGGCTTAGAACTGAAGAAATCGACCGTCTAAAGAGTTTTTCTTATCATCCATCAACAGAAGTAACGAATCATTACATCGCAGAAAAGCATTTTTGTTGCAAAGGCGACAAGCGTTTTTTTGCCAACTTGGTATTTAGTGGCATTTAGACTGAGAAATCTTTTGGGAAAACTTTTCGTACGCACAGTGCGAAACGAAGATGTGTACCCTACTGCTACTTACACAAACAACAACACAAACGAAACCGATCTAAGCAATTCTGGAAGAAACGACACAATTGTCACCCACTGGGAACCAACCCAAAACTCTTTACTGAATCAGGATCGGATTGTAATGTCTCTTCAAACAAATCGACAAAACGTTAAAAATTACAGACGGTTGAGTGCAAAGTGTACAAACCTTTATTATGAAAAAGTGAGCAAGACTTAATTATGAAAGCTGAACAAGAAATGATGATTAAATCAATTCAAAATCCAATTTATGGACTTCTTAAACGAATGATTGCTGTTCCTTAAAAAAGCTATCGTAGAAACCGTCGAAATAAATATCTGTTCTAAACTAGACAAACTATTTTATGGCCAATGTCAACAATTTTATCCACAATATCGTCTAGAATTTGTAACGAAACTAGAAGAATAGCAAAATTATCTATAATTTATATAAGTTTTATATCGCTATAAGTAGAATTGAGGGAAAAGAAGAGGATAGAGAAGCAAGTCAGACAAGGATTTATACGTTCACTGTTATTGTTTAATCTATTATAGAAGATTCAATACATAAGGTTAAAGAAGAGTATAATGTAGTTGAGAAATTTTAAAGGGAAAATGTTGAAGTTCGCGAACGATATCTTCGAAGAAATGAAGCAGAATATGAATTCGTTAGTATTCCTCGATTAAAGAAATGGTCGCGGCACTATCATACCAAATGAAAGAAGAAGAATCTAGTTAATATGGAAAATATTGACGGTCCAGTCCTGTTTATTAAAGCACTTGTGTTCCGATATTCTTGTGTTCGAGGAACTGGGAAGTGGCTGATATATGTATACCCTCTTATAGCTTATAGAGCTCGGGGCACAGTTAGCAGCACTACTAACATCGTATCGATAAACTGAAACCGCGGAGGCTTTTCACTTCATCGCCTTTTCATTGTTTCGTTTCCAAGACTTATTGAAGAGGAAAGCGCTTACATATCCGAACGTGTTCGAAATATATATATTAAAATCTGCGATCATTGCTCGAAACAAGTATTTGTCTCTTTAACTATGATAATGATTGGAATTTCTGCACATGTAAAATCGATCAAACATTTTGGAATAATGGTTCTGTGATTAAAGTTGTATATTAAGACATGTAGTTTGTTGAGGAAACGAGTAACATTCGGATGGTATTATAGCTTAGTGGAGATAAACTAGTAAGTCGTATTTTTAGGCGAGGGTGAATTATGTAAATAGTTATAGAAAGTAAAAGAGTGGACATTGGAATATATTGTTATGGGGAAATGTAGCAGTTTGTTCAGATTTCTAACATCTCTATAATTAATTACAGATATTTAAAAAAAAATATGAAAAAAAGTTAATTTAGTGAAAGAGCAATAAGTAAATAGGTTGTAGTTTAAATCTGTCTAAATCAATTACCAGTTTGTGAACAAAAAGAAATAGGTCAGAATAATTGGACTAACACGTGTTTAGCAGAACTTTAGCAATTTACAAAGTTCTAATTACAGATATAATTACACACTTTTGCACTGGAGTTCTTCAAGAATCGCTTTCAGTTAGTGAAACTTTTAATAGAGACTTTAAAGGAAATTGGAACGCTTGTAAAAGATTGTGTTAATCAATATTTGGTATTTGACAATTTAATCGGGGAAAAACCGAAAATATTATGAACAGCTAAAGGTACAGTGTAAAATAAATTTCCCAATATGAAGCTGTAGGTATCATCTGGTGTTCTTCTTATTTGTAAGTTTAGCCAGCGGCTATTACGGTTTGTCTTTATTGTATTGAACTTTAGCCAAGTGCCTCAAACAGCTGTTCATAATAGGCAATGAATATATCAGTACAGGGAATTTTCCAAACAATCTCAATAGCAGAGATTATTTCAAATAATACTGAAGAAAGCTATATTACAAATAAATCAGATTTAGAAAATTAGAGGTAATAAAACAGATCGATAGATTGGATACGAGCGAATATAAACATTTTCCAAAAAAGTTTTAATTCAATGAAATTAAACTTTAATTAAATACGCAATAAAAAAATCGAGATATTTGCTATAAATGTATAGAAATTATTTTTAAATTTAATACAATAATTATTGTAATAAATTCATTGTATAATTTGTTAAGTTATCCCAGAACATAACGGTGATAATTTTACGACGTCTTGAAAATCATCTCGATCATTACTTCCTACATATATCAACCAGTTTTCTTAAACTAGATTCTACTTCTGCCAACGAGTATCCTTATAGATTTCAACTTGGTTTGAAAGATTGAATTTTCCCGAGAATAGTTAATCATAGTAATGTGCCATTGCGGTGGAAGCAAGAGAAACGACAACAACCAAGATTGTTGCACTTAAGACATGAGAATCATCTTCTACGATCTCCTCGAGTTTGCTGCATAGGTTCGCTCTTTGAATATGCGTGCATTAGGCTGTGGTTATTCCGATTTAAAGTTTGAAGTAAACTGTACACCTGGCATTCTATTCATTAAAGAGATGTTGAATTTATAAGAAATGCTGCGATTACGGCCGCCAGATAGCCACGTCAGATGTAAGACAAAAATATGTCCACAACTTCACGTATCAAAAGTACTGAACTAAATACATAATAATCTGCAAATTTGACATATTGTTTCATACGATTACAGTCGGATTATTAATATTTTATCATTATCCAATTTACTTTAAGATTACTTCATAAAACAGAAAAATGATTTTACTTGGCCACGTGATTTTAATCAAATCGCTTAATGAGCTGCCCATACATAATTTTGGATAACCAACATATTAGTGTTAGAAATCATATAAAATAAAACCGCAGCTTTTCTATAATAAATCTATCACGACTTGAAAAACAACATGCAAGGATAGATGGAACAATCTCCAACTCTATACATCCAAATAAACACAGCTTCAGCACGTATGGGAGGCAAAGGCATTGGATGCTGCTGAGAGTTTATCTATTTTCTGCGCTATCTGCCAAGTTCAAGGCCGCAGATGACTTTCGGACAGTCGCCTGCAGCTCTATCCAGTGACCACGATGTCATGTTACTCCATTTCAAAGTTCAAACAACAATGATGTACACGTATAGTCGACTCATAAAAGCATTACCGCATAAATGTATTGCTAAAGAAAGAAATAATAGCAGAAAGAATTATTGCATAAATTATTTTTCCAAGTTACTATAAGGCTATCCAGAAATTCCGATTTTTCTTTGTCTTCAATCGCAGGGATTATCATTCCCATATGTTCCTAATATCCTCTATAATTGGGATTATATCCTGTTACGGTAGTTTCTACAAAACAAATAAATTAACACGTCATATCACTCCATTATAAGCTAATAGGTTTTCCCTATACCTTAGTTATTCATTTTAACCTTCTGTTCTATTTTAACTCCTCTATTCAAGGTCTACCTAAATAGATACTATTCTTCATCCTACTTTCTATAACTAATTCAATATTTCTCCATATTAAATACTCTGCAGGCTAATGATTAAACAGTATTTCTGTTTATATATGCATTTTGATTTGCAAGTGGCCACAATGTTACATTTCGTTATACCACACTATTTAAGAATTATATTGGTAATGGAGTGATAATGACCGTTATAAAGAAAGGTTTGGCTATTTGGGCTCAGATATAACTCCAGGTAACTCAGGTAAATTTTTGATTTTTTATTGTGCATTATAAAGTAAAACCTTAACATATGGTCTTGTCTTGGAACTTTGGAACTAAAAGTTAATTATATATCAGCAAATATTCGAAAAAAATCCCCCCTTTAAAGAATATAATCAAATTGTTCTGGAGAGTTTCATAAAGTATGAAAAAAAAATTAGATTCGCAGAAATTGACAAATAAATCAACTCATATCATTAAATTCTCTAGGATACAAATAGTCATCAACAAAATTAGCAAACGACTAACCAATAACTAACAGTATATTGAAAAAATACAGTATCTACTCCAAACGCTATATATCATGATGTTAGCGGAAATTACGCACAATCAAAGACAATAATAATAAACAACTATAAAAGTGTACAATCTGCCGAAATATAGCGTTTTGTACAGAGCGTCTCTATACATACGGACGCATTATCATTGTCTTCAATTGTACAATGGTGATTATACGTTAGTAACCCTTCCTTCTGAATTACATCGCTTAATTTGTGATGTACGGCAGAACTATAATCCTATCTAACAGTGTTATAATGCAGTTCCCAACATTACAATTGGTTGACATTTCCGGTTGTCACAAGCTCACGGATAGCAAACTAGTAATATTTTAACGAGCACTATCAGAATCTGTAGATTGAAATATATTACATACTTCAATCATGTAATTGTCGGTACAAAATCGGATTTGATTATAATTGTTTTCTTAACGCTTTGATCGTTACTATATCTGGTGATAACTCTGCGCATGTTAACACTTCGAAACTCAATCGTGCGCCATAGTTAGGAAATTTATTTATAACGTGAATTTGCATATATTAAGCTAACCGATAAAAAGGCTAACACTTCTTAAATACACAAACACAAAAAGATATAATATAGAATATCACCCAAATACCGTAACAAGCATTAAGTAGCTAGATGTACATTTCAAGCGCTATGCGCCCATCTTCAGTAGCACAAGTTAAAACTAAATAAAATACCTTTGTCACGAATCGTGATTCATATACTATCAATATATTGTACTATCAGATAGTATATCAATCACGATTCGTGACACAGGTATTTTATTTAGTTTTATCTTGTGCTACTGAAGATGGGCGCATAGCGCTTGAAATGTACATCTAGCTACTTAATGCTTGTTACGGTATTTGGGTGATTTCCATATTATAACTTAACACCGTAGTGATAATTTTTAAAACAAAAAGATAGTTAAGTTTTCGTTTTTACTCGAATTAAATGTTAAATACTTTCTTTGCAATAGTTGCGTACATGACATAATGGCAAATAGATGTAATTTTTAAACGATGTACTTTTCATCAGCCTCTATATGCTGGACGGGTAGCATATGCAACATGAATAGCGTATATATTATCTTCTGGACGAGCACAGAGCCGATGATGCATTATTATGTGTATCAGCGCTGAAGAGAAGCAAGTATACATGAGGGTACTATGTCTCGTGTACCATCTACTTCAATATTGTCCCATACTGTCACTGTTAATGTCATACATGGCGGCCACGCGGAGTTTATTATGCAGCACAAATTGAATTATAACATCAGCTCGCGCAATGTGGAAGAAATAAAAAAAAAAACGTGGAAAGCGAAAGATGATAACTCTATCTCCATATGATTTTAACCCGTAAAATTGTAAAAGTTATACGATTGCGATATATAAGATTTTTATCGAATCGATACCAATAATTAGATATTTAAGTACTTGTCATCGGATTAAACATGAAAATTTATTCTCTAATTGGGTAAGAACAATGGGCATCTAATACGACGAACTGCGAGGTGAATCGAAACAGATATTAGAACTTGAGAATGGGGAGGCGTAAAGACTAAAGACTTAGCCTTACAGTAATCATACTCGTCGAATTCGGCGAGTTATGAAAGTGGTAATGCAGCAATTAAAAGCATTTCCCTCTTCTACGATACCCATTCCAATTTTCGAGTCCCAGTTCGGGGCGCTGTATAACGGAACTCGAACAATGTCGAAAATATACCGCCGGCATTCTATCTGCCCAGTCTGAACACTGAATATTAACACGCGACAGAATTTCAATTAAATGATATTATTTTCGCTGGCAAAATGCTTATGGTTGTAAGAGTGAGAGAAGGAGAGTTGTAACTTTGTAACTAATTAGCATCTTAGTTAATCTTGTATTACAGGGAACCATGAAGTAATTTGGACTGTATAATATTCGATATTTTCCAGTTAAAACATTTTATGTGACACTTATCTCGGCGCTATGTTAGGCAAAATTTAGACTATTTGTAATACATCCGCAATTTCTTCGTTCGTATCAAATAAATTGTGAATCACTTACTTGAATCCCTTGCCATCTTCCTCTGCGCCCACTTGCCCATTCTGCACAACGGCCTGCCCGTTCACAACGACAATACCACCGCCGCCTTGGCCGTCATCTTTGGGCGACTGGCCCTTGTCTTTATCCAGCACCACTTGCTGCTGTTGAATCTGTTGTACCTGTTGCTGGTGCTGAGTAACAACAACAACTTGCTGCGGTTGTACACCGATACCGCAAGCCATTTGACCACCCGTTACCACCACCTAGTGTAAAGAAAAAAATACACTCATCATATGTGTAATGAAAATCATTTACTTCCGTGCAAACGAATACGCGCACATCTCAATATAAAAGAAGTTAAATATTTACCTCAAACATTAATATATTTACCTGTTGTTGCATCTGTTGATGTTGAACGACGGAGGGTGGCAAATGATGATGAACGGCCGCAGATGCGAGATGTTGATGGGGATGGGCAGCTGTAGTATTTGTAGTGGGGATGCCGCCACCCTTTCCATCGTCCAGGTGGAGGGCACGCATTCGTGGTTCCAGTGACGAATCTTTGTTCGTGGGCGATGTGCCCAGCACGTATTCCACCATCTTAACGCCCAAGCCTCCTCCTGCATCGGAACCCCTGGGAGAGAGGATACTACCCGTGTCCCCTCCCGCACCTGGATACACCCCACCACCCCTACGGCCCACTGACAGTGGTGCCGTAACTGCATGTTCACCTGGAGTCACAAATTTGAAGAAAAAATCGTCAAAACGGATTCTATATTAAATTTAATCTTCTCGTCAGTTGCAGTTTGCAAATTTGAACAAAATTCATACAATTGAAAATAGAAATATACTGCTTGTAATACATAATTTTATAATGCTCATTTGCATTGTCATGAACTGGTTTTCAGTTGATATATTTTACATGGCAAATAATGAAGTGTCCCGAGGTTCATGCGGAGATATTTTACCATCACCAAATCGATAAAAGACATCTCAAATCGTATGTAAATCTCTCAAAAACCACCATTAAATTTTAAAGCGAGCATTACCTAAACGACAGCTAAATTTATTACTATTTAAATAGTCCGGTATTATATATTCAAAACAAAATCTTTTAATTGATGCGCCATCATTATCCTTCGACATATTGAAACAAGCATAATGTCGAATTCATATTATACCGTGCCAAGTATCCACTCAACCACATTTTATAATGCACACCGTAGCGGGGGGGCAAAATCGAGAAATATGATTCTTAGCAACGATTCCACAAAAGAGATTCCATTGGAAGAACTTTCGCAGAACAAACAAAAACACTTTCAAGGCGCTTTGTTAACACGCTCCTTCCTCATCGACGATTCTTAGGTTTGTGCTAAGTAAACTAAGAGAATTTTCCAAATAAAATAAATTCTCACATCAATTGAACGTGTTGATGGTGGCTTTGATCAAAGGTTTAACGAAAAGAAGTAGTTTTAACTAAATATTAAATCCTAAAGATATTTTTGTGCATAATATTTAAGTTGTAACAAATAGTCACTGATTTGTAGCAAAATAAAATAGGCTGAAAAGAAACAAAATAAATCTAATAAAACGTGGAAAACAAACGTTACGTCGTATAATATATTAAGAGATTTATAATCTTTGTAAATCGTCGTTGTCTTGTTAGTATATCATTTGAAAATGTTTTACCGTCGTTTATTTTCCATTTTTTCCGAGCGTGTCAAGCTTTTATTTTTATACGGGTTATCATTCAACTTGCCACCGCCGCCGCCACTTTTTCCAGCAACGGCAGATTTATGTTCAAACATTTGTCACACACACGAGTGTTCGTTCTCCTCTTCAACAACGTTCTATCCAATATATACGGATATTTATGTTACAAATGTTGACTTCGGAAAATATTCCAAACGGCATTTTCCCAGGTTTATTACAATATGTATTAATGCTTAAAATAATTCACATATACTTAGGGTAAACGTTCAAACTGTTCAGGCAAAAAAGTGCATTAATATAACAACCGTCGATTTGAAATAATGAACATATTTCGAAGTTAGTGGAAATACCGTTCCATTTAAAGCGAAATAATGAAGATATAAATCGATAGACGTTCCGTGAAATATCATATTGTTATTGCCAGATTATTAAAGTTATTGATTGCAATTTAGAGGTGTCCTAGTTTAATTTAGAGTTAAAGCGTAATATCGATATCGATTCTGGTGAAAAACGAAGATAAAATGAAATGGTAGATGGGAAATTTACGATGGAGCGCCTTATTGACGTTTTCGTTCCTTTACCCCGAGCAAAAACAAGTAAACAATGCATATATACAATCTGTAAACACTAGTGATTCTAAAACGAAATGTAAAAGGACCTACAACACCATGGTAAATTATTGTACAAGATGAAGAAAAGGATCAAAAACAGCAGCGTCCAGAACAAAAAATTTCACAATAGCAGCTACTCTTCTATAGAACAATCATATTTCTAAAATAAAAATGCCAATAAGAATAATTTCGACACTCATATTCAGTAATTGCAACTTGCCCGAAAAAAAAACTTAAAGAGCAATCGGCAAAAATTTCACTAGTCGAGCAAAAAGAAAACGTCAATTTTTAGAACCACTACGATTGAGGCACAGAAAAAGAAACCGGTATTGTGTTTGTGTTCCATTAATTGATGGAATAGAATGACGGCTTTTATCCTGAATGTGCAAAAAGAGAATTTTGAAATTCTTTAAAATTGCTGTTTCAAATATGCAAACAGCAATTTTTCTATTGTTAAATTTAGGTCCTAAAGCCTAACCAATTCTGTTGAAATGCTTACTTGTTAATGGACCCAATTAACTAAAAGCAGGTTGTGTTGCAATATCATTAACGCAAGAGAATAATTCTGCCAGCATGCATATAGAAGAGCGATGGTCGTGTAATAGCACGTAAAATCGATAGGTGGGTTGTTAATATTAATACGCATATTATCAATTCATAATTAAATCTATGCAATCAATTTAATTGAAAGGTCTGGGATAGTATGTAATACAGATGCTACATAAATATTCTATATAAAAATTATCTTGCTTTCTTATTAAATCTGAAATGATAAAGCTGGTGCTTTTTAGGACGTTGTAGTGAAAAGAATGTTATGTATAAGAGAAAAATATATACGAAAAGGTAAAAGTTTCTGACAGACTGCGCTATTATTATAACAGATGACGATTGATGAAACCAATTAAAATATAAATTAGCGGCTTAAATAAGGAAATTTTCTTCGTTTGCTCATAATTTTTCATAAATTGATGTAATTTTTTTTTTAACAATATTTAAGTTTACAGAAGAAATATAATACAAATTATATATAAACATGATATTGTTAAACAATAATCACGTAACTGTTAAAGTTATGCTTAAACTGTTAAAATATAACTAATATAACTGTTAAAATATAGCATAAATATATATAAAAATAGGAAGAGAGGAAGAAAGAAGAAGGAACCGAAAAAGGGCAAAAAAATATATTACCCATTTCATTGGTGCAAAAATATTTTAGAAAAAGATTTCAAAATGACAAAAATTGCGTAATAATTTTAAATTATTGCTAATTTAAGAACTTTCCGTTTCTACGTCTTTCTACGTAAATTTCCAAGAAATTTACTGTACGTCTGGTAATAAAATTAACAATATTTTTAAAAACCGTTATATAGAAATATACAATGATATATAATGCTGAATAGTATTCAAGTTACATCTAAATAAAAAATATAGCTGAAACTTTTTTTTTTACATTGCAATATTTCTAAATCAGTCAATGATGGCTACACTAAAAACATGGCTTATTCAACCATGAGAGAAATGAACTCTTTAAATGCACTTCTTGCGAATTTATCCTTACAGCGATAATTGTATATCAATCCTGGTGACTCACGCGGGTGTATAACTTCTACTGAAGAAGACAGTTTAGCGTTCGAAATGAGCATGTAGATTAATTAAAATATTTCGGTATAGTTCAATAGTCCTCAATCCTAATAATTGGTTGGAAACAGCACGCCATCTGTCGATCTATCCTGAGCTAATTCCTCCATCCCGCACGTCCGCCACTACATCTGATCCACATACTCCAATCTAGGCCTCTCTTTCCCTCTACTATACCTTCTATAAACAACTGCACAACACCTCCATGCTAAGAATGTAATACTCTCGCTGTAATACTCTCCAAATACTTCTCTTTTTCCCTACTAACTAACTCTAGTACGGCTTCATTTGTTACTTTATCTTCCTTCTGCTATAGCACCACATTTCGAATGTTTCTATTCTATATTTTAATTAAGATTATAATTATAATAAAATTATAATCTTAATCAATGTATGGATATTTTTAAAATCATCACCCCGGTTACGGTATTTGGGTGATATTAATGCTTTAAGTTACAGTATTTGGGTGATATTCTATACTATACTTTATGGTACTTTACGGCATCTGGAATCCTGGAATTCGCACGATACTTACAAATCGAGACATATGGGTAATGAAAGGAGCGACGAGGCAAGCAACGTGCGAAACAGGCCTTGATTGAATCCGCAGCCCGGTTGGGTAGGCCTCCGAGCGCCGCACCGCGTCGGGGTGGTTGCCCGGACGACAGACACGGCGGCGGCTGTTACGGCGGGGTGACATACACGGGCGATGCTACATCGTACAGGGTGATATTACCGTGCAAGTGCCAGTATATACGTTGACGTGGCCATCGCGTCCGAAAATGATATCCTCTATAAACTATCGTCTAGAGATTTTCGTGTTCCCACAATTGATCTAAATCATTCGAAATAACTCCCAGAATAACGTACGAATTTCTCTTCTCTTCCCCCCCCCCCCCCAAACTGGTGATAATATTTACGTCCCGATGGCAAAATATCCTTTTACGAATCGCACTGGCACTTAATTTTAGTTCCGATACAACTAGCGTAAATCCGGCAACACTGTTCGTAATGTTATGGTATGATAGTCAATGTACATGTATATTATACAGGACTGTGGCGGTGTGGTGGCGGCGGTGGCGGCTGCACCGATGGGTACATCGACGTCGCGGTGCCGCCGGCACGCCCATCTACAGCTACCGTTGCACACTTCGTACGTGGTGAAGAAATAAAGCGTTATTGCCTGGACATACCGCGTGGCACACCGCCCGTAGTCGAGATTACGACGTTATAGCATGGGGTTGTTATGAAACAGTTTTATTAAAAGAACTGGGTGAAAAAAGTGGATCATAATGCTAGCGAACGTAACAAGGATATTTATAATTTATTGGTATTATAAAGATTAATTATGTTATTATAAGATAAGCATGTTCAGAGTTTAAAGGTTTAAAATATAATTTAAAATTAGAAAAGTATCAATATAATAGATTTTATAAGCGGTGTGCCGCCTTAAGGTGGAATTTTTTTTATTGCAAAAAAATTTAATACTGCATCGTTTTAAAAGAAATATAAAATTTCGATTAAAATTTACTAAATGCAACATAATATCAAAGGGTTTTTTCATCGAATTTATTTTAAAAAATTCTACCATATTAGGGGATAATGCAAATAATTCTTGGATTCAATTTCACTTGTTCATAGTGCAATTTTTTATATTATTTACTATCGCTTTAACATAATTTTAATAATAATAAAAATACTTTCGCTTTTTAAAGAACTACGAAATAAAAGTAATATTATATTATCTCCACTTGGGGACATTCACAGTAATTAGCCAAATTTTAAAATAGACCATCCAAATATTACTTAAACCAAAAAAAAAATCATTACTTTACTAATCAAATGTTAACAAGGCACGTATTAACATTTACACGAACCGACAAAACGAAGATGGTTTACAATTCAACAAATCGAATCGACTACTTCAATACTACGTATTACGATTGAAACAAAGAACAAAGCTCCCTCACACTAGTTACAGCAGAACAACAGGACCACAGTCTACACTGCCCCGAATAGTCCTGAAGAAGTACACAGCTTCAATGGCAATTCTCATATACCACTGCGGGAATATGAATGCAAGAAGTCGGATACACCACTGCGGGAATACGAATGCAAGAAGTCGGAGAGAATGTTTCAAACTCTCGATATGATCCAGACGAGAGAATCTGCACGTTTAGCGTCGCGTGAACGAAATTTATATTACGCCAAAGTTGAGCACTGCGGGACAATGAATGAAGATATGCAGTTATACGCTAGAGTAGATAATCCCCCCAGAATATTATTATCCCGATGTCTATGTCGTACGAATTAAAATTACAATCGTAATTTCAACGAAAGCTTTCGACGAAGTGGTTCAACGAAAATGATTCATCGGATTTCTCAATATAACTAATAAAACCGGTTGAATCTTCGCCTCTGCTCTGCCTTCGATTACTAGATGTACGATAACTGCGTGTATGATGTACGATGGATAATTCTAAGAAAATTTTCTAATTTGAGTAATCGATATGCCAAAAAATGTAAAAAATAATAATCAAATTTCATGATTAACGTCCATACATTAAACGAGGAGCAATATTCCGCTATATATAGAAAACTGACACGAACGAGTGATTATATTTAATAGTATAATAAACAATCGAAATTAAACACACAGTATTTTTTCCACAGCAAAATTTTACGCCTTTCCAAAAGGCAATGTTCCATTACCTTATTTTGAATTGTATGAGGACAATAATAATTATCACCACTAGCAAATTTTTAATTATTTTGTACGAATTATGGCTTTTGTTGGCAAGTATTTGTTACTACATTTATTAATTGTGTCAACAAACACGCCAGGAAATTTAAATAAATTCATATTTTGACTGAATCAATTTTTAATCTCGATTAATACAATAATCTACAGTTCCAGAACAATAAACTTTCCAAAACCGATTCATTTTTTTTAATCAAATTGGAGTGTGTGTATTTAACGGAATTTTTACGACAAGCAACAATTTTTATGGCGAAGCATTTGCTTTCAAGACATTATAATCTAAACACGTGAATAATCTGTTATATAACGTAGGGAATTTAAATTTTAAAAAAGAGCGCTTCCGCGAATGGGAACAAAATTATATCGCAATTGAAAAGACTGAGATTTCGGTTTATTTCATAAAGAAAAATAATTAGTTTTCTGTAAAATCGAATTATGTTCTAAAATACCCGATTTTATTACTCCTTGGGAGTAGTATGTTAGAAATCGCGGTAAAAAAAATATTAGTCACCAAATCCCATCTGGGTAATAAATCGAATATTAGATCCAATTTGGTGGAATCTTAATTGAAGAATGTTATAAATGAGACGAGACGACGGCTAACTTTAATCAAACAGTATAATAAATCGTTTTATATCCGGAGCCACCGCGAACATTTTTAACAGCTATTGTATTAGATTATTAATATAATTAAATAAAAGCTGTAACCTTTATAAAAAAAAATACCCCTAAAATATAAAAAATAGTATCCGAGCGTAATATAATTTCCTCCGGCCCCCGAAAGGACGTTTCCATATTTTCAAAGCGCTCAAATAGGGACTTGAGAACTCAACCAGCATTATTAATTCAATAATTGGCGAACGATTATGACAAATCAAATCGATCTAATGCAAATACGAAACATATAGCAATTGAACTCACCAGGTGCAGCCCAGGTGGGGTCCCGCCACACACCCTCGTGATTTAAGTGGTGCAGGGCGAGTGATTTGCCGTCCTTCGACTCCAAGCCCCATAATTTCTTTGCTGCTGGGGCGATCTGCAATCAAAGAGCGAACGGGAAAACAATTACGACCGTTTAAATAGCGCAACATCGTACATGTGGTAAAATTCAATCGATACAGCGGCAAAGAAGTAATGACCTGATAAGGGTGCACGCCCAGCTACATGGCTACGTTATAATCCGCGATAATAATAAAAAATAAAATAAAAAACAGATAATGAAATAAATGCAACTTTTTTTTTTGTTTAACCGCAGTCGTATTTTAATAGCATTTTTTTGCCAGTGTAAAAAATGCAAAAATCGGCGTACACCCTTAGATTGTTGTATATGTTATTTCTCTTGCAAGAAGAGCTGTGTGTTACGACAATATTTATAGCCAAATAAGTAACACAGGCGTTAACGCACCAGCTGATTTATCACGGGGAAAAACAAATGGATGAATCAAGGGATTAATCAAAGATGTTCGTACTAATATGGGTCGTTTATATGTGATAAAGTAGGGCGGGGTATTTTTACAGCTTTAATAGTTTTCTTTTTAATTTATAGACTGTTCTTTTCCTCTTCTTTTCTTCAAATCTCAAAAACAACCGATTTGTCACTTAATATTATAGTTAATTTTTCGAAAGAATATAAAATGATCGCGTGGATACTTAAAAAAGAGATTGTGATAAATTTGTATTTAATTAAATGTCAATCGTTTTGCAGAATGCAAATTAAGATTTTAAAAAATGCCTTTCAAACACCGACTTCCAAAATTTACTTAGAAGGTCAAATATAATTGAAAATCTTCAGTTTCCAAGCACATGTTCTATATTAATCAAATTATAATCAATACGAAGTAAATTAATAAATAAGTAATCAAAAACACGAAGCCATCTGTTGTGTCACCAAAATATACAGACAAATATTTGAATAAATTAAGTAGTTCGACTAGTTCGATTTATTTTAATGGTCCCAGTGAACTATAATCGTACACCTTGAAGGTGGAGCATAAATCTGCAAGTATAACCGTGACTTTATTTATGGTGCGTGTAAACAAAAAAAAACGGCCGACCAGCGGCTAAAAACCAGTTTACCGCGAAAACGCGCTTTGTGGCACGGGTCCCTTGTTACAGATGAACTTCTACGTCTTCTATGCACCAGTTGTTCATGCTTACTACACACAATCGTAATTTTAAATTACATAAAGCATTAAATCATCGATATTCCCTTGAAGAAAGCTCTTAAAATGTAAAAAAAAAAAAAAAAATTATTTCCCCTATATATTTTCTTTTTTAAATAATCTTATCAACACCTTGTGGGTATAAAAATATGTATGGTCAATGTCAAAAATATCAAAAGAGGGACCTCCTTAAAATCTATATTATTTTGAGAAAAATATTTGAAAAATACAACAAAATATATAAATCTATGCGACGTCGTTTCATTCGACAGTCGGTTTTGTGCAAACGGCTGGACCGATAATTATGTTTTCTTAAAGTTTTTTAAATATATATTTATGTTTGATTTGCCATGTTTTGGTAAATGGTGTACTCTTAGTAGTTGAAACGCATGTTATCATAATTTTATTTTAAAAAAATATGCAAAACCACATTTTCCCTTGGATTATTTTTTCTCTGTAAATAATATACATTTAGATTTTAGTATCAAAAAAATTCAATCGTTCATATTCGTTTCTCCATATCAAGATCGATTCTTACAATCTTTTTGTTCTATTATTCCTTTCTATCTGGATCATATATATATCAAATTTCTTATTTTACTATTATGTTACGAAAAAGGGCCTTTTAGAACCCTCAGGAGTATAGTAAATACGTCATATTCTACCCCACGAGGATCTAATCGCAGAAAGAAGTGAATAAAACGCGAAAATCCCTTGGATATTCTGTTCAAAGATAAGCTCGTATATGTAAACTTTAAGAAGATAATAAAAACGTTTCTAAAACTTAGATGGGACATTTGTAAGCAATTTTTCAAAGTAAGAAGAAAAATGGCAAATATATGAAACTATTCAATAACATTAAAGGAATTACATTAGAATAAAACGTGGCTTTCTTATGAATCTCTAAAAATTCGTGAAAAAAAAATTTCAAGAAGTATTTTGCAATTTTTTATGAAACGTTATAGCCACATAAATAATCCTTGCACCAAAAACATTTACGAGTAATTACGAATTAGTTAAAGAGTCCGCAATCCTAAAGATTGGTTGGAAACAGCACGCCATGCCGATCTATCCTGAGCTAATCCCTTCATCTCCCTATAGCTATTCATCTCAACGTCTTCAACTATCTGACTCACATACTCCAATCTAGGCCTACCTACCCCTCTCTTTCCCTCCACTCTACCTTCTATGATCAATTGCATAATCCCCCCATGCCTAAGAATATGCCCTACTAATCTGTCTCTCCTACGCTGTAACACTCTCCAGATACTTCTCTTCTCCCCTACTAACTCTAGTACAGCTTCATTTGTTACTTTATCTTCCCAACCAATCCTCATCATCCTCCTATAACACCACATTTCGAATGCTTGTAATCTACGCTTCTCTTCCTTTCCTATAGTCCACGCCTCACACCCGTACAGTGCTATACTCCAAACATATACCTTCAGTAATCTTTTTCTAATACCCAAGTCAATATTTGATCTTAAAATCTGTTCTTTTTCTACGAATGCCTTCCTACCCTGTGCTATCCTACACTTTATATCTACCTTGCTTCGATTATCTTTTGTGATTCTACTGCCTAAATAACAAAAATCTGACACTTCTTCGATTCTATTATCTCCTATTGTGATCCTCATTTTTCTACTGCATTCCTTTTTGTCACACCTCATCACTTTAGTTTTACCTATATTTATTTTCATGTTAAAATCCCTAGTCAATACTGCCTGCATACCATTCAATACCCTTTCTAAATTCTTTTCGCTTTCTTCCAATATAGCTATATCGTCGGCGAATCTCAGCATATATATTTTCTCTCCCTGTACATTCACACCTACACTATACTCTTCTTTTACTTTGTTTATTGCATCTTCTATATATAGATTAAATAATAACGGTGAGATTGTACATCCCTGCCGAACTCCCTTCCCTATTTTTGCTACCTCTTCTTCCCCCTCAATTCTAACTAAGGCAGTTTGGTGTTTATATAAATTAAAAATTATTCTCCTATCCTTATAATCTATACCCGTTTCTTTTAAAATTCTAAACATTATGTCCCAATCTACATTATCAAATGCCTTTTCTAAATCTACAATCTACAAATCTACTCTGGACTCAGAGGTCAAATTCAAGAAATTACAGAAGTCTAAACAGGTCAGAGTAGATGTCGATAGGTTAAAATTAGCTGATGTATATGAAAAGTACAAGCAGAAAGTAGAAATCATGGCTAATGGAACATCTAGGAACGACATAGATTGCGAATGGAGGGAAATCAGAAATGGGTTAACTACAGCAGCAAATGAAGTATTAGGCACAAAGAAAAGGGCAGGTAGGAGGGAATGGATCACGGAAGAAATAGTTAAAATGATAGAAGCAAGAAGGAAAATTAAAATTGGAAACACAGAAGCAGGACAGAAAAAATATAAGGAACTAAGGAACTTAATTAATAGGAAATGCAAGCTAGCGAAAGAAGAGTGGATAAAAGGAAATTGTGAGGATATTGAGGAGGATATGAGAAGAGGTAAAGTAGATTTGGGCTACAGGAAAATTAAGTCACATTTTTCTAAAGTAAAACCAAAGGGTAACATTATATGTGATAAGCAGGGTAAGGAACTCACAGAAAATAAGGAAAAAGCTAGAAGATGGAAGGAGTATCTTGAAGATTTATATAAAGGTAGGCAGGACATGGAGGAGCTAGAAAATGTGGAACAGATAGATGAGGATGACTTAGGTCCTAGCATACTTAGGTCAGAGTTTCATAGAGCATTAAATGATTTACGGAATAACAAAGCAGCGGGGATTGATATGATACCAGCCGAATTAATAAAACACGCAGGGGAAAAAATGCAGGAGCGATTATACAGGTTAGTTTGTAAAATATATGAGAAGGGAGAAGTACCACAGGATTTTCAGCGTAGTAGAATAGTAACAATGCCGAAGAAAATAGGAGCTAATTTGTGTGAGAACTATAGGACCATTAGCCTACTATCACATGCATCGAAGATATTGTTAAAGATTATTTATAGGAGATTAGAAAATAAAGTAGAGGAAAGGCTAGGAGAAGATCAGTTTGGTTTTAGGAAAAACAGAGGGACGAGGGAGGCGATTCTAGCACTAAGAACGGTAGTAGAAAAAAGAAATAGGGTAGGAAAGGTAACTTGCATAGCTTTTGTAGACTTAGAAAAGGCATTTGACAATGTAGATTGGGACATAATGTTTAGAATTTTAAAAGAAACGGGTATAGATTATAAGGATAGGAGAATAATTTTTAATTTATATAAACACCAAACTGCCTTAGTTAGAATTGAGGGGGAAGAAGAGGTAGCAAAAATAGGGAAGGGAGTTCGGCAGGGATGTACACTCTCACCGTTATTATTTAATCTATATATAGAAGATGCAATAAACAAAGTAAAAGAAGAGTATAGTGTAGGTGTGAATGTACAGGGAGAGAAAATATATATGCTGAGATTCGCCGACGATATAGCTATATTGGAAGAAAGCGAAAAGAAATTAGAAAGGGTATTGAATGGTATGCAGGCAGTATTGACTAGGGATTTTAACATGAAAATAAATATAGGTAAAACTAAAGTGATGAGGTGTGACAAAAAGGAATGCAGTAGAAAAATGAGGATCACAATAGGAGATAATAGAATCGAAGAAGTGTCAGATTTTTGTTATTTAGGCAGTAGAATCACAAAAGATAATCGAAGCAAGGTAGATATAAAGTGTAGGATAGCACAGGGTAGGAAGGCATTCGTAGAAAAAGAACAGATTTTAAGATCAAATATTGACTTGGGTATTAGAAAAAGATTACTGAAGGTATATGTTTGGAGTGTAGCACTGTACGGGTGTGAGGCGTGGACTATAGGAAAGGAAGAGAAGCGTAGATTAGAAGCACTTGAAATGTGGTGTTATAGGAGGATGATGAGGATTGGTTGGGAAGATAAAGTAACAAATGAAGCTGTACTAGAGTTAGTAGGGGAGAAGAGAAGTATTTGGAGAGTGTTACAACGTAGGAGAGACAGATTAGTAGGGCATATTCTTAGGCATGGGGGGATTATGCAATTGATCATAGAAGGTAGAGTG